>CM074718.1:244476975-245188642 GCA_037306005.1 Rhinophrynus dorsalis | reverse complement strand
GTTTTGAGTTATGTCACTTTGATGAGTTACCTTTCAACAATGTTTGAAAGATTCAGATGGCAGGACAATAGGAATCTATACTATAATTCAAAGTCTATCCAAGCTGGGGGGGAACGATACTTGAATTAAAATTGCTTTAGCCCCCTAGTGACAGCCACGTGCGTATGCGGCTGTCACCTTAACGCCCGGCTAACATTTTTTTTTTTTTACTAAATGATTCCGGAGTCCCCGAACGGTGTGTAGCCGCACGTAGACCCGGGCTTCCAGGACTTGGTAGGTCAATTGTCGGGATGGGGTTAAACAACCTGATTTCTGTCTGTAATGAAGCAGCCTTTGGCACACCAGTGATTTGGCTAGTGCAACAATAATGGGAGTTGTATGCCCCAAAAACTGGAGCCTGATCTTTCGTGCAGTCAGACTTTAATGGATATTATTGCTTAATATGGAAAAAATAAAAATTGAAGGGTTTATCCTGCTGTGTAAAACAAGAGTATTCTCTCTACTGAGAGATGTTTTATTCAAAAGTTATTTCAGGTCCAACTTCACATACTTTGGTGCAGTGCCTCTATGGCCTGAAATTTTATGGTGGCGTTGTTGCTACAAATGTCAAAGGACAGCTAATGTTAGTGACAAAAACCCCTGCATAGGCTGCTGTTGTATTAGTACCATTGTAACATTTCAGGCCAAGGGGGTACAACACCCAAACATGAAAGCTGAGCTACAGTAACCTTTGAGCAAAATATTTCTCAGCAACACCTTTGTTTTACAGAAGATAAACCTTTTACTATATTTGTTTTCCATATTATACAATACTATCCCTTTAATGCCTTGGGTGTCTTCTGATGCCCAGTGGGTTAATTTAGCTTTCCTAACTTTGAATAGGGAAAGCAAAATAAATTAGGAATAAGGAAATAATTCAAACACTGGGTCGACAGGGAAAAAAACCCCACTATATTAACCCAATTCACTGTGTCAAAGGATGTCACTATATTAGGGGCCCATCTGGAACTAATGAGGTTAAGTAAAATCCCTATGTTACAAAACTCCACTCTAAGCCTCTTCTTTCTTTTTTGAGCCACACAGTACAAAGGCTGTCCTTTTTCCTGCCAACGTCTATGCCCTTTTTGACCCTTTCCAGTTAAAAGGAGACAGCTACAAAGTAAAGAAGAAGAACGCATAAGGCCAGAAATTTTGGATATTGTGTTTCTTTTTAACTGTTTCTAAAAATGTTAATGTTAAACTTTTGTTGTGTTTTAAATAATCATCACACAGGCATTGAAAGAAATAAGGCAGCTCAATTTCCATTACATCTGCCTTGATATTGAGTTACTTGTAAAGTTATAGAGTGTTAATAAAGCTGATTTTATTCTTTTAAGACCAGAGGCGTTTGTAACGCTTTGCAATGTGCTGCACACCCCTTTTGGTCCTTAAAGTGGACCTGCCCTCTTAAAGGGATAATAATGTTGTTTCTTAATTGGTATATTGTAGATATTAAGAAAATAGATTAATTTAGGTTAATCCGATCTCTCAAACTGTTATGGTTTGAGAGATATATGATGTTAAATTTCCCCCTCCCTTTCCTTTCCTTGACATGAGTTGAACAGCTGTCAGCAGGAGATTCTGGTCGATTGACCAGATGTAGGCTCTTCAGCAGAGCTGAAAGAGCGATATTTAAAGATAAATACTTCATTGTAACAGTCTACAAAATGTGCCTGGTTTGCAAGCACACTTTGTAGACCGTTCCAATGAAGTATTAATTTTTAAATGTTGCTATTTAGGCTCTGTTGAAAAGCCTCCATTTGGTCATGGGACCAGGATCTCATGCTGTCAGCTATACAGCTGACGTATGAGAAAGAGGAGGGAAGATTAACATTGTATATCTCTCAAACCATAACGGTTTGAGAGATCGAAGTAATCCAAGTTAAGCTCTTTTTTTAATATCTACAACAGTGCTTTCCAAACTGTGTGTCGCGGCACATTAGTGTGTCGGCTGCAGTGTGTAGGTGTGTCACAGGCAAAGGTGAAGTTTACACAACTTGAGATTGTCATTCAACCCAAGCACGAGTTACACTGGTAGCTGAGATAAAACACTACTACTTAATGGTCTCATTTACACAGCGGGAGATTGCCTCCTTGTGCTGCATACAGCTGGAGTGCCACAAAAGATTTGTAACAGCTGGAGTGCCTCTGTGTGCTGCATACATAATATGTATGCAGCACACTGAGGCACTCCAGCTGTTACAAATCTTTTGGCAGTTCAGCTGTTAAAATCATTTGAGATGCCACCTCCTGTATACCTCTGCCCTCTCTTTGGGTTGCCAGGCTGGAGTGTCCCTGTGTGCCAAGGCTGTCTGTCACATGGCTGCTGCTTCTGCTTGTGGTGCCAACGAGACAGGAAAGACGGACAGTACTTCAAAAATCAGTTATGCACTATCTATTTAATAAGCAACATGAGAATCTTGCGCTTATATGTAGCGCAACATTCTCATGTCGCCCTTTTAAAAACCACATGACATGCTTAATGCCTTCTGCAGTATGAATGACAGATTTTCATGAGATATGTTGTATCCCCATACATTTCATTATTACAATTTATGTATGTGTCCGTATCTATTATAAGGGATTATTAGTTTAACCTCTGGTTTGCTAGCAAAACTGAATTACTGTGTCCCGAAATGATGCATGTCTAAAAAGGGTGTCATCAACATGAAAAGTTTGGAAAGCCCTGATCTACAATATACCAATCCAATATAATAAGTCACTAAAACACGTGTAACGACACAGTCATGCGCAGTAGAGACTGCTGTGCGTGCTGCAGTCATGTGCAGTAGAAACTGCCCGCGCCGCGGCTGATACAGAGCTGGACGCTCCGAAGGAGCGTCGAGCTCTGTATCAGCCGCGGTGCGGGCAGTCTGTGCTGCGCATGACTACCCCACGACCAGCTGGCAGTGGCACTGTGGCCAATGTAACAGGCTCTTAAACTAGTTAATTAATAAACGATATTACTATCTCTTTAATACTAATTAGTTAATTATAAAGAGAATGAAGCACGGCTCAAATGTTTTATTAGCCATTTGTTTGTAATGTAAAGTACATTTTGAGAAATTAATCTTATGTTGGTGGTGGAAGATTGTGTGGGGTTTTATGGTAAGTGATTACTGTCATTGCCCAATATTAGCATACACTGTGCTATTAATAAATCTAGGCCAGGGTCCTGTCACACTTTGGGTGTGCCATGGCCATCATCATGGGGTGCTGCATGTTTTCTATGAAGACTTTGACAGATATGTGAATATTGACTTTTAATTGTATATTTATGGAAAATGTTATGCACATTGTATTTATTTTTGGTATAATGATTGTAAGAACTAATAATAAATGCATATTTATGTATTGTACACTTCATTATGCCCTTGATAAACTCAATGAACCCTTTGTGTGCCAGCGCGGTATCCAGCGCATTGCAATACAATGCGTTGGATACCACTCTGGTACTCAAAGGTTTAAATATCTCAGGGGTGCCCCGAAAGCTCCTTATTGTGTGTTAGGGATGCCTGGATAAAAAAAAGATTATGAATATGAACCCACACACACACAGGGGGTGTTTTTATTTGTGCATAAGCAATACATTTTACCTCTTACATACATAATTAGCATACTGTGCAAAGAATTTGCATAAAGTACCATACTGTGCCATCACAATATAAAGCTTAATTTATGGAAAAGTATTTATTTTACAAAAAATAATTGCCAGTACAAATTATAGCATCTTTTAATTCCCCCCAAAAAACAAACTTGCCTTCAGATAAAAGATCCCCTTCAATGGGTTAATAAAATCATTGTCATTATGCAACTGATGTTAATTTAGCTAATATTTAGTGGTTTTCTTTTTTTTTTTTTTTTTTTACAACTGATAGAATTGTATTGTGGTTACGGGTAGTTTTCAGACAATGAACTAATATTTATATACCTAAAAAATAAATGAAAAGTAACCCTTTGAGTGAGAGAGAGTTATGTATTGCATTGCCAAGAATGGGTTGAATAACCCTCGGGCATTCAAAGTGTTACACATTAAAAATGGTCAAGGTCATATGCAAAAACATGGAGTAATTCTAGGCCAAAGAAACAACACTGAAGGGACAAATAATGATGTTCCAAATTTCAATTGATTCAAATGGGGATTTTGACTACTTGAATGCTACATTGCTTTGCAATACGTTGCAGACCTCTTTAAAGTTCAAGAGGGTTGAAAACTCTGTTTCAGTCAATGGACGTGACTTTTTTTGCCCTATAGTGTAATTAGTCTGCCACAGAAATACACCATTTGTCTTTATGCATATAGCCCACGAATGGTAAAGAAGAAAAATGAATTACTTTTTGTTTTGTTTTAAACTGAGAAAATGAGACTGATATACTACAAGAACAGCACTTCTCACTCCCATTCACTAACCGGAAGTTCATGTGGCAGGAGGCACTTACACCCAATAGCACTTACTCCTTCTGTGTCCAACCTTCCTTCCTCTAGATTGTAAGCTCACACGGGCAGGCCCCTCTGATCCTTCTGTTATCCACATTTGATTGTACTATTAATATCTCTGTATGTCCATTCCCTATTGTACAGCGCTGAAGAATTAGTTGGCGCTATATAAATTCAAGAATAAATATAATAATAATAAATTAGGACATTCTAGAGTAAACCAACTGTATCAAAGGGAGAAAAAGTCCCACAATTCCCATTGATTTAACTTCTCGTTTTGTAATGCATTGCAGACATTTCTGGCATTCAAGGGGTTAACATTCCAATGTGATTCATTTAGAATGTTGATTTGGCATCTAAGGTACAGTTGCTTTGCCCTAGAATTTCTCAATCTCTTCTTAGTACATCAGCTTCTAAGTCACTTAAATAGCAACATTTGTGTTTTACTTAGTCTGCTCCTAAGACTAAACACTGTAAAATGGTCGATGCTGTGCAGCCCCAAATTGGCTCTTATTAGATGTTCTGGAGGTTATAAAATGCACCGCTGTGCTGTGTTTAGCAGGGAGGCTGGTCTTTCCTTGCTGCACTCCCACCCCTATATTGAGAAAGTGTCTATGGAGACTGATTGTGTGCAGACCTAGGAACCGAAAAAATGAGGTTTTCAAGTCTTGCAGTTCAGATTCATTTTCTGATCGGCAGCTGCAAGGATCTGTTTTCTCTAGGTCCTGAATCATCTCTCTGGATGAGCAACTGGCGCGTACAATGAGAACCTATTGAAATAGCACCTTTGAGGTCAATGGTTCCCAGCAGTAGTTTCATGGTACATTTATGTGTCTTGGCAAAAAAACTTTATGCAACATGCCTTTGCAATTATATTCACTTTTAGATTGTTTTGGTGCATACATGTCTCACAAAATTTTGATTTTTTTGCTTGTGTCATGGTATAAAAGGTATGTGTAACAACTTAAAGAAAGGTTGGAAACCACTGTTACATGTAATTCTGCCTTAACTGTCATTGTAAAAAACATTTAATAATCATTGTGGATGTGAACATTGCATTTTACCATTCAAACATCACTTTGTAACAGGACATAACGTATTCTCAGTCTATACAATTTTAAAATGAACTTTTTACCCTGAGATAATAATTGTTTACTTTATACAGAACTCAAATCTGCTTATATGTTTAATAATTCTTAAAGACATCAGATGTCTCACTCACTTTGCTGTTATAAATGAGTGTGTGGGCTCTGTCTAGATCCACTAACCCCTTAATGACAAGTAGTCCAGGAAGTGAACTTCTCTTAAGGACCTCTTTGATCTTGATAGGTGAGCTGGCACATGTGACTGATCACGAGTTCTGGTGCTCTGATCGGGGGTCTGATAGAAAACGCTCTATTCTCTTAGAGTAATCAATTTCAGACCCTGCTAGTGCTTATAGCGCTCCCTCAGAAGCACTGTAAGCACAAAATACTTGACGTGTCAGGACCATCACCGGTCCTTTAGGCAAGTTTATCGGTGACTGTCCTGGCACGTCACCGGTTCTTAAAGGGATAGTGATACTTTGTTTTATCTTTATTTTATTTTGTAGGCATTAAAGAACATGAAGAACAATATAAATCTTATCTCTCAAACCTTTATGGTTTGAGAGATATTCACAAGCAAAGTTTCCTCTCCCTGACCAAAACGGTCAAGTCTGCCATCTAGCTGTCAGATTTGTAATCCGGTCCGCAGATCAGCTGGTGGCTCTTCAGCAGAACCAAGATCGCAAGATATAAAAATAACTATTTCATTGGAAGGATCTAAAAATTGTGCTTACAAACCAGGCACACTTTGTAGACTATTTGAATGAAGTAGTTCTTCTTATATCTCGCGATCTCGGCTCTGTTGTAGAGCCACAGCCGGTCCGCGGACCGGATTCCAAATCTGACAGCTAGATGGCAGACTTAACCGTTTTGGTCAGTGAGGGGAAACTTTGCTTGTGAATATCTTTCAAACCATAAAGGTTTGAGAGATAAGACATATCTTACTTCATGTTTTTTAATGCCTACAAAATAAAATAAAGATAAAACGAAGTATTACTATTCCTTTAAGGTGTTTATAGCATAGTGTGTAATACTGGCCCTGCAAGAAACAGATTAGCAGAAAGTTCAACATTATGGTATTAAAAAATGAATGTTAATTTCTCAAAAATTATGAATATTACAAACAAATGTCTAACAAAATATAGGCAATTTGTAATTTCTCTAACCCCTTAAGGACCAGCGTTCCTGGGGTGTGTTGTTCTTTAAGGACCACATAGGGAAGTTTGATGCGCCGGCACACATGACTCATCATGTGTGCCGACACGCCGAACGGAGAACTGATAGTGACCACTCCAGTCTAGTCCTGCAGTAGGGTGACCACGGGTCCCGGAACGTCCGGGACTGTCCCTTATTTCAGGGACATGTCCCGCGTCCCGGGTCCCCTTCAACCGGGACAATGAAGTGTCCCGGAATGAAGCCAAGCCGCCCTGAATGTCAGCCTGCAAGCGGTGTGTCACATCATGGACGCCGCTTGCAGGCTGACATCCAGGGCGGCAATGCAACTTACCTGATCTGGAGGCAAGCGCTCTAGTAATACAGAGCGCTGGGAGATGACATCATCTCCCAGCGCTCTGCATTACTGAGCACAGCGCGTGGGAGCTTCAGCTCTGTGCCGGAGGAGGCACAGAGCACTTTGCACTCCGCACTCCGCTAGACCACCAGGGACTCAAGGTAAGGCATTGATAGGGTGACCACGTCCCGGAATGGCAGAAGGGAAATGTGGTCACCCTATCCTGCAGGAGCACTATGAGTAAAAAATACATGACCTGTCAGGACCGTTACTGGTCCTTTAGGCAAAAACATGTCCTGACATGTCACTGGACCTTAAGGGGTTAAAAGTAACTAAACTTATGTCAAGGTGACAGCTCTGCCTTAATATAGTCATGCCATTGCGTTTTAATTTTAAATACCTCTATTTATTTTTTCAAACACAGACATTTCTTTAACCCCTTAAGGACCGGCCGCTCACGCATGAGGCCGTAACTTAAGGACCACAGACCATTTTTTTTTTTTGCTGGATCAGATTCTGGACTCCCCAAATGGCGTGCAGCAGCGCGGGGGGGCCGGAATTCCATGATGGTCCAGGACCGTCATGGGTCTTTAAAGGAAATCAAGCCATGATGGTCCTGGACGGTCATGGGTCCTTAAGGTGTTAAGCACCTTTAATACCATGTTATAATGTATGTAATACAGTTTACACAAAAAAAGCAGTGTTACTTATGTTTTACAAAAATTATTTCATATTGTGCACAATGTTTCACAATGCTGAGTCCCTTTCTCAGTTGCAAAAAATAAAATCAAAAAAGATGCATTTACCCTCACGTACACACAGCCACTTACACAGACATACAAGATCTCACATACTCCTTCTCACATACAGATGCACACACATTGAGTTGCACAGGCTCCTATAAATGGGGGTAGTTGATATTCGCTGAACTTGAAAAAGTTAATCCTACAATAATGGAACATGGGTGGTGGAGCAATCAGGTGTTAGCTTTAGAGCCTCTTACCTGATCATTACATCTGCCTTATATTTCACATATACAAATTGACAAATGCACAATCTTCATTTTTTTTAAATCTTTGAGCTTCATGAGCTCAATATGTTCCACTACATCGGCAGTAAGCTGGAAAACCTGCTTGCATCACCACTGTTACAGCTTTTATAATGGAGCTGGGTGTCAACCTAACATTTCTATATGATGAACAGATACTCTCCTGTGGCAAATACTTCCTTCCTGTAGGCAAGGTGCCCAGAGTGGGACATATATCACAGACTGAGAGGTTAACCCCTTAAGGACTTGAGGACCACGGGGCTTTTTTTAAAAAAATTCCGGTTCAGGGCTTCCGGAGCAGCGTGCAGCTGCGCCGGAAGCCCTGAACTCCATGCCGTGCCAGGACTGTCACTGGTCCTTAAGTGCCGGACCGCCTTGACAGTCCTGGCACATCAATGGTCCTTAAGGGGTTAAGATATAGAGTAAATTGTTATAAGGTGCAATTCTTATAGCATGCAATAATTGTATATATGCTTTAAAAACAGATGCATGGTACACATTAATCAATCTTTGGTATACAGCAAGTCAACCTAATTCACACTGAACTGTACAACCGGCCAACAAGTTTATTCACATCTGCTTGACAGTAAGAGTGGTATTCTGCTTCTATTGATAGAAACAAGAAGTGTGCATTTGGGATGCACTGAGAGATGAGTAAGTGCATTGGCTCATATAATATTTCTGGTACGTGAGCAAATGTTAAGTCTTTCATGTATTATTCACTATAACCATGGTTTACACTGCTGCGTATTTTATATGTAAAGCAAAACAAGGTAATATTCTTAAACATTGACAGATATATAGGAGGTTAATTGCTCCATTTAAATTAATGGGAAGTTGTATTAACCCTTTGAGTGTCGGAGGGGTACGGAACGCATCCAATGCCCTCTGGCACTCAAAGGGTTAAACCCTTGTCCAAGGAGCAGTGCAGGGAAGGGCAGACTGGGTCCCTACAACTGTTGAGGACTACAATTCCCACATGAAGAGAAGAAAAGAATTGTAATCCCCAACAGCTGGAGGGCTCCAGTTTGCCCATGCCTGGTTTCTTTGGTTTTCCTCCAGAACTGCAGCTTTTTTACTTTCTGAATATAGCCCATAGTAACATATATTTTTCAGACAGCATTATCACATTGGATAGCACCTTTTAAGCAGTTTACCATGTTATCTGGATGAAATGCAGTCTGCCCGTCACCTTTGTGTTATTGTCACTGTATTGCATCAGTAAGTGTCTTGTGTAGGATAATAACGAAAATATGCTTTATTAAGCTAAGCAATCAAATGCTCCTTCAATTCAATGGAAGAAGTGTACGCTGTGAGCAAACAAACTAATCTGCACAAGCAAGAGCAGATGGATTTGAGAGAGTATAAACAAGGCACACCACCGAGTTGCTATGAATGTTTATATTCCTTGTTAAATGGGAACTTCACTCTAGGAATATGTGGATCTTAATTTGTTTAACAGATTAATTTACCTTGGGACAGATTCCATTAATGTGAGATCAAAATTTGAGTAGGAAAAAAGGCTATTTCTTCATACATACAAAAATAGTCTATAATGGCATTGCAAACAACTGTTCTGTTATCACATAGCAGCAGAATGGCCTTTGTATAATATGTTCCCTTTTCAAGCCGGCAAGGTCTTCTCAAGCTCAGCAGCTCAGGGCTACCAAGGCTGGGGAAAAAGGCCTATTTGGCCTCAAAATACAAAACAGCCACAGCCCACCCAGTGTGCCCATGTGACCCAATCACCCTTCACACCCTCTCCCAAGTCCCCCTCAATCCCTCCAATCCCAAGCAGCTTGAAATGATCTGCTGTGCAATGGTTTGTTTTTCTATTTTAGATTTTGTATTAGGCTTCTGCCTAGTTTGGAGACATGGAGAATCCATTCATTCCTTGCTGCTCTCCGTATCTTATTCACTAGGGTTCTTATTTTGAATTTATATATTATATGTTATGGTCTGCTAGCACTGTGAGTTTCTTTCTGTTTTAAGCAAGTAATGTATTGGGAACATCTGTATTGTTCAAAGGGTTAAAACCCCCATTTAAATCTGCAGACAGCTGCATTACCAGCCAGTTAGAATTTGTGCTCCTCTGATAGATGTGTACTATAACCAATGGGAGCAAAAGAGCTGGAAACTGAACCTATTTGGGTTTCAGGACCTCTGAAACACTGACAGTATTGACAAAATTGTACAGAGGATCCAAAAACTTGACAGTCCTGATCAAAAGCGGACAGGTGGAAACCCTGCTAAGTATTTTCTCCCACACCTTACAGAATTGATTCATTTATTTTCAGATTTTTTTAAATGTTTAATCACAATAACACAGACCAGTGCACCCATACCAGTGTACACACTCTGCCATCCAGAGGACACAGAGGGGACAGTTGTGCCAGGGCCCAACATCCAAGGGGTGCCTTCAGCCTCAAAACAATGTTTGCGCCGGAGCCCTCCAATGAGTAGTTACACCACTGATGCCAGCATTAAAATTTCAACTTTTTTAGTTCCAGAGGGTTGTGCAGTACAAAATGCAAATCAATGCATTGCACACCCCTTTGGCACTTAGTTGGTTAATGCAAGCTGAATGCCAATCCTATAGCATTTACAGAAAAGTGGACTCATTTCACTCCAATCTCCTCTGCATTTTCTTAACCCTCTGAGTGCCAGAGGGGTACGGAACACATTGCAAAGCAATGCGTTCCGCACCCCTCTGGCACTCAAAAGGTTAATACATAGCGAGAG
This sequence comes from Rhinophrynus dorsalis, assembly GCA_037306005.1. NCBI lineage: Eukaryota > Metazoa > Chordata > Amphibia > Anura > Rhinophrynidae > Rhinophrynus > Rhinophrynus dorsalis. The sequence goes on along the minus strand of CM074718.1, from coordinate 245,177,780 downwards.
CAAGGCATAGACAGACGTACATGTCCCCACTATCCCCCTCTTCGCCCAAGTAGCTTAAAGAGTTTGATTTCCTGCATAAGAAGCTTAGTATACAGTTGCAACACTGTAAAGAGATTCCAGCATACTTCTGCTTACCAGAGCAAAATGGGCTAATGACAATAATACGTTTCATGTGGAAAATTGTGATATTTATATATTTTAAATTAGCCTCTATGAGAGGGATGTATAAATGTGGTTTAAAGAACTGTGCAAACAAAGTTGCAACAATGTGGATGTATAAATGTGACTGCATCATTTTATACAACAGTTGTATTGCTCTAAACTTTTGACAATGTTACAGTGGCATATAATTAGGGAGAAAATTTAAAGGGACACTAATGTCCCATAAAAAATTAAAATTGTTTTGTAGAGGTTTAAAAAATAAGTTATTTGACACAAACCATAAAGGTTTGAGAGATATTTGCATGTAAAGTCCCTCCCTCCCCTTCTCCTGACTTCAGTGTCTAGCTGATCCGAGGACCAGCCTGCGGCTCTGCAGCAGAGCTGAAATCACGTTATTTAAAAATAATTACTTCATTGGAAAGGTCTACAAAGTGTGCCTGGTTTGCAAGCACACTTTGTAGACCATTCCTATGAAGTAGTTATTTTTAAATAACGAGATTTTGGCTCTGCTGCAGAGCCTCCTCAAGTCACACGACTCAAATCTCCTCCTGTAAGCTTTACAGCTGACAGCAGGAAAAGGGAAACTTTACAAGTGAATAGCTCTCAAACCATAGCGGTTTGAGAGGTAGAATTTGTGCCAAATAACTTATTTTTTAAACCTCTACAAAACAAGAATATTTTATGGGACATTACTGTCCCTTTTAAGAGCAATATGCTATAATTCATTCTACAATTTGAATCTTTATTTAAACCTCACTTGTGCCTTCTTAAATTGTACTATTTTTCAAACTTTTACTAACCGTTGCAGATGGCACAAATTATGTTATACATTTCATGAATTGTGTTTGCTCCATTATATGCTTTAAGTTTGTTGTACCACCACTTTTATACACTATATGAACTCTAGTTTCATTAAATGAGTATTCTCACCATTTTTGCTTATGTGCAGACTCTAGGGAGATGTACTAATTCAGTGCTATGCCTTCCTAACACCAATTTTCCAATATATGTAAAGTGAAAATATTCATCTGTATATACTGCTTTTGCCAAGGGGAGGGAAGTGTGATGTATATGGGAGTTTTGAGGCTTTTCTTTCCTATGTGTCTTGTTTAATACTATTTTCTAACATGGGACAGAGGAAACTGGTATGACATTACTCCATTGTCCAGCACATATTATGGGGATTAATTTGGATTTGTCGGCAATGAATATGTGTTCTGTTACGCACTAAAATTAATATATATCAGTGATTCTCAGCTTCAGTCCTTGTGTTAAGGATATCCTTATTTAGCACAGGCATATCAATCACAATGAATAAGCCACTGATTATACATATGTTAACAAGCAAGGAGATTTTACACACATGTACTGTTGGTGTGTCCTGAGGACTATCATTGAGAAACACAGAGTATACTGCATACCCTGAAGTGCAGCTAGTAGATTGGCACATTCTACCCATTAAAGCTGATGTGCAAAGGAGATCTGGAGTAGTTCTGGGGCAAACCAGCTGTACCACTGAGCACAAATACACATTTGCAAAGCAATGCATTGGAGATTTTTGGATTTTTAGCATTTTTTGTCCCCAGTGTTGCAGGGTTTTGATCTGTAATTACTCCAGTTCATCTAGTACATTAGCCTCAGTGTATTTCAGCATACAACTCCTTCAGCATACGACATCTCTACTAACATACCCTTAAGACCACCCCAATAGCAGTGATAAAGAGAAGTTATAATCCTATGCTTATTTCCCCTGCACCTAGTTTGAACATACCTGACATCTGGGTACATAAGAATGCCACATCCAGAAGTGTCCACAGATTTCCACATTGCCCACCACTTGGTACAAGAGTGGTAAATGGCCATTTTATCATACAAAAAGCTTTGCACATAATCTTGAAGCAGGTACAGTGTATTATTTGTGTTTATTTGTTTAAACAGTATCAAATATTTATATTTCTCTCAGAAAGCATGCACATGCTATTAATTTATTTAACTGAGCTCTATCTCACAGGAATCAAATTCAACAAATTAGAGACAGAAATTGACCAATGTCATTAAACTAAACCAGAGGCAATGATGCTCAAGGGAAATACAGTGGGAGTATATGGCATTTTAGGACAATACTTTCCTCTACATCTTGTTTAATGCTATGTACTAAAACAGTGCAGTACAAAGTGTGTAAACTGTACCACATTTCCCAGCACATGTTCTAAGGGAGGTATCTTAATGGTGGTTGAGTGTGTGAGCCATTATGGTCTAAAGAGATCATACGCATTAGTGCACACCCTGAAGTGTAGGAACATAACCAGAACTAACTCAGCTGTGCTCATGGATTCATACATTCCCCATAGCAAATTCATTCATAGCGTGTTTTCTGTTATGAAACTTCAATTAGTATCACAATATTTGACCTTAATGGATTTAAGACTCATTCTTTTTTTTTTGACAGATAGCAAGGGAATTCAGTCAGCCGTATGACATCCCAGCATGTTAAGATCAGCACTTCCGCAACCTTAGGGCTCTTTCACACTAGTGACAGAAATGCAGCAGCCCCCTCCTACATTTCCATCACCAGAGTTTCTTCTGTGATTTCTCAGTTATCCCATCATTGGAGGGGCTGATGGCTGGCCTATGTTAGAATCATCCAAATTTGATTGGCTAATGAACATGTGGATTGGCCATTCACAGAAGATTGGCATGAACTCTTATGCAAATCAGCCATGTTGCAACTTTACTGCCTGATTATGTGCCGTATATAGATGTAGAATGCTGGATCTTGGTATTCTCATGTGAGCCGATAGTCATCCATGTTCCATAGGCCACCAACCACACGGATGACTTTGAAAACACGCTTTTTCTGCACTGATGTTGCCCATATGAAAGTGACCTAAATGCATAGCAAATAATTTCAATTTAGTAATTCTGCATTTGGCTATATGGAATTAGAGATTGCATGTTTGCAGTTGTCCTGCCTGTATTATAAACTAATTATTGAACTCTCAGAATCTGGTTTTGATTTTTATTATTGTGCGGAAGTGAAAAGGAAGTATTTTACCTTTTGTGTTAATGTTAAATGGCTGCACCTTACCTTTTAGCAAACTCAAGCTGGGTAAATTGTTGTCTGAATTGGTTTGCAAATCACTCACCTGTCAGTCTGCTTATTTGAGTGTATGGCACTATTAAGAGGTGTGGCCTGATAGCTTTGTAACTTCTGGAATGTACAAATGGTGCATACCAGTACACTTATACTGCTTGTATTAAAGCAACAGTAACACCTAAAATGAACTAGGGCAATATGCATTTAAATACCATGTACTTTATGCTAGCATCTGCAAAAATGATCTAGCAACTTATAGCTCAAAAGACAAAATTGAATCTAAGTGTAGTTGTCAGAAGTTAAACACTGACATAATTGCCCCCATTGCACTCACATTTTGCTCATCTTGTTTGAATCATATCATAGTCCTTACCCCTTGTAGCCACTGGTCTATGTCCTTGATCCACTACTGCTACCAGTGTTTCCAAGGTCCTGATGCTGCATATAATCAGATGATATATTACCTCAGGCTGCATGATGTGAAAATTGTCAAGGATAGTCTTGCTCAAATGTCCCACAGTTCAGAACCCCATATAGGTATAATTCACAGTTCAGTTTGAACTGTAATGTCGGTATGGATCCAAAGTGTAATGAGCAATAATTACAATCAATGAACTGACTCTTATATCTCAGAACATACAGCACAAACAAAATTAAATAAATCATTTCAGTACAATTTACACATGAATTAAAAAGCATGTTTAGGATTATATTTTAGGTATATAATATATGAATAATTTATTTTTACATATGCTAGCAGTAAGTATGTGATATTTAAAATTATAGAATCCTATTTCATTTTTTGTGTTAGGCTTCCTTTAAAGTGATAGTAATGTTTCATAATAAAAGCAGCTTTAATTAATCATCATAGTATTTGGACTTTGGAGAGTGTTATTTCAATTCTGTCAGAGTTGTAGTTTAGGAGTAATTCAATGACAAAGTATCCCCCACCCGCCCCTTTTACTGATGTAACACTGTTCAGCCAGATCAGAAGGGAGGTGCCCAGGCAGAATACAGAGAGGGACAATCTTCAATTAAGATAAGGGAAAAACCTGAAAAACTTGTCAAGGGGGGGAAGGGCTTTCATTGTTCTCATAGGAAGAAGATTGTCCCCTGCTGTTATCTGTCTGGTCTATAGACTGCATTCCACATCTGAGAAGAGATGGCTTACACTAGGTAAAAGGGGCGGGAGGGGAAACTTTGCTTGTGAATATCTCTCAAACCATAAAGGTTTGAGCGATAAGACATATATCATTATATCATTCTTATGCCTACAAAATAAAATAAAGATAAAACAAAGTATTACTATCCCTTTAAGAGTTTAAGGCAAACAGTCCCCAAAAGCTTCCAATATACCATGCACATGGAAATGGAGGTGTTAATTTGATTTCTTCCATGCCTTGTTTAAAATAAGGCATAGAAGAACACCCACGCTAGCCATTTTTGTAAATAAAATTTTTGAGAAATTAACCCTCTGTGTGACAGAGAGGTATCCATTTCCCTTGCACTTAAATGGAAAACTTTTATATTTTGATAGCAAAGTTTGCTAATTCACTGCAAAGAGTGCTAATTAGTTCTGCTCAAGGCCAAACTTATCTCTCACAGGGGATGAGAAATGACTAGCGATGGGCAAAAACTTTAGCCTTAAAAGAGAAAATGTCACTGTTTGTCTTCTGTTGGAATTCCTGCAAAAATGTCAGGTTTTCAGTTTTTACTGCCGCACACATACTGACCACCAGCCACTGCACTGTAGCCTTAGAACCACATATATTGACTACTGATCCCCAGAGTTCTCACACTGCACTAGCATTCAGTATCAAAATGTCATGGATTTATGAACTTTCTACCCAATATTGCATTTAAAATTTCTCGGGCATCAAAATGATACATTTAAATATTTCACTGTTTAAAGTACCTCACCCTAACCTAATTTATCATAGCCACCCTAACCGAAGTATCCGAACCTATCCTAACTTTACTACCCTATACTAACTGCCGTAAAAAAAAGAAGCCAAAAAAAACCACCCTCCAAAACCTAACAAATGTACCCCAAAGTACCTTAATCTAACCTCCCTACTAGTGTTGAGCGAGCGTGCTCGGCCGATGCTCGGATCGGCTCGAGCATCGCTCTGCTCGGCACATGGCGGTACTCGTCGAGTACCGCCATGTGCTCGCCCGCCATGTTCGGGTGGCGGGGATCTGTGCCGGAAGAGGCACAGATCTGAAGACACTCCGCTGGACCACCAGGGACTGGAGGTACGGGGGCATTGCGGAGATGAAGGGGGCATTGCGGAGATGAAGGGGGACATTGTGGAAGAGGGGCATAGACTCTATGCCCCTCTTCCACAATGTCCCCCTTCATCTCCGCTATGCCCCTCTTCCACAATGTCCCCCTTCATCTCTGCTATGCCCCTCTTCCACAATGTCCCCCTTCATCTCCGCTATGCCCCTCTTCCACAATGTCCCCCTTCATCTCCTCTATGGCATAGAGGAGATGAAGGGGGACATTGTGGAAGAGGGGCATAGCGGAGATGAAGGGGGACATTGTGGAAGAGGGGCATAGCGGAGATGAAGGGGGACATTGTGGAAGAGGGGCATAGCGGAGATGAAGGGGGCATAGCGGAGATGAAGGGGGACATTGCGGAGATGAAGGGGGCATTCGGAGATGAAGGGGGCATAGCGGAGATGAAGGGGGGCATTGACCAGGCACCCTCCCCTCATCAGAGCAGGGGGTGCCTGGTGTAATGCTCGTGCCGCCCCATTCATTTAAATGGGGCTCGGGTGCTCGGCCGAGCACTCGAGCCTCAGGGGGTGCTCGGTCAGAGCACCCGAGCATCGGGGTGCTCGCTCAACACTACTCCCTACCCTAACCTAACCCTAGCATAACCGAATTATCCTAAACTAACCTGACCGATACTGAACAGGATAGGTATCCTTTTGCAAAGGTGACATTCTAAATGTGCCATTTTGTCTCCTGCAACATTTTAAAGGAGCTGTTTTGAAACTTACCATTTAGTACTCACCATTGCAAAATGATACACTACTTGGTAGCCTTTGAACCACACATACCGACCACTGATCCCCAACATTCTCCCACTGCGCTGCTAGCCATAGAACCACACGTACCAACTGTTGGTCTCTAGACTTCTCCCACTGCACTGGTAACCAAAGATCTACACATACTGACTTCTGACCCTCAGCCTTCTTCCATTGCACTGATAGGCATAGAATCACACATACTGACCCCACAATTGTCCTACAGTAGTCATAGGACCACACATACTAACTAACCTCTCAGCCAGATCCCATTGCACTGATAGTCATTGGGATGTGCGATGTGAGACCCTCCAGCTGCTCCCAGATGTCAAATCCCATCATTCTCCACTAGCCAACAACTAGCATGGAATTATGGGAGTTGCTGTCTGGCAGCAGCTGAGAGGCTTCTGGTTGCCCACCCCTGCATTAAATAGCAGAATCCACAGAATGAAGTTTCGTTATTGCCCCATATAACAGACATTATTAAAAAATTCCCTCATGAGTAGTGTTACTAATATCCTGCTTTACATTAGAGTCATTATATTTCTTTATTATAAATTGCAATTGTTCCTTTTTTTGCAGGAGTATGATATATTATATGTTTTAAATGAAGTCATTTGTCATTTGTGTTTACTCTATCCTGTCTGTTTCGTAAAATATAATAATGCATTAGTGTTGGAATTTTGTGTATGAAAAATGAGGTATAAAACATGCATATTAGCACATTTGCTATTTTCTGTGCATTTTAATGAGAACATTTTCAGTTCTGGTGCTTTCTTTCAGTTTTTTGAGGTCACTGTAATTTCATGCTCTCATAATTGATGGGAATTGTAACCCATTTGATAAACCCCCAAACACATTTTTTTTTATTGCTTTCCCTTGTAAAACAGACTCCTTTAGAACTAAATGAGGCTGAAGCCTAAAAAGAACTGAGTAATAAAGAGGTAATAAAGAGGAGATGACTTCTCCAGTGATATCACTTCTCAGGTTCCTATGTTATTCTATGGAGCCAAGTGGAAGAGATCTTAGTGCATTGGCTCCATAGAATAACACAGAACTTGGATACTTCATATCACTGTAGTAGTCATCTCCACATTATCATCTCTTTATCTCCCCTTAGTGCATCTCCCCCCTGGAGTAATTTTGGAGCAAACCAATTTTGGACTCACTTGCATCAAAGTCTTAAAGTCATAGTAACACTTAAAGTGTAAACAAAATAGGGTCAAACTAGGGTATTCCCACTACAAAATGGTGTTTTGTTACAAACTTAATAAAGTACAAACTTGAATTTCTTAAGAGCAGTATCACTGTGGCCTGAAATTGCACAGTGGCATTGTTATTACACCATCCTCTGGAGATTTATGGTCAACTGATCAAAGCTGTCCATACAATGGTGTAGCAACAGCACCACTGTAAAATTTCAGGCCAGTGTAATATTGCACCTAAAAAATTCAGATTTGAGCTGTAATAGCTTTTGAATAAAACACCTTTCAGCAATGGGAGTACCCTTGTTTTACTTCGGGGGATAAACCCTACGAAATGCTTTGCTTACCCCTTTGGCACTCAGAGGGTTAAAGTGGAACTAACACCCCTACAAGATGTAGCCTCAATTAGAGGGCTACAATCCGTGATAACTCGGTGTGTTATTATTATTTTTTTTAAACGTGTTATTAAAGAGTAATCCATTAATTACAAACGGTACCTGGTGACGTCTTCCCCCCGGAAAAGCGCATTGCGCATGTCAGCACAGAGACAATCGTCTCTCATGTAACTCCCCCGGCTACACGAAAACACCTATGTCATCAGCTTTAGATTATCGGACCAGTAGGAGAATCTAAATCTGATGATGTAGGTGTTTTCGTGTAGCCGGGAGGAGTTACATGAGAGCCGATCAGCTCCATGCTGACATGCGCAATGCACTTTTCCGGGGGGAAGACGTCACCAGGTACCTTTTGGAATTAACGGATTACTCTTTAATAACACGTTTTAAAAAAATAAATAAATAATTACACAGAGAGTTATCACGGATTGTAGCCCTCTTGAGGCTACATCTTGTAGGGGTGTTAGTTCCACTTTAATAAAAAAACAAAACTTATATTGTAGTGATTTCCCTGATGTTAGATGTATGCTTCCAGAGTTATTACAGTTTAACCCCTTAAGGACCAGAGGGGTGAACAATATTTTTCTTTGCAGTGTGTTGCATGCACCTCTAGTCCTTTAGGGGTTAAACTATTGGTTTTGACATTGATATTGCCCTCTAGTGGCCAGATTTCAGATATTCTGTTGCCTTTTGTGGGAAAGTTGAGTCACTGACAACAGTTCTCCATAGATTAAGAGTAATTGCTGAGTCATTCCTGCCAGTTTGATCTTTCAGGAAGTAAACTTTCGTAATCTCTCTTTCCAGAGAGTAAAACAGTTTTGAACTATTATAACTTTTTAATAAAACAACTGCCTTGTATTACTCAGCAGGAAAAACTCTATAATATGTAGAATTTTATCTTAAAATACTGCTCCTTTAACCAGTCAGATTTCAGAAATGTATCACATACTATTCAAAAACACAAGAAGTAGGTTGACCCTTTGAAAACCAAAGGGTGCACAGAGGGAAGACCTCAAGGCTTAGTATATCATTAATAACACTCAAAAGAGGTTCCTGTCTAAGTCATTACTCTACAGATCAAGGTAGGAGAACTTCTTGAACAGGTGCTATGAGGGATGAGCAAAGAAAACTTGTAAACTGAATATTGGTCTATAATAAGCTGTTTTGTAAGACCTGAAAAATGTTTTGTGAAGTATGTGTTTTATTTTGTATTTCATTTGTCTTTTTAAGGTTGTAAGAAAACCAATCACATATTGTCTGCAAAAATAAAAGGGACAGGGTCACATACCCTCAACATTATGCAAAAGAGCTTATTGTCTTGGTCACTACTCATCTGAGCTAGGTGGGAGAACTGCTTGACGTGTTTATGCAACATGTTCAAAGAAAGTTCTTTCTGCAACTTTAACAATCTTCATGTTGAATCCAGTGGATGCAGGCAACATCTCTAGCTCATAGTGAAACAATATTTTGGAGGTAATGCTAACATCCAAGGGGTTAAAAAATTAATTACAATCTATGGCTGTTCAAGAAAATAACTAAGGCTAATGGTAAGATACACACACGCTCTCTCACTCTTACGCACACTTACATGATCAACATCTGCCAATCTGATCCATAAAATGAGGCCCTTCCTGAACCATGAAAAAGGGAGAACAATACTTCTGGGGAACAGAACCCCACCCCCTTTTTGACAATATTTTGCCTTTTTCCAGGATGGGAATGGTTGCCTGGGGCTGGTGGGCTGGAAGGCAATTTTGCTTACAAATAGTTCCCCACAGTATGCCTATACATTTTGAATTCTGCAGCAGGACAGCCTTTTGGGGACCATTGTCTGAAAATCCCTCACTGTCCCTCCTCCTGTTACTAATTTTAAGAGTCACTGCTATGGATATTCTGTCTGTGGGGGGTCCTCACCACTTCGTGGTTTTAGAGAGTTAGACTCCGATTCAAGTGGGAGAAGAGACTCCTGGTGGTTGGTGTGGCTGTTTTCCTGCCTCCCAGCATTTGCTGGGCATCTGGCAGCTATATGTCATGGTAATAAAAGATGTGGCCTCTTTCCTTCGTGAGCTGGTTGCTATTGTTTTTCTTGGGTGGGATTTGGGCCTGTGGGTTGGGGTTTATGGGTATGTGCTTTATAAGCAGTCATGTACAACAAAAGCTTTGCTCATCTCTATTTACTACTTATTCAGTTAATAAGGCAGGGTGGCTCTCTCACGCCCATTTTAGTAGATTTTATGTGAAATGATTCCTCTGTAGTACCATATGCCACTTAGAAGTGAGGCATAACTGGAATAAAGGGTATCCAACCAGACATTTGAAGCCAGTTAAAGAGGAAGTACACTACTATAATTAGGGTTGCCACCCTGCCAGTATTTTACCGGCAGGCTGGTAAAAAATTGGCTTCTGTCCAATGTTAAGTCTATGGAGGGAATGCCATGGCAGGTATTTTCTTGAAGAAAAGGTGGCAACCCTAACTATAATTGGCTCTTAAATTGTTCATCAGAATGACTTACCTATGTAGGTGCCCTTCAAATAATGTTAATTTATTTTATTTACTCTTTGTATTTGCATTTGATCTCTATTTACGCTACTGCTAGTTGTATCAGTATAAATCCTAATAATTTGTTTCCCTTAGGAGTAATTCAGGTCTGTTGAAGCTTATTGTTTATTGTGTCAATGTGTGACCTAAAGGCATACTTCAAGGGATAGTAATACTTCGTTTTAACTTTATTTTATTTTGTAGGCATTAAAAAACATGAATAATGATATAAGTCTTATCTCTCAAACCTTTATGATTTAAGAGATATTCACAAACAAAGTATCTCCCCCCTGTTCAACCAGATCAGAAGGGAGGTGCCCAGGTAGACTGCAGAGAGGGACAATCTTCAATTAAGCTAAGGGAAAAAGCTGAAAAACTTGTCAAGGGGGGAAGGGCTTTCATTGTTTTCATACAAAGAAATTTGTCCTCTTCTGTTATCTGTCTGGTCATACAACCAGACTCACATCTGAGAAGAGATGGCTTACACTAGGTAAAAGGGGCGGGGAGGGGAAACTTTGCTTGTGAATATCTCATAAACCATAAAGGTTTGAGAGATAAGACTTATATCATTCTTCATGTTTTTTTAATGCCTACAAAATAAAATAAAGTTAAAACGAAGTATTACTATCCCTTTCAATAGAAGTTACTGTATACTAGGAACTACAAATATTATACAAAAATAGATATACCTGTTTCCTGTATAAAGGACTCCTACCTAAGTAACTCAATGTGTTAAACAAAGTAAGAGCCACGTATTACTACAGCAAATTTCCCCTTCAATTTTGCCATTTGTTGAAAGATCTCTCCGAATAGGTACTGTCTAAACCCTGAGGAGATATCCTCCAAAATATTTATTAAAATAACCTTTTATTCAAAATTCTATCTTTATGAATTTTTCAAAACATTTTATAAAATGCTATAAATATTTAGAACCTGAAATGCGAAAATTGTTAGTCTCTACATAGTTCAAGCTCATTTTTTAAGTTTGCAATATCCTAATCATTTTTAAATGTGCTTTCACAATTTGGATAAATGTCAAAATTTTGTGAAAATGGCAAACTAAGGAAAAGTTAAACATTTGAAGACCAGAGTAGTATAGAAAGCAATTGACATTGTTTCCAAGTGAAAAAAGGACTACTGAAAACACAATAAATGAAATTTATTCGACAAAGTGACTGTTTTGGCAGTCTAATACAAGTTAAAATATTTAAAGTGGTAATAAAATAAGTACATTAAAATATATAAAGTCAGTTTTTCTGTGCATTATTAAGTGCCAAGAGTCATAGAAGAAGAATATAGTAAGTCCATTTGTTGGCAGTGACCTTGCTTGAGATGTATATAGTACAAATGACAGCCAAGGGAGTATTAAGAACCTTTGAGTACTCTGAGAAAATTGTGAATGGAGGCCTCCCACATACAGGAATATATTTAGAGTACCTGTAAGTTTTATAGATGACTTACTTAGGCTCATTGATGCTTGTTGAAAAAGCATCCACTTTTTGGGTGTGTGTTGTTATCCATGAAAACCATTCTCTTTTCTGATCGTATGATTATACTGGAACCTTGCAGAAATTCTGGAACCATTGGCAATGTAAAATGAAGTTCCCTGAAACATCAGGCCAGCTACGCCCATGCATTAAAATGTACCTGATGACAGGAAATATTAGAAGACATCTAACAATGAACTAGATTACATTGCAGTTGCTAAGTGTCATCACTGGTTTAGCTAAAAGAATCCTATTGAGAAATCGATTGATTAAACCCTCGGTGTTGTCATCAACTGCAGTGGAATAAAGGTCAGTATGAGAAAGCAGAAATAAGCAGAATAAATTAACTCCTTGGGTGCTAGAGAAATCTCTAACTTCCAAAGGATTAGTGTGGGGAATTTAAGAAACTTGGGTGCGGAGCATGCGCTGCACTTATTTATATAGTTTAGCTAAACGTATACCTGTTTGAACAGATGAAAATTAGAACATTTCCATGGACAGCCTCAGTGTACAACTGCCACAAGAAGTAGAAATTGCCTTGGCTTTGAGGACTGCTTTGACCATCACGAAGTCCCTACACTAGTTTATGTACCACTTTACAGGCTATTAGAGAGATCCCAGATGCACTGTGAAGAGATCTCGTTAGCAACCAGGGGTCACAGCTGGTTTTGTCCTTGAATTTTTTTATAGGCTAAGGGTATTTTCTGTAGGAGAGGACTGGGTCTGGGGATGTGGTCAGGTGAAAATTAAGCTAAAGAGACACAATTGTGGAGGAAACCAATTGCACTGTAGGGGACAGATAACCCATCCACTTTGTGTGAATAGTTCTTTTAACCCCCTGAATGCTTGAGAGGTCTCCAATGCATTGCTTTGCCTCTCAAGTATCCAAGGGGTTAAAAAGCTGTATTTAAATCAGTGGGGATTTGGAGAATTTTCATTTGTCTCCTATAGTGCAATTAGTTTGCTCCAAAATGGCACCATGTTAAATTAGGTGTAGAAATGATTCCCTCAGAAATACCCCCAGACTGTCCAACTTTTGGTGCACACAGAGCAAAATTTCCAAGTAAATGCACATAGACCATTCATATATACTTTAATCAGGCACAGGACAATTCAGCGCACAAAACAATAATCATTTTATTTTTGTTTTTGGACAATCGGATTTGTACATTCCCACAATGAGACTTATAGACAAAAGAAAACCGGAGTTCTTCCGGGGCAAACCAGTTGCGCCACAGGGGACAAAAATGTTCATATTTCCCATTGATTTAAATGGGGCTTTTAACCCTTGAATGCTACATTAGTCTTCGACATACTACACTACAAGCAATTAGATTAAGATCTTTCTATCAGTCAAGTGGTAAAAGCCCATTATTTGTCCCCCTGTGGTGAAGCTGGTTTGATCTATTTTCACTACCATTCATCTTCGTACATTTTAACCATTGTTGTTCATGTTGGCCATGAAAACACGTACAAATGCACAAAAACGCACACTCACACTCTCTCTCTCACACACGCACACACACACACGCACAAATAGATACACACATAAGTCCTCACACACATATATTCACACAGATCCACACATATATATATATATATATATGTATAATCAGCAGCAGCAGCCATTTTCAAACCACTGCAGGATGAAAACCTCTTCAGCAAGCCTCGAACAAATTTAGTCCTGTGCCTTTTGTTGCCACTTTATACCAACAAATTTGGTAATTTAATCTACCCATCTCATCTTTTTTTATTTTTTGTATGGCTTTGGCATTCAGTGTCCATGTTTCATAGTCCTACATAAGGACTGGGAGGACACATTGGTCAAAAACTTGATATATATATATATATATATATATATATATATATATATATAGCTATCTATATATCTATATATATATTTATATAGATATACAGTCCAAGTACATAGACACACATACACTCTCTTTCTCATACACACATACAAATACACACACACATAAACACAAACAAATAAACACACACTCGCACATATACACAACCATACAAATATACACAAAACACACACACACATATATATATATATATATATATATATATATATATATACTAGTGTAAAAGCCCGTGTACATGGGCCAAGGTCCGGATAACGTTAACCCTTTGAGTGCGTTGCGTACCCCTCTGGCACTCAAAGAGTTAAGAGGAAGCTACCTTACTGTTCCATGAGATGCAGTCTTGCGTCGCCTCACTCATGCGATGCAATCAAGAGCAGTAGAGACTGCCCGAATGTAGGCAGTCTCTACTGTGCATGACTGCATCGTGACAAACATCCTAATGAATTATTATATAGGATAAAGATGTATATATATATTTACATTCACCGACACACAAATGCACACATACGCACTCACACATACATACGCACATACAATTTCTCTCTGTCACACACACATAGACACACTCCCATACACATACATGCACATTCACTCATGCCCATGTGCACTCAAACATACATGCACACACATTCTCACACACACACACACAATCTCACAGACACACACTCATACACACACACACTCTCTCACACACACAGAGACACACACACACTCTCACTCAAAACACACACACATATACACACACAAACACAGACTCTCTCACCCTCTCCCTTACACATAAATACACAAACATATACACAGCCATACACACACACTCTGTCACACACACACAAACACTATCTACCTCTCTCTCCCTCTTGCTCTCTCACATACATATATTGAAATTGCTGTAAAAAAAGACTTACTGAGTTTGATGTAATAAGATGTGGAGTCATTCTGGGGCAAACATATACATTTTCCCCTGGGGCATAAAGCAGAGCTCCGGTGTAATTGTACCCTCTGCACCCCCGTACTTACTCTCATGTTTCCATTTATTAATATGGAATTTTAAGCCTTTGGATTCTATGCAATGCACAGGAGACCTCTCTAGAAGTCATGGGGTTAACACTCTGAGTGCCAGAGAAGTATCCAACGCATTGCAGCACAATGCATTGGATGCCTCGTAGGTACTTGATATGTTAAAAGCCTCATGTATATCAATTGGACTTTTTTTTTTTAAATTCTCTCCCATGGTGCAGTTGGCTTGCCTGAGAATGACTCCATTTCTTATATAACACTATTGACATATGTGTGCAATGTGTGCCTTGAAGACTGAAGAATGCAGCTTTGTTTAATGTATTCTATGATTGTTCGTTGAGTGCTTATATTTTATTACTGTCATTCGAAAATCTGAAGCACTTTTGTATGCTGAATCCTATTTTGATTTATATTGCAGAGCTGTAACACCTTTTGCAGTTGCCTACCCTTTTGCCCCTTGAAAAAAATGACTGCCTTTGTGTCAGTCCGAGATGGAAAATAAAATCTGTCACCCTTATGCCATGACATCTGCAGACTGTGATCCATTTCTGCTTTTTACTAATTCTGCTTATGAATAATTGCTTCTGGGAAAAAAAGAACTTCTGTAGCTGAGAGTATATTAATATACTGAAATCATAAGGATAATTCAACTGAGAATGCATTGATAGTCATATTTTTTAAAAAAGTAAAATGAACAGTTTTGGTGAAATGAATAGCATGTTTAATGACTGACAGACAGTCATAACTGGAAACTCTCTGGGTTTGCCCCGGAGACTCCGGTTTTGACTTTGCATTACTGGGTCTCCGGGGCAGAGTTTGATTTTATGGGGTGTGGGCAGTTTCTTAAGACACTCTGCCCATTGGTGCTCCTTCCCTATTGTTCCACCCACTCCCCGCCCACTTTTTCTCCTACCCTAGCCTATTCCCCTATACTTTTACACTTATCTGAAGCCCCGCCCCCAGTCACAGTTAAACCCCACCCCCTTTTTGGCGCAGATAGCGTCATTTGTCTTCCTCAGAGGCACCACAGGCCTTGGGGGAGGCCAGAAGAAAAAGTTCCCAGGTATGCACAGTCGTACATGAGATTGGGGTCTGGTTGGAGCTGACCCAGTTTAGCTAAAGTACTAAGAAAGTGGAGCAATTTTGGCCAACCCAATTGAACCATAAGCAACAGATAACAAGTAAAAAAGAGATATTGGAGAGAGCACCCATACAGCATAACTGCAATGAAACATCCGGCTGGTCTTCAGACGAAAAAGGGAAGTGACTCATGCTTTGGCAATGAAACGCGTAAGACAACCCCCAACGTTGGTGCAGTTTATCCCCTCTTGATGCTTTTAAATTGTGTACCTGCTTTTGGAGCAAATAAGTAGATTGAAGATTGAAGAGCAGCCTATTTTTTTTTTTTAAGATTTTCAATAAAACTTTATTTACGTATAACTGGAGAGATGGCTCAGTTGGTTAAGGCACCAGCTGTAGAATCTGCTCACACCATGTAGTTGCAGGTTCTAGTCCCGGCAAGGTCAGCTCAGCCTTTCACCTTTCTAAGGTAAATAAAATGAGTCCAGGACATACTTGAAAATGAGAGACAATCTCAATGTATTCTTCCTGGTAAAATACTTTCACACAAAAAAAAAAAATGTTATGACAAACATAGAAATACAAATAAAGAGATGTAAGATAAAATATAGAACTCAGTTACAGCCCATAAACAAGTCTGCATGACAACAGTAACTAAATTAACCAGGCTGTAGTTTAACCCAGAGAGAGATCCAATGGATTGCAGTGGGATGCGCTGGATTTCTCTGATGATGCTCTCCTATATTTCCTTTGCTCTGTCCAGTGTTCAGTTTTTGGATAACTGGGAAGAAGCACCACATTTATCAGCACATATACTTATCCTGCTTCCAGCAGTGTAGTAAGTGTGCCTCACATTTTTTTTTGTTACAGACAACTACAAAGTTCCATTGATTCAGATGATTCTTTTAAACCCTATCAATGCTAGAGAGTAAGGTCATTGTAAAAATAGTGCATAGTGGGCAGTTGTCCATTGCAACTGGTGAAATGGGCACTCCACAGTGAAGGAGAAACTCGGTCTCTCATACAGTACAGTTAGGAACCTTCTGCATCTCCTCCATAAATGATCTGGAGCATCGTCTGCTCAATGTGTGAAGCTAGGTGTGAAAATTCAGATGGGTGTTAAAATTCAGTATTATAGGATATGTAAGTGCAAGTGCTTAGCATTGTTTGAAGCTGAGTGTGCATACATTCTATGAAGTAAAATGAATATACACTCAAAATAGCATGAAGCTATTATAAGTTGATGAACTCACCTTTACCAGGCTGGGAATATAGGTGTACATATAATTTAACCCCTTGAATTCTAGATAGGTCTCCTGCATGTTTTAATTTATACTCAAATAAAGAAAGGTATCTACAGGGGATCACGAAGTCAAGCAGATGCTACATATGACAGATGTCACACAAGATCCTCAATACTACCATTAAATTACAAGAAAAACACCACTCATACATCTGTGATGCTTTACCCCTTTGAATGCCAAAGGGTTAATCGCCACTAATAATCAGATAAAATAAATATATATTCTGTATATATCTAATGAGACCTTTTTTTATTGGACTAACTTTACATTTCATTGAGATATTTTTCTCTCTTTGTCCTTCTCTTATTCCAGTATACTTTAGACTTGAGAAAGGAAGAATATCTCTTGAAAGCTTGCCTCCATGAAAGTAATGTTAGTCCAATAAAAAAGGTATCATTACATACTGAAATTCTCATTCATTTGGTATCCATATGTGATGACCGAGTTCAATGAAGCAGCATATCAAGCAGCATATCAAAGGTTAAAGTGTTGATTTGCCGTGCAGTACTCTGTTGAGCGTTAAGTCTGATTCCCACTTATTCCCATTACAATGCTATACCGTACAGCCAGACCATCTCTGTACAACATAATTTGTTTCAGAAGAGAGTGATTAGGTTATTAAACTTTCAAAGTGCTAGGAAGTCGGAGGCACAGAAATGGTTCATATGGGCACTAAAGTGGATGCTATGTTTAAGGAGGTGACATGAGAATCTTGCTCTTTGATGCAGGGAGAGATTCTCATGTCGCCCTTTTACTCATACTTAATGCGCTGGGTAGTGGAACTATATTTTCTATGCAGACTTTTAATAGTGAACCCATTCATTTGACACCTCTTTTTCTCTCTCTCTCTCTCTCTCTATATATATATATATATACAAATATATATATATATATATATATATATGGCATTCAGCTTGATGCCTACATATATGATTGGTTTAGACACAAATCAAACACCTTCTAAGAGGATTTGAACACGAAACAGGAGATAATTACCACATTGTGGGCTCGATCCGAATGTTGGAGTTAAAACCAACGTGAAGAAAAAACTGCCATCACGAGTTAACCAAGAGCGGGTAACGTGAGATTCAAATCTTCCTTACCCAGAAAGGCTAATGAGCAATGACAAACAAAATACACGTTCACCTTAAACCTGTGTCGCATAGAAAATCTTTCCTAAAAACACAAGATAAAAACGTTTCCTAGCGCCACAGCCAATCACAGCACCCCAAAGTATCAAGTTCAGTCAGATTTCTGGAGGTAAATGTTGCAGTTTAACTCCTGTTTTGTTTTCCTCTATGGTGGTTTTCTACTCTGAGTTGTGTGCTAACAAAGTAGGTGTTAGATTTTAGTCAGAAAATGTTGCAATTTAACTCCTGCTTTGTTGAAATTTAACTCCTGTTTTGTTTTCCTTGACGGTGGTTTTTACTCTGAGTTTTGTAGTGTACGGCTAAAAAAAATAGTGTTCGATTTCTGGAGGAAAATGTTGCAATTTAACTCACGTTATCCCTAACTCCAACATTTGAATGGCTCTGGGGTTAGCTTTTACATTGTCCTCAGTAGGAGATAGTTTGATCTTTTGGCGACGAGCATCGTGTTTTCAAAACTGCTGTTATTTCTTACTTGTGGGAACATTTGCATCTCATACTTGACTTAAAAAACTACGGTCGCCAGGTTTTTCTGCCGACGCCAACATTTGGATCGAACCAAGTATTATTCACTTTTCTCAAATATGTGAGTATACTTTTTATCAGGCTTAGACTTGCATTCAGTACAAAGTAGTGATCTACCAAATATATAACTCAATTCCTATATTTTATTTCAATTTTAATATTTATGAATCAAATCTGATAGGATAAAACAAACAATTGCAATTTCTCATATCCCAGATTATATGGCATATCCAATGCATCTGGGAATTCCAGGTAATTGGATGCAAATAAGCATTTAATGGGAATCCATCTTTAATTTCATTCATTTATTATGGATATTTGCATGCCTGCCAAAGACTTATAAACACAACTGCGCTATAGCAAAATCTTAACCCCTTAAGGACCAGGGTTGTGTGCAACGTATGGGTCCTTAAAGAGTTAAAAAGAATCCATCCAAATTAAAAAGATCCCCCAAATAAATATTTTTCTTTTTATTATATTTTAGGGAATATATAATATATAATTTCATTTTAAATCAAGATGCTTTTGAGCGTTTAAGAGATGATACCTAAAATCAAGCACAAAGTGTAAGCATTTCTATTCTGCAGATTATGTTAAAGAGAAATCTAGAGTATTTCTGTATCAAATCAATTGCACTAGAGAGGATACAAAATAATTTCCATTGATATAAATACAACTTTTAATTCCTTGAATGAGTATTGGAAAGCAATTCATTGGAAACCTGTCTAGCATTCAAGAGGTTAAGCACTCTTTGTAAATTAAATTAAATTTTGGGGAAAAACTTGTCCCTTATAGTTTACATGCTCAAGAATTACTCCATTTTACTTCGTGCATCTGGCCTTGTGTGTTTTTTTCTCTTTAGCATTCAAGGAATTAAAAGCCCTATTCAAATCAGTGGGATTTGGGGAATTTTTATTTAATTTCCATGGGGCAGTTGGATTCCCTCAGATTAACTCCAGCTTTTTTTTGGGGGGGTGGGTGGTTGATTTATTCCCTGTGGTGCAGTTGGTTTGCCCCAGAATTGCTCTAGTTCTTCTTCATATTTCAACTTAACTGTTGTAAAGTTAGGTGAGGTTGATGTACTAAGAAAGTTGTGCAATTCTGGTGTAAACCATGTGCAACCTGGGTCACAAATCAACATTTTATTTTAGTCCCTTGGATGCTAGAGAGGTATCCATTATATTGTTTGGTCTTTGATTTGGAGATCTCTCTAGAATTCAAGGGGTTAAAATCCCCATTTAAATCAACTGGACCTTTTCATTTGATCCCTATTGCTCAGTTGGTTTGCCCCAGATTTGCATCATTAGTACATGAGTATAGCAGGGAACTCTCAGGGTTTCAAATCAGATCTCAGTGTCTCAGGGTAAAGGGTCAAATTCTCAGGTTAAAGGGATAGCAATGTTTCACAATTAAAGCAGCTCCAATTAATCTTCATAGTATTTGAGCCATGGAGAGTGTTATTTCAATACTGTCAGAGTTGTAGTTCAAGAGTAATTGAATGATAAAGTATCCCCCTCCTGCCCTTTTTACCTAGTGTAAGCCACCTCTCCCCTCAGATGTGGAATCTGGTCCTG
Source organism: Rhinophrynus dorsalis (assembly GCA_037306005.1). Classification (NCBI taxonomy): domain Eukaryota; kingdom Metazoa; phylum Chordata; class Amphibia; order Anura; family Rhinophrynidae; genus Rhinophrynus; species Rhinophrynus dorsalis. The sequence continues at coordinate 245,157,337 of CM074718.1, read as the reverse complement.
GGACCAGACAGATCACAACAAGAGACAATCTTCTTATTGTGAACATAAGGAAACCCCTGTACCACTTGACATGTGTTTCCCTTATGCTCACTGAAGATTGTCCCTCTCTGCAATCCATCTGGACAGTCTTGCTGCTCTGATGTGAGCAGTGTTACATCAGTAAAAGGGGCGGGAGGGGGATACTTTATCATTCAATTACTCTTGAACTACAGCTCTGACATTATTGAAATACCACTCTCCATGGCCCAAATACTATGAAGATTAGTTGGAGCTGCTTTTATTGTGAAACATTACTATCCCTATAAGAGAGCTCAGAGTTACCCACTACACGAACTGCACAAATTAACTGCTTCTTTAGTCTCTAAATTGATGAAACGTATAATAAAAAGGCAGAAAGAGAAGTACTATTTGTCTTGTGTGTGTGTTCTACCAGTGAGATCTTGTGTGTGCGTTCTACCAGTGAGATCTTTTGTGTGTGTCCTACCAGTGAGATCATTTTTGTGTGTCCTACCAGTGAGATCTTTAAGTTGTAGCATGTTGGGCGTTCTTTGATGACTGATTGGCGCACCTCTCTGTTAAAACAAGCTGGGAGATATCAACTAGAATGTAAGTTCTTGGGAGATTTAAAGTTAATATTGAAAAAATCTCAGTCTCTCCTCATTTTAAAAGTTTCCACCTATTTATATGAGCCTCAGTAACCAAATAGTGATTAGTTATCACTTTCCAGCACCAGATTAATGTAGCAAACTTGTGATGACATATGGCAGAAATGTAAGGGATATTGAATAGATCATTTAGGTTGTGCTATATTTTTTACTTACATTATCTCTCTTGGGTCTGTTTAACCCTTTGAGTGCCAAAGGGGTGTGCAGCTCATTGCACTGCGTACCCCTCTGGCACTCAAAGGGTTAAGTTTTATAGTGGTATTCAACACAATGTGTTGGATACCTATCTGGCACTCCAGGGCTAATAAACTAGTAATATGAAGGTGCAGTGCAAAGTAGCTGTTTTCCGTCAACAATCCCTATATTTTCCCTGTGCAGAGAATTAAATGCACAATCTCCCTGCACCAGCTAAACAACAGACCTGAATAGATTAGTGGCTTTTCCCTGTGTATGCAGCAAAATAATGTTTAGTGGAATGAACACAATGGGGTTATTCACTAAGGCGTGATAAAGAGGTGATAAAATGGAGATGACTTCTTCAATGATGTCACATCTCCAATTCCTATGTTATTCTATGGAGCCAATTCTCTAACATTTCTTAGGTTTTGGAGATCTTAGTGCGTAGGCTCCATAGAATAACATGAATTGGAGAAGTGATATCACTGGAGAAGTCCTCTTCACTTTATCACCTCTTTACCACACCTTAGTGAATAACCCCCAATGACGCTACTATACATGTCTGTTGTTTAGACTACTCCCTGCATCTTTAAGTTTAAATCAGCAGATAGATTATATGGGGGAGGGGGCAGTTTATAAGCAGTGGTGCTAATGTCATCATAAATAAAGCACAACAGCTAATTTTGTATGATCAATAACCTCCCACGAGCGCTTATCATTTCTTTGTTCCATTTGGACATTTAAATAGCACTTTAATATATCTGCCTCTAGTAGAGGAGTGTTGACTGCTTCTAGCGTCCTCCCTGATTATTTTAACTAGTTTGTGATAGATTTGTCTCTTCCCTTATGTCAATTCCATCACTTCACCAGCACTTTCTTTATTTCTTAATCTACTTGTTTTCAGCCTTCGCAGCTTATTATGGATATGACCTATCTACCAGTGACAGTTTCTGTTCTTCACAAGAGACAATGGGAAGATATATAAAAGGGAAGTTAAGCAGAAAGTAGAGTTAAAATGGCTGTAACACTGTCTCCAATAATAATACATTTTATAAAGCCAGTTTAGGAAGGCTTTATGCCGTGTAGTAAGAACCACGTCAGTGGTTAAAAAATGAGAGATACACAAGATCATGTGACATCCCATGCCTAAAATATTGTCAACAGAGAAGCGTATAATCTGTAGTACGTTATTTTTACAGCATCACTTTAATTTTTCATTAGTTTACATTTTAGTCTGAATGAAAAATTCTCTAGAGAAAAGCCCCACCCATGGTTCTATAGAAAAATGTAAACATTTCCAGATAATTAAATGTCACTGTCCACTTATATGGTATAGCATAGTAGCAGTGCTCCTTTCCCATCTGTTCTTCCTACTCCCCTCCCACTTCTTCTCCTTCTCCAGCCTATGCCTCCATTTTTTGTATATTTATGACTCACGCCCCCACTCACAATTAAGTCCCACCCCTTTTTGACACAAATCGTGTCACTGATTTCCCCCAGCGGCACCAAAAAGCAAAGTTCCAAGGTATGTTTATAGAGTATAAGAGTTCTAGGCAAAAAAGGAAATAGACATACCTTGCTGTCTGCCTTGCTAAGTCCATCTGCTAAAAATATAAAGAGCCACTTACTCCAAGATGAGATGGGGATCGTATACATGTATGTACGTATTAATGCAAGCATACAGGCACAAAGAGGGGAGGGATGTATGAATCCCCCAGCATAATTCCTTTTCTGTGCTTATATGTCAGCATAAAAAAAACATGCACTTGTACCTATGGCTATGTAAATGATTCATTGCATTCTGGGAAGCACACATTTCCATTAGCACATGGTATTAAACAAGGCAAGATTAACCCCATCCTGACAATGGACGTACATGTACGTCCCACAGAATCTGTCACTTAGTGACAGAGGATGTACATGTACGTCCAGGAGGTCGTTGAAGGTAATGGGGGAAAAAAGTTTGGTGGGCGTTAAGTGCCGGCCACGTGTGAGCCGGCCGGTCACTAATGGGTTAAAGCCATACATTGATATGCCCATACACTTCCCCCACCCCACCCCCCTCCACTCAGCAACACATTGGAAACCTTTATAGCATTCAAGGGGTTAAAAGCCCCATTTAAATCAAAGGGGGTTTGGGAATTTTTATTTCACTCCCATGATGCAGTTGGTTTGCTCCAGCATTGCTTCTGCACTGGTTTCTAAGCACGGATCTATATGTACTGACAACATTATATTTCTTGCAAATAACTGTCTACAGTGTAGCAACACAATTATTCATTCAGCTGCACTAGAAACAAGTGAGTGCAATTACAGGATGTCTATCACATTTTCAAACCATGGCCTAGGAAACAAATTGGTAAAGAGAGCTCAGTGCAGCAAAAGACATCACAAAGCTTATTTTTTATTTTCTTCAGGGGAAAAGCATGATGTAATTAGACTGCAGTACTATAATAAGTTTAGGATTTTATTCACATTTGCATTCGGTTTGCAGGATTAGTAAGATTGTAATTGACTTTTTGTGGATCATTGCATTTATTCATTTACTTAATAGAAGTGTGTAATATAGAGGCTAGGAAAAACAACTTGGAACTTTCCAAATGAAATCCATTGATTTATTTCGGCATTGTTGTTATTAAAACAATGTTCTGTATGGCAGTATAGGTTTCTGCTTTGAAGGAACAATAATGATTAAAAATGAAATTGAGTTATATATTAAACAGCATGTATTTCTAGATAGCTATCTATAAAGGTTAGTTATGTTAGAACCGTAAAATACAAGCTTAAATTTGCACTTTTAACCCTTTGAATGACAGAGAGGGGTATCCAATACATTGCATTGCATGTGAAAACTATCCTCTATACATACCATTTGGTTAGTTTTGTATGTGCAGTTTGAGATGTTCTAAAGCAGATTATAACCCAACCTCTTGTATTCAGAAAGGCTGTTATGTTACCTCAGGTTGTTTAAAACACAGCATAATCTATTCATAGATGCTATGACTCCTCAGGGAATATAAAATACAAAATTTTAGCCTGCAGAAAACAAACAGAGAAATTAGAAAGTCACATGTATTTAAGTATATATAATCACAGTAATTTCTAGGTGTTTCGTAAAAAACAATGTGTTTTCATATCCTCTTTACCTTAAAGGGATAATTTTTCACAAAAACAGCAGCTCCAACTAATTTTCATAGTATTTGGGCCATGGAGAGTGTTATTTCAATACTGTCAGCTTTGAAGTTCAAGCCTAGGTGAATGCTAAAGTATCCCGCTCCCGCCCCTTTTACCTAGTGTAAGACATCTCCCCTCAGATGTGGAATCTGGTCCTTGGACCTGACAGATCAAAGCAAGGGACAATCTTCTTACTGTGAGCATAAGGAAAACCCTGCCCCCTTCACAGGTTTTTCAGGTTTTTCCTTATGCTCACGGAAGATTGTCCCTCTCTGCGATCCATCAGGACAGTCTTGCTGCTCTGAGGTGAGCAGTGTTACATCAGTAAAAGGGGAGAGAGAGGGATACTTTATCATTCAATTACTCTTGAATTACAACTCTCCATGGCACAAATACTAAGAAGATTAATCAGAGTTGCTTCTATTGTGAAACATTACTATCCCTTTAAACTCAGCTCTACATAGTAGTTTTTGAACATAGTTTCTCTTGCCTAATTTACTTTTATGTGCATTTTATGGCAAAGGTGAATATAATGTATTGAGAGGAAATGGAAGTTAATACAACATAGGTTATTAGAAGTTCATTAGTTTATTCAGTTTCAAAAGTGAAAAATAGTACAATAAATAAAATTAAACCACTCAAGTTACAGAACACAATAAACACCACAGGAGCCATTTTGTGCATGCTGCTTCTGTATAACCTCTATTTACTAAGCTATTTATGCTGCAAATTATCATCTTTACTCAGACTGTATCAAGGAGAAGGAAGTATGAGAAGTGTATTGGTTGTTTTGGGCATGTGATTCCTCTGAGAACTGTTTACCTTTTAAGATGAAGAGGACATTTGTGTAAAATTCTTCTATTTTCCTGCACATGCTGTAAGGGTAGCTATGTGCCTCCTTGTTTACCTTTTTTTTTTTTTTTTTTACAAAGGAGAAGAGGAAATTTGTGTAAAATTGTTAAATTTTTCTGCGCACACTATCAGGGTAGCATTTTGGCTTGCTTGCATTAGACTTAAAATGACTGTAAATCTTTTTAACTTTACATATTGTAAAAGTACATAAAATATAAAGTCACCTTGTTGATACTTTTTACTACTTTTTTTCATCTTCACCTGATATAACATAAAACTATCCCTGTGGCACTGAGTGCTGTGCATGCTGTGTATATAACCGATTGAGTGCCTGAGGGGTATCCAGTGCATTGCTTTAAAGGGATAGTAATACTTAAAATGTAAAAAAAAATATGTTGTAGGGTTTATCCCCCTTAGTAAAACAAGAGTACTCCCACTGCTGAAAGGTGTTTCATTCAAAAGTTATTAATTTTCAAAGTTGAATGTTTTAGGTGCAGTATCATAGTGGCCTGAAATTGTACAGTGGCGCTGTTGCTACACCATCCTATGGAGATTTATGGTCCCGGGACCAGAGCTGTCCATAGGATCATGTAGCAACAGCGCCACTGTACAATTTCAGGCCACTGTGATATTGCACCTAAAAAATTCAACTTTGAAAATTAATAACTTTTGAATGAAACACCTTTCAGCGGTGGGAGTTCCCTTGTTTTACTCAGCGGGATAAACCCTACAATATATATTTTTTTACAATTTAAGTATTACTATCCCTTTAAAGGGTTAATAGACTGGAGGAAGACTTGCAAAATTCATAGGGTAGAAAGAACACCACCAAAACCACATATATTATCTTGGACAAGATGACTCTTCCCACTTTCACAGTACCTGACAGAAAGCTCTTTGTAAACAGAAACTCAGGGATCTTACTGTCAGTGATGTAAACAAATAGGCAATGATTAAAACAATTATATGCAATTTAACTTTACATATTATGAACTTTAGGAATATGTAAAGTTACAAAGGAGGTTGACTGCCGCTTTAATGCCAGCAGAGTTGTGTATGCCAGTATACACTGAAGCATTCACACATACACAGATGCAGATGAGTGATTTTTATGCTAACATATAAGCCCCGGAAAATAAACTGCTCTAGCAGATTTATAAATTCCTCCCAAGAGGTTTCCATTGGTTATACATTAGTACATTTATAAACTTACAACAAAGTTTACAATTTCTATTGTAAAAAAATTATATATAAGAATATGCACACTGGTCCCATAGTTTTGCCAGAAAACTACTCAGATGCCTAGTCTACGCTTCAAGTAACAAAGCAGACAGTCTAAAAAAGGGCACGAAGGGAAAATGTCAAAAGAGCATTGAGTTGGGAATTATGGGAGTTTTAGTCTACAGCAGCTGGTGTTCCAAAGGTTTACCCCGCCCCCCCCGGCTTAGATGATTGTAATAATTGTAAGCGCTATAGTGACTATATAAATAGTTTTGAATGTAAGTGGAATTTTTGTAATCGTGTTTTTCTGGGTTTATCAAAAGAAGCATCATGCCTAGCACTGAATAATGTCAACTGACAAACCTATCTACCCTATATCTGACATATTAAAGTGTAGGAAGTGCATACCTCACAAGTGTCCCTCTTTAGGAGGGACAGTCCCTCTTTTAGACCCAAATCCCTCTGTCCCTCTTTCCCACCCTGATGTCCCTCTTTATAGGAGATCAGTCTGTGTGGTGTGTATATAAGTGTATCACATTACTCCACAGCAATATTATTGTTTGTTTAACCCCTTAAGGACCGGAGGTTATGGGACATTTCCGTCCCATAACGTCCGCATAGGGGCACTTTGACAAGCCGGTACACGTGACCTGTCACGTGTATCGGCGCGTCACTCTGGGGCTTGAAACAGATCGCTCCGATCTTGGAGCGGTCTATTTCATGCCCTATTTTTACTTACAGCGGTCCCGGTAGAGCGCTGTAAGTAAAAAGTATGTGACGTACCAGGACCGTCAAGGGTCTTTCGAGCAAATTTACCCTTGACGGTCCTGGTACGTCAAGGGTCCCTAAAGGGTTAAACATCAGTATATTTGTTTATAAATTAGCCCATGTAAATAAAATACTTTGGTCTTGTTATAAGTAATTTATTAGGTTACACAAGGAGGTGTCAATAGCTCATGAAATAGCCTAAAATTCTCTGTAATGCCCCACCCACCAACCACACCCCCAGCCACACCCCCTACAACACAAGTGTCCCTCTTTGGCAGTTGGAAATGTTGGGAGGTATGGAAGTGAATACTGTCAACTGACAATCCTATCCACCCCATGCCTAATATATTAAAGTATAGGAATGTGTGTAGATCTTTGTATAGATCCTATAGTTTTTTCAAGTGTTTTCTAAATTATTGATTGTGTTTAATAAATAAATTAACTTGTTTGTCTGTCTTGTTGAGTGTTCTTATCTAGCGCAATTTTACTTTTTGGAACAATTCATTTTAGGGCATGAAATGGGCTTGCAATAACAATTGTCATTTCTGTTTTAGTATAGCTTTTTTTTTGTCTTTTAAGGTACATTTACAAAACTTTACCCCTTAAAGGGGTTATATCACCCCTATACAAGTTAGTTTTATTAGTTAGATTATTTAGTAAATATGTTTCAAACTGTATTCATTTGTTTTTTAAAAATGCTATTTGGGCAAAAATTAGAGCCCTACTTCCAGACAGACTGCGGTTACCTGCTCTGTACTGCTGTCCGTCACTCTGCCTCTGCTCCCCTCCCTCTATCCAGTCTCCAATGACGGCGGCCTTCTGCCTGTAAGCTGGAGCTCTCTCATTACATAGTCGCTAAATAATCTAACTAATAAGACTAATTTTTATAGGGGTGATAGATCCCCTTTAACCCCTTAGGGTCCGACGATCCCGCGGTGTCTGGTCCTTTAAGGACCAGATAGACGCGTTCGATGTGCCGTCCCACTTGACTGATCACGTGGGGCGGCACATCGAAAGGAAGACTGAAAGAGATCGCTCCGGTCTTGGAGCGATCAATTTCAGTCCACGGTATTACCACGCTCCTACAGGAGCGCGGTGAGTAAAAGTACGTGACGTACCAGGACCGTCACTGGTCCTTAAGTGCCGGACCAGCGTGACGGTCCGGGTACGTCACAGGACGCGAAGGGGTTAAATAAATGGCTCAATTTATTCAATATAAGGACTTGCTTTGGAGTGTATACTATATATTTCAGTCAATTATATTTATTTAATGTCATATATTTTTAGTCAGCTATAGTAAATACTTATAACCCACTAGAATCTTGTGTGGATCTCTCTCTCTATCTCATGTAGCGTGATACAATCTATTGTTTAGTATAGGGAACTGTGGACAAAATAAAACCCTAAAACAATGCACAACCAATACAGGCAAAGGGTGATCCTATACACTAATATATATATATATATATATATATATATATATATATGTGTTTATATATAAAGAACTCATAAATAAGCAAATGTTACTGTCAAATACATATATTGCCCTTTTAACCCCTTAAGAACCAGTGGTCCCGGGATGTGTGGTCCTTTAAGGATCAGATAGGAAAGTTTGACGTGCCGTCCCACGTAACTGATCACGTGTGCTGGCACGCCGAACGGGGGAATGAAAGAGATCGCTCCGGTCTTGGAGCGATCAATTTCAGTCCCGGCTGTTACTCACAGCACTCCTGCAGGAGTGCTGTGAGTAAAAAGTATGTGACGTGCCAAGACCGTCACTGGTCCTTAAGTGCTGGACAGCCTCAAAGGTCCTGGCATGTGACTGGACACGAATGGGGTTAAAGTATGTGACATATGACACTCAGGAGGTGCGTTGTAGAATCACTGTAGGTTGTGGGACTTGAATGGTGCTGACCATGGCAAGATTTATTGGCTACTAAATCTCGCAATGGTTAAAAGAAACACATTCAAATGCCGTGTGTGTTGCCTTTTAATATTTATATACTTGATACTGTCGAAAAAATAAATATGTTGATAGATCTAATTTTAATTATTGCAAAGTTGATGACTAGTCAGATATGCTTGCATATTTGATACTTAGCCAAGTAAAACTGTGTTTATTCTTAGAACATAACTGTTAAAGCCTCCCCTTTTTCTTGCTCTCCTATCATTTATAGTTTTCATTGATCCATTAAAACACAGCACATACATGTGAAGTTTGTCCTCTGCATGCTTAAGAGCTGTTTGTTTTCATGTAACGTGCACTTTATTTAACCCCTTCGCGTCCGGTGACGTACCCAGACTGTCACGCTGGTCCGGCAGTTAAGGACCAGTGACGGACCTGGTAAGTCACGTACTATTACTCACCGCGCTCCTGCAGGAGCGTGGTGAGTAATACCGGGGACTGAGTTTGATCGCTCCAAGACCGGAGCGATCTCTTTCAGTCCCTCAGTTCGGCGTGCTGCCCCACGTGATCGGTCACGTGGGGCGGCACGCCGAAATTCACTATCGGGTCCTTAAAGGACCACACACCCCACGACCGCTGGTCATTAAGGGGTTAATAAGGAGCTGCACAAAACAAAATCTGCACTATGTATGCATGAGAAATGTTATCCAGTTGTGCAGACATGTATTGTGTACATGGTAAGTTTCCTGCTAAGTGTCTCAGCAAAAGGAACATTGATTTTAAAGGGATAGTATTACTTTAGTATTACTATCCCTCATATTATAGGTATTTGCAAAATAAGTTAATAGCCCGCAGGTTCATCTCTCAAACCTTTATGGTTTGAGAGATAACCGAAGGTAAAGTTACCCCCTCCCTCCCCTTTCCCTGAAGTCAGCGTTGTGCTGACTGCAGGGATATCCAGTCTGTCTTTCATCATGCAGCTCTGCAGCAGAGCCGCGATCGTGTTAGTGACAAAGAATTATTTCACTGAAACGGTCTTCTATGTGTGCTTGCAAACCAAGCACATGTAGAAGACTGTTTCAGTGAAATAATTCTTCTTCACTAACGGGATCTCAGCTCAGCTGCAGAGCCGCAAGCCTGTCGTACGGCAGACTTCCCCTGCAGTCAGCACAACGCTGACTTCGGGGAAGGGGAGGGATGGGGGAACTTTGCCTTTGGTTATCTCTCAAACCATAAAGGTTTGAGAAATGAACCTGGGGGCTATTAACTTATTTTGCAAATACCTACAGTATGAGGGATAGTAATAATAAAGTATTACTATCCCTTTAAGGGGTAAATTAAAGAAACTGGATGTTGTAAGTTCAATAGAATTGGCAGACACCCTCACTAAAATGTTGTATGGCTTGAAAAGTTATATAGAGAAAGTACAATTCTAGTTGCCTATAGTCCTATATTATATTCCAAAATTACAGAGTCTATGGGTACTGGACCTAACTCCTAAACTGCTAAATTTCACCTTTATTTGTCAAACAGTTCAAAAGTTGTAAACAGCTGAATTTTGGCATTAAGCATTGAACTCTTATTTGAACTATTGGCTTCACTATGAAAAAGATACCATTCTGCCTCACATCTTTGCACAGAAACACATATAATGTGAGATACACACAGTCACACAAACACAGTCAGTAAGCCTGGTGTAATTGGCAAAATTGGAACAATTCTTGAGCAAAGCAAGAACAACTGCACAATATGAAGGATAAATACAATACCCCAAATTGTAATTGATTTCAATGGAGATTTTAACTGCTTGTAAGAGAGATGTCCAATATATTGTTAAAAGCCCTGTTTACATCAGTGTCATGTTTTGTTTGTTGCTTGAGGGGCATTTGGGTTGTCCCAGAATTATACCACTTTTCTTCTTGCTCCACTGTTCACTGTACATTGGCAGTCACAGACCCACACATAGACTGCATAGATTGTGTGATACCCTAGACTTTCCATTTTCCATTGGTAGCCATAATACTATACACAGATTTTCTGACAACACAACCAAATTTGAATATCCATTGGTATACATAGAACCAAACATAGACTGCCTGACACCACAGCCTTTTTCTGCTGTTCACTGGCAGCCATTGAACAACTTATGTATTATCTGACACCATCTTATTTTCCCTGTCCCACTGGCAGCCACTTAACCACTAATATACTTTCTGTTTGCCCAGCCATGTTCCACTGTCTCGTTAACCTTGTTCCAATGTCCATTGGTAGGGCCAGAATACACATACACTGCTTCCTCAGGCATGTTCCTCTTTCCACTGCTCCACTGTCTATTGGTAGCCCTAGAACCATGCATACATAGTCTACTTCTTCAGTCTTTTTGAACTTTTCAGTGGTATGCCAGAACCACACACATACACTGCCTGATTCCCCATCCTTGTTCAAGTGCCCACTGGAATCCACTTAAGAACTCATACACTGAACTGCTTATACACTGTCTGTTTGCCAGGCCTTGTTCCACTATCTCGTCAACCTTGTTCCGCTATCCATTGGGAGTGCCAGTACCACGTACACACTTTCTGCTTCCTCAGATGTGATCCATTCTCCACTGCTCCACTGTCCATTGGTAGTCCCAGAAGCACCCATACATTGCTTGCTTTTTCATTCTTGTTGCACTCTCCAGTAGTAGGCAAAGATCCACACATACACTACCTGCTTCACAGTCCTTGTCCAAGAGTCCACTGATAGACACAGAAGAACACATGCACTATCTGTCATCCAACCTTGCTCTTCTGTCTCACTGGTAGCCACGCATACTGTGTCTGACACCCTAGCCCCAGAACCACTCTTACACTGACTGATTTCCCAGCATTGTTGCACTGTCCTACTGGTTTCCACAAAGCCACATATACTCTGTCTGTCATAGATCCATGCATACACTGCCTGAAACCCTAATATTGTCTCACTAGTAGCCATAGATCCAAATACTGGTGTGACCCCCAGCCTTTTTCCATTGCCCCACCCCACTTGTAGCCCCATTTCAAAACTTCTCCTTATGTTGTCTGTCACTCAGTCTTGCCTCACTGGTAGCCATAGAACAACACATACACTCTGTGATCCCCAGCCTTGTACTAGTGGTAGCCATAGAACCACATATACACTGTGCGACACTCTGCCTTGTCCCATTGGTATCCACAGAATCACACATATACTGTCTAAAACTGAGCCTTATCCAATTGCCTCACTGGAACCCTCACAAACAACATGTTCTGCTTCCCCAGACTTGTTCCATTGTCAATTGGTAGGTACAGAATACACTTTCTTACAGCTTGTGACAGGGGAGGGTGTTGTGACATGGTAGGGTGCTGGGTGAATGGGGTAAAGGGCATAAAGGAGGGTGCCTGATGACACAGGAGGGAAGTGAGGGAGCAGAAGAAATCAGGGATGACATGATGTGGAATGGAAGCAGATACTGCGAGGAAGGATTAGATGGCACAAGGAGAGAAGAGATTACATGAGGAGGGGAGGGAAGAGATGGCATGTAGAGGAGAGGGAGTAGAAGATATGGAGAGGGAGGAGATAGCATGTGGAGGGAAAATACATGGAAGGGATGAGATGTATGGGGAGGGAAAAGAGAGAGTGAGGAAATGACAGGGAGAGGGGGCAGGATGGCATGGGAGGGAGCAGAGGCTGTTCTGAGAAGAGTGAGTGATGGAGGCTGGGAGGAACTCCTGAGCAAGAGGGTGATCACAGCATGCTTCAGACAAAATCATTACCTGCTCTAGGAACTGATCAAGGGTTTGTGTTATAATATATATGAGCGCTGGGTTGATGTTAGACAGATGCCTGGGCGCCATACTTGGTATATATAGTAAGTTTTGGAAAACAGATGCACTCTCAGGAACTTATGAATAATAGAAACACATCAGGCACTATCTATCTATCTATCTATCTATCTATCTATCTATATATCCATCTATCTATCTATATATCCATCTATCTATCTATTCTGCAGATACAACATTGTTTGTCTAACACTTTTAAAGTGTTGCCAGTCCTAGAGATAGATGAGATAGATGGGCTGTGTTGATGAGATGAGGAAAACAAGGCTCAGTGGAAAACATTTGTCCTAAATGCAATATTGATTAGATACACTTAATTATTGTATCATGCCTTGTTTAAATAGAATTCTGCCCTTCAATTGTATTTGTCATCCTATTGTCCCTGCCCCACACCAAACATTATATGGTCCAGGAGCCTCCCCAATTTCTCAGTATACAGATGTCTACTGAGATTTCATAATATTTGATGTTAGATGTTAGAATAAATGCTGTTTGAAGCTTAGTTGTTATGCCTATGCACACTCAATAAAATATGCTTCAGGGGAAAGCACATCATGCTTCTGCGTGCCACTGAACATGATATATAACAAAAACTCAGAATATACTATTGACCTGAAAGACAAATGTTCGAGCTGCTGACCTGTAATGTTTCAAAAAGTTTTTTTATATTTTAAATCAAAGTCATGCTAATCATAATAAAGTTACAAAATATTTCCTCTAAATACATTCATTTGTCTTTCAAAGATATGATTTTTTTAAATTACAGGGTACAATGTAGAGCAATACGCATTGTGCATCTATAATAACGTACAAGAAAAGTATACTGTTCTCAAGCACTTAATTACTGTAATTGCAGCTCAGAGAGTTCTTAGTGAGCATGTCATCTCTTTGCCAAGAATGTTCATATTCAACTGGCAATCAATTACAAGTTACATATTCTAATGCTCTTAATTTGTAATATGAAGTATTTTAAGATTTATCCATTGTGTAGCATTAACAAAGAGGTACAGAATAGTTACCTGACCTGTTGTACACAAAATTACGGTGTCTTCTCCAGTAAAAAGCAATTTAATTTTTATGCTTTTAGTTTGAGTTTAGTTTTTTTTTAGAGACTGAAAAATAATATATTTCCATTAAAGACTGGTATTCTGATTTGATTAAATATGTTTTAAGTTTAATAATAAAATATTTAGGAAAGAAGTAGTGTGGTCTAACAGCTATGCTTACAGTCTGGATGGCACTTCTATTTTAGATAGAGATTTGCATATAGATAGAATGGTAGAATACAATGACAATTGAAGCTGCAATTTTAAGAACCAGTTCCAGTACCCACAAACCAGGCAAATTTGGTTCACATTTATCAGTAGAAAACACTGTTTTCTTTCATGTAAAGTGATTAAAGTTTTTGCCAGAGTAAGAGCCATATTTACACAATGTATAAGCATTCTATATCACAGAGACAGAAAATATGCGATCTTAAATATCATACAGTGATACACTTAAAAAATGTTCCCTTTTCAAACATAAAAGTATCTGTATGCCCTAAACTGTATCTGTCTTCTATATTGTACATTCCATTTCTAATTATGTCTTTTTTTCTGGGCTTTTGTTTTTCAGTGAACTTATTGGATTCTAGATCTGTCATGGGTGACCTTGGATGGATAGCATATCCCAAAAATGGGGTAAGTTGCTACAAGCTTACTAGTAATTTTAGAATACAAAGAAGACACCAAAGAGGGCTCAGCCTGATGTGTTCTAATACATTAACAATATATCTGGATTCCAAGCAGTTGTAGTTGCTTGTTTTATGTGTGTCTCAGGAAAAGAATTTAAAGAATACATATATGAAGAGGAACAGATCTAGGACAATATTCACCAAACTGTAGTAAACGCAAATGCACCTTTTGTATGAAAAAGATGGGAAATGTCTGTCTGATTCATCAGTTCTGCTTCAAACTGCATTGATTTCTTCAGCCGAAAAGCCCAGAAAGTCAGAAAAGAGACCCCAGTGGCACATGCTGGCTGATCCTGTGATGAGATTGAGCTGTGAGACTTTGAAGTCTTGCTCTTTACAGTTCGTGCTTCTGTGAATGTGATTCTGCTCTAATATAAACACAATAGGAGTGTTTTTATGTTGTGCCTGCGTAAGATCAATCTACATTGAACATTAAATATACGTTAGGTTCGCAATGTGGGAGTTTATGAGTATTTTGGTGCATGACATTCTTTTGCTTCTTGTTTTACATTGTGCTAACAAAGTTTAGAAGAAACCAGCAAAAATGAATTCATTTTCTTTTTCAAACTATTAGCTCCACAGTACCATCTGTTTAGGCATTTTTCCTAGTGGGAGACTGATACAGTAAAAGTGATGCCTTTATCGGCTAACTAAGTTAGCCGATAAAGGTATCACAATTACTCTGCTGGTCTCCTGCTTTTTCTACAGCTAACAAGCTACCACTTTTTTACCTATTCTACCTTGTGGTTACCTCTGACATAACCATCTTATTTATCCTTCACATTTAAAGGCTGATGTACTATGCAAAACAGGAACAATTCTGGGAAAATAACTGCACAACAGAGCATAGAAATACATTGGAGACCTCCTTAGTTTTCAATGGGTTTTTGAGTTGTTTTTGTCCATTATGGAGGAGTTGATATTTTCCAGAACTGAGCCAAATCTTCTTAGTACATTCTCGCCATTGTTCTGCATTAGGTCCTGCTATATCCACCTAAAATTAATAAGATTCCACAACCCTCCATAATTATTTCTTGCTTATACAGCTTTAACCCCTTCCTAGCCAGCATTTCTCCACTATTACTACCATATGCAACTTTTCTTGCATTGGAAAATCTGGCTTGAAAATAAATGCATTGAATTAGATTGCTTAGTTTCCACATCAGTAAGTACTTACAAAAAATAACAATGTACTTTGTTAATCTATTTGGAAAATTAGTATTCAGATGAAGTAGAAAAATATTGTAGAATAAGTGCTTTCATTTATCAGGATAATGAAGGAGCATTAGCAAGACATGAGTACATGCATTCAACCATAGATATATACTGAAAATATTATTTTAAGTTTTTGCAATAAGAGGCTGTCTTCAAGATGCTAAAAAAGCAATTCTGGGGAAAAACAACTAAACCAGAGGGTACAAATGAAACTTTCCAATGAGCTATATGGGGCTTTTAATCCCTTAAGGACCAGCAGCCCAAGGAAGTTACCATCCCTTAAGGACCACTTTGATTCTCTTGCCGACGCACCGGTACACGTGAACTGTTGCATGTATTAGCACTCTCTCAGATGGGGTCTGAGAGAGACCACTTCAGTATTGGAGTGGTCAATTTCAAAATCGGTTTTTACTTACAACACTCCCGCAGGAGTGCTATGAGTAAAAAGTATGTGACATGCTATGACCGCCACAGGTCCTTAAGGGTATAAACTGCATGATGGTCATAGCATGTCACGTGTTCCTTAAAGGGATAGTAATGTTTCACAATAAAAGCAGCTTCAATTGATCTTCATAGTATTTGGGCCATGGAGAGTGTTATTTGAAATACTGTCAGAGTTGTATTTCAAGAGTAATTGAATGATAAAATATTCCCCTCCCGCTCCTTTTCCTGATGTAACACTGCTCACCTCAAAGCAGCAAGATGGATGGCAGAGAGGGACAATCATCAGTGAGCATAAGGATAAAGCTGTCAAGGGGGGCAGGGTTTTCCTTAAACTCACAGTAAGAATATTGTCCCTTTCTGTAAGCTGTCTGGTCCCAGGACCAGATTCCACATCTGAGGTGAGGTGTTTTACACTAGGTAAAAGGGGCTGAAGGGGGAGACTTTATCATTCAATTACACTTGAACAACAACTCTGACAATATTGAAATAAGACTCCTTATGGCCCAAATACTATGAAGATTACTCGGAGCTGCTTTTTTTGTGAAACATTACTATCAATTTAAGGGGTTAAACCCTTGAATGCAAGCTATGTCCAACACGTTGCATACCATTCAACAGACAAAAGCCCCATTTCTATTAATGGGAACTTTAGGAACTGTAAGACCTGTTATTTGTCCCCTGTGGTGCATTTAGTGTGCTCCAGAAATAGTTTCTTGCTGTGCATTAACCCTTTGCAGCCCGAGGGGTGCCCAGCGCATTGCAAAGCAAAGCGTTGGACATCCATTGGGCCCTCAATGGGTTAACACGTTTGTGTAATTTTAGACTATGCGCCACATTACCATATACAATTTCCTGTAGTGTGTAGTGCTTATAGTACATAAAGGGCTCATTTATTAAGCTTCAAAGAAATGAGAATGTTAGATGTGCTAATTATACTGCTCTTTGGTTTGATCATTGATAAAACCCTTTGGGTATTTACAAATGACCAAGTAATTTTCTAGTATTTCGATTCTAGACCACTCCAACTGTACCATAGGGAACAACTGAGAATTCCCTAAATTGTTACTGATTTTAGTGTGGCTGTTAACTCTTTGCATGCTAGACAGGTTTCCAAAGCTATGCAAACAAACATGTTAGAAACCGCTTTATCATTCAATGGGTCATATCCCCATTTAAATCAATCCCCTGTGGTACAGCTGGCATTCTTCTGAATTGCTCATCTTTTGCTTTCTGAATAAAACACAACTACTGGTTGCTAGCTCCGTATATTTATCTTGAGAGCAAAGTAATGTCAGAATCAACCTTGGCTTCTCTGCTTCCGAGTACTGTATAATTAGAGTCTGTGTGTTTATATCATATGGTGTGCCACATCGTCTCCCAATGGATAAATACTATAAGAAAGCTTAGCGCTAGAGGTTAGAAAGTAGATTACATCAAAGACAGCAAAGTGCATGGAATATTACACTGTACAGATAAAATGTGAAATTCAGTTTATCAAAAGAACAACATTTGGAAAAGAAAAGCAGTTCCTCTTCTTAGTTAAAAAAAAATATTGATTTTTTTTTTTCAAAAGCTTTATTGAAGGTCATAGAAAGTACAAACGTCACATTAAGAAACAGGAACATCAGGTAATATACATTAACAGTAGTATACAACAATAGGATAAAGTAGGGCGGTAACATAGGTGGATCAGATATACAAGTAAGTACTATAGGAGAAAGTCAAATTGGGGAAATCAAGTTGATCCACCTGCTGTATGAGGAAGGTCAATGAGAGTTCACTGGGTACAGTGGAATGTATAGGTGTGCGAGGTTCTAGGTTACACCTATGTGACAGCAAAGAAATGGGTAATAAAGTAGAGGTACTGGGGGGGAGAGAAGGGGAAGGGGAGGAGAAATAAAAAAGGGAGGGAGGGGAAATCTCCATGCGAACCAGGGGAGACATCTGAGAGGGGTAAGCCAACATGGTAAGCCAGAGTAGGAAGTACGTCAAAGTTTACCATCATAGCCAAAGGCATGGGGGGAAATTGATTTAATTTTGAAAATTGATTTAAGATCATAGGGCAGTGCCTGATAGAGAAAAACTTATTTTACTTATATATACAGAACAGGGGAGGTTATCCCTGACACTTCTAAGTGGTCCCAAATATATACGAGATCCAGGTATTTGGGCACTCTCTAATTGAAGAAGTCACTTGCCAGGGTGCCAGTCACTGTGGAGAATGTGCAGTAATCATGAAGCAATGACATCACTCACAGATCTTGATAGAAAATCAAAATATGTACTCTTTAATGATCAACGTTTTGACCCAAACAGGGGCTTTTGTCAAGGTTCAACCTTAATAAAGAACCCAGTGTGGGTCAAAACTGTCATTTTAGGGAACATGTACATATATATATTCACCCTCTGAATTTTTCTGGATGCAGAAAATCTACCTCATCTTCCACCTATCCTGTTCTTTATTTAAAGGGATAGTAATACTTTGTTTTAACTTTATTTTATTTTGTAGGGATTAAAAAAACATGAAGAATGATATAAGTCTTATCTCTCAAACCTTTATGGTTTAAGAGATATTCATAAGCAAAGTTTCCCCTCCCGCCCCTTTTACCTAGTGCAAGCCATCTCTTCTCAGATGTGGAATGCAGTCTATAGACCAGACAGATAACAGCAGGGGACAATCTTCTTACAGTGAGAACAATGAAAGCCCTGCCCCCCTTGACAGGTTTTTCAGGTTTTTCCCTTATCTTAATTGAAGATTGTCCCTCTCTGCAGTCTACCTGGGCACCTCCCTTCTGCTCTGGCTGATCAGTGTTACATCAGTAAAAGGGGCAGGAGGGGGACACTTTGTCATTGAATTACTCGTGAACTACAACTCTGACAGAATTGAAATAACACTCTCCAAAGTCCAAATACTATGATGATTAATTAGAGCTGCTTTTATTATGAAACATTACTATCCCTTTAAACCACAGAACAATGATTAAAGGCAAGCCTACCGAAATAAATGTACATGAGCAGGGTGAGCTGTGAGGAGAAGGTGAAGCTTCACCAGCTGACAAAAATAGAAAGTGGGATTGGTGGCTATGGCTTTCCTATTGCTGTAGTAACACAATAAGTTTGGCCGAATACTACTCAACATTCATGTAAGTGATGAGTGGAGTATGGACACCAATAAAAGCTCAGATCTGTTTTACTTTCTTCCCTTAAACTGCAACTGCACTCATTTGAATGTTGTCCTAAGAGCATACCTGGGAACTCTCCGGATTTGCCCCGGAGACTCCGGTTCTGACAGAACTTTACCGGGTCTCCGGGGCAGAGGCTGATTCCTCCGGATGTGGAGAGTTTCTATTGAAACTCTGCCACATCCGCTTTTTCTCCTGCTGATACTAAGTCCCTAGCCCTCTGAGTGCCAGAGTAGTAAGGAATTCCGTATCACTCTGGCACTCAAAGGGTTAAGCCCCCCCCACTCGCGGCAAGCCCCGCCCCCTTTTTGACGCGATTAGCGTCATTTTTGTCACCCCCTGGTGAACAGAGGACTACCCTCCGGGTAGCCCTCGACTGGAAGTTCCCAGGTATGCCTAAGAGGCACTGCCCCTTTTATATGCAAAATATTTTCATTTATTTTACATTTTGACTCTGACCAGTCAAAGAGCTGAGAGCTGAGGATTACTGTAGTCATGAAATAAATAAATCTAGCTTATTGACCACTACAAAATTTTAAACTATCTAGGTAGGAGTACAGAGAAAAGCAAAGGGTTGGGCAAATAGTATGAGGTATCATGCAGAACTTATTGCTAGTCAGATGGTTTCATTAAGAAGTGTAGCTAAATAATTAAATAAGTAACGTTCAGGCATCGGAGGATAGCTATAATTCTATAGAGTCTCTCCCTGCAAGGTGCCAGGACTACCCAAGACAAAAGCCTAACCCTTTACCCCCTCTTTTGATCGAAAAGTCAGTGTTTCAATTCTCCATGTCTGAATAAAGCTAGAGATGAATAAACCTCCTGATGAGTAATAATTTAAAATGCTTAACCATCAGAGGAAGGCATGGGCAGTCAGAACCTCATGGAGTGAGCCATATTCAATAACATAAAAAGTGCAGTTCTGGAGCAAACCAAAATGCACCTCAGGGGGCAAAAGAACATTTAAAATGATTTAAATGGGCTTTTAACCACTTGAATGCTACGGAAGTCACTAACGTTTAAAACTCCAATAAAGTCAATGGGAATTTTAGCAATTTCCCCCTATTGTGCAATTGGTTTGCTCCTGAATTGCACCTCTTTGGCTTACTGAATGCTGCCCTAAGGGCTTTATGCAAAAATCAAAAGAAGAACAGTTCTCGAGCATCCCGGCTGCTCCAAATGGGACAAATAAAATTCCCAAAAATCGCATTGATTGATGGGGTTTTTAGTCCTTTCAATGTCAGATATGTCTCCAACTCTTTGTGAAGTAATTCTCTGGAGACCTATCTTGTAGTCACGGGGTTAAAACCCCCATTCAAATCAATGTGAAATTGAATTCCTCATCACTTTTGTCATAAGGCCATCTCTTGATTGGCTACAATTTGTACTGTGACCATCAACTTTGGATTGGGTTATACTGGGGCAAAATCAAGATTTCCAAAGAGGAGTTTCCAAGATAAAAAGTAAAAAATAACAATACTCAGAATTTATAATATGCACTGCTCCTGAAAGCAGGGGAGAGCTGGCTTGGGGGGCAATTGCCCCCTGGGTTGATCATGTATCTGGGCCAGTGGCCACTGTATCAGTCAGTCTCCCACTTGCAGTGGTAAATGAAGCTACACTAGTGATAACACATACATTACAGCTGATATGGAGTTACACAATTCATACCACAAATCTACAATCTAAATGTAGCTACACTAGGAGCATAACCCATTTCCATACCTGGGAACTTCCAGTTGAGGTCTACCCAGAGGGGAGTCCTCTGTTGCAGCAGGGGGTGACAATAATGATGCGGGGGTGACAAAACCGGAGTCTCCGGGGCAAATCCGGAGAGTTCCTAGGTATGCCCATTTCCCTTCTAAGTTCTATGGTATCACTGGTATAGCTTTACTTAAATGTAGCTACCTTTCAATCATAATCTATGTAGTATAATTTGCCTTACTTCACAACATTAATGCCAGTTTTAAAATTAACAAAAGGGGTAGGCTGGGACATACTCATAGCTGGAAACTCTCCGGATTTGCCCCAGAGACTCCGGTTTTGAAACTGCATTACCGTGTATCCAGGGCAGAGGCTGGGTCTCTGAAACTCTGCCCACTTCTGCTCTTTTACATTCTGTTCCTCCTTATCCCAGCCCAATTTTACTCCTTCACCAGCCTATTTTTACTGCAGCGGAAGGAAGACCACAGGCTGCATTTCCCTTTCATAGACATCTACATAATAGCACAAGAATTCTAATTATTGGGTTATTAAATCTTTGTCTCTCCCATGTCTGATGAGCCAAAAGTGTGCAAGGAGGATTCTGGGAAACATTTGCACATGTAACAACTCAATGAGGATCACACAGTATTATGAATGGCAAATCTTTTCTTTAGTGCATCAGACTGAATGGCTCAGGGGTTTATTTTATCAAACATGTATTCTCCTTCAGAGAATAATTAGTCTCCCTTGAAAAAAAATCTACTATTTATATGAATATTTAAATGTTCTGCTCCTCAGTTCCTTATATACAATTGTTCCTTATCCCTTTGATTATAGCATCAATTCATGTGACTGTCTTCAAATAATTCTTACTAGTTTTAAAGCCAGTATACACGCGCCAACACTGGTGGTGCTGCAGTCATGCGCAGTACTGACTGCCCGAAGGTGCCGCGGCTGATACTGAGTGAGGCGCTCCAAATTCAGACCGTAGTCCTCTCTACGCACCTTCCGGCGTACAGAGAGGACTCTGGTCTGAATTTCGGAGCTCCCTGCTCCGTATCAGCCGTGGCACGGGCAGTCTCTACTGTGCATGACTGCAGTGCGCTCAGCCATCTCTATTGCGCATGATGGCTTCTGACAAACATACTTAGAGAATTATAATATAGGAATAGTGTTTACGAATGTCTTCTCCGGAGGATATGTACTAAGGTGTGATAAAGATAAAGAGGTGATAAAGTGGAGATCACTTCTTCAGTGTGATAACCTCTCCAGTTCCTATACTATTCTATGGATCAAGTGTACTGCGATTTCTCCAGTTTGAGAGATTTTAATGCATAGGCTCCATAGAATAACATAGAAACTGGAGAGCTTATGAAAATGGAGAAGTGATGATCTCTTTATCACCAATTTTTCACCTTTTTATCATACATTAGTGCATATCCACCCCCCATCCCCCAGTCTGCTCTGTAACCCTGCTAAGACAGTGCTTGATGTTAATTCTGTCATTTCCTTGTTTATAACTTCCTGTACACTACACTACATAAAATCAGTTCCTTCTATTTACCCTACTGAGAATACTGTTAGTAATTTGTGCATGAACTGTTACTGCATATTCTTTATTGACCATTTAAGGGTGTTTATAGTGGAACTGTCACCTTATAACAACATAAGTAGTTTTAAGTAGGCTTTTAAATAACCTATATTTATGTTACCCAATTTTTCTTAAAAAGGACTTTAGCTTTATATATGTCAGTTAATGCACAGTAAAGGATATTGGCTGGCATGCCAGCCAGATTCTCACATTTCACACTGCTCTCCCTCCAAACGGACACTCCCTTCTGTCCAGTGCTAACTAATTAGCATAAACGGGCAAACTGACAGTCAGGCAAATTAGTTTAAGATTGATGCTCCAACTGAGGTAAGACTGCATTTTTTTGGTCTTATAGAACAGCTAAATAAAACATAAACCCTGGGTTCTAAAATAGGTCTCACCCTCTACTTACTACGTCCAACACCCTCTAACAAATAATAAATAGGAATAGAATGTTAACTACTTGAATACCAAAATGATGCCCAGCACACTGAAAAGCAATGCATTGGTCACCCCTCTGGCAGCGATTGGTATAATCATTAAAGATGTGCAGATACCTAAAAAGTTTGGTTTAACCCCTTAACGACTGGCCGATCGGCGCGTCCTGGTCACTTAATGACCATGGAACATTTTTTATTTATTTATTTTTTTAATTCCAGTTCCGGACTCCCTGAATGGAGTGCAACCACGGGGGGAGCCCCGAATTCCATAATGGTCATAGTACATTATGTGTCGTTAACTTGGATCGACCCATGACGTACTATGACCGTCAAGGGTCATTAAGGGGTAAAATGCTTAAGGAACCTGGTGTTGTATATAAATAGCACAAATGTCTGGTCTACTCATTGTGCCGTCTATATATGACACTGACTACAGACTTCCCCAGTCTGTCTGTAGGAGACAGTCACAAGCTGTCTAATGACTTCTAAGGTAACCTGCAAGTGCTGTGAACCACCGATCAGCTCTCTTTTTTTTAATGTTAACAAATGCCTTGTGGAGTGTGGCTGAGTCTTGTGTGTAAATGAATCAGCTTATTGGCAGGTACAGGTAACAGCTGATTTGCACCAGTCTTTGTTGTCCTGAATTCTCTGCTAAGCGACTGTGGTAGGCGACTGTGTATGTTAGAATCCTTTGAGCACCACAGTATTGTCCAGAGCATCAATGCACTGCACACTTATCTGGAATGCAAGGGGTTAAGGGAGTGCTGCTGTTATCTCTTTGATCCAATAGAGCAAACTATCTAGGTAGCTGCATAGTAAGCTATGTGAAGATCTGTGAACTCTAGCTGCATAGCCATGTATAGGAGTTTAGTGGCGAATAGCAACATTAAAATATAAACACACCCACAGGAATACGACAATGGCTCATTAAGCATTGATTCAATATGCAAATAAGCCATTGTCGAAGGAGACACCACAATATCGCAAACAAAGCAAAACCGTGGTGATGTTGGCATATTTGTGGTGTAATCACAGGGATGAGCTCTCCCCCTATTGTCACAGAGTGCACATTTAAAGAGACAGAGACATGCTTAAATGGATAGTAATGTTTCATAATAAAAGCAGCTCTAATTAATCATAGTATTTGGACTTTGGAGAGTGTTATTTCAATTCTGTCAGAGTTGTAGTTCAAGAGTAATTCAATGATAAAGTCTCTCCCTCCCACCTCTTTTACTGATGTAACACTGCTCAGCCAGAGCAGAAGGGAGGTGCCCAGGTAGATTGCAGAGAGGGACAATTTTCAATTAAGATAAGGGAAAAACCTGAAAAACTTGTCAAGGGGGGCAGGGCTTTCATTGTTCTCATAGGAAGAAGATTGTCCCCTGCTGTTATCTGTCTGGTCTATGGACTGCATTCCACATTTGAGAAGAGATGGCTTACACTAGGTAAAAGGGGTGGGAGGGGGAAACTTTGCTTGTGAATATCTCTTAAACCATAAAGGTTTGAGAGATAAGACTTATATCGTTCATGTTTTTTTAATGCCTACAAAATAAAATATAGAACAAAGTATTACTATTCCTTTAAGTATATGTCCTTGGTTAAGGGGTGAGGCTCATGTTACAGCTTGTACCCTGTAAAACTAATTAAGAAAAATGCACTCAACAATTGAATTTTTAGAATTTATTTTATAATTTTATTTATTAAGAATAAATTATTTAATGTCTCTTTAAAGCCATATTTTAAAAATTACAAAGAACAGCTAGGACTATAGGGTATTTTTTAAGAGTAGATGACTGCATTCATTGCATGCAAACAATGGGGCAGAATCATGACTAAATAAGTATCCCCCTCCCATCCCTTTTACTGATATCATTGCTCAGCTCAGAGCAGCAGGGTGTGTCCAGGTAGACTGCAGGGAGGGACAATCTTCAATTATGATAAGGGAAAAAGCTTAAAAGTCTGTCAAGGGGAGCAGAGTTTTCATTGTTCTCACAGTAAGAAGATTGTTCCTTGTTGTGAGCTGTCTGGTCTATGGACCAGATCCCACGTCTGAGGAGAGGGAGCTTACACTAGGTAAAAGAGGCGGGAGGGGAAAATGTTATCATTCAATTACTCTTGAACTACAACTCTGACAGTACTGAAATAACACTCTCTATGGCCCAAATACTCTGGAGATTAATTGGAGCTGCTGCTTTTGTGAAACATTGCTATCCCTTTAAGCAGTTAAGTCCAATTCAAAGTCAAATCAAAGCCTGCAACAAATCAAAGCAAGCAGCAGCCAGTGGCACTGAACCATCCAGGTATTTGGAAGCAACTGTAAGATTGTATATATATATATATATATATATATATATATATATATATATATATATATATACACGAATAGAATATCCTTCTGGCACAAACCATTTGCACTAAAAATTCAGATAATTCCCATTGCTTTAAATGGTTATTTTAACTCCTTGAATACTAGAGAGCAATGCTTTGATAGTCTCTTTAGCATTCAAGGGGTTAAAATCCCCATTAAAATCAATGGGAATGTTTAGTTCTTCCCTATAATGCAAATGGTTTGCCCCAGAACTCCTCCACGATCCTTTTAATTTAAAATTAATGGAAATTTTCCCCCAAATGTACTTAAATTGCTTCAGTTCTTCTTAGTACATTTGCTTCAGTATATTCAATTTGTTCTGGAAGTTATATCCACTGGCAGGGCCTTTGAGCCTCAAGCTCCAGCCACTTCAGTATTGATATTTTACAGACATTTTCTGAAGGTTCACGCACTCTGTTTCAGTGAAAGAAAATGATTGTAGTGGGTGGGACTGTAAACTACTTAGTTTTAGTTTACAATCTGATAAAGACAACTGAATCTAACATATCATATCTGCTGCATTAAGTAATGTTCACAACAGAGGCGTAACTAGAAGCCACGGGGCCCTGGTGCAAGAATTGCCATGGGGCCAATCCGCCCACATTGCCCCCCCGCCCACATTGGCCCCCTCATCCACATTGCCCCTTCCACAATGCCCCCTTCATCTCCACATTGCCCCCTTCATCTCCACAATGCCCCCCTTCATCTCCACAATGCCCCCTTCATCTTATCTCCAAAATGTCCCCTTCCACAATGCCCCCTTCATCTCATCTCCACAATGCCCCCTTCCACAATGCCCCCTTCATCTCCACAATGCCCCCATCTTCACATTTCCCCTACCTCCAGTCCCTGGTGGTCTAGCGGAGTGTCTTTACAGATCTGTGCCTCCTTCGGCACAGATCTCTGCAACCGGAGCTCCCGCACGCCGCTGTAGTAATGCAGAGGCTGGGAGATGATGTCATCTCCCAGCGCTCTGTATTACTACAGAGGCGAGCCGAGTGGGAGATCAGGTAAATGACTGCTGCGGGCGAGGGGGTCGCAGGCGGGGGCCGGGCCCCTGGAGTGACGGGCCTGGTCGCAGGTGCGACTGCTGCAACCCCTATTGTTACGCCACTGGTTCACAAATTATACACAGACACTTTAATGGGTGCAAATACAGGCCACAGCTTTAATAACAATTTATCATATATTACCATCAATTTTAGTCCTTGCCAAACCCCAACATTATGGTAGGATCCATCCTGCCCTACCCAACCCGGAGCCTGATCTTACACTTACTACCACAATATAACCCATACCCATTAGCTGGTCCCTGAAGCTCAATAGGTACACTGAATAAACCCACAACCTTAGTAAAGGGGTTTTCTATCCTAGGTCGCTGGCCAAAACTGTTAAGGTAACAATTATAACAAATCAGTTTGTAACAATTTAAACCTTGGCTTGACTGAGGCACACCAACTGTGTAATAGAGTGGAAAGATATACCATTAGTTAAGAGAAACTTTTAACCCTGTTGATGGTAGATAGGCTTACTTGGGAACTTCTTGATTGGGGCTGTCTGGAGGAGAGCCCGGTGGTGCCAAAACAGAAAAAATAGCTAGAATAGACTGGGGTAGGAGGAGAATAGGGTAGGAAGTGGGAGGAACGGGGTAGGATTGAGCACAAGTGGGCAGGGTTTCATCAGAAACTTCCCACATCCGGAGAATCAGACTCTGTCCTAGAGACTCAGTAATTCAGTGACAAAATCGGAGTCTCTGGGGCTAAACCGGAGAGTTCCTAGGTATGTAGATATGTCTCTAATATTGGTTACATCTATAGCATTCAAGGGGGAAGATTCACTAAGCGGGGATAAAGAAGTGATACAGTGGAGAGGACTTCTCCAATTTCTATGTTATTCTATAAAGCCTATGCACAAAACTGAAGAAATCTCAGTGCATAGGCTCCATAGGAATTGGAGAAGTGATAAACTGGTGAAGTCACCACTTAATTTATCACCTCTTTATCATTGCTTACTGAATTTATCCAAGGTGTTAAAAGTCCAGTTAAAAATAGTGGTGATTTTGGTCGTTTGTATTTAGCCCATATGATGCAGTTAATTAGTCCCTATATATTTTTATTGAACATAGAGCTCGAAGTCTTCGTGTCTAGTTATATACTGATTCTGAGGCAGAAATATGGAGAAATTTGTTTTTTGTCTAATCAGCATTTTATAAGAGCTAAAAATCAAAGTTTGAATTCAGGACCCTGATGCATATTTGAAATCTTAAGAAAACAAATGTTATTACAGATCAATGATACTTTATAAAAGATGCATTAACCAAAAGCAACTTGTTGCATACCCTTCTGACACTCAAAGGGTTAAGTAAATAACTTCACTGTTCTACAGCATAAATAATATAATGTATTTCATCTCTTCTTATAATATTTACATATTTTAACTAAATCTATAAAATGTACATGCATTTATCTCTAGAAGCATTTGGAACATAGAAAATGTTTAACCCCTTAAGGACCAGCAGTCCTGAGACATTTCCGCCCCATAAGGACCACTTTGATCCTTGCCGATGCGCCGGTAAACGTGACCTGTTGCGTGTATCGACGCGCCGCTTTGGGGCCTGAAAGAGATCGCTCCAGTCTTGGAGCGGTCAGTTTTAAGCCTCATTTTTACTTACAGCTCTCCCAGTGGAGCACTGTAAGTAAAACGTACGTGACGTACTATGACCATCATCGGTCCTTAAGTATTTAAAGGAGCAGTAAACTTTTTTTTATGAAAACACATATTGTATAGAGCTTTTCCTACTGAATAAAACAAGATCACTCCCGTTGCTGTCAGATGCTTTATTCAAAAATTATAGCAGTTTAAATAATCAGGAAGTGAATTTACTGTGTTTACTTCCTGATAGTTCTAACTGACAGGAAGTGACAGGCAGTTTCTATCACATTCTATGGAGAACTGTATGTCTCTGACTTTTCTGACTTTCCTCTCCATTAGAATCTAACAGGAAATCTAATTAGAATTTGACCACTAGAGGGCACTGCTACTGTAAAAAAACATGGGTTTAAACTGTAATAACTCTGGTAATATAAATCTCTCCACAGTGGGAGTACCTTTATTTTACTCAATAGGAAAATCCCTACAATATATATATTTTCATAAAAAAAGTTTACTGTTCCTTTAAGGACCATGGCGGTCATAGTATGTCATGTAGTCATTAACCCCTTAACGACCGGCCACGTAGGCGCGTTGTGGTCACTAAAGGACAACGGAACATTTTTTTTTTTTTAATTCGGATTCCGGACTCCCCGAACGGCGTGCAGCCGCAGGGGGAGCCTGTAATTCCATGACGGTCATAGTACATCATGGGTCATTAAAGGTATAACAACCCATGACGTGCTATGACCATCAAGGGTCGTTAAGGGGTTAAGGGATTAAACTCTTGGATGTTAGAAATATCTGAAATGTATTAATGAATGTATTACAGACCCTTGAAGCATCCAAGGGGTTACTTTTTTTTTTTTAAATACAGATCCCTCTGTATGCGGGCAGAGTCAAGCAGCAATTCTTAAATGCTAGTAACGGTTAATTACACCTCCCGTCCTGTGGCATGTATACAACACACACTATACTTCTTCCGAATGGGTGATATCATAAATTTAAAAGCAATAAAAAAATGATCAGGATACTGTCCTTCTTTTACGCGTTTCATGCCAAAGATGACACTTCCTGAGGAGGAAAAAATTATTACCATTACTAGCATTTAAGAATTGCTGCTTGACTCTTCCCGCATACAGAGGGATCGAGGTGGCTAGCTGTTTAAAACAACATTTCACCCCAACAAAGATTGAGACGGGAGATACATCTGATCAACAAATCTCTATATATACAAAGATATCTGCCTGCTAATTTGGAGCTGATACAAATAAAGCAATACAGCAAGGCAAAAGATCCAAGTCGGGAGAGTGACGGATGCTGCAAATTAACATCTTATTCACCTGCCCGCTTAAACAACTTATAGTTACAAGTATCTCCACCTAACTTCTATTGGTGATATGTTCTAACACTGTCTTTTATTTTTTATATTTTTATGTGAATTCTCATTCTATAAATATGTAGCGCTTTATAAGTTTTAAAATTATTTGATGTGCATATTGAGTACATTATTGTTCACTTTGTCGTAATAAAACTAAAATTTATATTTTTCTAAGAATTAGCGCTCTCTTAGCGTTGTTATGTCCATTTAAATCAATGTTTACCCGTGCCACCCAACCCTTCACATGGCCAAAGAAGGACACTTTTGTTTTAGGTGGTGTTGCTGGTGGGTGTGGCTGTTGGGCGGGGCTTTACCGAGAGTATTTAGGTTATTTCATGACCTATTGTCACCTCTTTTTCTAACTGAATAATTTATTTAGAACAAGAGCAAAGTATTTTATTTACACAGAATAATTTATAAACACATATATAGAAGTTTAAATAATAAGAATTATTGTGTCCCTCTTTAGGAGGGACAGTCCCTCTTTGAGACCTAAATCCCTCTGTCCTGTTTACTATCCTGGTATCCCTTTTTTTTAGGAGATCACACTGTGTGTGTATATATCACATCACACCACACAGTCTGATCTTCTAAAAAGAGGGCTAGCAAAAAGGACAGAGGGATTTAGGTCTCAAAGAGGATCTTTCCCTCCAAAAGAGGCACACTTGGGAGGTATGGTTTATCTGTCCCCAGTGGTGTAGTTGGTTTGCCTTAGATTTACTGTAATCCTTCTTAGTACATCAGCCACTTTATAGCTTAAAGGGATAGTAATACTTCGTTTTAACTTTATTTTATTTTGTAGGCATTAAAAAAACATGAAGAATGATATAAGTCTTATCTCTCAAATCTTTATGGTTTAAGAGATATTCACAAGCAAAGTTTCCCCTCCCCGCCCCTTTTACCTAGTGTAAGCCATCTCTTCTCAGATGTGAATCTGGTTGTATGACCAGACAGATAACAGCAGGGGACAATTTTCTTTGTATGAAAACAATGAAAGCCCTTCCTCGACAAGTTTTTCAGCTTTTTCCCTTATCTTAATTGAAGATTGTCCCTCTCTGCAGTCTACCTGGGCACCTCCCTTCTGATCTGGTTGAACAGGGGGGGGATACTTTGTTTGTGAATATCTCTTAAACCATAAAGGTTTGAGAGATAAGACTTATATCATTCTTCATGTTTTTTTAATGCCTACAAAATAAAATAAAGTTAAAACAAAGTATTACTATCCCTTTAAGGCACGGCTAGTCAACTGCTGGTTTGTAGTACCCAACAGCTGGAGGTCCAGCCTTGACTTAAGAAGATATACATTTATAAATACTTCCTGCTTATATAAGTTTACTTCAGTGTCCTAATTTCCCTATTGTTCTGTCACCCTTCTCACGCATATATTTTCCTGGTTTGAAAATCAGGCTATCTTTGTTTTTCCTCTGTGATAAGTATGTCTTCCTTTGTTGAAAAAAATACATGCACCTGCTTTCATTTGCTTTAGTCAGTCAGTTCCCTGATGGTTTATGTGAACTTCCTGCACTACAGAAGATAACCCTCTCCAGTCCACAGAGAATAGTTAGTATGCACTGAGGCTCACTGTATAACTACACATTCTGTTTCAGTTTATTCTCAAGCAGCATTAGAAGCATATGCTTTCCAAAACAATACATAGTGCTCTCAGGACTGGAAGCCTTATTCATCAAGCTAAAAAATATTGCAGTTTTGGAGATAAGTCAACTGATCAAATGGGAGAAATAAAAATGTCCATGGATTTAAAAGGGTCTTCTAACCCGTTGAATCATTGAGAGGCCTTCAGTGCATTGCAAAGCCAATGCGTTGGGGACCTCTTTAACACTTGACCCTTTGAGTGTCAGAGTGGTATTCAACTCATTGGATACCCCTCTGGCACTCAAAGGGGTTAAAAGCTCTATTTAAATCTATTTAAATAAATGACAATTTGAGAAATTTTAATTTCCCCCTTGATTTGCTCCAGAATAGCACCTAGGGTTGCCACCTTTTCTTAAAAAATATATACCGGCCATGGCATTCCCTCCATAGACTTTACATTGGACAGAAGCCTATTTTTTACCGGCCTGCCGGTAAAATACCAGCTGGGTGGCAACCCTAATAGCACCTCTTTAGCTTGATCAATAAGGCCCAGGGATTCATATGCACAAATGGAAAGTGGAGCAATTGTAAAGCAAACAAGCTGTGCCGTTGAGAAAACAATTAAAATCTCCATTGATTTAAATATAGCTTTTAATGCCTGTAAGCGCTGTATACACTAGCGGAATCTGAAATTGATCGCTCCAAGACCGGATCGTTCTCTCTCAGACCCCCATTCGGTGCGCTGGTACACGAGGGGTATGCTATTCTTTTTTTGGATCATATCTAAAATGGCAAAAAACAAACAAAAAAAACACGAAATATGTTACATAGAACTTGTTACACCCCATACATTTCCATCACTCATTTGCGCACACACATACACACACACACACACACACACACACACACACAATCAGATTTTGATGCACTAGGACCAGAGGTAGCCATCCAGGGCCAGTTTTTTTCCCAGGTGCCACTAGGCAAGGCAGTCTAAGTGCCCTTAGCTCCCATCATGGTCACACACCCACTCCTCACTTGACCTTGCCCCCAGTCCCCTCCATTGTTTCCTGGCATAGAACTACCCTTAGCCTATAATGAGCAAGAAGTTAAATAATAGCTGTGAAAGGGTATAAAACCAATACAGGGACATTGAGATTGATCTAGCCACACCTACAATGTGGGCATAGCCAGCTCAGCTGAGATGCCCTTAGCATTTTTGAGCTGTAGGCATTTGCCTACTTTGCCTATTGGGAAATTTGGCCATATAGCCCCTTCTCTTCAAAACCTACCAAGAGTGCATGTTTTCAGGATATCCCATGTGGAGGATGGATTGACTAATTAGTGACTCAGTAATTAATTTATCTGCACTCTTTCAGGAATATCTTGAAAACATTAGCAGTTTTCAGCTTTTGAGGACCAATGTTGGCTACCCCTGTGTTGGAGACATCTTTTGCATCCAAGGGGTTCAGCTCAGCTCATAGGCTGATATTAGATTCAGTGTGGATTTCTGTGAACCACATTTCTCTTTGCTTTGCCATTGTTACTGCCTGTCTGTCTCTTCTTCTCTATCACTATTAGGACCATATGGACAATGAAAGATGAATGGGGAAATCAGTCTGTATCGCAGAGGAGAAATTAACATTTCATTTGGTTTCAATAGAACCTTTAACCCCTCAAATGCTAGAGAGGTATCCAACACATTTCCCTGCAATGCATTGGAAAACTCGTTATCATTCAAGGGCTTAAATGCCTTGTTTTCAATCAATAGGACCTTGAGTGGTTTGCCTGACAATGGTTTTGTGTGGTTTGTGTTAGAATTGCTCTTGATTCTTTATACGTATGTATATTCTATATACACATGCTGAACGTATGATATCTCTCATAACTCTCTTCTTGTGCTGCTAGCAAGCAAGCTGACTCTAAAATGGTTTTTGTGCTCGACCGTTATATGGTATTTTCAGATATTATTCTTGCATGTGATATGAATGTGCAAGCCATCAATCATCGTGTGATATGAATATGCAGGTCATCACTATGGATCAGCAAAACTCTCCTATTCTCAGTAGGATGAAATCTAATAAAATTAATTTCACTCAACTCTCCTGCATATCCAGCTATATCTAGCTTTCATCACAAAGGTTTGGATGAGACAGTTAAATATTTTATTGCCTAAAACGGTTTATACAATTCGTAATAGTTTTCATTAAAAACTGAAGTTGACAACATTACCAATGGTTTTATCTGGAAATGTCTCCGTAGAGTAAGAATACTTATCAACTGCAATGTAATCTAGGTTTAGTCAGCAATTAACCCTTTTGAGTGTCAGAAAGGTATCCAATGCATTGCCTACCAATGCATTGGATACCTCGCTGGTAGTCAAATGGTTAAATATGTAAAGGGGAACATTGATATGTGAAAAATCTTTGCCCATGGGTTTAGATTAGCCCAACTACATTAGCATACCTGGGAACTTCCTGCTGAGGGCTACCCGGAGGGTAGTCCTCTGTTCAGCAGGGGGTAACAAAAATGACGCTAATCGCGTCAAAAAGGGGGCGGGGCTTAACTCGAGCAATGCATTCCTTACCACTCTGGTACTCAGAGGGTTAAATGTGTCACACACAAGGCTGGGGACGGAGGCACAACGGGAGGAAAAGCAGATGTGGCAGAGTTTCAATAGAAACTCTCCACATCCGGAGGAATCAGCATCTGCCCCGGAGACCCGGTAAAGCTCTGTCAGAACCGGAGTCTCCGGGGCAAATCCGGAGAGTTCCCAGGTATGTACATTAGCCTTGGTATTTTACCTACCTACTATTTAAGCTATGGAGAACTGAAATGTTCCATTTCCATGTTCTGCGTTCCACGTTCTAAGACACACTGGGGCAGTTGGGAGGGAGGTGGGAAGTCCTGCTCCGTTGTGCCACACATACAGTGTGCCGCAGGACACAGAAGTGGCACATTTCAGTACTCCATAGCTTAAATATTAGGTATGTAAAATTGAAAAAAATAACAAGGTTAATATAGTTGGGCTAATTTAAGCACATGGGCAAACCTTTTTCACAGATCAGTGTTCCCCTTTAAACTGAATAAAATAAAATGCATACAATCATAGAAGCTAGCATACCATGCATATATTTTCCACTCCCTTGTGTCAGGCAATAAACATTCATTTGAACCTGTCTGGTCCAGCAGATAGGCAATCCAAGATGGACAATGCAATTCATGGTTAACCCCTTGAGGAAAAGAGAAGTGTGCAATGCATTGGTCACAAAGGTTTTAATTCTCTGTTACAGTTTCTGTGATAGAAGTTTCTAGCCCAAATAAAATTACTTAGTTTTGATACAGGGCCAACATAGCTTTGGATCGATGTAATAAATATTGGAATATATGTGTTCAAGTGAAAACGATATTGAAGCCATAGAGCTAAATTATCCCACTTACAGCAATAACACCTTAGCACTGGTCTGGTCCTTAACAGGTTAATTATATCTCTCGTATAAATCTAACACACCAAAGGGGACAAATAAAAAAATCCCTAAATTCCCAATTATTTAAATCGGTCATTCAACCCCTTCAATGGACTATCCATCTCCATTTGCTTGGCAGTGCATTGGAGACCTCCAGAGGTGTAACTAGAACCCTTCGGGCCCTGGTGCCAGAAGTGCCATGGGCCCCCCACCCCCGACCACATTGGCCCCCTGGCCCTCCATAATGCCCCCATCTCCTACCTCCCAATCCCTGGTGGTCCAATGGAGAGACTGGCTGGTGCGTTGTGCTCCCGCGCGGTCCTCTTCCATAATGCAGAGCGCTGGGAGATGATGTCATCTCCCAGCGCTCTACATTACTGGAGTGTCGGAGGGAGATTGTGGGCACCAGGCAGAGGGGTTGCAGGGGGCAGTCCGGCCCCGGGAGTGATGGGCTCGGTTGCGGCCCCTGTGACCCCTATAGTTACTCCACTGGAGACCTCTCTAGCATTCAAGGTGTTAATAGCCCAATTATAAAAGTGTGAATTTTTATTTTCCTTTGTGTAGTTCTGTTATCTCAGCTTTTCTCCATTTTTACTGTATCATAAAGGACAGAGAGTACTAGCAGCTACAGAAAGGGCTAAATTATTATCAGGAATCTCATGTTTAAAACCTAACTTTTATTATGGCACTAAATAAAATAAAAAATGTGACACTTGACAAACACAGTGGTAATTGAAAATGAAATAGGACTGTTACAATAAGTATTTAATACACAGTGTGAATGTACTGCCGGGGCATCATCTGGCTTGCCATTAAAGTATCATCACAAAATAGAGCTATGTAAAAGTCTGTGATGATACTATAGTCGTATCAGCAATTAATTCACCACTCGTATGATAAGGGTACAACAACAAGTATGGTAGATAAAGAGAACACTTCACCAGGGCACAATCCGGCTTGCCTTATTGATAAACAAGTCATTAGCTATAATGTCAGTAACCCTCTAGTACTAAAAGATGTTCCAATAATTATATATATAACAAATCGATCTATGTAGCATATTTGATCAAGTGTGCTAGTACTGCAGGGTTTCCTTTCTCTGTCCTTTATCTATATATATAAAAGAAGACTTTGTGCCTGCCAAAACACACCCAGGGGAGGCATAAAGCAGGAGTTACTATTCCTATTGGGTGATTCAGTCATGCAGGGAGTTGGCCCTCCCCCACTATGCAGCCCG
Organism: Rhinophrynus dorsalis; assembly: GCA_037306005.1. Classification (NCBI taxonomy): domain Eukaryota; kingdom Metazoa; phylum Chordata; class Amphibia; order Anura; family Rhinophrynidae; genus Rhinophrynus; species Rhinophrynus dorsalis. Next base: position 245,121,729 of record CM074718.1, on the reverse strand, counting down.
CCCACCACTATCAAAGTCAGAAAAAAACAATATGGCCGCCACTTGCTCCTACACCACAGACAAACACACATGCCTCACTCATACAGCACCAAACTCACACACATGCCCCACTCACATAGCACCACACAAACACACACACATGCCCCACTCACACACACAGACCACCACACACAATGCCCCAATCACACAGCACCAAACACACATGCCCCCACTCACACACACAGCACCACATACACACACAAAGCCAGAAATAAATATGGCTGACACACACACACACACACACACACTCACTCACCCTGACTCCCAGTGGCTTCAGCAGGACCTGTAGTGCAGCACCAGAAGAACAAAATGGCACTCAAAGGTTTAAGGTAGGCCCTCATTGCTCAATTATTTCTTCACTGTCATCATTTGGCATGCAAGACACAGGACAGACAGCCATCAGATTCACACTTAACTCACTGACTGCCACAGGGTTGTGTATCAAGTTTTAGCCCTCAGGGAGTGTGTTCAGACCCCTCACACTGTAAACTTGCATTTCCCTCCCACTTCTCCTCCTTCCCCAGCCTATTACTAACACTTTTCCTCATTTATGTTAAGCCCCACCCCCTACTCGCGATTAAGCCCCGCCCCCTTTTAACCCAGATTGCCCCATTTGTCTCTCCACATCAGCACCACATCAGTCCCCTCTAGGGACTCCACAAGTCAAAGTTCCCAGGTATGAACACACTTCCCACTGCTATTTAACTCTGACATGCCTCTGTATATCTTAACCCTTTGACTGCCAGAGGGGTGCACAACTCATGAGTGCATGTGTTTCTGCTCATATATGTTGCATGTGTGTTTGTGTCCATCTCTGTTACATATATGTGTCCATGTGTGCATCCCCGGTGTGTCTGTGTGTGTACATCTGTTACATATGTGTGCATCTCCAGTGAGTCTGTGTGTGTACATCTGTTACATATGTGTGCATCTCCAGTGAGTCTGTGTGTGTGCGTGTCTTTTGCATGTTTCTGCCGCTCACTGTGTGTATGTGCATACCTCCCAACATTTCACATGGCCAAAGAGGGACACTGTAGTTTTAGGTGATATTGTTGGGGCGTGGCTGGTGGCCAGGACATTAGTAAGAATGTTTAGGTTATTTCATGACCTATTACTGGCTATTTATGTAACTGAATAAATGATTTAGTGCAAGACCAAAGTATTTTATTTACACAGACTAATGTTTAAACACATATACTGAAGGTTATTGCTTTATTGCTGGAGAGCAAAGTAAAACACACCACACAGTCAGGGCTGGTGCAAGGATTTTTGCCACCCTAGGCAAAACCTAATTTTGCCGCCCATTTCGCTCCGCCCCTTGTGTCCCACCCCTTTATACCCTGCCTACTTATACCCCACCTCTTTTCATGATTGTCCTCTCTCTGCCCCCTGGGCCAGTCTGCCCCTGGTCTGGAGATGCCTGTAAGAGATGCCCCCTACCAGCTCCAACTTGCCCCTTATCAGCTTCACTTTGGCCCACCAGCTCCACTTTGCCACCATCAGCTCCAACTTGCCACCATCAGCTCCACTTTGCCCCCCATCCACTCCAACTTGCCCCCATCAGCTCCACTTTGCCCCCCATCCGCTCCAACGTGCCCCCACCAGCTCCACTTTGCCCCCCATCTGCTCTAACGTGCCCCCACCAGCTCCACTTTGGCCCCTCAGCTCCACTTTGCCCCCATCAGCTCCACTTTGACCCCCATCCTCTCCAACTTACCCCCATCAGCTCCACTTTGCCCCCCATCCGCTCCAACTTGCCCCCCATCCGCTCCAACTTGCCCCCACCATCTCCAACTTGCCTTCACCAGCTCCACTATGCCCCCATCCGCTCCAACTTGCCCCCCATCTGCTCCACTTTGCCCCCCATCCGCTCCAACTTGCCCCCCATCTGCTCCACTTTGCCCCCCCTCAGCTCCAACTTGCCCCCCCTCAGCTCCACTTTGACCCTCATCCGCTCCACTTTGCCCCCATCAGCTCCAACTTGCCCCCACCAGCTCCACTATGCCCCCTCAGCTCCAGCTTTCCCCTAACAGCTCCAACTTGCCCCCATCATCTCCACTTTGCCCCACATCCGCTTCAACTTGCCCCCTCAGCTCCACTATGCCCCCTCAGCTCCAACTTGCCCCCCATCACATACCTGTAGCTCCCGCGCAGTCTTCTCTTCAGTAATGCAGAGCGCGGCGGGAGATCATGACTCCCAATGCGCTCTGCATTACTAAAGATCCAACCAGATGAGGGAGCGCTGTAGCGACACAGACCTGACTGTGTTGTGGTTCCCGGCGTGGTATGTGTGCGGGCGCAGCTCTTCTCCGCTGCATGCCCGCGCCCCCAGTACGTGTGCGCCCTAGGCCGGCGCCTACGTCGCCTATAGGTGGAGCTGCCCTGCACACAGTCTGACCTCCTAAAAAGAGGGACAACAGGGTGGGAAAGAGGGACAGAGGGATTTGGCCCTCAAAGAGGGACACTTGGGATGTATGGTATGTGTCTGCCTGTGTGTTGTATATGTCTGTGTTTATCAGTGTGTCTGCATTTCACACACGTGCGCCCAACGGTCATAACATGACGGGCAACGCCATCCCACATTGCTAGTGTAAATATATTTCTTTCCCTGTAGCACCTTTTAGGCTTCCATCTTTCAAGAGTTTTGGACTGAGTGTGTGGGTATCTTTGTAGCTGTTACCTAGTGCATCAGCCTCTGTCTGTGTAGGTACACTATACACTAGTATTTTCAAATTGTTTTCAGTATTGTTTTAACCCTATCAGGACCAGAAGGGTGTGCAACACATTGCTATAGCTGGGAACTTTCTGGATTTGCCCGGAAGACTTCGGTTTTTGCAGCTGATTACCGGGTCAGAGGCTGATTCTCCAATTGTGGTGAGTTTCCAATGAAACTCTGCCCATTTCTGCTCCTTCCTAGTCTGTTCTTCCCACTATCTGCCCACTTCTTCTCCTACCCCATCCTTTTCCACAAATGGTTTCATTTTTAAACCCCGTCCCACCCACAATTAAGCCACACCCCTTTTGACACAAATCACGTAATTTATCTCCCACAGCGGCACCACAGGACTCCCCTCTCCATGGAGTCTATAAGCAAAAGTTCCCAGTTATTCACATTACTTCACAATGCATTGTACACCTCTCTGGCCCTGAAGGGGTTAATATGATCTTTGCTTATACTGTTTTTTTTTTCTGCATGGTGTTTTACACTTGTTTATGATGATACATTCTGAAACAAACCGAGTAGGGAGACAATTTGTTTGTTTTACGAGCAATCGTTTTTACAACAAACGCCTTCTCATTTTATACTATTATCTAGCTTCTTAGAACACAACAAATATAGGGAATCCATATGCATTTCCAGTCAACTTGCAGATGCTTCCCTTGCTTATTCTCTAGAATTTCTGACTGGAGACAACTTTAGTTTTACGATAATGGTGGCTATGACTGTTAAACCAGTCACAGAACATGTGAGAGGGGCTAGGAAGCCCATATAATCCATTTGTTTGCTGATTTAATCAAACCATTGCAAAACACTATCCTTTCTTTTATTTCTTACAGTGAAACATTCCAAAATAATCATAATAGAAAAGCACATGACTTTCTGTGTATGAGGAAATAAGGATATTGGAAATTAGCAGGAGAGTCTGACAGATGCAATTTTCTCCTTATATACAGACAAGTTGAAGAGCCCGTTACACGGGCGACAGTGCTGCTGCCAGCCCGTTGCTGGGCAGTCATGCGCAGTAGAGACTGCCTGAGCCGCGGCTGATACAGTGCTGGACGCTCAGTGTCCAACTCTGTATCAGCTGCGGCGCGGGTAGTCTCTACTGCGCGTGACTGCAGCACGCGCAGCAGAGAGCAGTAAACTTCTATATGAAAAAACATACATATTGTAGGGTCTTCCTTGCTGAGTAAATCAATGATACTGCCACTACAAAGAAATTTATGTTTCTAGATTTACCACAGTTTAAATTCTGTTTTTTTTACATTAACATTGCCATCTATTGGTCACATATCAATTCATTATTCTGTTACATTCTGTGGGAGTAGTAAGTCACTAACAAACAATTCTTCATTGAATGTGATAAAACTGCTGAGTCATATTGTCAGTTTGAACTTTCAGGAAGTAATCACACTGTCACTCATATACTAACATTTGAATAAAACAAATGACAGCAGTGGGAGTACCCTAGTTTTACTTAGCAGAAAAGGCTCTATAAGACAGGAGTTTCCAACCTTTTCTTTAAAGGGAGCTACTTTTAATCAATGAAACATACTGACCGAGTAAAACATATTTTCAAAATATATATTTATAACTATGTATTGAACCATCTTCAAAGCTTTTCTTACCTACTCTTTGTTCCTTCCCACACCTTCCAGTAACAAAGTGCTGCACAGAAAACAAGTGACCTTCTAAACAGCTCAATATAATAAAATTCTGTAACAAGACATATCATTTTTAGCAGGAAAAAAAAAATTCTTTATAGGAGACAAAACCTGGGTCTCTCAGCGAGCCACAGTTTTCTGATTTATAGTGCCTTCTCACCCTTAAAGGGATAGTATTACTTCAAAATTACTATCCCTCATATTGTAGTCCTTAATAAACTGAGTTAAATGACACCAGTGGCATCTCTCAATCCTTTATGGTTTATGAGATAGCCACTTTCAAAGTGCCAGCAGGAGAATCCTGTCTCTGAATCAATCGGAGGCTCTTCATCAGAGCCGATATCTGGTTATGGAAGGAAAAATTATTAATTGAAACAGTCTTCTGCGTGTGCTTTGTAAACAAGCACACATAGAAGACTATTTCAATGAATAATTTTTTCTTCCATAACAAGATATCGGCTCTGTTTAAGAGCCTCCGCCTGTCCCGGGACCGGATTCCCCTGCTGGCAGCAGAACGCTGACAGCAGGGGAGAGGAAACTTTGAAAGCGGCTATCTCTTAAACCATAAAGGTTTGAGAGATACCGCTGGTGTCATTTAACTCAGTTTATTCATTTTGAAGTAATACTATCTCTTTAACACCACCCCATATTGATGTGAATGTTTAAAGTTATTAGAGTGGTTTGTTAAAACATTTAATGAATATACCAAAGATGGCAACTTTGGTTACAGTGGGTGAATGAATATGGGGTCACATCATGGCTCCTACCCACTTTGACACCACATATTTCCCACATCACTTACTAAATGTTGCCTTTACAAAGCATGCATAATAGTCTTAAAGCAGCTATTATAGCAGTGGGGCAAGAAAACAATGAAAATATTATGAGGCACTCTATCTGCATTACTATTAGCTCTCTTACCACTGCTGGGTACTGCATATTAAACTTGCTCTCACATAAGCTACAGCCAGCTGTAGAGCAGAGTTCAACCACTAGACCTGTCTCTAGCAGGCCAGATAGCTTGTTATCTGATTGGACTGGAGAGAGCTACTCACTGGTAGCCAAAGAGCTACTAGTAGCTCAATAGCTACTTGTTGGAGTCCCGTGCTATAAGATATAGGTTTTCAATAATAAAAAAAGGTTTCTGATTCTTAAACACTAGACACTTATAAAAGATGCAAACTCCTGGACTATACACTTATAAAAGATGCATACTCCTGGGCAGCACCATTGGTATACTTGAGCAGGTTTAGACAATATATATCTCTACCTGTTGTTGGACTATGATACAACCCTCAGTCAGCTGCCATCATATGGTTGACTGCAATCCCCATCATCCTTAGCTGGCCACTGGCTAACTGTGGATGATGGAAGTTGCAGTCTAACAACATTTTTTGAACCAGTTGGTTCACTCTGCCTGAAAATTCTGGATGCATAATATAGCCTGCTCAATATGTGAAGTATGGTGCTTTGCAATGCATTGCAAACATTACTAACAAATCAATTTTAAATGATCTATTTAGATAAATGGAAATTGTGGGACTTTTCATTTGTCTCTTATGTCCTGATGGGTTGCCGCCAAAATGATCCAGTTCTTCTTAGTGTTTTAGCCTATGTGAATCAGAAATCCCCTAGAACAAAAAGGCCACAAACGGTTCATTTACATGAGATTGTGAAGTGATGGGATCAGCTAATGCAAATAAAAAAGTTTATTGATACATCTGGTTACTGTATATGAGACCCCTACCTAGTTAGTTTTACTTTAACCATAGTATTTTTCATAGGAAATGCAGTGTGCCATCCCTTATTATTGTTAAAACATAAAGTGTCATATGCCCAATGGAAGGCAGAAGAGTTTATAGGCAAAAAACTGCGCCAACTAATACAAATCCCTTAAAGGGATAGTAATGTTTCATAATAAAAGCAGCTGTAATTAATCATCATAGTATTTGGACTTTGGAGAGTGTTATTTCAATTCTGTCAGAGTTGTAGTTCCAGAGTAATTCAATGACAAAGTGTCCCCCTCCCGCCCCTTTTACTGATGTCACACTGTTCAGCCAGAGCAGAAGGGAGGTGCCCAGGTAGACTGCAGAGAAGGACAATCTTCAATTAAGATAAGGGAAAAACCTGACAAGCTTGTCAAGGGGGGCAGGGATTTCATTGTTTTCATAGGAATAAGAGTGTTCCCTTCTGTTATCTGTCTGGTCTATGGACTGCATTCCACATCTGAGAAGAGATGGCTTCCACTAGGTAAAAGGGGCGGGAGGGGGAAACTTTGCTTGTGAATATCTCATAAACCATAAAGGTTTGAGAGATAAGACTTATATCACTCTTCATTTTTTTTAATGCCTACAAAATAAAATAAAGTTAAAATGAAGTATTACTATCCCTTTAACTCTTTGAGGACTGAAATAGTTTAATGGGTTTAAATGAGTTCCCATAGCTTAGAACACTGCTATTATCTCTCATATTGCCCTGCAGATCTCAGTGATCTGCAGGAATAGGTGACATCATCACTTCACTTTGTGGGGAAAGGCAGCATCATTGCTATTCTCTTCTTTCATGAACTATGGAGACAAATCCACTGACACAGGCCTGTAAAGGAGAGGACATCAATCTCACAATCTCAATGTGAAGCTCTGACATTGCCCAGTTTATGGGAGAATTTGGTGACACAAGGCTTCAGTGGAAACATAGCATTGTTGCTTCGTCTCCTAGACATTCCTAGTGAAGCATTGATGCCATCCAGCCCTGCATGTCATGAAAACCTTCAGGGTAAATAGAGGTAAAATGGTGATCTAAGCTAACTTGATTCACATGCCTGTCAGGTAAAGACAAAATTACATTGTGTTAATAAATGTAATCACTGTTTTTTCCCTCACAGATTCCTTAAAGCATGTGCAATGAAACTGCAATGGAATCCAGGTCTACTTTAGAAAGCCCATTATTCTGATCATTTTATGCCCTATAAATTAGTGGAAACTTATATTTATTCCCCCTGGTGCAGTTACTTTGTCAAAGAATGACTCTAGTCTACTTGTTTATTTGCATAGGACCCAAAGAACATAAATTGTTATAGAAATCTGTAGTGGCCTTAAAGGGATAGTAAGCCCCCCAAAAAACTGTAAGCCAAATGATAGGAATAATAAAAACATACTTAACGCCCTCATTCCCATCTCTCAGACCGTTATGGTTTGAGAGATGTAAGAAAATAAAGACCTCCGCTCCCTCCCCTTCTCATGTGTCCGCTGTATATCGGACGTCATGAGATCCTGCTTCCGGGACCAGACGGCGGCTCTTCAGGAGCGCTGTCATTGAGATATCTAACTATAATTACTTAATCGGAATGGTCTACAACATGTGCTTGCAAGCCAGGCACACGTTGTAGACCATACCGATGAGGTAATTATAGTTAGATATCCCGATGACAGCTCTCCTGAAGAGCCGCCTACAGTCGGGTGACCGGATTATGCCTCTGACAGGTTTACAGCTCGTCAGGCAGAAAGGGGAGGGAACGGAGGACTTTATTTTCTTACATCTCTCAAACCATAACGGTTTCAGAGATGGGAATGAGGGTGTTAAGTATGTTTTTATTATTCCTAAAATTTGGCTTACAGTTTTTGGGGGGTTTACTATCCCTTTAAATGGTCTAAAAGAAATATGCTATTTTAGATAATATAGAAAAGGCCAGAAACACAAGAAAATGAAGAAACAAATACCCTGGTTTCTGTTTATTTAAAGCTTTTTTTCCATAGCTGCTTGATCTATACCATTCATGGAATTTCCTTTTGTGCTAGCACCCCTCGCGTGCATTTCTTTAGAGGTTAAAAATAAGTACAATTTAGATTAGTCAGCATGCTTCAGGAGCACTTTGGAGTTCTTCTGCGCTGGTCTTACTGTAGCTAGTGATTTAGACGACTTGGCAAACCCACTCAGTCAGCTCAGTGTGGGTTTTATGGAGCATGTGCCCCCAGGGACAGAGAAATGAATGAAAGGGAAAGAAGGATTTTTGGCACTGTTGAGCCTGTCACATTGCTGTGATGGTAATTGGCATATTCAGGGCACCATTGCTACAAATCTGTGGTGCTGCTAGAGATTTTTATTGTGCATAAAGGGAAAAAGCCATAGAGGTAGGAAAATGAAATACAAATTACAGTATTTATATACATGTCAACTATAAGCACAACATTTCCTTGAGAAAAAGAAATAACAAAGGCATATAAGGATTTTATGAACCAGTATGTCACATTGCCATGAGTTTTATTTACACACATACAGGGACATATCTACAACTTGCTGGCCACTGGAGCCAAATCTGAGGCTGCTAGCCCCCCTCCCTCTCCCCACACACTCAAACATAGTGTGAAAAACACACAGGGACATAGACCTTATTCAAAACCCTAAATCATGTGTGAGTTTTATGCTGACACAGACCCAAGGCAATATTCCCCACCAGGGCATCTCAGAAGGTCTTTGCATGATGAGGAAAGAGAAAGAGGAAAAGCAATCTGTTTGCAGTTCCAGGGAGCTGCTGAATTATGAGTCACAGCCCACATGCTGATGGGTAAACCATTTTTAGTATCAGAGGGGTGTCAGATGAATTGCTTTGTGATGTGTGGACCTATCTGGTGCCCAGAGAGTTAATGAAAAAAATGGAAGGCGCTCACTGTAGCTATCCTTATCTCACTGGCTGGCAGGAGCAATTTTCTGTATGCAGAAGTATAAAGGACCACATTATGTTCATGCTCTTGAGATACTCAGACATAGGGCATGCAGAACTGAGACCAGTCACACTCAAAGTGATAGGAAAATTTTATTTTGACTGTATTCTGTTAGAGCAAAATAAATAAAGTCACACTTCCCTATTTTTTTATTATTTTTTTTAAATAATATAACCTATTTATTTTAACATTTATGTCTAAACTAATCACACCACCTCTCTAAAGAGACAGCCAGGTCACCAAATGCAGAATCAGGTAGAGCAGTACAACACATTACTATACCTGCTATTGAAAAGACTGGAGAGAAGGAACGCTGTGAACTCCTTCTCTCTGGGTATGTAAAACCCAGAGCATAGAGAGAACTCAGTGCTCTAATATTATGATCATGTCCTCATTTGGGTTCCCTTGATGATATACTTGACATCCAAGGGACTTCCCTGCTTATACTATATACTGTTTGGGACTTTCCTGACCCCACCACTACTCTCGTACATGTAAGGATCATCATTGTGTGCTTAGCTACCAATGCATGCATGTCCTTGTCAAAGTTAAGGTGTTATCTGGAGACCTAGCAAAATAAATTATGTTAAAAGATTATTATCAATTTAAGGTAAAAATAATTGACTAAATAAAACTATCCCCTTCATATGTATTTTCTATATATTTAATAACAGCCATGGATTTTAAGTGGTAACTTCCTTGTAATGACTCATTTGTTGGTGCTGCTTTACTTGATAAGCACAACTGATATTCACATCCAGTGACTTATTAATCAAGCAAAAGGGATGGAATTCTGGAGCAAACCATCTGGACTACAATGTTGAAATGTAAATTCTATAAATTTCCATTGATATAAATGGAGAGTTTAACTTCTTGAATGACCGAGAGAGCCCCAAAACAACATGAAGCAAATTTTAGACATCTCTCTAGCAGTCAGCATGTTAAAATGACTTGTTTAAATCAATGGGCACAATGGTGCAATTGCTTTGCTCCAGAATGTCACCTCTTTAGCTTGATGAATACAGCTCCAAGGTCAATATTGTCTTTTCTGAAGGGTATGGTCAATACTTGGGTTTGTTGAATCATTTCAGTATGCTCCTCACATCATCTGCCTGCACATTTGCTACTTTGATAGCCCTTGAGGATTATGAGAAGATTTGCATGCAAATAGATAAGAGAAAAAAGGCAATCAATGCTCAGTCTTTGATAATATAGTAGACCTGCTCTCTAAGTATATAGCAGAGCAAAGTAAATTTAAAATTTACAAGAAAATTATTGAGTGGAGTTTTTAGGGAGGACTGCTAGCTAATAGGAGACTGCAGCAGTCAAGATGAGATAAATTAACAACATAGGCCCACATTTACTAAGGTAATAGTAAGCAAAATATATAAACCATTTAAAAAAATAGCATTGGTTCCTCTATGTTTGCTGAGATTTACCATTTCACGAAATAATGCTTAGTAAATGAAAGCATTTTTGTATTGTTTATATCAATCTCAAGCTATGCTATTTTACAGTTATTTGCAAGTCTACATAAATGCAAGTGCCTTTTCCATTTGATAGTTATAAATAAACTCTAAGGTCCATAATTATAAAAACAAATATTTAATTTAATTTAACTGTTATAAATTAGCTACAATAATATAAATTGCTGGGCTGCAAAGCTCCCTGTGTGTGCGTAACCGCACATGCGCAGTAGAGACTGCCGGAACGATGCAGTCATGCGCAGTAGAGACTGGCCAAAAGTGCTGATCCGGAGCAGGGCGCTCTGAATGGCCCATCTCCTGTCTCTGCTCCCAGCTCCGGGGCAGCAGCCGAGGGCGCTGGGTGGCACTTTAGCCCGTGTACACTGGCTTTCATACTAGCATAGAATAAAATGCACTTAAAGGGATAGTAATACTTCATTTTATCTTTATTTTATTTTGTAGGCATTAAAAAAACATGAAGAACGATATAAGTCTTATCTCTCAAACCTTTATGGTTTAAGAGATATTCGCAAGCAAAGTTTCCCCTCCCGCCCCTTTTATCTAGTGTAAGCCATCTCTTCTCAGATGTGGAATCTGGTTGTAAAACTAGACAGATAACAGCAGGGGACAATCTTCTTACAATGAAAACAATTAAAGCCCTGCCCCCCTTGACAAGCTTTTCAGGTTTTTCCCTTATCTTAATTGAAGATTGTCCCTCTCTGCAGTCTACCTGGGCACCTCCCTTTTGATTTGGCTGAACAGTTACATCAATAAAAGGGGCAGGAGGGGGACACTTTGTCATTGAATTACTCTTGAACTACAACTCTGACATAATTGAAATAACACTCTCCAAAGTCCAAATTCTATGATGATTAATTAGATCTTCTTTTATTATGAAACATTACTGTCCCTTTAAAGCCTAAATTTGTACATTGGGTATTATTTCAAAAGAGGTACTTAAAGGCATAATGTTTGGCTTGCTTGGCCTATTTCCATTCAAGTTAATCTACAGGTTCATGTAGCTTGTAGTGGTGGGTGGCAAAGACCTATAAAAGGGACTGATGTCACTTCAGTCCACTGGGGTCTCCAACCACTCACTGTAAGCGTACCCTGCCTGAAAGCAGGTTAGTCTGTACATGACTATATTAGATATATTAACTTTTCATGTTTTTAACTAGTTTCTTTGAATACAAATGCATTTCCTTACAAGAATTCCTCAGAGGCAATTTTAAACATATATAGGGACGATAATAGGTATTATATAGGACTTGCTTGAAATGTGGTAAATTGGAAAGGTAAGCAAGCTTAAACATATTTTGACCAATCTATTCAACAAAAATCTCATTACAAAACAGGGAGGAGAGTGATCAGAACTGTAAGTGAAGTTGGCAGAGCCAGTGGTGTATTTAGGTTTTGTGCTGCCATAGGCATGACTAAAACCACGCACCCCCAATCGTCATTTGCCTCACCCCTTCCTGTCCAGGGCACACCTCTTCCTGTTTAAGAGGTGAGAGCATGGAAGAGAAGGGGGAGAACATAATGATAGGGAAGCATAATGATAGGGAAGGGGTTGTATCTGGCCACAAACTGCAACACTTTTCTATTTCTACATATGGGACGGTAATAGCTATGCAGAGTGCGCTCTGTATGTCACTCTGACACTCAAAGGGTTAGATTTTAATATATATGGTTGTTTGGGCCTTTTGGGGTTGGGGTAGTAATGCATTTGGCTTTGGATTGGAATACTATGTGGATTGCTTGCAGTGTATAGAGCAGGCAAGAATACCACTTGGACTACATAATTTGCAATGTATGGTGCTGGGAGTCTGGACAGCATTTTGATAGTGAACCTCCCATGAGGTAGTTATACATGAGATAGCTATACATGAGGTAGTTAAGTGTGAGAAAGGCTCAGAGTCTCTGAGCCTTTCCCACACATAACTACCTCATAGATAACTACAAAATGGTTTGCATAACTATCAAAATGCTGTACCAGCACCATACACTGCAAATTATGCAATACAAGGTGTATTCCTGAATCCTGCCTGTGCTATACACTGCAAGTAATCCACATAGTATTCCAGAGCCAAAAGGTTCAAACAGCTCCTGTGCTCGGCACGACCCTTACCTTGTGTGCGCCTCATTCTCTGCAAACATTTACAGGCTCTCTTGCACGTGCACAAGACCAACTCCAGCTCCAAACAGGAAGTAGGCTCACTTGGCAATAATCAGTACTGTGCTGAGCGCTCTGCAAAGGGGTAACTTGCTAGGCATTTTCATGTAGGGAAAGCCAATTTCGGAGGGTAGGTAAAGTGCCTAGTCAGCCTAGTCCAAGATATAGCACTAAGCACAATGCATTGCAAAGAAATTAAATGCTCAGCCCTCTGGTCCATAAGTAGTTAAGTGGACAAGGACTCTTAGAACAAGACTGAGAAACTTGGAGGAGAGTCTTAACGTATGTCAATGATCTGCTTTAGGACAAGAAAGCTGAAAATAATTTAAAAGAATGTGTAAGGTACTTGCCTAGCCTAATTCCTTCTATACCCCAAATTAATCAGTAGAAAAATAATTTAAGATTTTCTTTAAAATGGGTACAAGGAGGGTTTGGCGGAACTTCCATGGATACTACTTGGGCTCTGCTGTCGGTTCCACAAGGAAGAGAGTGATCTGGCTAGATGACAAAAAGAGACATGTTTATTCAGGAAGAAGGCTCAGCAAATGTCAGAGTATAGCCTGGCTTCTACATACTTCTAATGGAAAACGTCACTTGAACTACAGTATATACATTTCCACAAAGGAAAGATAATCAGATGTGCCAGGTCCCAACTATAAGACAAAATAGCCCAGTCAGTGGGATACTTAATTTATTATTTATGTTATGCCTTTACAGATGACTATGGAAAGTGGAGCCTCCATGAAATGGAAGAGCCACTGCTGGCAAGGCCGGTAATCACCACGGTCCTTACCTTGAGCCGCAGTCTCTCTAAACAGACCAACTCCAGCTGCACATAGGAAGTGGGTGGGAGCACTCACTGCTCCACCGCCACGTGACCAAGTTGGCTGCTCCTACCGTCTCCCATATGTGCGCATGCGTCAGGATCCGAGTAGACAAAGACACATGCGCACTTGGCAATAATAGATGCTGCACTGAGCGCTCTGAAGAGAGACAACTTGCCTTGGATTTTCATGTAGGGAAGGCCAAATTCAGAGGGTAGGGCGGCTTTTTATGCCGCCCCCTGTAAAGTGCCACCCTAGGCCTAGGCCGAGATACAACACTGGGCGGAGCTACAAGGGGACTCACCAAGCCCTGAGAATTAGCCAATGTCCTGGGAGACCAAGTAATTAAGTACAGAAACCAGAGCCAGATCTAGCAAGTTCCCAGTTATGTTACAGGACACAGTAAAAATGCTAATATATGGGGACTTTTGCAGAAAGTAAAAGATGACCAAAGCTGGAGCATACCAGCTGGACTTAAAGGGACAAAAAAATAAAATCACCAATTAATTAATTTTAAATTAACAGAAATGTTATTCCCCATTTCCCAATCTGGTGGTGTTTTTCTCCAGAATTGATCATCTGTTTATTTTCTTCCAGTGGTTCAGAAAATGTGCTATAGTGGTACATTATGGTGAATTTCATCATTATTGTTATATACTAATCAGTTGGTCTGCACCATCGAATCATATGTCCAAGGTTCTTGTACAGAGTCCAGTCTGATTTTACTATGCAAATGTACATGCTAGTAAATCCTAGTTATTACACTGATTGCAAATCATTACAATAATGGAAAATTAGCAATGTTGTGTCACAAATCATTCTAGAGCACACATTTAAAGCCATAACGATGTAGATAATCCTCCAAGATAGAATCAATTCATTATACAGTGCAGGCACCTTCTGGTGTGCTATTAGCTTTACTTTGATGCCAAATTTAACAACTGACAATTCTTGTGTGATTAACTTCATTGGTGTCTGGTCTGCTCTATGCTTCCTGGCTTATTTGAGAGTACATTGTACACTAGGGATGGGCAACGTGAGGCCCTCAAGCAGCTCCAGCCATTAGTTAGAAGTGAATGTTGGGAGTTTTAGTTTGGCAGCAGCTAGAGGGGCTTGCATTGACCACCATTCTAAAAAGCATAACATTTGGAAAGGTGCTTTCCAAACAGAAGCCAATCATATCACCATTAAAGTAGTGTTGTCAGATTGGGGATTCTCTCTGCCAAGTTACATTTTATATTCAAATTAAAGTAGATTAGCTCTGTCAGTTAGATGAATTTACTTGATCGGCATGTAATCAAAACACAGAAATAACAGATGATAGAGAACTCTGAGCAGTGGGTTCGGATTATGTACTCAGGTGTTTCTCTAAAGTTGATGTGCCTCATATCAAGAAGTGGATGAATAAATTATACATAATTGACAACAGAAAACTGAAATTTAAAGGTTATAAACATTCTACCCTAAGGTGCATACAACAGAACGTTCTATCCTGCTTATAAACAGTTATTAGATGAAAGAATGCCCCTTCTACCTATTTACATTTTCTTTTATACATCCTTAAAGGCCAATTATGATGCTTTACTGTTGCTCCAATGGGAGTACACTTACTGAAAATAACTGTTGTTGATCCATGCTTCCCTGAAATGGCTCCCATCAGACATTCAGAAGGTCATAAAACTGATTCCCTTGGCTGGAAAGCAACATGTAAGTTTGTGGATTTCATCTATAAACTCATAGGTTGTGCTCACAGTTCCTATAGACCATTTTGTCTGTATGCTGTTAATTGTATTTTATAATGGAAAAAACAGAACAAATCAAATATATAAACAAATCTGGTTTACTGTCAGAGGGGTGGCTGGAAAGAGCTGATTGGTTGTGGAGTCTCATGTCTCCTCAACCAACCACCACTGCCACTCTGTTAAAAAAATGTAGCCCCCTGCCTCCTCAGCCAACTGCTAAAAAAGCCAACTTCTGTGCCCACCAGCTGCAGATCTCCCAGCCAGTTAGGCTGAGAGATCAATAGAGGCAATGCAGGCAAGATCGTCCCTGTTACCAATTTACCAGGAGTACCTGGGTAGAAATGGGCGTGATCTAGAAACCCTCTAACGTCAATGAGCTTCCCTCATTTACATGAGAGGGTTTCCCTGATCCCGCCCAGTACTACCCATCTCCTGGTGGAATGGAAGCATGGGAGCTCTCTTGCCCCCCTGCATTGCCTCTATTGATCTCCCAGTTGAATTGGCTGGGAGATCAGCAGCTGGGTACCCACCATGATGTCTGATTTTGAATACAATGTATCCCTTTCAGTGCCACAGAGGTATCCAAAGCATTGCAACACAATGTGTTGGATACCTCTCTGGCACTCAAAGGGTTAAAAAAAGAAAAAGGTTTGCCACACGGGACACCTGCTAACATGTTTACCATACTCAGGAAAATCACAGTAGATGGACAAGAACTAGAAGAACTAGAAGAAGTTGACAGGTATGTTTACCATGGACAGAAAATGTCAAAAGATGAAAACACCATGATGGAAATAGAGGTACAAATGAAACTGGAATGGAAAATTAGGAGGTCTGTCAAGTTTACCACTCTGCCTCCAAAGAAAGCTTTTTGACCAGTGTATCCTCCCAGTCCATTCGTATGACTATAAAACATGGACACTGAATGCCGAAGTCATACGGAAACTTAAGGTTATGCGGAGAAGTATGGAGTGGCAAATTCTAAATATAACAAAAAGAGACAGAAAAATGTGTCTAGGTCTAGGACATCACTGAAAAGTGCCTGAAATGGAAATGGGCAGACCACATAGCAAGAAGACCTGATGGTAGATGGACCAAACAAATTTTGAAATGGAGTCCACTTGATACTAAAGCCCAAGGAGGAGACCAAAGACAAGATGTTGGTACACAATGGCCACAAAAGGCATAGGACAGAAGCTGTTGGAGGCTTGCTGATGATGATTGTATATATATATATATATATATATATATATATATATATACACACACACACACACACACACACATATACATACATTGAAGTAGGTCACATTATAAATGGCATTTACTTTGAAAAAGTCCCTTCATGGCATGAATATTAACAGTGACACTGTTGCTGCAGCTATGGTGGTTGATGGTCAGCTGTCCATAGACTGCAGTAGCAACAGCTATACCATACAAGTTCAGGCCATGGAAGCACTGTACCCAAACAAATGTAAAGTTGAGCTGCAATAACTGTTACCTAAACCATCTCCCAGTCATGGGAGTGCCCTTGCTTTAGCCAGCAGGACAAACCCTACAAGAGATATATTTCAATATAAAGCATTACTATCTCTTTAACACCTTTAATGCTAGAGAGGTCTCAAACACATTGCTAGTAGGTTATGCTTTTTTTTAACTTAATGGGAGGTTTTATGTAGGACATATTGGAAAATGAGAGAAATATCAATGTATTCTTCCTTCTAAAGCACATTCTAAATAAGATTTGTCCCCTAAAGTGCAGATGATATGCTCTGCAGTTGCTCATCTTTTGCTTTCTGTACAAGGCCTAAAATATTAAAAACATAAACATTTCTAAGTTAAAGCGGAACTACCATCTGACATACACTTTAGCTTAAATAACTCCTCATCTGGCAACTAGCTACTTAGCGCTAGTCGCCAGAATTGTTACAATGTTAAACAGATTTACCTTTCTTCCCAGGCTGACAGGCAGGACAGATCTCGGACATCTTGCCATAGTGATGTCCACACACCTGCACTGTCAGTCCCTTCCGGAGCCAAACGGCTCCTAGCAACGCCTACTAGAGTCAGCCAGGACTGACAGAGCAGACGCGCGGACGTCTCTATGGCAAGATGTCCACAATCCGTCCTGCCTGTCACTGAATTACTCTTGAACTACAACTCTGACAGAATTGAAATAACACTCTCCAAAGTCAAAATACTATGATGATTAGTTAGTGCTGCTTTTATTAAGAAACATTACTATTCCTTTAAATGGGGCTTTTAGATCATTGGATACTAGAGAGGTTTCCTGCATTCAGTGAGTTAATAACTCCATTTAAACTAAATGGAATTTTTATTTCAACCCTATGGTACATTTGGCTCCCCAGAATGACTTCATTCCCACATAGTACTTCAGGCTCAGTATATTTTATGTCTTTTCTCAGCTACAATTTTTATATAAATAAATCCAAAAGATGTACAGCATAAACATGCATATGAACGCCAGATGTAATAACAGAATTTTGCATTTCGTTACTTTCTCTGTGGCAGCTCATTGTTATACTTAGTATGACATTTCTTCCGCAGCTTAGCACTTTGAGTTCCTTTTGTGCTTAATAACGTAAGGATGAGTGCACACATTATTAGAAAGCTTAACACATTGTACACCGTGCTTGCAATTATTCAGCCATTGAGTGACATTTCTTTATGCTTCCAATCTTTCATCTTTTTAGTATGCAAATTGATTAAAATGAATTATCATGAATAGGAAGCAGTTGTGTTAATTGTTTTTTTTCCTTATTTTTTTTTCTTAATGGTTTAATTTTGAATCTATTTTACATCTTTACTCAAATACATTTTTATACTATAGTCAGAAAAATTGCAATGCGGTATAGTTTCAATTTTTTTCGTTCTTCTTTTTCATTCTTTCTATGAAATGGAAATGTATGCTTAATAGAAAATGTAGAATTTAATTTAAATTGGTAGAAACAATATCTGTATTCAGCATCTAAAATAGGATATTTACATATAAATGTAGTGTATGTACCCTGTGTTCAGCTCAGAACCAAATCGCCTTATGTAAGACATCTTAATCAGATCCCTGACCAAACTCCATTTCTTGTCCGTAGCTTCAGACACTGTTTCCTGGCCCACAAGTGTAGTGTAGTGTATGAACCATCTGTCTAGGACCAGATTTATATCTCAGCTACCCCATAAGCAAAACATCCTAGGTTCTCTTAGTCAAAACCATGACCAAACGCCACCCCTCACATGACTCCTAGCTACACACAGTTTCCCAGCACATAAGTATATGTACCCTCTATACAACTTAGGCCCACCATTTTCAAGGCATCTTAGTCAAATCCGTGACTACACCCCACCCCACTCCCCACATAATGTTTCCTTCCTGGCACAAATGTGTAGTGTAATGTAGTGTATGTACATGTGTACAGGGCCAGATTTACATCTCAGGCCACCTGTATGCAAGACATCCTAGGTATACCCATGACCACATCTCACTTTCAACATGACCCCGCCCCTAGCTCTACACACTGTGGTCTTGCACAGAAAAATCACTTAGACAATAACATATAAGCACAAAAAACAGGTTGTTATTCCCATGATTGTTATGCCTTAGAGATCTTGTTAGAATCCAAAGAGTTAATTGATGGCTTAAAAGATTATGTAAACTGACAAAGAAACTAGGCACCATAAAATAGGAGCTGATTCCTATAGATGAGACATTGGGATTGCTCTGGCCAATCCTATAATTCACAATATGGATGTGTTCAGCACATCTGAGACACCCCTCAAACTGTGGGACTCTAGGCAGTTTCCTGCTTTGTCTATTGGGAAATCACTCCCTGCCTCTGTAGAGTCTATTAACCCCTTAAGGACCACGATCCTATGGACAGCTCTGGTCCCGGGACCATAAATCTCCATAGGATAGTGTAGCAACAGCGCCACTGTACAATTTCAGGCCACTGTGATATTGCACCTAAAAATTCAACTTTGAAAATTAATAACTTTTGAATGAGACACCTTACAGCAGTGAGAGTACTCTTGTTTTACTCAGGGGAATAAACCCTACAACATATTTTTTTTTACATTTTAAGTATTACTATCCCTTTAAGGGACCTGGGGCTGGATTCTATTGCAGGTGCTAATTTTATCTCTTCATTTATCTCCAGTTTTCCCAATAGACTGCTATAGGAAAATGTTTGATAAAATGGGTATTAACATTTACCACCTGCAATAGAATCTAGCACATGATTCTCTAAGGTGTAATGAATTAGGAGATAACTTACCCATATTCTCCATTTCCTATGCTATTCTCTAGAGCCTTTGCAATGATATGATTGAAGCTGGAGAGCTGTTAATTCACAGTCTCCATTAAAAAACATTGGTATTAGAGTTTATCATACTGTCCTCTTTAGCACACCTTTATCACACTTTAGTGTATAACTTCCCTGCACTTCCTATAGCTTCCCATCCTTATTATGTGAAAAGGTGTGAAACCATTCATATAGAAGGGAATGCATGTATAAGATTTCATGCACAACAGCCTCTGAAATCAATATTTTAGACCAGGGCTGGGCAACTTGACGCCCTCCAGCTGTAGAGGACTACAACTCCCATCAGTATCAGCGATGATAGGAATAGTAGTCCTCAACAGCTGAAGGGCTTCGGATTGCCCAACTCATTTCTAGCCCAGCCACTTCCTAACAACAATTTACTGAGCTACGAAAAATGAAAATGTTCCCCTTAACCCGCTTATATTAATGGAAGGGGAATTAGGTTGTCTGTACAGATTTCAGGGCATTCCTCTTCTCTATCCCTGGCTTAACTCCATATATTAAGGAGCAGAGGAAATGGTGAACCTATACGCCTATTCAAAATTTTTCTGCACATACTATGGGGCAGTTGTAAGGGGCTGGTTAGTTATGAAGTCTTAATGATGGCAATGAGTATGTGCTGATATGAACAGTGATTATATGCTGTAGTGCACTTCATACTATGAATAGCAACCACTGGTGTTACAGGCAAACAAGTGTGGAGCTGGACTTGTGGATCTGTATATTCACTCCATTGTGCCATGGAACCTAGCTGGCTATATTGAGAAACTAAACCGTTTGATCGCCAGAGGGGTACGCAATGCATTGCTGTGCAATGCGTTGCGTACCTCTTTCGCACTCAAAGGGTTCAAGCATTTGCATCACAAAATCTTTATATAAGTACTAGTAATGTTGGCACAGCACTGCCCATGCAGTTAGTAAAACAATGACTGCTTTAATGACTGGCTTGTTGAATTTTCAGAACTTAGCCCTTTCAGCTCCAAAAATGTGTGCAACGTGCATGTGTATGTATTGTGTGTGTGGGTGTGTATATATATATTGTTTGTGTGTGTGGCATGTGTACATATTGTGTGTTGTGTGTTTTGTGTTTATATAGTACATGTGTTACGTGTGTATGTATGTGTATATTGTATGTGTGTATATATTGTGTATGTGGCATGTATGTGTGTAGATTGTATGTGTGTATATAGAGTGTGTGTTGTATGTATATATTGAATTTGTGTGTTACCTGTGTGCATGTATAGCTTGTGTCATTGTCTGTGTTGCGCGTGTGTGTGTGTGTGTGTGTGTGTGTGTGTGTGTGTGTATACCTCTCAACATTTCAAATTGCCAGAGAGGCACTTGTGTTTTAGGGGTTATTGCTGGGGGTGTGGCAGGTGGGCGGGACATTACCAATAATTTTTCGGCTATTTTATGACCTATCGACATCTCCTTGTGCAACTTAATAAATGACGTATAACAAGACCAAAGTATTTTATTTACACAGACTAATTTATAAACACATTTACTGATGTTTAAACAAACAATAATGTGAGATTTATTGCTGTAGAGAAATTTGATACACTCATGTACAAACCACACGATCTGGTCTCCTAAAAAGAAGGACATCAGGGTGGGAAAGAGGGACAGATAGATTTGGATCTAAAAGAGGCACTGTCCCTCCTAAAGAAGGACACTTGGGAGGTATGTGAATGTATTGTGCATGTTCATTGTAGCCAATGCATCTCCTTGCAGAGATTTTGACAGGCCCCTGGCCATTCCTATCAAAATCATATCACCATGGTTAGACCAATAGGACAGGCAATACAGAGGAGATTTGAATAACTACTCCATACTGCTGCCCCGGGGGTGTTTGCCAGGCACACATAAGTCGTCTTGTATATATATATCTGTGCATGAACACTAAGTTTGTGTCACAGTCTATTTTCTTTGACAAACCACTAAATTTATTGTGGATTTTTAGATCCAATGATTGCTAAAAGTCAGTGTCCAAATAATGATTTTGTATGTTAATTGGATACCCTAAATTAGATTTCCATCTAGAAAATAATGATAACATCATCCTTTCATTGCCAGGGCATGGCAACTTACATCACAAACTGATTTTTCCCTTATAATAAAGAATTGGAATATTTAAATTAATAATATGCATGTATTTTTATGGAAAGTTAGGCATGTGTACATATTACACAAATTCAGCATACAAATGGTCTAACTATATATCTACCCCTTAGACCAGATGGATGCAGAACTCTTTGCAAATCAACTAATTCCTCTCTGCTCTGGTTCTCAAGAGACTATAGTTTGAACAACTGCCAGATTTTAAATGCTTATTGTTTTTTAAAACAATTACAAACTAAGATGAGATGTGTCTTTGCCAGTACACACAAACCTTGTAAATCTGTTATAATTCTGTTTGATAATAAAAATATGAAGGACCAAAATTGTTTATATTTCATCAGTGCTACAGTCAAATCAATCTACTAAACAGATTTCACAATAGATACATCATTTGCAGTACTATTAGAATTTCTTTACTGCTAAAAAAAAGGTTGCTTCTGTTCCTAAGATGCTCATGGGCAGCATTTCTTTCTACAAAAGAGTGAGTGTGCTTATGTGAGATAGAGAGAGTGTGTGTGTGTGTGTATGAAAGAGGAAGAGAGAAAAAGAGTGTGTGTGTCTGCGCGAGACAGAATATGCATGTGTGTGAGAGAGAATGTGTGTGAATGTGTAAGACAGAATGTGTGTGTGTGTGTGTATGAGAGAAAAAGAGTGTGTGTGTGTGAGATAGAGAGACAGATAGAGAGAGAGAGAGGAAAAAGAGTGTGTGTGTGTGTGTGTCTGCACGAGACAGAATATGCATATGTGTGAGAGAGAATATATGTGTGAATGTGTGAGACAGAATTTGTGTGTGTGTGTGTGTGTGAGTGAAAAAGTGTGTGTGTGTGTGTGCAGGACAGAATGTGAATGTGTGAGACAAAATGTGTGTTTGTGTGTGTATATGTGTGTGTTTCTGCATGTGAGACAAATTGTGTGAGTGTGTGTGTGCATGAGAAAGACAGAGAGAGAGAGAGTGTGTTTGTGTGCAAGACATACTATGCAAGTGTGTGAGAAAAGAGTATGCGTGTGAATGCGTGAGCAGAATATGTGTGTTTGTGCTCAAGAGACAGATTGTATGTATGTGAGTCTGTGTGCATGCATGAGAGAGACAGAGTGTGTGTGTATGTGTTTGTATGTGTTACTGGCTGTGAGAGCGTGGGTGTAAAGCTCTCCAGTTAATTCTTATAGTATTTTATACATTCTAATTAAACTGAGAGACTTTTCTTCAGATATCTTCATGGATACATTTCCTAAATAGATAGATAGATAGATAGATAGATAGATAGATAGATAGATAGATAGATAGATAGATAGAAGTATTCAAGAACTATTTCTGAGTATAGGTAAAATCTAGGCCATAGAAGTGTATCTGTCTGCACAATAATCTGCTGTATATACAGAATCAAAGTAGCTGCATTTACCGTTGATACATAATTATGATGCATACCTAGGGACCAAACAAAATGCCTAAAATGTTGTAGATTTGTTGCATTGATATGATTTATTGCTTTTTCTACATTTTATGTTTATGATATATGCCCTGTAGTATTACATTACTGTAATGGTATTGATTCTTCCTACATTTTTCTAATGTATCTGTAACAATAATGGAGTTCAATTGACTTTTTTTTTTGCTGTAAACAGTGCAACTTAAGGGTATCTCCTTGAGATTTTATACAGACAGCGGGATGTGCCTAGTCTATGATGTGAACATTGCATTCCAATTATGTTTTATTATTGAATACTGCAAAATTCATTATTTTTATAGCTTTCTGCTGTATGTTTTAATTTACTTTTACTTGCTATAGGAATCATCATTCATATATTTTTCTTTATTTCCATGGCATTTAGAAATGATCTGTTTTTGTATGCATGTTAGTATTAACCCATTGAGTGTCAGATGGGTATGCATCGCACTGCAGAGCAATACAATACGCACCCCTCTGGCATTCGGATGGATAACCCTTTGAATGCCTGTTTGTCCACTTTGCAAAACATTGCACTTCTTTCCTTTCCAGAACTCAATGGGTCAATAACAACAGTTGTAGATATAACATTTTATTCTCAATGGCACTGAAAGGGAAATGCACTAATTCTCAGATGAACCAACAGCACCACAGAGGAGAAATAAAATCATTTCCATTTATTTAAATTGGGGTTTTAACCTCTTGAATGCTAAGGAGGACTTCAATGCATTGCTTAAATTTTAATTTTTAGAATTTTTATCCCCTATAAAAAATTAACACCTCCTAATAATAACTCCCCACTTAGCTTATAATGGCCAATAAATTCTAATTACCCTTATGAATATTGCCTTGTGCCTTTGCTCAAGAGGTAACACCTTCAATAAGTCCTCCATAGCATAGCAATGGAGGCGGACATAACATGTCCATAGGACATAAACGTCACCTGCTGCACATAATAGTATTAACCCTTTATGGACCAGAGGGGTGTGCAATGAATTGCTTCACAATACATTGCACACTTCCTTAGTCCTTAAAGGAGCATTAACATTAAAAAAAAAAAAAAAAAAAAAAAAATATATATATATATATATATATATATATATATATATATATATATATATATATATATATATATATATATATATATATATCTTGTAGGACATTTCCTGTTGAGTAAAATAAGGGTACTCCCACTGCTGAGAGATGCATATTTCCTGAGTTTTTACCATTTAAACCTTTTTTTAACATTAGCAGTGCCCTCTAGTGGTCAAATTCCAATTAGTTATTCTGTTACTTTCGAATGGAGAGGAAAGTCAGTGACTTATAGTTCTCCATAGAATGTGATAGAAACTGCCTGTCACTTCCTGTCAGTTAGAACTATCAGGAAATAAACACAGTAAATTCACTTCCTGTTGATTTGAACTGTAATAAAACAACTGACGGCGGTGGGAGTGCTCTTGTTTTACTCAGCAGGGAAAGCTCTATAACATAGGTTTTCATAAAAAAGTTTACTGCTCCTTTAAGGGTTAAATAGGTGTACGTACTCTGCCTGCTTCAGTTTGAAATGCTGTCAGCAACTGTCATGTCTCCCTCCATGGACATGATATCCAGTGCTGACTGAAGATTTTTTTGGTCATAAAGAGATACATGAAAGGTTATTATTAGAAGGTGCTACGTCTTTAACCCTTTAACGACCGGCCGATCGGCGAGGCGCAGTCAGTTAAGGACCATGGAGCATTTTTTTTTTATTTCCGGTTCCGGACTCCCAGAACGGCGTGCAGTCACGGGGATAACCCGGAATTCCATGACGGTCACAGTACGTCATGGGTCGTTAACTCACATCGAGGGTATCAAGGGTCGTTAAGGTGCAGTTAGTTTGCCCCATAATTAAAACAAATTTTTAGTTGTCCGCTATGATGCAGTTGGATTACTCCAAAATAACTCCAGTTTGCTTATAGATATATAGATATATGAGTCATTGGGGGAGATGCACTAAGGCCAGGGCCGGATTTACCGTTAGGCAGAGAAGGCATCTGCCTACAGGAGCACCCCACAGAGGGGCGCCTGTCATTGGGACCCTTTAAAAAAAAAAAGTTGCCTTGCCGCCCACAATAACCTCCCCTCCACCCAGTCAGGTCTGTGCCTCTTTCAGGACAGACCTGTAGCTGCTGCGCTCCCTCGTTGGCTCTTTAGTATTACAGAGCGCTGGGAGATGACTTCAACTCCCAGTGCTCTGCATGAAGAGAAGACCGCGCGGGAGCTCCAGCAGCTACAGGTCTGTGCCAAAGGAGGCACATACAGTCCTCTCCTGCCGCTGGACCACCAGGGAAGAGGTAGGAAATGGACACTGGGGGGCAATGTGGAAATGATGGGGCAATATGGATCTGATGTGTCAATGTAGAGATGATGCGGCAATGTATGTTAGGGTATGTTGGAGCTGATGGCAATATGGAGCTGATGGGGGGGCAATATGGAGATGAAGGGGGCATTGTGAGGGTAAGCTTGAGTTGATGAGGGGCAATATGGAGATGATGGCAATGTGGAGCTGATGGAGGCAATGTCAGGGTAAGTTGGAGCTGATGGGGCAAAATGGAGCTGATGGGGCAATAAGGAGCTGATGGGGCAATAAGGAGCTGATGGGGGCAATATGGAGATGATGGGGGAAATGTGTGGGTAAGTTGGAGCTAATGAGGTAATATGGAGCTGATGGGGGCAATGTGAGAGTAAGTTGGCACTGATGGGGCAATATGGAGATGATGGGGGCAATGTGGAGCTGATGGGGGCAATATGGAGCTGACGGGGGACAATGTAAGTGCAATATGGAAATGATGAGGGGCAATGTGGAGATTAGGAGCATTGTGGAGGTGTCCAGTGGAGATGGCCAATGGGGGAGGGGCACGTCAGATTTCTGTGCCTACAGGCTCCTGAGATGTAAATCCGGCCCTGACTAAGGCGTGATAAAGAGGTGATGAATCGTAGATGACTTCTCCAGTGATGTAACTTCTTTACTTCCTTTGTTATTCTATGTAGCCAATACTCTAAGATCTCTAAAGTTAGAGAAATCCTAGTGCATAGGTTCCATAGAATAACTTTAGGACTGGAGAAATGATACCACTGGAGAAGTCATCTCCATGTTATAACCTCTTTATCACGCCTTAGTGCATAACCCCACTGTGTTTTGCAATAATAAAAGAAAAAATATGCAGTATAGAAGTATAACGTAATTATAGGTTGGAATGAGAGATTTTAGAAACTGTCAACAATACAGAAATGTGTTGGTATCTCTCTGTCACTTAAAGGGCTAAATCACTCAGAATAAACATAAACATATTTAGTCTAAATTCTTTTAAAACTGTAAATTTTGTGCAAGGGATCGAGGAGGGAATGTATGAATACGATTGTACACTAAACCAGGAACTATAATCAACGTTCTTATCCTATGCCTGCCTAATACCAATTTATTAAGCTAATTACTCCTAAAATTCTCCTTTTAAAGGTACTTGCACCAAGGGGAAGGCAATGATAAGTATATGGTCATTTAGGGCTTCCCTGTCCTCTGTACCTTGTTGTATGTGATGTAGTAACAAGGTTCAGGAGAAATTCATGTAACTTTAACAGTCTGCTATGTTTTGCCAGGCTTATATTGTCAGGCTAACAATTTTTTCAAGGCTGATATATATATATTGCCATAGGCCTCTCTGCCTGTTAACAATTTTTCAAGGCTCATGATGTCACAGTACTCAGCCTGCTAATAACATTTACTTTCAGCTATGGATTTTTTGACTTCAACACTTCAGCTGTAGTATTACAGCAGGAAATGTTGCTGTTATAGAAATCAGAGTTGGGACTGGGCATAAACTGGCAAAGTTCTTGTGGGAATTTCTTTAAAGGTAGCAAAAATTCAGACATTTTTATGGGGTTTTTTATCTGCAGGAATTTTGCAAATTTTTTTTTTTATGCATAAAAATAAAATCAGGAGACTGGTAGAGCCAAATGGATACCTTATTGACTAACTAGGTAGCTTTAGAATGCAAGCTTTCAGTTAAGGACCATGGAGAATTATTTTATTTTTGCTCACTTGATTCGGGGTCCCCGAGCAGCATACAGCCACGCGGGGACTCCTGAATTCCATGACGTGCCAAGACCTTAAGTGTAGAACCGCAGCGATGGTCCTAGCATGTCATGGGTCCTTAAGGGGTTAAAGTCTTAACAACATCCTATAAAATAATTTGCTAGGATGTTTGTCAGAAGCCGTCATGCGCAGTAGTGACTGCTCGTGTTGCAGTCATGCGCAGTACAGAGTGCCCAAACATGCACCCTATTGTCTTTTGTGAGGACTCACTGGGGGTTGTTTTTGTGGTATCAAATAAAACAAACAGGAGATGTCTTAGTGCATAGTCTCCAGGGGATAACATAGAAAATGTATAGTTTCTTTCATTGGATAGTTTATCTAATCTTTGTGGGTAAAGCATGGTACATTAGCCATAGAAAATGCAGGCTACTAGTAGAGTAAAAGTGATACCTTTACTGGATAGCTGAGTAGCTCTAGGATGCAAACGTTCAAGACAGCTAGGTCTGTTCTTCAGGCATAACAAGAATGAAGGCCGAATGCACAATACTTTAACCCTTTGAGTGCAAAGCAATGTGTTACATATCCCTATGGCACATTATTTTAAAACTTACATTCTACTGGCATTAATATTCTTATCAGTATGGACTATAAATCATTCTTTACTAGAGACTTTACTAGAGCCTACACGATGATTTATGGTCCATACTGATAAGAATATTACTGACAGAATTTAAATGTTAAAATAATGTGCATGAGTTTTAAAGTCATGTGTAGTGCATTAGCCTTCATTCTTATTATGGCTGAAGAATAGACCTAGTTGTCTTGAAAGCCTGCATCCAAAGTAATTCAGTTTGCCAATAAAAGTATACTTACTCTACTAGACTCCATCTAATTTTTATCATACCTTAGTGCATAAACTCCTTGGATAAGAACACATATTCCTGTACAGACTCAGACATGTAGAATCTGATAAGGTAATGGGGCTGCCCTGCACACTTAACAGGTTATAATCAATTTATTACAAGACATAGAATACCCATTTATTTGTTACCCTATCTTCAATAAAATTACATTTCCTTTATGTTTTAGAACAGCAACATTGATTTGCCTGGACTATTATAGTTGGAAATAGGTCAAGTGATTTAAATACCCTTTTTTCAGTAGATTTATAATCCATAGCTTCACCAATTTAGAGAACAGCATGGTTCCTATTTTCCGATAAATACTCATAGCTATATTTTAAATTCTTCACAGTTAAAGGACAATTTTAACAGCATACATTAAAGTGTAAATATCAGAACATTAAATTCCACAAGCTAAATCACATTATTCTGCATGCAAAAGACAGGAAATGGAGGTGGACTTAGTAAAAAAAAATGTAACTTAAAATAAACTTTATTGATATCTCAGCATGCTATTAATTATTCAAGGCCTTTACTCATCCCTTTAGCCCTTTCTCTTTTACCCTCTATTTATTCTTCATTCCCTTATTCCTGTTATTGTTGTCTGTCCTCATTTATTAATTATAATGTGGCTAATACAATAGTGCACTGGAGACCTATCTAGTATCCAAGAGGTAAATACATTTTTCACCACCTGTTTATAATTTTTAACCAAAATGTGTAGCCTTTTGTAAATTTGATAGCCACATATGTTGCACAAGGATTGACTCTGGTTGCCTGTCACTGATGTAGGCGATCTTAACTATTTTCATCAGAAAAAATCACTGCTCTTTTTTAACAGTTGTATTATTCAGCTATATTTTATTATTTAAAGTATGATAAAAAGAAAAGAGAAGTGAATGTTATTATAAATCTGACCCATAAGAGTGGGGTGTCTTTTGTGTTTGGGAATGCTATTTAGTGGTGGGAACATAAGATGGCTGATATCATTAGCGGCTACAGTTGAAGGTGTTTTTTTTGGAGAACCTAAGCCTTCTCAGTCCTTCAGTATTCTCCTCCCATGATCTGACCCTTATTCCTCGACAATAAAAAATGAAAACCTGGATTAATAACCGCTTACATAGAGTAGCTAATATACTAAGACTATTGGAACAATTATGGGCCAAATATCTGTCAGATTGGCTTATTCAAGACATTCTCCCCTAAACTGAACTCATTAATTTTAATCAAATTTTTGTATGATTTTATTGTTATTGAAATGCAAATATATTTCAATATTTGTAAAATCCACTTAATTTGAGGAGAGATTCAAATTTTAAAATAAAGAGATGATGATAAAGATGAGAGAAAAAAATAAAAATTTTCATTTAATAAAAACTGTGCCTGAAGCTTCAAGAAATGGTATCACAAATGTTAATGGCCTTTAGTGAATCAAGCCCAGAGTACTAAGGCAGGAATAGAGTAGCAGATGACCCATTGTATGCTAATCCACAATAAAGTATGTACCATATGTATAAAGAATTTGTAAGCAATTCTGGAGAAAACCAAATGCACCATAGGGGACAAGAAAAAATTCCAGTTGAATTAAATGGGACTTTTAACACACTGAATGTTAGCACATCATAAATATAGACTTCATCAGTCTGAATTACATTTGAAATAGAGAGATCCCCACACTTATTCTAATGGAACATGGATTCTTTTCCAGTGTAGTAATATGTCACTGTTCAGATATAGGCACAAATGGAACTCTTACGGTTTGACCCTGTGACTCAGGGTGTCTCAGGGTCTCTGGGAGATGGCTACACTCTCCGAGTGAGAGAGACCATTGAAACTTATTACATGACTAGTATGAAAGCCAGTGTACATGGGCTAAAGTGCCACCCAGCAGCCTCAGCTGCTGCCCCTTGGACTGAAGCAGAGAGAGGAGGTGAGCTGTTCAGAGTGCCCCGCTCCAGATCAGCTCGTTTGGCCAGTCTCTGCTGCGCATGTGCTGTTACGCACACAGGGAGAGACGCATCCTAGCAATTTATATTATACAGATCTGCACCAATTGACTGCTTCTCTAGACCCTGAGCAGTCATATCTTTAGGTTGTAGCATGTTGAAAAATCCTTGTGGACTGACTGAATCACCTGTCAGAGGATGCAGGGACATACTGCTTAGAATATACATTCTGGGGAAATTATGTGGTTTAGTATTTGAAAGATTTTAGGGTCAGCTCATTCTGAAAGTCCACGGGTATGGTTATACGCCCCTTTTACATGGACAAAACTAGTGCAATGATGCTGTGTTGATTATTTTGCCGAAAGTGAATATTCCTATCCTGGACTATGGTGCCTTTCACACAGGTAACTATTGAGTTATGTGAACAAACCGAAGTCCACCAGGCTGCACGTTTCCTAAGGAACGCAGTAAAGTTGCAGTAAGGAAGGTCTGCACAGCGGCCTGTGTTGCTGAGGGGAGTCCTTACACAAAAGATGTGGTGGAGGTTGTAATGCTCGTTGAACTCTCCAGTGAATGGCAGATCTATGTGGGAATCAGTCAGTAATATTGATTACTGATCACATGGCCTGGCCATCAGACACTCCTCTCTTGCATTTGGGTCAGAAGTAGAAAGACGAGTGAAACAGCACTGATGACAGAACTGTAACAGGGACCTTACTACAGCACAATTCAAAAGCAAAAAAAAATAGATATAACTGGCTGCTCAATGAAGGACTAATTGCTAAGCATGCCATTATATTAAATAAATTAAGAGCTACTTAATTTTATAGTATAGTTCACCTTTTAATGTTGCTACTTAAAGAATAAAAAAATATGTTGTATGTGAACATTGCTTTAAAAAAATCACTAAAGCAGAACTTCCTGAAGGTCATTCTCTGTGAGGCTCTGCTATGTTTTGCCTGTATTGTATTTATGTGTTGCGCTTCATGGGCTTGCAATTCCCAGGCTTATTTGTGATAATTAACACCAATCAGAATGCTCAATAAGCAACAGAATAAGCAATGACCTTTTGGGACTAGCAGTTTGGTCATATCATGATGGAAGAATCTCATTACAGAACTAATTTCCCTATATATATATTTGTGAGTTAAGTGTTATCATTTGCATGAATCCACCGAGTTCAGGAATATAATTATAATCTAGCCTTTTACTATACATTATAATTAATTCAATAATACCATCAGCTACAGTGATACATTCACAAGA
This sequence comes from Rhinophrynus dorsalis, assembly GCA_037306005.1. NCBI lineage: Eukaryota > Metazoa > Chordata > Amphibia > Anura > Rhinophrynidae > Rhinophrynus > Rhinophrynus dorsalis. The sequence continues at coordinate 245,090,289 of CM074718.1, read as the reverse complement.
ATCAAAATGCTTTAGGCAATCTCTTTTGTAGGCAGTATACATTTTGTATTTTTGTAGATTTAACTCTAGCATGCAAAAGATTAAAATCGGAAATTCTTTAGCAATTTAGAAGCAGTCTTTTATGGCCAAGTGACAGCGGTTTCTTAGCTTAAGAAATTCCCAACAAGGAGTTACAAACTATTCAGGAATGATAATTGAGATGAAACTTTAAAGGGTTTCTCTTTACAAAATCCCTTGACCCTTCTGCTTTGTGACTGCTGAACACCAGTGATGATTGCAGTTGGCATTAGAAAAGCAGAACAGTTGTTCTCTTTTGAGTTCTAGCCACCAACACCAAACAATGCTGACTTTGCTCAGCCCCTGTTACTGAATCACATTAATGCAACTCACGGGCAACCAGACTGAAAGGACTTCAGTGTTTATTAGGGGAATATAATCATTTAAGCCTGAATAAGCTTCAGAACCCTAATGTGACTGTTTGGTCAACAGAAATGAGATGGAAATTTGTGCTGAATAGCCCCTGATTACAGAAAAATGATTAATGCAAGATTTGGAATTGATTTATGGGTGCAGTTGTCAAGACTTAAGTCATGAATGTAACACTATCTATAAGAAATACTTTAGACTGATTACAGCCTAGGGAACAGGCATAAGGCTGTATTTTAAAATATCTAATACATGCAGCATGCTGCTTATACAAAATTGAAAAAACAGTGGGGCATATATATTAATTAAAAAGTGGAATAATTATAGGGCACAGCAACTATATCATCTCAAACAAATAAACATCACATTTAATTTGAATGTTTTGTTTTTGTTTCCCCACTTGTCACAATGTTTTGACATGAGGGAACATGGATACTTCATTAAAAGGGTTAAAGGTTGACTGACCTTAGTTTTTATGTACGTTTTAATTATCTTGTTTTTACTCTGTTTCCTCATGAATACATTTGATGTTTTCTTATTTTTTAACAGATAAACCCTTTAAAGTTTCATCTCAATTATCATTCCTGAATAGTTTGTAACTCCTTGTTGTAACATAGTAACATAGTAATTTAGGTCGAAAAAAGACTTGCGTCCATCTAGTTCAACCTTTTCCTATTCCTGTTTACCATCGTTGATTGTTGTAATTCTGTATCAGCATATGCACCAAGAAAAAAATGAGAGAAAATCTAGGGGGGAGATTCACTAAGCTATGAGAAAGAGGTGGTGAAGTAGAGATGACTTCTCCGGTTCCTATGTTATTCTATACGGCCGATGCACTAAGACCTCTAAAACTGACGAAATCTTAGTGCATAGGCTCCATAGAATAAAATACAAGTTGATCACTGCTTAGTGAGCCCCCCTTTATTTTAGAGACCAATAGGGAACCTTTACTCAAAAGGATTCTTTTACTAAGCATTAATGTATTTATTACTATGCAGAGGTTAAGAAAAGTATTTTAACCCTTTGAGTGCTAGAGAAGTATCCAGTGCATTGCACAAAGGTACAACTAAGTCACAACTAAGAGTTAAAGTATGTATTTATTATAAAAACATACTTCTTAAAAGCTTAACTTTATTAGCATAAACAAAACACAATTGAGAACATTGAATGTTGATTTTTCCTTAAAATTGATCTGCACAAACATTTTTATAGACACCCATTTCAGGCGTGCTGTTGAATGACTCAAGTTTGTTCTTTAAAGGGAGAGTAATGCTAAATATGTAAAAATATGTATTGTGGCGTTTATTGTCTTGAGTAAAACAAGTGTTCCCATACTGCTTAGAGATGTTTTGTTCAAAAGTTATTAAAGCTCAAACTCAGTTTTTACGTGTAATATCTCAGTGGCCTGAAATTGTACAGTGCCGCTGTTGCTAAATCATCCTATGGACAGCTCTGGTCAGTTGACCATAAATCTCCATAGGATGGTGTAGCAACAGCGGCAATGTAGAATTTCAGGGCACTGAGATATTACACCTAAAAATTTCAAGTTTGAGTTGTAATATGTTTTGAATAAAACACCTTTCATCAGTGAGAGTACCCTTGTTTTACTCAGGGGGATAAACCCTACAAGATATTGTATTTTACATTTTAATTATTACTATCCCTTTAAGAACCAGTTCATTGCACATCTCTTGAAAGCTAACATCTCCTGATAACCGCTCCACTTTCCACATTGTGCCTTTGTTCAAGAGATAACATCTTCAATCATTTATTGATGTTCACAGAAGCAAACAAGACAGTTGCTATCAGGACCACAGGGCTTCAGACTCTGTTCACTGACATGGTAATCTTTTTATACACATTATTTAAAGACTAATTCAATGGCAGTACAGACTATAAAAAAGGGAGGGTATACACATGTCCATAATATCACTCAAAAAATGCAAAGGCAGCATTTAAAAAGTGGATATAAAAAAGTGATATAATATATCATGGTATGTGGCTAGATCCCAACTTCACATTTGGTTTTAATATTGACATTCAAACATTACCCTAAGTAGGCAAGTCATGCCTAAGTCCCCTGGTAAGAAAATGTGTTGTGCAGCAGATGTTGATGCCAATGATTGACTGAGAGGATGTAGTGCATCTGCATCACAAATCCATCTTTGCAACCTCAGCTATCTCATTCATTCAGGCATACCATTTGTTGCTTAGTTTATAAACACACTTCTCTGGAAAGCTACCAGACTACCTGAGAAGTATGCCCACTCCATTTCTCTAAACTTTCTGTAACGTCCATTCCACTGCCAGCAACTCACTGACTATTCCAAAATACAAGAAAGAAGAGAGTCTATATGTCTTCTCCTACAGAGCTCTGAATGTGTGGAATAATCTGTATCCTTTCAACTAGTTCACCACGTCGCCATGATCAAAATGGCAACATGACAATCTTGCACTGCATGACAGAGCGAGATTGTCATGTCGCCTACCTAATGGTCCATGTGCTGTAGATAATACTTTTAGCCAACACACACAGAGGCAAACGTTAATACTTTTCAATGTCTTACAAATACAAAATAAAGCATTACTATATATTTAAATATGTGATATGTTCTCATATGCTGTAATGCTGTATATGTAAAATGAAGTATTAACCCCTGAGCTGCTGGACAAAGTTGGTGTTAGTCAGGGACATATGGCCGAACTGTTTGATATATGTCACTGCATACACACACATTAAAGAAAGCGGTTGCGGCACTACCTTGTCTTAAAATTAGGTTTAAGTGTGAACGTTGGCTCTATACCCCACGCATAAATACGGCATAATTATTAGGTGCGGACAATCCAAGGGCCAGTTGTGGGCTGGAGTTGGCCCACAGGCCACAAGTTTAGGAGGCCAGATCTATTTCCAGAAAACACAAATGCCAACTGTTAGGGCTGAGATCTGGGAATTCTTGTTTAATACATTTTCTTACCATATGAAAGTGTTGGTCAATGGATGTACTTTTTAATCAAAAACAAAATGTATATAAAGTATCCAATCCCCATCCGCTGACCTCCTGTACAACTCCAGCATAAAGCGTAGGTGCTGCAGGCTCAGGTTATGCTTGGTTATCATGCGCAGTTTCAGTGGACCATGGTCCAGCAGTGTCTGAATCAGTGCAAGTGCATTGAGGCCACTGCTTCCGCACTTGTACCGGGTGGCAACGGGGAGGCAGTGTGGCAGAGACCTGAGAGGTGAACTCTATACTGGGGTAGGAGGTCCAGAAGCTCTGTGGGTGAAGATGCTTCACTCCCAAGGGGACCCTTGGTCCCCCTGTCTTGGCTAAACTTTTTCCCCTAGCTCTCTGCCTGGATTGGGGGTCAGAATCCTTTGTGCAGGGGGTGCGTACCTCTCTGGGACTCAAAGGGTTAAACCCCAAATCAAACTACCTGCTATAGAGGCAGCACCATCTTTTACATAACTTTGTCCGGCTACACGAAGGACTAGCAAAGTGCAATTACATCACTATATTCCACACGGAGGACTTTCATTTGTATAAGACAGAAGAGTAAGCCGTTTTTCATCAAGATCAATGACAGACACGCTGGCCAGTAAGACCGGGATGCACCCATTTGGTAGGCGACCTGAGAATCTCACTCTGTCATGCAGTGCTAGATTTTCATGTCGCCATTTTAATCCTTGCAACACAGTAAATGTGTTATATGATTGCATGCTCTTTCACATGTGACCTTTTAAAAGTAAAGAGTAATAATCTACCCCCAAAAAAATCAAACCTTGTCCCAGTTTAAAATCCTTAAAAATTACTGGTTCTTTTTAATTTAAAAATAGCATGTAATGTGTTATTTTGATATTTCTTGTCTCTAATGGTATATAAATGTGTAACTGCAAAACAGCTGAAAATGAGAGAAATGTCATTGTATTCTTCCTGGTAAGACAATAACTAAATAAAAGTACATAATGATAATATAAGAATATGGCAGGTACAGGTAAACATTAGGAGGTTAAGGAAAGGGAGGGAACAAAACTTAGGAGGATCATCTTTATTCTCAGTTAAGTGTAATGGTGAAGCTCTCCATAATAAGCTGGTGTTCCTAAATATTGATGAAATGTTTTTGTGTACCTCTTATAGATGATGTATTTTTCCGATCCCATAGTTTCTCTACATTTCTGTTTGACATAGGAGAGTGTGGGGATAGTGGGTTGGTACTAGTTCTTGGCAATGGCTCTAAGAGCATCTAATGCAAATTGGAAGATTCATGTTTCAAATAGGAATCTGCAACATTTTTTACCTCAAACTAAAACAGGCAAAAATGGCACTTCATACTGAGCAGGAAATTTCAAGCAAAAAGTTCTGATTTTTCTTTTTTTGTTTTTTTTACCTTTTTAATTGCATTTAATTAAATGGAAATAATGCATTCTCTCACATAGAAAGTTCCATTTCTTTTCCTGCCAGGATAGTGTAAAAGGGGGTGTATAATTCTGTGGTAGAGGAGTATGAGAGAGTGTAAAGAAAGTAGATTTATCCAAAATACCCCAATATACTGTTTGAATGATAAGAGGCATGCAGGAGATCCAAGTTCAGTCCTGAGCTGGCTGATCCTCTGTGACTGACAGATTTACTTTACAGATTGACACCCAAGAATCATACAGTCGTACAACTGACACTGCCTCCTACAGCAATCAAATCCTATTGAGACTGGATACAAGCAAAAGGGGCAGAAGCAGTTGTACCTGCAGGGAGTTGTTGTTTTTTTTTTTTTTTTTTTAATAGACAGTGACAAATAGAATTGTTGATTTAAAAAAAAAAAAAAAAAAATATATATATATATATATATATATATATATATATATATATAGTCAGTGTGTGAGTCTTCCTAGGGGCTCCATCTAGTATATATCTAGGGCCCAGTTAGGGGTGGCATTATGCCAGGGTATTACCACCTTCTCTAAGTAACACCTTATCAAAGTATGGAGAGTTATACAAGAGAGTTGGACAGGAGAGGGGACAGGAAAGAAACACAGCTGCTCCAGAACACCTACTGATTAATACAGGCAAGTGAATAAAGAGGAATTGGAGAAAATAGATAATTTTATACTGGTTATATTTAATTAATTTTTAATCTCAGCTGGTTTGTCTATCTGTATGCACCCTGTGAGCCTTGTCATATGCATGCCAACATGAACATATTACTTCTATGTGTACTAACCATTCCACTACTAATACAGATTTCCTCTTGTCCTTGCAACCATGCCCAGCACCCTCATCATACCATACTAATACACCATGGACTTCTGCATACATGTGCACTCCCTTCTGAATGCTGGTGGAGAGTATTAAAAACAAGCTCACCCTCCCCCAGTAATTATAGCAACAGACACACCCTCTCACTATATGCTCACAGAAAACAAAACACCAAATTTTTATGCATTCTATTACTTGCTTTGGCAAATGACATAGAAACCAACCCTGGCCCTCAAATAGCAATAAATGGCAACCTCCCCTTTAAAAAGGGTCTGTCTTTTGTGCACTGCAACATACGCAGTATACTGCCCAAAATGGATGAACTAAAAGCATGGTGTTATGCATACAAACCTAAAATTCTTATTCTTACTGAATCCTGGTTATCCCCAAAAATACCTGATACTGCTGTTGCCATAGATGGATACTCATGCTTTCGAAAAGACCGTGCAAAGCGAGGAGGAGGGGTAATCATATACATACAGGAATCAGTAAACTTTACACTTCTAAATGACTCTCATAACTCTGATTCTTATGAATACATTGCTGGCAAAATTTGTCTTCCATATTCAAAACAAATCATAATTGTAGGCATCTACAGACCACCAAATACCCCAGCACATACCCTTTCAGACATAGCACAACACCTAAAGGGGATTGCCACTCAAAACAAGAAAAGCGAGCTGGTGGTTCTTGGAGACTTTAATATAAATTGGCTAGACTCCAGGAATGAAAAATTTTGTTCATTGTTTAAAACATTGAATTTATCACAACTAATCTCCTCCCCTACTCGCATAAATCCTAAAACATCCAACCATACTCTGCTAAACTGGATCCTTTCATCCTGCACAAGCAGAATCCAAGACTCAGGTGTACTAGCAAATGTGTTTAGCGATCACTCCATAGTTTACTGTGTCCGCAAAATAAAACCAGTCAAGTCATGTTCCAAAGTCATACTCACAAGATCATTTAAAAATTTTAATCTTCAGTCCTTCCTAAATGACTTAAGAAATTGCTCATGGCAGAGAATACAGCTAATACCAGACCTAGACTCAGCGATAGAATTCTTTAACTCTGAATTTTTACAGGTCTGTAATACACATGCCCCACTAAGAAAGATCAGGGTTAGGGGGGCACATCTACCCTGGGTCTCAGCTGACTTGATTCAATTATACAGTCTCAGAGATGCCTTGTGGACAAAATTTAAACAAACCGGCTCCGCATATGATCACACTGCATACAGACAATTAAGGAATACATGTACAAAACAAACAAAATTAGCAAAAGCACAATATTTTACTGACAACTTAAACAGTAACATTTCAAAGCCAGCCAACTTTTGGAAGGTTATTAAAAACCTTTATAACCCTCCTAATCATACTCACCCATCAACTATAATCATAGATAATGAAACAATACAATGCCCCACAGCCATAGCCAATGCATTTAACAGCTACTTTATTGGATGTGCCACCACCCTGATTACACAAAACAAAGATAACTCAGAAGTTCAGCCATCTACAGAACATTCCCTGGCACCTGTTGCCCGGCCCAGTTCTGAATATGAATTCAATTTCATGCCAGTAAATGAAAGCGAAATATATGATCACCTCCTCAATCCAAAAATGAAATGCCAATCTAGCCCTGACAAACTACCAACAATGCTATTAAAGCTCAGTGCTATGGTAATGGCCAAACCGATTGCTTCTTTAATTAATACCTCTTTGGCAACAGGGTACATGCCCAAATCCTGGAAGGTGGCTAGAGTTGTGCCTATCCACAAAAGTGGGGATAAAAGTGTAGTATCAAACTATAGACCAATATCCCTACTCCCCACTTTATCCAAAATCCTAGAGAAATGTGTACATGTGCAACTAAATAATTATTACCAACAGACTAGTTTTTTCACCCCTCTTCAATCAGGCTTTCGACCAAATCACTCAACAGTCACGGCCCTCCTAAAAGTAACCAATGATATCCAGACGGGCATGGAAAATGGTGACCTCACAGGAGCCATTTTCCTAGATTTTGCCAAGGCCTTTGACACAGTAGACCATAATATTCTTATAAATAAACTCCAAAGATCAGGACTGGGTAATAATTCTCTAAACTGGTTCCGATCCTATTTATCAGACAGAATGCAGTATGTGTCAGTTGCTGGCAATGACTCCCTTACTCTCAAAGTAACAAGTGGAGTTCCTCAAGGCTCCATTCTTGGCCCGCTTCTGTTTTCTCTTTTTATAAATGATCTTCCCAAGGTTTGCAAATCATCTTCAGTACACATGTATGCAGACGACACCATTCTCTATACTAAAAACTCAAACATATCACACCTTGAGGACATATTACAACATGATTTCTGCGAGGTTGAAAGATGGATAGCAAGGAACAAACTGTTCTTAAACACAGACAAAACTGTCACAATGATATTTGGCACAAAACACAAACTGCGTAATCTCGGCAATACCCAAATATCCATTGTAACGGAGTCTAATCGTAATTTGGCCCCAGTGGACTCCTACAAATATCTTGGTATGTGGCTTGACCCCAGCCTCACTTTTGGACATCATATTGACAAGTTAACTTCCAAGCTTTATCCCAAAATCGGTGCTCTTTTTAGACACAAATCATGTTTAAGTCCCCTGGTAAGAAAACGTATTGTGCAACAGATGTTGCTGCCTGTCATAGACTATGGTGATGTAGTTTATGCTCCAGCCCCAGAAATCCATCTTAGTAAACTTGACACCCTGTATAATTCAATATGCCGCCTTAGCCTTCAATGTAATTACACTACTCATCGCTGTGATATGTTAAAAGAACTAAATTGGCTAACACTCAAATCTAGACGTGCCCTTCACCTTTCTTGCTTAGTACACAACCACTTCTCTGGAAAACTACCAGACTACCTGAGCAGTATGCTCACTCCTGCTCTACATACTAAGTATAACCTCCGCTCCACCGCAAACAACTCGCTACGTATACCACAATACAAGAAAGAAGCAGGAAGAGCCGCCTTCTCCTACAGAGCGCCAATGGCCTGGAACAATCTGCCTGAAATAACCAGATCTGCTCCCAGTCTAAAATCCTTAAAAGTAAATGCTCCTCTATATCTAAAAACAGAGTGTAACTGTTTATAATTCTATAATTTCCATATGAATATTTGTATGTATATTTAATAACATGTAATATATAGTGTTTCTCAATTTGTATAAATAAGCAACCCTCTACTGAAAACTGTCCAGGACATACTTGAAAACGAGAGAAATCTCAATGTATTCTTCCTGGTAAAACATTTTCTAAATAAATAAATATAGACTGGTAGATGACAGAGACAGGGAACCCAATGGGAGCTGTGACTGTGACTGACTGTGACATACTAGAGACAGAGACTTAAATTATCTGTATTTTTCAGAGGACGGAATTTTAGTGGGATATGCAGGAATTTTCTAATTTTTACACAAATATTCCCACAGAAATTTTTTGTCTTTACATTGAGGAGGAGATTGCACAGACCTTTGGGAATGTTTACATTTAAGCATTTGGTCATAAAAGAGTATAACTGAGACCAGAAAATGGTGAGTTGAGGACAATTGCCCTTGACAGGGCAATGCAAGGGATCATACACTTGGATGAATGGTTTTCTATACAAGCTTTTTCCGATTGAGTGCCTTTGCTATTCCCTCCCTTCTTGTGCTCAGGCAGAATGTCAAAGCTTTGAACTTGTAGATACCTAAAATATGTGAGGTGGGAGATATTTGTCAGAGCTAATAACTCCAAAGGTGAAAACAACATATAGGACATGGCTCCTAGCAAGCTCCTAGCAACACCTCCTAGATCCAGCTGGAACTGACAGCGCAGGCGCGCGGACGTCATCCTGGCAAGATGTCTGCGCTCTGTGCTACTGACAGCTGGGGAATAAAGCATATATCTATTAGTTAAGCTAAACATTTTGTGACATGGTAGTTCCGCTTTAATACAAAGAATGTATTTTTGTTTTGGTTACTTATCAGCTAAATGACTTGCAGTCCCCTGCCTCCTGAGTTATATGAATTAATATTGACATAAGATGGTGTTTGCTGAAAATTAAGTAGTAAGTTAGCAAACAATAACAGGATTAAGGTTTTGGATGCACAATCCCATGAGAAATTACTTGAGCAAAGTGATTCATACCTTATTAAAAATTTAAAAAGAAATCACTTTCTCACTATTATCATTATAATTTTATTGTGACCTTGTATTCTACTGAAGAAACTTTATAAAAGAACATTAGTTTCAGAACATAGGTTGGTTAGATCAGACACTGTTTAGCTGCTAAGGTGATTTAACTTAATATAGGAAGTGTAAATATCAGGAATGTGGGGAGATTTGAAAGAATTTCTTGGAGAAGCACATTTAAAATTGTGCAAGCATGGATGATACTAGGAAATACATTGCAATTTTTCTGCACAGTTTATCATTCAGTCATTCTAGGAGTTTATGGGTTCTGAGATTCTGATATCGATGAAAGCAGGTTGGCTTTTTCAGCAAAAAAATATGAAGCATTTTGTTCACAGTTTAAGAAAAGGGCAAGCTAAGTTTCTTGTTGTCAAGCAACTTCAAAACTTCAAATTGTTTGGTTTGTTCATGTCAACGTGAAGATGCATATTAATTTAGTATGCCAATAGGTAACTCTGGAAATCTTAAATATTGTTACTTTTGACTTGAAATGCCTTTGATGTTCATTTGGTAAATGCAGACTGCCTAAACGGTTCTCTGCACCACACATGAAATGCCTGTTCAATTTTGAACATGTAACATAAATAAAACAAAGATGGTTGACGTCTGGTGTTGGGAAACATGTCTTGTTAAAAGGGGTTTCGTTTCATATTTCATACGCTATTTAAACCAATCAGACATCAGGAAAAAGTAATAATGTGACGCCCAGAATAAAAACAGGCATGCAGGTGTGCATTCCCTTAAAGGGATAGTAATGTATCACAATAAAAGCAGCTCCAATTATTCTTCATAATATTCGGGCCATGGAGAGTGTTATTTCAATAGTGTCAGAATTAATTGAATGAAGTATTCCCCCCACCCCTTTTACTGATGTAACACTGTCAAGGGGACAGGGTTTTCCTTATGCTTCCAGTAAGAAATTGTCTCTTGCTGTGAGCTGTCTGGTCCCAGGACCAGATTCCAATCTGAGGGGAATTGGCTTACACCAGGTAAAAGGGGCAGGAGGGGGATACTTTATCATTCAATTACTCTTGAACTACAACTCTTACAGTGTTTAAATAACAGTCTCCATTGCTCAAATGCTATGAAGATAATTGGAGCTGCTGTTTTTGTGAAACATTACTATCCCTTTAACTACAATCAAAACAGGTTCATATCCGAGTCATGACCTCTCTGAACAAGGTAGGAGAAAAGGTTTATATTACTTACATACAGGATTTGTAGAGATTTCTATCTATTTTCCCCACTCTATTTTCTTTCCTTTCTCACCCTCTCACCTACTCTTTCTCTCTCCTATTCACCTCCATAGTACTCTCTCCCTCACTCCAGCAGAATTGAGTCATAGTGGCTATTAATTTTTTTTTTACCCAAATTAAGGCAAGTAAGGGTTATTTTTAGGAGTTATTAGTGTTCCCTTAATATCTTTGATGATAATAAATGAATTGGAGACCACTGTAGTATAGGTCCAAGCCTTTCAATTTTGCTCCACAAGCCAAGTCCACTAACAAAGTATGTTAATTTGTTAGAGAAATAGAGACATTTATAAATATTAAATGTGGAAGTAGCAGTGCAATTCCACGTTTGACATATATGTGATGAATGACATTTACGTCTGAAGACTTTATGCAAAATATTCACAATAATAGTTCAGAAAATTGGTTCAATGTATAGAGTTTGAATCCAGGCTACAGAATGACAGACCTGTAAAACGTATTCAAGCTGGTTTACTCACACAATGTTGGAAGGACTTAAATTGCTACATTGATTTTAATTGAATTTGTCTGCAGTTCACCTAAACTGGGCAAACTGACCAATCAGTGTTTTAGGCAAAGGTGTTTATTCTTACTCAAACAGTATAAAAGTATAAAAGATATTGAATACACCATTTCATAGCAAATATCTTTCAGGTTTAGGTAAAAAGAATATTAAAGTTCTCCACTCAGGAAGGTAAACTAAATTCCGCCATGCACTGAAACAAATGAAATTCATTTAGTTTCGTCAAACAAGTGGCAAAAATATGGTTCCATAATTCTGAAGCTGAGCTGGAGACAATTGATTTTTAAGCCTACTTTAGTTCAAACTCTAGCAAGACAAAAGGAAATTGCAGCCACTGCCTCAGTCTTTTATTAATTTAAAACATGTGCAGTGGCACAGCATGCTGCTTTATTGCTTGCAAACTAGTAATTGTTAGGTATCATCACAACATACCAAGCACAAATCATTAGAATTCAATTGACAGGACAGCTCTTTACCACACCTCAAGGGCTTTTGTGAGTTTCTCATTAAAATCATTTGCGAGGAAAGAAAACATACAGTACTGCTCTTATTGATGGGAGTCCTTCTGAAGGACAAGCAGATGTTGAAATGTGTAAATGAGGAAGCCAATAAGAAGGAGTGTATTGTCATTGTTAAAGGGATACTAGCAACTAAAATGATCTGGGCTTTTCTTAAATGCACACCTGCTAAGTGTTCCTCGTAAAGGAGGGACAGTCCCTCTTTTAGACCCAAATCCCTCTGTCCCTCTTTCCCACCCTGATTTCCCTCTTTTTAGGAGATCAGATTGTGTGGTGGGTATATAAATGTATCACATTGCTCTACAGCAATAAAACGTCCGTATATGTGTTTATAAATTAGTCTGAGTAAATAAAATACTTTGGTCTTGTTATAAGTCATTTATTAGGTTACACAAGAGGATGTCAATAGGTCATGAAATAGTCTAAAAATTCTCAGTAATGCCCCGCCCATCAGCCACACACCCAGCCACACCCCCTAAAACACAAGTGTCCCTTTTTGGCAATTTGAAATGTTGGGAGGTATGTTAAATGTATTTCATGTTAGCAAATTTTTAGCATTTGTTAGTTGTTTTCTGGGTTTTAAAATCTAGGCTTACACATGTGCTAACGGGCAGCCATTCGTGCCTTTATGACACCATTACCATAATAAGTACCATAATAAGTGTCTCAGAACTAATAGCACTGTATTGTCTGTAAAATGACTGACATAAGGTTAGAGTCTTTTGGAATACATGTTGGACACTAATCTCAACAATTAACTTCTTTAGCATTTGTCTGTCATTTCAAATTGCATAAATTAACCAAACTGTGTCTATATAGGGCAGCATACAAATGCATTGAATATCCAGGGATGCAGTATGAAATGACTATATGTTAGATGGGAATGCATGTTATTTAAAATGAAATAATCCAATTTTATTTTTAGGTGTTAGTGTTACATTAATTTAAATATTTACCGGCAGGGTGTCAATTGAGAAATTGAATATACAAATTTGCTGAGCAATTTACTGTATCAAACTGCCTTACAAGCTTATCACTTGATTTCTAAAATATAGATGCCACATTATTCTTAAAATGACACTTACCCTCCCCAAGCAACCATATTTAGTATGGAAAAAATTGCTGTTGGGACAAACCAATTGCATCATGGGGGACAATTACCTCCCCAAATCCCAATGATTTCAATAGGGATTTGCTTTGCATTGGAGACCTCTCTAACATTCAAGGAGTTAAAAGTTCCATATAATTTAACTGGAATTTTTATTTCACTGTATGATGAAGTACCTAGTTACATAGTTGAATAATTACGTAGTAGTTTAAGTTGAAAAAAGACTTGCATCCATCAAGTTCAACCCTTTTCCTATTCCTGTTTACCGTCGTTGATCCAAAAGAAGGCAATAAAATCCCCTCAATACAGCAATTTTAAATTCTGCCTTGGATGGGGGGGGGATTCCTTCTTGATTCCCAATGGCAATCCAATTTCTCCTTGGCTCAACAAACACTAAATAAATATTAATCCCAATACTTACATACATAGCCCTCTATGTTCTGTTCTTTTAAACAACTATCCAGGCTCTTTTTAAAGGGATCTACTGTTTTCGATAGCACCACCTCCTCAGGAGGTGAATTCCATACCTTTATTGTCCTTACCGTAAAGAATCCCTTCTGCTTTTGTAGACGAAATCTCCTTTCCTCAAGTCTAAGCAGGTGACCACTTGTCCTTTGTACTGTTCTGCTAATGAACAGGTCTTTGGAGAGCCCTTTGTATGGGCCCTGAACATATGTATACAATGTTATCATATCCCATCCAAGACACCGTTTCTGTAGTGTATACAAATGTAACTTTTTCTAGCCTTTCGTCATAACTAAAACGTTCCATTCCCCTTATTAGTTTTATAGCTCTCCTCTGCACTTTCTCCGATTCCATAATGTCCTTTTTCAGAAAAGCACACAGAATTGACCTGGTCTTACCATGAACCAGTAAAGAGGCAGAGTAATATCATCCTCTTGTGAGTCAATAATCCTTTTAATACATGTCAATATCTTATTGCCCTTTACAGCCGCCAGCTGGCACTGTGCACTACTGCTAAGTCTATTGTCTACCATTTCTCCATTACTTAGTTGGTTTGTCCTTGAATTTCTCCAGTTCCTCTTAGTGCTTCAGGATCAGTTTATTTTATTCCTTTTCTCAGGTACAATTTTTACATACAAATGGACTCTCTAACATGTAAAGAGTATTTAAATTGATGGGACTTTTTTTTTTATTCCTCCCCTATTGTGCAGTTGGTTTTCTCCACAATTATTACACTTTTCTATTGAATAGAAAGCCAGTGGTTTGATTTAATACCTTGCCTGTTTGATATGCAACGTTATTTATTTATTAACTCCTTAATGACTGGCCATGCACGCATGCGGCCGTCACTTAACACCCACAGAACATTTTTTTTTTCTGCTCCTCCGATTGCGGACTCCCTGATGGCGTGCAGCCGCGCAGGGGACCCAGAATTCCATGATGTACATGTACCTCCTTTGTCCTTTCAGGACATCCACTCATGACGTACATGTACATCATGGGTCGTTAAGGGGTTAAGATATTTATTAATTGTAGAGCAACACTTATCTATTAATTAAGATATTATTTATCACTTATATATAAAGACATAATTATATGTCTGAGAGCTACCTGAAGATGGGGAAGACAAATTATTCCCATGTCTCCATGAGAAGCTAAATGTGCTACATGAGAAGGCAAAGATAAAGATCAAACATAGACCGTAACACACACGCATCCTATGTTTCATACATATTATTTATCCTTTGAGAATGTTTTTGCTGTGTGTTTGCTACTCCATAGGTTTTATTAGCAGTATCAGTACAAATTATGTGTATTCATGTCTTTCGCCTGTTTGTTTAGGTGCTTCCTTTTAGTACTAGACTTGCAGAGTTATTTTTATTTTCCTTGATTAGAGCTTCTGTACCCTCACTGGTGTCTTCATAGCTCATAACTCACCTATTTGTGCTAGCTTGCTGTGCAGATATCTGCATATAAGGATAATGTCTACACCATCCTCCAAGCTCATGAGAGCTTTTTTCGTGTGTTCATAGAAACCCATTAAGAGTGTATTTACTGACACTGGGCTTGTATGGAGACAGGAAAAATTTCCCATGAACCTTGAGTAAGGTATCGATGTCACCTAGCTGTGCAGATTCATGATATGCACAGCAAAGCAGCAGACGAGTCAGCTCTGAGATCATTGGCAGTGGGTTAAATAGTCCTGTATTCACCCTGTACTGCCACTTTAAGAATGTGACAGGGAGTATATAATGTAGCCTCCCACCAGGCTTCAAAACTCCTGCCCCCTTCCACTGCAAGCTACCACTAATCACTGCTCCTGCTACCAAACTCTCCAAGTAATAATTACTTAAAGGAGCAGTAAACTTTTTTTATGAAAACACATATTTTATAGAGCATGTCTTGCTGAATAAAACAAGGTCACTCCCATCGCTGTCATATGTTTTATTCAAAATGTATAGCAGTTTAAATAATCAGGAAGTGAATTTACTGTGTTTACTTCCTGATAGTTCTAACTGACAGGAAGTGACAGGCAGTTTCTATCACATTCTATGGAGAACTGTAAGTTACTGACTTTTCTGACTTTCCTCTCCATTTGAATCTAACAGGAAATCTAATTAGAACTTGACCACTAGAGGGCACTGCTAATATAAAAAACATGGGTTTAAACTGTAATAACTCTGGAAATATAAATCTCTCGGCAGTGGGAGTACCCTTATTTTACTCAATAGGAAAATCCCTACAATATATATTTTTTCATAAAAAAAAGTTTACTGCTCCTTTAAATAAATCTAGCCTGCTGGGCAGACATAGCTTTAACATTTGCTTTAATAGTGAGAAAAGTTACAAGGGGTTAGGGGTGTTCCTTTAAAATGGATTTATGACAATAAGAAAAGTTTCATTTATTTTACAGATTATTACAGTATAGATATATGTCGCATTATGCATTTTTTTCCATAATAGGTTTTCAGAAATTAACATTTAAGGACTGTATGTTCAAAAGAAAAGTGGAGGAGTTCTGGGGCAAACCATTTGCTAAAATTGCCCATTGATTTAAATGAGGATTTAACCTTTGAATGCTAGAAATGCATTGGAGATCTCCCTCGCTAGCATTCCATGGTTTAAAAATCCCCATTTAAATCAATGGGCATCTTTGGAATATTTAGTTCTCCCCTGTAGTGCAAATGGTTTGTCCCAGAACTCATCCACTTTTCTTTTGAACTTATGGCCTAAAGCGTTGGTAGCACAGTGTGGCAGTGTATGCTAATGCTATGCACTGTAGTTTTGTTATTACCCAAATGTATTTCTCACTATGCTTTTAAAAATATCTCCAGTATGTGGGCTGTCTGCATTCATTCATAGCACAGTGTCTGGTAACACTGGAACAAACAACAAAGAAGAAATTTCAGTAGCTCCATTGTAGATAAGCCATAAGAGCAGTTAATAAAAACTTGAAAGGCTCCAATAGTGGATAATACATTCTGGTTCCAATATATATGAACAATAATAGTGTGCAAACAGGAATATCTCTATAACATCCGCTTAATAATACTAACAAAGTCTTGTTAATAACGCTCCTTTACACAGCAGGCAACATCGTATCTCAGTAAAAACATCAAAACTTTATTGATATGAAACTTAAAATCGTACCTGCATGGCAGAAATAGATGGAAACCATGTAGGTGAGTCTGACAGAGTGGAAAATAACAAGCTTAAACATGTAAAAAAATAGATCAACGCGTTTCATAAAGGAACTTCCTCATCAGGGGAGAGCTGGCAACAAGTGGCCCATTTCTATATGGCTCAAGACCACTGTCTCAGCCCACCCCTTTTGTTCATTTTAAAATTGGCATTAATGTTGTGAAGTAAGGCAAGTGATACCACATAGCTTACAGCTGAAAGGAGGCTACACTAGTGCGCTCCTACAAAGCTTACAATTTTAGTAATGCTACACTAGTTATACTATAGAGCTTACAAGGGAATAGATTATGCTACTAGTGTAGCTCCATTTGGATTGTTCCTCTGTGGTATCATTTATGTAGCTCCATTTCAATTGTAAGCTCTGTGGTATCACTAGTGTAGCTCCATTAACAGCAGCAATTGGGAGATTTAGTGAGGAGCAGTGGCCCACCAGCCCAGACATATGACCGGCCCAGGAGGCAATTGCCCCCCTGCCCCCCAGGCCAGGCCTCCCCTGTTCCTCATGATCAAATATTTGATCATGAGGAAGCACCTATATGGTGAAAAATGTATTGATCCATTTTTACATCTTTAACCCCTTAAGGACCAACTGTCCTGGGACATTTCCATCCCATAAGGACCGATTTGATCCTTGCTGATGCACCGGTACATGTGAACTGTTGCGTGTATTTTTGGCCTGAAAGAGATCGCTCCAGTCTTGGAGCAGTCAATTTTAGGCTCTATTTTTACTTACAGCGCTCCCGGTGGAGCACGGTAAGTAAAAAGTATGTGACGTACTTTAACCGTCATCGGTCCTTAAGTATTTAAGGACTGTGACGGTCATAGTACGTCATGTAGTCCTTAAGGGATTAAGCTTGTTATTTCCCACTCTGTCAGACTCACATATGTGGTTTCCATCTATTTCTGCAATGCAGGTACGATATTAAGCTTCATATCAACAAAGATTTGAAGTTTTGACTGTGGTAATATTGGCCCAGCTCAGAAACAAGTTAGCATACAAAATAAATAAATAAATATATATATATATATATATATATATATATATATATATATATATATATATATATTATAACAAGGAATCACCTTTTTGCCTCAGATTTCCACGAAATTACAGTTTAGTTACCTCACTGTACAGAATATTAGAAAGAGCCACTGTCTCTTGAACAGAGCTATTCAATTCTGCCTGTGAATCTGAGCATCCCTAACCAAATTTAAAGGGGAACTACCACCCCACAAAATCTTTATCTTAATTAAGTCCCCATCTGGCGACTAGCTGCTTAGTAGTGCTAGTCTCCAGAATTATTACCTGGTTTAACTGATTTACCACTTATTCCGAGGCTGACAGTAGCAGGAAGCACGGACATCTTTCCATAGTGATGTCCGTGCACCTGCACTGTCAGTCCCTTTTGGAGCCCTACAACATCAATAACTATCCCCATACCAAAGTCAACGTACACTTAACACAACACAAGTGCTTCCTGCTACTGTCAGCCTCGGAATAAGTGGTAAATCAGTTAAACCAGGTAATAATTCTGGTGACTAGCGCTACTAAGCAGCTAGTCAACAGATGGGGACTTAATTAAGATAAAGATTTTGTGGGGTGGTAGTTCCCCTTTAAGTGTGTGCACCTTTACCATGTAGGCTGTTGCAAAAACTTATTTTATACATATTATATACATTATTGCTAAACTCTTTATTTAGATATTTTAAATATTTAAAATAAATATTTTATGGGTGTGTAAACAACAGACAGTTTATTCTAATTTGTACTCTTTTATTTGGTGATTAAGAAGAATGTTTAATACACCATAAACCAAAAGAGTAGATTTCACCCTTTAACCACACATGACAGAACTTCAATTTCAGTGCGTTTTGTGGGAATTTTTATGTGTTTTTTGTTTTTTTTTTTAATTAGAATAACTACAGTTTTCCTGTAGTTTCTAACCATTTTAGCTAAACTGAAACCTAATGCATTTTATTCTCCTTTATGTATAAAATTGTTAAAAGCTCTTAACCCCTTAGTGACCCTTGACGTACCAGGACCGTCAAGGGTAAATTTGCTTTAAGGACCAGTGACGGTCCTGGTACGTCAAGTGTTAAATGGTAGCAGCGCGCCGCCGTGCATGCTGCTACCATTCATTCCAGGCTGAGACTGAGCGGTCCAGTACCAGACTGTTCAGTCTCAGCCTCTGTCGGTTGTGCCAGGTCATGTGATCGCTGCGTCAGCGATCACATGTACCGGCATTCTAAATCAGTGACTGAGGCAGTGCTACTTACTGCCTCTAGTGTCTCCTTTCTGCCACTGAGTCCCTTACATCAAAGTAAGGGACAGAGAAGCAGAGAGGAGACACCTAGTGGAAATAAAAAATACAGCAGCTGGGGGTGTTAACCCCTTCACTGCTGGTGCAGGAGAATGGCTAGATGCAGGTCAATTTCTCACCTGCTAAATACACTTTTTTTTTTTTTTAAATTAAAAACAACACACTTTTTTTTTTTTTTTTTTACAAATAAAATATTTTATTTTTTAAAAAAACATCTCAAGAAACAAAATTGGAAGTGTGATTGTTGTGGAGCCATGTAATACACTTATACACACCGCCAAATGTAATGATCAAAAAAGTGGGAAAATAGGGTGGGAAAAAGGGACATGGGGATTTTCACCCAGAGGGGACAGTGGCCACTTTAAACTGCGCATTTTGTAGGTATGTCTGACTGGTCTGCTGAACAAAGACATAGTCAAAAAGGTCAGAATTGCTCCGGTCCTTAAGTCAAATCCACCTCTGATTTTCCCGGTCCTTAAGGGGTTAAAGGGATAGTAATATTTAAAATGTAAAAAAAATTATGTTATAGGGTTTATCCCACCGAGTAAAACAAGAGTACTGCCACTGCGGAAAGGTGTTGTATTCAAAAGTTATTACAGCTGAAAGTTTAATTTTTTTAGGTGCAATATCACAGTGGTCTGAAATTGTACAGTGGAACTGTTGCTACACCATCCTATGGAGATTTATGGTCTATGGACCAGAACTGTCCATAGGATGGTGTAACAACAGCGCCACTGTACAATTTCAGACCACTGTGATATTGCACTTAAAAAAAATCAACTTTGAGCTGTAATAAGTTTTGAATAAAACACCTTTCAGCAGTGACAGTACCCTTTTTTTTTTTTACTCAGGGGATAAACATTACAATAAATATTTTTTTTACATATTAAGTATTACTATCCCTTTAAAGATCACATTGTCTTTGTGCTACTTCAGTTACTGATTTTGCTTTCAAAAACTCTTAGGGGGAGATTCACTAAGCAGTTTGTAACTTCTCCAGTTCCTATGTTATTCTATGGAGACTGTGCACTAAGATTTCTTCAGTATTGGAGATCTTAGTGCATAGGTTCTATAGAATAAAATAGGAATTGGAGAAGTGATAAAATGGAGCAGTCATCTGTACTTTATCACCTCTTTATCACCGCTTAGTGAATCTTCCCCTTAAAAGCACATACAATGTTTGAGTTACTGTGATTTTCCCTATGCTACAATGTTCCATAATATGCAACATTTATTGATGCAGATTCATTGGAGGCATTTTTTGAAGAAACATAAATTACCAAATGTTATAGTAGCTGAAGCTATATCTATGATGTTACTGATCTTTTACGTTACATTTTTACTAATAATCAGGACTTTGGAAGGATTTATAGCCCCTATTACGTACTACATGTGCACAGTTCTTCCTGATTGTAGCCCCTTTTAGATACTACATGTGCACAGTTCTTCCTGATTGTAGCCCCTTTTACATACTACATGTGCACAGTTCTTCCTGATTGTAGCCCCTATTACGTACTACATGTGCACAGTTCTTCCTGATTGTAGCCCCTTTTACATACTACATGTGCACAGTTCTTCCTGATTGTAGCCCCTTTTACATACTACATGTGCACAGTTCTTCCTGATTATAATACATAACACTCGAAAATAAAATATAGTTATACTAACAATGTCAAACACCTTCTATCAGATCTGATTTTTGTTTATATTCAGTGAAAATTATATTTCATTTCATTTTTTTGATAGTTATTTGTGTGATAACTGTAGATTTTTTGCTAACCAAATGGTAGCTGACCTACAAGCCAACATCAATTAAATTATAATATTCTCATTTCTTGAGGTAGCAAGGGGATTATTACCTTTAGGGCATGCCAAGCACAGTTCTGCTAATCAGAAAATAAACAAGAGACCGTTGTATACTTTGTGATAGAGATGGCAAAGATAAGATTAGAAGGCAAAATTGAGGTTTATGCAGACAGCATTGTGAGTGTGCCAAGATATGATTATACTATCCTTCCCCTGTGGATTTGAAGAGATAAGCAGTCTTAGTAATTTACCATTTAGCACATCCCTTTCTCTGTTTTCTCCAGTGGCTGTCCTAATTTTAATAGGAGCTTATCTTTAGATTTGTATCGGTTTAACAGGTTACCTTCCTCATTCCTTTTTCTTCCCCATTGTGGGAAACGAATCAAGCATGATGACATAATTTAGTCATTATTAAGCAATGATAGTCTACAGAGTGTATTGTACAAGAAATGTTGAAAGCAGTACGAGTAGTTAAAAACATTGCAATTTTTATTGTAATGTATTTTAGTTAACCTAAAGATGGAGTACATTTCCTGACTCTAGAGTAGGGTGGGCAATTATTTTTGCTTGGAGGTTGTATTTCTTTTCAAAATATATTTGGCCAATATAGTATGTAGAATACTTGAAAAATCTCCAGTGCATTGTATCAGAATGTGTTGGAGATCTCTCAAGGGCGTAAAAACCATATTAAAAGCAATTGGAGTTTAGTGAATTTTATTACGCCCTATTGTACAGTTGATTTGCTCCAGAATTGTTCTAAAGTGTTTTTAATACACTAGCCTCACGGTATTACATACAAAACTTCAAATATCCCTGCCGCAATGTAATCTCTCTTCATTTTGCTTGTGATCATACTCTATCAGCTGCTGCACAGAAAATTCTATCTCTCTCATTGATGTCTGGTAGAGTGACATATTGTATAGACTTGTGCTTTCTTATAACATTTATCATTCTTTCTCTGCAGAGAAAAGTAGACGCAGAAGGCGAAAAATTTGGTTCTCAAAACTTCTGAAACTACAGATAGAGAAACCAGTTCAAAGTCCTATTGAATAATGTCTGATAGGAAATACCATTATAAGACTTCACTTTTAATAAATCTTTTAAAATCATTCAATTATTATATCCTTTATAAATTGGATTAATCCTAAAATGCTTTGTGTAGTCACTAATTGACTCACAATGCATTAAAAACAGAGAAAATGTATATAAGGACTAAATTAGTGATTAAACGTCTATGTTTGAGTTGATTAGACCTTATAGAGGGTTGCTGATAATAAATCAAGGTGTAATCTAATATATGAGTTGATAATTGCTCATATTACACTGTGAACGTCTAGGATAATACCTTGAGGTGTATTCTCTCACCCTTCTCAGTCCTTGTAGATTACACTAGCTGTTGATCCTTAATACTTCGGATCAATGGTAATCATTACAGATCTGACCTTGCTCTAACATAGCCCCTGATGAAGCCGCTATTATCAGCAAAACGCGTTGGGCCTGTGCCAGCCACCTCAATATGAACTTATAAGAGCTGTATTAATCTTAACTATTGCAGCCTCTGTCCGATGTAATAGTTGATATCCAGTGCAGCATTAGAATGTGGCTCGCTACGAATGATGACCACGAGGGATAGCTTAGTGATTAACCATTATATTGTTCATGAGTGCTGGGATTTTCATTCAACATGTATCTTAATATTGTTTAACTCTCAGAATAACCCACCAATTGCTAATAGACTGTAATAGCCTACACATTATTGCACAACTAAGTCGAAACGGCCCACAAAGGGTGTGCAGATATGATTCTGGCACAGTAATTTGTGATACGTGTAAGAGCTGTTAATGGGAATTGCTTGATATACTGAACTGTAACAGCAAATAAATGTGGTAACCAAGATAACTGGCCATGTTAGGTTGCTGCGATCTTGAAACTGATTAGCAAACTCCAGATACGGTACTGTTAGAGCAAGGTCAGATCCGTAATGATTACCATTGATCCGAAGTATTAAGTATCAACAGCTGGTGTAATCTACAAGGACTGAGAAGGGTGAGAGACTACACCTCAAGGTATTATCCCAGACACTACCTAGATGTTCATGGTCTAATATGAACAACTATAGACTCATATATTAGATTACACCTTTATCAATATCAGCAACCCTCTATAAGGTCTAATCAACTCAAACATAGATGTTTAATCACTAATTTAGTCCTTATTCATTTCCTCAGTGCTCTAACTGAATATATACTAATAACCATATAATTAAGGACAGAGAACTATCTACTGTGTGCACTAGGAATCACACTCCAAGTGTATATAGTAGGTGGCGGTGTTTTTAATGCATTGTGAGTCAATTAGTGACTACACAAAACATTTTATGATTAATCCAATTTATAAAGGATATAATAATTGAACGATTTTAAAAGATTTATTAAAAGTGAAGTCTTATAGTGGTATTTCCTCTCAGACATTATTCAGTTGGATTTTGAACTGGTTTCTCTCTCTGTAGTTTCAGAGGTTTTGAGAACCACATTTTTCTCCTTCTGCTTCTACTTTTCGTCTTCTTTATTTTAAAAGTATTATTTTGAATTCAAAAAAGAAAAAAAGAAAAAAAGTAGGACTCTAATCAGCACTCATCCTTCATTATCAAAATAACCACCAGTAAATCACTATATTCAAAATAATTTTTTATTAATATCCACAGATAATAAACAAATGATAAATACAAGATTGAGCTCATAAAGCCCCATAGGCATCGACCGGTCATGATACAAATCACCCCCCAGACCCCTCCCCCCTATATCTCCACCCACCCCTCTAAAAAAACACATATAAAAAATAAAACACACTGGAGCCAGTATATAAAGCTAATGGAGAACAAATGAGGTATCATAGCTACATTGCAATGGAGGAATATGAACATGAAATGATGAGATGATAAATGGATATGAAAAATGAAGGTTCATTTAAAGATGGTTATATACTCACAGAGGATTGAGTGTGGACTCAGATAATAGAGAACATCTACTGTGAATATTGGATCTAGATTGTTTTCCTCCATCAGCCATCTTCATCACCTTCATTTTTCATATCCATTTATCATCTAATCATTTCATGTTCATATTCCTCCATTGCAATGTAGCTGTGATACTTCACTTGTTCTCCATTAGCTTTATATACTGGCGCCAGTGTGTTTTATTTTTTATATGTGTTTTGAGTGCTGATTAGAGTCCTACTTTTTTTCTTTTTTTCTTTTTTGAATGGTATAATATAGGACTTTAGCACCCTATGCATGATATTCATAGATATTCCTCATATATTAGGATTTGAGTAGTGCCTTCATTTCTTTCTTTTCTTTAAGTATTATTTTGAAACCTGCAAGTCCATTACTAAAACTGATGAATTAAAAATTTTTCCCAAACCAGATTAATACAGAAGGATTTCCTCTGCAGAGAACTCAGACACCCCAAAGCAAGGACATATAGATGTCATTAGCCCTGCCTATGGCCAGAACCTCAGTCCTAACATGACTCCACCTCAGCCCCATTAACTTTTTCCTGGCACAGAAAAAGTCTTGCCTTATAACAAGCAAGGAGGAAAAAAGATTTAACCCATTGGAAGCTAGAGACAACTCTAACGAATTGCTCTTTGATGAGCTGGAGATCTCACTAGCATCCAAGGGGTTAAATGACAACCTGTTAAATGTTATAAAACATACCCACAATTCAGAATGTGGATGTGGACATCACAGCTGAGGCACCCTCAAAATTCAGAGTTATAGGCAGTTGTCTTCTCTACCTATTGGGTAATCCATCCTGGCCCAAGGACCAGATTAAATCAACCCACATGCTGTATTTTGCCCATTGCTGGCCTAGTGACTAGATAAAGGGTGTAGTGTTGTTTTGCAATGCGTTATGTACCAATCTAACACTCAGTGGGTTAAGGGAAAATATTTATTGCATTATGTGTATTGCTTTTTCTTCATGCACACTTATAAAAATACTAAAAATAAGTAAGGTGTTTGTTATTTAAATTAAATTGTGTTTTATTTTGTATATTGTATGCTTATAATAATTGTGCATTTGATTTTTTAAAAATCTATATCATTTTGTCATTTAGTCTAATTATCAGACTGATTTAGAAACATCTCTGCTTGATAACAAGACTGCATAAAATAATGTAGATATTTTCATTAGAGAATTATTTCAATGATTAACACACATCTAGCTGACCATTAAAGAAGAACTCCAAACTTCTGTTGTAACTTAAACAGAGGTCCATCAATAAAAATGAATATGACGCCTGTGCTCAAGTAAGAATATTGCATGTAAGGACTGAAGTTCGATAACATTGCCTTAAAGGTACTTACATAGCATGACCAGTCTTTCATGTTTACGTGTATGTTAATTTACACTGAGCTCAGATAGCTGGTTTTAGAATTTATGAATTCTTAACCCCTTAAAGGGATAGTAATACTTCGTTTTAACTTTATTTTATTTTGTAGGCATTAAAAAAACATGAAGAATGATATAAGTCTTATCTCTCAAACCTTTATGGTTTATGAGATATTCACAAGCAAAGTTCCCCTCCCCGCCCCTTTTACCTAGTGTAAGCCATCTCTTCTCAGATGTGAGTCTGGTTGTATGACAGTACAGATAACAGAAGGGGACAATTTTCTTTGTATGAAAACAATGAAAGCCCTTCCCCCCTTGACAAGTTTTTCAGCTTTTTCCATTATCTTAATTGAAGATTGTCCCTCTCTGCAGTCTAACTGGGCATCTCCCTTCTGATCTGGTTGAACAGGGGGGAGATATTTTGTTTGTGAATATCTCTTAAACCATAAAGGTTTCAGAGATAAGGCTTATATCATTCTTCATGTTTTTTTAATGCCTACAAAATAAAATAAAGTTAAAATGAAGTATTACTATCCCTTTAACCCCTTAAGGACCAGCGGTCCCAGGGTGTGTGGTCCTTTAAGGACCAGATAGGGAAGTTCGATGTGACTGATCACGTGTGCCAGCATGCCGAACGAGAGACTGAAAGAGATCGCTCTGGTCTTGGAGCGATCAACTTCAGTCCACGGTATTACTCACCGTGCTCCTGCAGGAGCGCATTGAGTAAAAGTACGTGAAGCACCAGGACCGTCACTGGTCCTTAAGTGCCGGACCAGCGTGACGGTCCGGGTACGTCAATGGTCCTTAAGGCACTTGATGACCACGGGGCTTTTTTTTCTTTCACTTCTGGTTCAGGGCTTCCGGAGCAGCATGCATGAAGCCCTGAACTCCATGACGTGCCAGGACCGTCACTGGTCCTTAAGTGCCGGAGTGCTGTGACAGTCTTGGCACGTCAGTGGTCGTTAAGGGGTTAAAAATCTATCATTTCACAAATATAACTATACAACTATGGTCTTCTTAAAATCATTGGCTTTTGAAACATAAATGCAAAGGTTATTTTTAAAATTAATTTGGCTAGTACCTATATGTTTCTTATTAGATGTTATTGTTAGTGCAATTGTTTTCTCTTTATTATTGACACGCTATTAATAATGTAATTGCTTCTTTTTTAATGTACAGTGGGAAGAAATTGGAGAGGTTGATGAAAATTATGCTCCAATACATACGTACCAAGTATGCAAAGTGATGGAACAGAATCAGAACAACTGGCTGTTGACAAGCTGGATCTCCAATGAAGGGGCCTCACGGATCTTCATAGAGCTCAAATTTACTCTCCGAGATTGTAACAGTCTTCCAGGGGGCCTTGGCACTTGTAAAGAAACATTTAATGTGTATTACTTTGAATCAAATGAAGAAGATGGAAGGAACATTAGGGAAAACCAATACATCAAAATTGATACTATTGCTGCTGATGAGAGTTTTACTGAGTTAGACTTAGGAGACAGAGTCATGAAGCTTAACACAGAAGTGAGAGATGTGGGACCTCTGACCAAGAAAGGATTTTATCTTGCCTTTCAAGATCTGGGAGCATGCATTGCTTTGGTTTCTGTAAGAGTATACTATAAGAAGTGTCCATCAGTGATCCGCAACTTAGCCCTATTTCCAGACACAATAACTGGGGCAGATTCCTCACAGCTCTTGGAAGTATCAGGAATGTGTGTCAACCATTCTGTTACAGAAGAAGATCCCAGAATGCATTGCAGTGCAGAAGGAGAATGGCTTGTCCCGATTGGAAAATGCATGTGCCAAGAAGGGTATGAAGAAAAAAACAATACATGTCAAGGTAAGCCTTTTCTAACAAAAATCCAATAAGAAGTTTGATCACAATGTCCAAGAATAAATGCTAGATTCAAATATACATAAATATGCAAATCATAACTATTATATAATTTTGTTAATTATAGTCCCCAACATATTGACACCCATATATAATAATATATAAGCTACATGCGTAAAGTAGGAAAACATATTTGATTAATTTATCTTCATAATAGAACAGAGTACCCCCCCAGCCTTGCCCCACACTAACCATAGAAGTGCACACTGTCCTCTAGCATTGTCCCATTGTATCCAAAGAAGAATCACACTTACTTTCTACTCCAAGATGTGTCCTGTTGCACTGGTAGTCATATAAACACACTTCTGAGTCTAAATTCCACCCTCACCCCACAGGAGATGACAAGAGTTCCTATGGAAAGTTTCAGGGGTTAGAAGAAAGCTAAAATTTAAAACATTATCAAAATGTGTGAATTTTTGGGGAAAAATTGCAAATTGCCATTTTTTCGCAAAAATTAGTTCAGTAAAATAATTACATTTTGCCCATCCCTAGTCATTACATACGATGATAATGCTTACTGTCTGTGGAATATAAAGGTTAATAACACATAGGGTTAATAAATACAATAATTCAGATACTTGCTAAGGTCAGTACTGAGGATTTGATGCTACTTTACTGTTCAAAAAAGGTCAGTGTCATTATGCATTCCAATATGTTAAAATACTCCTTCCATTCTGCTCTTTCTCCAGCATTGTCCATTGTAAGGTGTAAGGAGATCTAATGTATTATCCAGCTTTATTTATAACACACAAACACATATAACCATAGCTTGTATTTATGTGACCAAACCTGAGTGTGTAGTAAGAGGCTGGAGACATCTATTAGACACCTCACTCTTATCAGTAAATTACTTAGTTACCCCAAATATCAAGAATGATGTTTGGGAGATCACAATGTGGCCATTTATTCAGAATACAGGCATTCTCTCCCTAATAGGAAACTCTCTGGAAAGAGAGATCCTGAGATATCACTGTCAGAGCCATGCAGCTATAAAAAATAATGAAAACAACAAAAAAAAAAAAATAATAAGCAAAGTATAGGCTATCTGAACATTATTATAATTTTAAGGATAAAGTAAAAAAATGGCTAATGTGCACACAGTAGATAATATGCATATTAGCCACAAGTGTAAAGTAGGAAAATAGTTTTGTGTAATGAATCTTCATAATGCCCCATTATCTAAAACTTAATTAGTGTACTGATCATATCTCAATTGTAACCCTAAGGGCCATATGTTCAAAGAAGTGGTGAAATAGCTTTTGCTGTTTGTAATGACTTTTCAAAGTACAGTGTTGCTGGGATCATTAATGTTTTCAGAGAATGGCGGTTGTGATCATAAATATGTTGTTTCGTATGTAACGACAAAAAAAACTTACCTAACGACAAAAATGTCTTAAATAACGATAAAAATGTCTTAACTAAAGACAAAAAATCCTCACATTCAGAACTTCACATTCCCTCCACTTTTTCTTTCTTTATGTACAAATTTTGTCTTTTGTAAGACTTTTTTTGTCATCAGTTACAACACATTTTCTTTTCCTCTATACGACACTGGAGAATAGTTTATCCACGCCCTTGCCCCGCCCCTTTGTCCGTCAATTCTGGAGTTGTGTCGTACACAATGGACATTACTAGTTTTTGTCATATACTCCATAGAAAATATGTTGCTCATACATACAATGAGTTTTTTTTGTCTTTCATTAGATTTTTTTTGTCGTTATCCCTTTTAACATACGGCTCTTTGAGTTCAGAGATGTGCTGATGAACACATTACAAAACAATGCAATATACATCCTTTGCCGAACAAACTATAAAGCAATGCAATGTACACCCTTCGAACTTGAAAGGTTTACCCTCCCTAACCTTAGTCCCTAACCATAACTCTAAACTCAGAAACCTTGCCTGATATTTAACACTTAACCTTATCGCTAACACTATCCCAAATTCTAACTGTAAAATGTAAAATGTAATCCTAACCCATGACCCTCCATATCCCAGGCCATGAAACTCAAGATCAAATCTAAGTCCAATCTTAAAACATACCCCTACTATTGACACAAGCTACATGTTTGCAATTTCCACTCCAAACTGACAACTAACTAATCAATTCTGTTACACTTTGGTTAATTCAGATTGTATTCAGGATTCTGACTTTTTGTCAAATATAAACCATGTTCTTTGTTCACTTCAATATTTGTATTTGATATTATCAAGTCCTGGCAGAAAATATCTCTTATTCGTGATCCGAACTGGACTGCCTGTCAAATTAGCTACTGCCAAACCATGTTTCTCTTAATAAAAACTATTGCATTGTTTCTTAGACTCATTTTCAAACTAGTATTCTCAAGCAACAAAAACAGTACATGCTTTAAGGATATTGTTCCAAGAGTAAAAGGTGGATTTGATTTGTGTCAGAATGGTTTATCCTCTGAATAATTCAACCTGCATATTACAAATATGTATATAAAATTGCATCATGATCTAGTTTAAGTTCATCCATATCACAATGCTCTATTGATGATAATACCAAAATAATTGAAAGTCAGCAAGATCTTTTCAAATTATCCCCATAAGGTTCTATTAAACTTTAAAATATATGGCAGTGTCCTGGCCAAAAAATAAATAAGACTATAAATCCTGAGTATTATTCATTTGGACTAGACTGGTTTGTCCCTGGAAGGGAAATCAGAGACAACTCCAAAAAGGCTGATTCATAAATTCTACTCCACCTATATCAAAACTTTGCTCTTTAATGTGTATAACAAAATTGCACTTGACTTAGTGGACTTGTCCTACATGAGAGAAGTACTTATTAAATGTTGAACTGGCTCAGACTTTTGGAAACACACCTTTGCCTTTTTCCTTGCACATCATCACCTTATCCAAAATAAAAACATGTGTCCTCTTCTTGTTTATCTCCTTAGAGACATCTACAGTGTCATGCAATGTTTTAGAGTCATCTCTAGCATCCATGGAAGCAGTATGAGAAATAGCACTGGACAGTGTTGTCTGTTGTTCCCCATAGTCATCATGACCATCTTTCAACATGATCATTAAGAAGCTAGTTAACTCTCTTAAGACAAGTGCAAAAATAACAGACATCCAGTTCAAAAAACACAAACTCACACTTTTTTCCCGCTAATTCTAATGAACTCAAGATTCTCCTGAACACCTTATTCATCTGGGGCATTTCACTAAACTGATTTAAAAATATTTTCAGATTCAAACCTGACAAAAATAAATGTCAGTCCAGATCTAATATCCTTCAATTATATTTAAATGTAGAAAGAAAACAATATTTGAACATACACACTTGATAATATATTATGCAAGTCCTTAACATAAAGCTATCCACATCCATTCTCCAATCAGCACAAAATAAGATTATTATATATCCTAGGTCAGAGATTTCACCAAGCCACTAATTGCCCCATCATTCTGACCACTTTAAAAAATTGGGAAATTCTGATTATTTCAATATGATTCTGTTCACAATTATCTTTATGCACATACCCACTTATCTCATTGCTACACAACTTAAATTTCCTTCTTTAACTAAATTAAATCAATATATGGCTTTTGGAAAAATCAATAAAACAATACTAATCACAAAAACCTAAACATTACTGACAAACAACCATGTCACTGCTGCAGAAGTAGTGTCATTCTTGACTTCTAAAAGTGACATGCAATATAGGCAGATCCATACTTAAGTACAATCACAAAAGGAGAATGAGCACTAATGAAGTGCCAAATATCTAATTAATTCCTTGTGGGAATTTCTAAGGAAAAGGGGACATTCTTCCTTTCTGCTATAATTCCTTCTGGGGAGAAATATCAGCCAAAAATCCCTCTGAAAGGTGTTCCTATGCAGAACTTGGTTTTGCTATAGTGATTTTCAGCATTCCTGCACTGCATATTCATCATTCTTGTTATAGTGTGACAACGTACATACATTATGCACACTCATACATCATCAAACTTATGTACATACATACAAAAGCAAGGAACTTCTCTAGGAGGTGAAGGGCAGTGTTTTCTGTTGCTTTCTTCTCATGGTGGAAACATTCTGTATATTCCAATAGAATACTTTTTAAGACCTCTCAAAGTATTCCAAGAAACTTGTGTTTCAGATAAAAATCTGAGGAGAATCATACTATCTATTTACATAAAGAGCTAGCCAGCGAAGCTCCCTGTGTGCGTAACCACACACGCACAGTAGAGACTGCTGGAACGATGCGGTCATGTGCAGTAGAGACTGGATGAATGCGTTGATCTGGATCGGGGAGCTCCAATCGGCTCACCACCTGTCTGTGCTCCCGCCCCCGGGGCAGCAGCCGAGGTTGCTGAGTGGCACTTTAGCCCATGTATACAGGCTTTCATAATAGTTTATAATATATCATTAAACCTTCCATCAAATGCTCTCTGCACTCAAGTGAGCAAATTGGGAGAAATATTTTTAGACCAATCACACATCCTGAATAGAAACAGAAATTAACCATCTTAGCTCCTGTTCCAGATATAATGTATCTGAATAAGCAAATTTTAAGCTATTATTAACCCACTTGTTCAAGATACCTGAAATTCTTCATATACTCTACTTGCTGTGTCAGATGCCTATGGAAGTTGAAATGCATATATGGGTTCAGTGTTTCACACATGGTAGCCTGGACTGATTGAAAAAAAGTATAAAAACATGCAACAAAAGTTTATAAAAAAATAGAATATAGTAATTGTAAAGAAAGACTAGCCAAACTGTGGTTGTATACATCAGAGAAGAGGCCTCAAAAGCAGGATGGGGGGGGGGGGTAAGAATACTATACAAATATATTCAAGGCCCATGCTAAACACTGTGTTTAGAACTCTTCATTAAAAAAGTCAGCAAAATACCACAAGGGCATCGATTAAGAAGATAAGAAATGTGGTTTGATTATACCAAATAAATAGTTTTACTTTACAGTATGGAGAATAAGGATGTGGAGTTCTTTGCCTCAAGAGAATATGTTGGTATTTTTTAATCTATGAACAATATAGAAAATTATGAAAATGTTTTCCATTTAGGTAAAATGTTAAACCAGTGAGAGATCCAACTGCCGCTTTGGAGTCAGAAAGGAAAGTTATTTTATTTTTCCTTCCTCTGGATCAACAACAGTAGATCTGTCAATATTTTAAGTTTATGGACTTGTCTTTTTCATGATCATCAGCTGTGCAACTCCATAGCCATCCTAATTTTATGGAAACAAAATAAATCCCTTAATTGAATGGTAAAGGAGAATAATCAAAATCATAGATCCTGAAAGTCTTACCTATAAAATGAAAGTTGAATGATTTCTTTACGAGGGATCTGGTGACAATTACTTAATTATTGTCGACATTGTTGTTCTTCCATCTAACCTCTTTGTGTAATCGTGAGGTATTCCTTGGAACCAGCTCATCCTATTAGTCCAGTGAGTTTCACTTATCATTTATTTAACATATTTTATCATTGGTATAGATTGACTTACAATTTTAAATAAATGAACTAATTCAAGGCTTTGTGCTATAAACAGGTCCATTGGTTCCTTAATGTTAGACCAGCAATGGACCAGGTGCACTCTACTGGCATTTTTGGTTGCTTTTTGTTATATGGAGTATACAGATGTATTTCACAATCTTTGTATGTTGAATCGTTTTTCCTAAGATGTTCTAACTGGTTATATACGTGAATTGTCCACACAGGTGTATAATTAAAAAAACTGAGGGCATCAATTGTGGTGTATCAATCAAGCAAACCCCCACATAATATTCTGTATTTAACCACAGAATGTACAGTAGCTTGCTTTTGGATTTGCTGAATACTGTATTTGTAGGACTATAAGACATACTAGCCCAATGGTTTTCAATCAGGATGCCTTGAAATCATCTCTTCTATGGCATCCACAATTTTACATATTATTGTCCTTTATTCTTTTTATTATCATGACTGAATGGCAGTTTTATGTTAAATCATGCTTTTCAGATTAATTTTTTGGAAAAACTAAAAATGTGAATGAAATTTTGAATCCAGTTTGAATTGCTAGCCTCTGTAAATTTGTTATAAATCTACTAACATTTTTTAAAATAAGAAGGTCCAGAAATAAAGTGATTACTAATGTTAAATTTGAATATCTTTATGATATGTT
Organism: Rhinophrynus dorsalis; assembly: GCA_037306005.1. Taxonomy (NCBI): domain Eukaryota; kingdom Metazoa; phylum Chordata; class Amphibia; order Anura; family Rhinophrynidae; genus Rhinophrynus; species Rhinophrynus dorsalis. Next base: position 245,056,758 of record CM074718.1, on the reverse strand, counting down.
TGGTGTTGTACTACTGATTTTAGTTATCCCTGAATGACCAAAAGTGCAAGGTGCTCTTCACTGATTAAAAAAAAAATTGATTTACTATCAAGAAATGGAGGATAATCTCATGTGTTTTAATCTTATTTGATCAAATGAATGAACACAGGTAAACAAACTACACCAACAACAAGGTTGGAGTTTTTGAATCTATCTTTTTGTGAAGTGCAAGAATATAAAAGATCATTCAATCACACAAAAGCATGCTAGATCAATTAAATTATATCAATTAATTGACTGACAACCCATACAAAGTAAACTTCTTAAACATAAGTAAATAAAAGTAAAAAAAAAATCAAGAGCACAAAGTTGAATTTCACACTCAAATGATGAAAAGCAGTGCTATTAACAAATATTGTAAAGTTTAAGTTTTATATATCAATTAATTTGTAATATAATTTTTTATTGATTTTATTAATTTCCAAGCACAGGGGGATATAATGCTGATATTACCCTGTTTATGTTTTTATGAGTGAGAGCTTTAATTGTAGCCTTAGTGAAAGTTTTTTTTACCTTTTAACTAAAACTAGATACCACATTTAATTATAAATAAAATTGCAAAAAGATATTTTCTTATGACCAGCAAGTATGAATGTTTAGTTATGACACAAGAAATCTTAACTTTTATTAGTATATAATTAATTCGATTTTAATAAGGAGTTTTGTATTATACATAACCCATATTAATTAAAGAATCTTGCTTTTGTTTGAATGCAATTTCCAACATAATTGCTTTAAAATTTAAATTATGAGTTTAGACTCATGATACATAATAGAGCTTTAGGAAAATAGCCCAAAAGACAAAAGGTTATTTCTACTGTGTGTGTTCTTGAAAATGTTTTAATTGAAACTTGATCAGGCATGCTCTCTTATAAATTAAAAATATCAGTATGTAAGCAGTCTGCTCTATTGTGTTTTCATCTTTCATAATTACATTTTATGGACTTTTCTTTCTTTATCACAAGACAAGATGTGTTTGACATTAAAATAAGGAAATCATTTAGAAAGAAGGGTATATATAAACCAAAAAATTTAAAAACATATAGCTTGTGTAAATATGAAAATCAAATTTTTATTTATATATATATATATATATATATATATATATATATATATATATATATATATATATATATATTGTCTCCAGCAGCAATTTTGTTTACTGACCTCTGGACTAACAAAAATGGAGAAGTTAAATGATGTCTTTTTTAACGTTTTCAGCTATATAAATATGCCTAGATTTTAGTTTATTGCCAGTAAGATTGTGTGGGACTATATGATTTGTACTAAGTGTAAAAGCTTACTCTTATGAACATGGGTTGTTATAAAATATTGCAGTGTACCCATTTGCACCTTAGAGAACAAATACAAATCCCCATTGATTTAAATTGGGCTATTCTAGCATTCAAAGGGTTAAAAGGCCCATTTGGGGTATTTGTATTTTTCCCTATTGTGGAATTTATTTATTCCAAAATTGCACCTCTGTAGCTTGATACATAAGGCCTTAAGAGCCTAGCAAACCTTATCAAGTATGGCTGTTTTTTTTTTTTTTTTGTCTCTGTGTTTTTTGGCTCATCAGGATGTACTGTATATTAGTAATTAATTTATTTTTACATGTATTTTATTTAATTTTTATATTAAACATTTCCTCTTTTCCCTAAAAGTGGCCTGCATTCTATTTGCAGTTGATAACTATCAAGGGCTGTATCTCTGAATTTCTTCCTAGACTTCAACAGTAATCTGTTTGATAAAACCAGTGAAAATACTTAACTGCAATGTAATCTAAACAATTGTATGAAAGACTACTTTATATTGCATGCTGATTCAATTACTGGTCTTTCACATGAGGTTGGAAGGTACAAGTTTAGTTGAGAATTCAATTTTATGGTGTCTACGCTCTGTAGTCTGTACCTGTCCTTGGGGACTTAGTCTTTGACAAATTTATCAAAAGCCATCAAGTAGTAATAACTCTTTGTCACTAAACTGAGGTATACTTAAGAAATTATTATAAGGTCATATACTATTTTATGAGGCAATCTGTTGAGCAACACAGACTCCAGTATAGTGTTTCAAAAGTATGCCATAATGTTTTTTTCTCTATACTTTCTTATTTAGTAGAACACTTTCAGCTTTTAACCTGCTATGGAATTAGTCACAATATCTGAACCATATGCTTTTTATAAGAAGAGCAAAGTTCATGAAAATAAGCTTGATGGGGCCACTAAAATTTGTACTGCAGACTTATTTTAGTAAATGCAAAAACAATGTAGCTTTATGAAAGTCAGATGGCAATGTGCAATTAGTCAGGCATAATTATAGTTTCACTTATATCAAATCATTAGACTGTTGGCAGAAACACAAAAAGAAAGATATGGTTCAGCAATATTAAAATAATATTACAAATATGATATACTAAATTTAACTTTTCTGCTTAATAATTTAAACTAAATTACTGCATATTTTGACCTGGGCATTTGTAATTGCTTAATATTTAGTTTAATTGTAATAAATGGTCAAACAATAATTTTACTGGTCTTGAAAATACAAGATTTGTTTTAGACTTGTGTGTAACGCTGAACTGCTGTATTTGTTGTTTATAACTTACACGTGAAAATGGTAAAACAATTTACTGAAGATATTATACTGTGTGTACCATGTAGAGACTGCAAGCAGACCTGTCTTCACAAACACCTGTTGCTTTGCCAGAGCTCTCTTCTTAATCTTATTAATATATAGCCCTTCCTTCATATTTTTACAATACATTAAAGGGATAGTAACACTTCGTTTTAACTTTATTTTATTTTGTAGGCACTAAAAAAACATGAAGAATGATATAAGTCTTATCGCTCAAACCTTTATGGTTTATGAGATATTCACAAGCAAAGTTCCCCTCCCCGCCCCTTTTACCTAGTGTAAACAATCTCTTCTCAGATGTGAGTCTGGTTGTATGACAGTACAGATAACAGAAGAGGACAATTTTCTTTGTATGAAAACAATGAAAGCCCTTCCCCCCTTGATAAGTTTTTCAGCTTTTTCCATTATCTTAATTGAAGATTGTCCCTCTCTGCAGTCTACCTGGGCATCTCCCTTCTGATTTGGTTGAACAGGGGGGGGATACTTTGTTTGTGAATATCTCTTAAACCATAAAGGTTTCAGAGATAAGACTTATATCATTCTTCATGTTTTTTTAATGCCTACAAAATAAAATAAAGTTAAAATGAAGTATTACTATCCCTTTAACACTATAATTATTAGAGTGGGCAATCACTGCCATTTTGAACAACTGAAACATTCTGGCCCCTAGCAATACAGTCAGTAGATAGATAATAGATAGATAGATATATAGATAGATAGATAGATAGATAGATAGATAGATAGATAGATAGACAGACAGACAGACAGATAGAACTCATCCTCTCTGGAAGTTTAGAAGATACTGTACAGAAGGAATCCTGTGATGTTATAATCATGGCTGAACAGATTTACCTCATAGAATCACACATAAACTACAACTAACACCTACTTCTGCAGATTTCTTATCCTTTATATAATTTATTAAAGCAACTGGGTGACAACAAAATGTAGAGATATTTGTTAATATAGAGAAGATAAATACAGGAAAGACTTCAATGTGAATAACATATTTAGAAACATACAGAATTCACCAAACACTGCCCGATATGAAACAGAGTCTATACTATTTGATGTTGCACCTAATGCTAAACAAGGTTATATATATATATCAAAAACATGCTGCTATATACACACATAGGGATACATTTACTAAAGGCACATATCATAATAGGAACCAAGTAGTCGAGCACACTCCATATGATAAAACTTAACTTTTCATAAGCCATAAAATATGTGTGGTCTTTTTAAGTTAATTTTTTTCCTATGGAGTGTGCTCGACTACTTGGCTCCTGCTTGCACAATTATCTATAAGTCAGAGGCACCTCACTACAAACACAGGTGCGCGCGGCAGTTTAACAAATAATCCACATTTCATAATTGGCAGAAAATTTGTATTTTGTTCTGTGTTAACAATCTGCCATTTTATCAATGAGCAAGTGCATGGATATAACATTTATTTACAGCAAAAAGCTATAGTCTGGTCCTGATTGATATATCCAGTGTTTGTCTAGGGAACAAAATAGCTTAATATGCAAAATACGTATGGATGTGTTCTCAATATCATATGATTTTCACATGAAAATACTTACATACATCAGTTTCTTTTGTATTTTGTGATGTAGCTTATGTCAGTGCATTGTACACAAGGAAACAAGCTCTGCCATTCATAACTACTTATGAGGAGCAAAATTCAGCTTGTATACAAGGGGGGAGATGCACTAACATGATATTGATTGAGAAAGATAACTTCTCCAGTTATATCTCTTCCCCAGTTCTTATGTTATTCTGTAGAGCTAATACACTAAGATCTTTCAAGCTGGAGAAATCATTGGCTCCATAGAATAACACAGGAACTGGAAAAGTGATATCACAGGAGAAGTCATCTCCACTTTATTACCGCTTGACTCACACCTTAGTGCATTATGAAGCAATGGGTAACCACCCCTCCCCCATTTAAATCAATGGGAATGTTGGGAATTTTGCTCTCAGTGCAATTGGTTTGCCCCAAAATTGTACCCTTTTTTCTTAGTACATCAGACTCAGGATGGTAAATGTACACATTTTCCAAACCATCTCTGCTGGCATTGACCTCTAATGCCAGTGGCTGCAATCAGTGTGTGCGTTACAGCATATGATAGCTGTAGGGCATAATGGTGGATAGTCTCCTCCATTGTTAGAACTTTATTGCTAGACAGCCTATACTGCAGTCCCATAGCATGTGCAAGGAAATTGTGTAAATCGCACTATTTCTTCAATGCCTTGTTTAGCACATTGCCTTGATTCTTTAAGTGACAAAGGGGACTGCAACAAATTGCAAAGCAATGCACTGCAGTCCACTCTGGCACTCAAAGGTAAAAGGCTTAGAAAACATTGACTGCCCCATCGTTGTCCCCTAGGTACAAGCAGCGTTATAGGGAGGGTTTTTTTTTCATGAAGACTATTTTTATTAAGGACATCTTTGAGATGCAGCACAAAGTAAGACAATGCATGAAATAAGACAGCGATAGCAGAACTGTACTATTCCAGGCATGCATAGTAGATGTAAAATAACAGCAAATGCAGGTCGCTCATCCTGAAGCATCCACAAACATTTTGTATATAACATAAACATACCCCCAACCAAGGAAAAAAAAAAGGTGAAGAAGGGATTTCTCTCCTCCCAAAAGGGCCACCAGCCCCTGCCAGCACCCCCGGCACATCAGCCCCAAGCCCCGACATGGCAACTTGATTAATCCAGTTAGATAGGGAGGGATTTTTAAAGGCATAGTAACACTTCATTTTAACTTTATTTTATTCTGTAGCCATTAAAAAAACATGAAGAATGATATAAGTTTTATCTCTCAAACCTTTATGGTTTATGAGATATTCACAAGCAAAGTTTCCCCTCCCCGCCCCTTTTACCTAGTGTAAGCCATCTCTTCTCAGATGTGAATCTGGTTGTAAGACCAGACAGATAACAGCAGGGGACAATCTTCTTTGTATGAAAACAATGAAAGCCCTTCCCCCCTTGACAAGTTTTTCAGGTTTTTCCCTTATCTTAATTGAAGATTGTCCCTCTCTGCAGTCTACCTGGGCACCTCCCTTCTGATCTGGTTGAACGGGGGGGGGGATACTTTGTGAATATCTCTTAAACCATAAAGGTTTGAGAGATAAGACTTATATCATTCTTCATGTTTTTTTAATGCCTACAAAATAAAATAAAGTTAAAACGAAGTATTACTATCCCTTTAAATATATAGCTTAGAAATTTTGGTAAGATTCATGTCAAAATAACAATGCCAGTGCCCAATGTACTAGGGAACTGCCATTGTGTGTACATGCTTCAGGGTGTCTCAAATAGATGATGGCTTTGTTTTCTGCAAAACACATTTAATTACACATGTAATAATCATTTTTTGAAAACAAAAGCTTTCACCAGTTGGCGCACACCACTTCTAAAGAGCTGTCCATATTATTTATTTATTTTCCAGGTCTTTCTGAAGTTGTTGCTACATTATTTTTGCTTTTAGTGTTCAAGCATGATTTAATATGTCACAACTTGTTTGCCTAACTGGGTTTGATTGTCTGACATACTTCCACGAAAACAGGGCAGCCGTCCTTTCAAGCATGCTGCTGCCCAGACAAATGAAGTGTCACAACAGTTAGAACTCGTTCTTGTACTGTGACAGCAGTAGCTTCCTCTGACAAAGCCGGCAGCAGGGAATTTAGACTGTGGTAATACCAACAGACACATCTCTGGTCATTGCAGACTAAGGCCACACACACACACTCACAGCCACACATGCAAACTAAAGCTTGAAAGAATCCTTGATCATTCATGTGAAAAGTATTAAGGCTTGGGAATGGGTATTAAACTGGTGCATGGAAAACAAATACTGATCAGCATTTGTCAAATACCACAGCTAACCACAAACTAGGAAACACAATTACAATTCTTACAACTAAAAGAATGGAATATATATATGTATATATATATATATATATATATATACATATTTATAGATCTAGATATATTGAAGTGCTACAGACAACTAGAATGCACAAATTCATCCCAGCACAAATGAAAATTCTCAAAATTCCTATTTATTTAACCCTTTGAATGCCAAACAGTATCCAATGTGTTGGTTGATAACTCCCTGGCTCTCAAAGTAAAGAGTGTTTTTAACTTCTTCAAAGCTTGAGAAATTATTAGTGCAATATACTAGAGACCTCTCTAGCACCCATGGGGTTAAAAGGACCATTTACTTTAATGGAAATTGTTATTCTTCCCTAACACATGGTCAAGGTCAGATTTCCCAGTAAGCAGTGTAGGCAACTGCCTGGAGCTCCAAATTGTGAGGGGTACCTCAGCTGTGCTGGCCACACCCACATTCTGAATTGTGGGTGTGGCCAGAGCAATTTCAATGTCCCTGCACCAATTTTACATCCCTTTACAGGCTATCTCTCTAGCAACAAAGGAGTTATATCTTTTTTTTTTTGTCCTTGCTTGTTATAGGCCAAGGGATTTTTCTGTGCCTGAAGACAGTGGATGGGACTGGGACCTGGGTCATGTGAGGAATGGGTGGAAGGCCATGGTCAGAGCTAAGGGCTCCTAGAGTATCTTGCCTAGAGGGCCTATGATTTTTAAACTAAATAGGCATTTTCTTGACCTGTTTGCCTTGTGCTGTGCTTGTCATTTGCTGAGTAACCCGTGAAAAAGCTGCAAGTTATAAACTAGCCCAGTTAAACTCTGGATGTTATTCATCAAGCTAATGAAGTTCAGTACCACAGGTTTAGCATGAACATTCCTACTGATTTAAAACTTACTATAAACCTTTGAATGTCAAAGAGGTATCCAACACATTGTGATGCAATATATTGGATACTTTTTTGACAGTCAAAGGGTTAAACAACTTTATTGCTAGATGGATGTCCATCTCATTGCTTTGCAAATAATTCAAGGTCTCACTACCATTTAGTTGGATAAAAGCCACATTTAACCCCTTATTGTTGAGGGATTTAATTTTACATTAGAGTGCAAGAACAATTACTTTTTAGTATGGCTCTCATTAACCCCTTAATGACCAGCCACGCAGCCGGCAGTTAAGAACCACAGAGAATATTTTTGTTTCTGCTCCATTGGATTCAGGGGTCCCCAAACAGTGTGCAGCCATGCAGGGACCCCTGAATTCCATGACTTACATAACCGTCATGGGTCCTTAACGTAAGTTTTCCCATGACAGTTATGTACAGTCATGGGTCTTTAAGGGTATAATTTAGTAGGCCCACACAAATTATATATGATTTTTAAGCTTAAATGGGGCCTTCTTTTGATGCCACAATAAAGTATAACTCATCATTTAAGTTGATAAGATAAAAACATTGAAAAAAATAAAAAAACATTTGTATATGTTTTCCTGTGATAATTTGTGCTAAGACCCCCTAAGACAAAAAATTCCTACTGTCCACCTTTCCCACCCTGGTGTCCTTCTTCTTGGAGATCAGACTTTGTGGTATGTCTATATAAGTGTATCACATTGCCACACAGTAATTAAAGTCACACAAATGCATTTTTAAAAGTGCTGTATTCCCCTCTGGCACTCAATGATTAATGTCAGTATATGTGTTATTAAATATGTGTGAACAAAATAAATTGGACTTGCTCTAAATCATTTATTATGTTTCACAAAGTGGGGCCAATGTGTCATGGACTTTTTTGTTTAAATTTTAAGTTTCTCCCCCCAATCATGCTCCCAGTACAACAGTTCCCAATATTTGGCCATTTGGGGCACTGGGAGCTCTGTTCTCTGCTTGTCTCTTCCTCACAAGCACAGTGAGGAGAGAGGCAGAGAACACTGACATAATCAATGTATATTTACATTGCCTTTGTCATATGACTCCACTGACACAGGTGATCGTTGTAGCAGTGATCACATGTGTGGAGCCACAGAAGAATGGTGGAATCTGAGTGCAGTGATCACAGGTGCACCTCAAACATTAAACTTTTACTTGTCGGGACCGTCATCTGTCCTTAAAGGACAGATTCCTGTGATGGTCCTGGCACATCACCCTGCTTTAACAGGTTAAATCAATTGGAATTTGTGAAATTTTCATTGCAAACTTGTGGTGAAAGTTGCAGCATTTTAGATTGATGAACAAGGCTGAGGCAAACGTACAAAGTTACACCACATGCTCAATTTACTTTATGTCTTGCTAAGTACGTCAGTCTAAGCAAATCATACAGCAAAGGAGTGCCCACAGACTGCCCCATTGGCCTCTCCTTAGTGCAAGCAGTGCTAACAGGAGGCTGTTGTTTGTATGTAGCTTAGTAAATCGACTTAAGCAGGCACTGGATCACAACACTGATGCCAACACCTGCTATTGCATGCAGTCAGTGTGATACATCTGCCCAATTGTTTCATCCTAATCTCAAACAAATGTAATTAACCATTCCATAATATAGAGAACTACTGTGAAAGCCCGTGTACACGGGCCAAGGTCTGGGTGATGTTAACCCTTTCAGTACCAGAGGGGTACGCAACGCATTGCTTTGCAATACGTTGAGTACTCCTCTGGCAGTCAAAGGGTTAAGAGGCCTGTCCTGCTCTGAGTCTTGCTGCCAACGCAGTCATGCACTGCAGAGACAGCCCGAAAGCACAGAATGCTCCCAGCACAGAACTCCCAGCATTCTGTGCGTTTGGGCAGTCTCTACTGCGCATGATGGCTTCTGACAAACATCCTAGCAAATTATTATATAGCATGTGCAGAATGACATTTAATCATTTTCAGCTTTCTGAGATGTCTGCTAGATACTTTAAATATATGAACATTTTCAGAATCTGTTATAAAATGTAACTGGCAATGAACTGTATTCGTTTTACGTACCTTTGTGCTTATGTGCTGCATTATGGTTCGTAACTATGTAGTTTCCCGTAATATAGGATAGTAGGAGGACTACCTGCCTATAATATGTACATCAGCGAGATTTTTTTTTAATAATCTGACAGTTGGACATACCACAATAAATATATTTAAAAGGAATACTATGTAACATTGTGTCACTGAATCAAGTAACCAGGTAATCGTGCTATAGTTGTATGCTTTTAACAATTTAATAATTATTAAGAAAAAAAAATCTGAGACTGATCCTATATAATAATTCACTAAAGTTTGTCACAAGCCGTCATGTGCAGTAGAGACTATCTGGGCTGTGGCTGATATGGAGCGGTATCAGCCACGGCGTGGGCAGTCTCCACTGCGCATGACTGTACCGTGACCCACCGGCACTGTGGCCCGTGTAACGGGCTCTTCAACTAGTTGATAAATATTCCCAAATACTTCAAACAGCAAGGTCCCATTCACCCCAGAAGTGTCAGAAATTCCCTTACTAATAACTGAGATGTAAAAGTGTTCATCAGCATGGAGATCAGAGGTCCATTTAATGTTAATAAATTGCAGAACAATCCATAAATCAGACAACAAATTATGAAATAAATTTACCCTAATGTATTTTAAGGCAACTATACAAGTCAGTGCTTGCTCACCTGCAGGTCTGCACCCATGGTCTCTGACTACAGTGGATGCCTATGTAGTGTGATGTGACATTAAAGAGATAGTAATGTTTCATAATAAAAGCAGCTCTAATTAATCATCATAGTATTTGGACTTTGGAGAGTGTTATTTCAATTCTGTCAGAGTTGTAGTTCAAGAGTAACACTGCTCAGCCAGAGCAGAAGGGAGGTGCCCAGGTAGATAGCAGAGAGGGACAATCTTCAATTAAGATAAGGGAAAAACCTGAAAAACTTGTCAAGGGGGGCAGGGCTTTCATTGTTCTCATAAGAAGAAGATTGTCCCCTGCTGTTATCTGTCTGGTCTATGGACTGCATTCCCCATCTGAGAAGAGATGGCTTACACTAGGTAAAAGGGGCGGGAGGGGAAACTTTGCTTGTGAATATCTCTCAAACCATAAAGGTTTGAGAGATAAGACTTATATCGTTCTTCATGTTTTTTTAATGCCTACAAAATAAAATAAAGATAAAACGAAGTATTACTATCCCTTTAAGTGGCAATGTCATATATATACCTTGCATGAGACATTTAAATTTAGACAAAAAAAGGCTTATGAAAGGATTAATAAAAATGTAATTACAAACACATATATAATTATGCATGCTCGTGCATGTAAACACACACATGCACATTCATACACAATCATGCACATACACGCGCATGTATGTGAATCAGTGCTCTTATGTGCTCTCACACCCATGCATGCATACACACACATATATAAGCTAGAAGGGGCATTGTGTTATCTAATTTAATCTTATTTAGAAAAGTATACTATGTATGTGCCCTTTTTATTAGTTTGTTAATATGTATATTGTATTCCTTACATCGTTTATAGTACATTATGAGCTTAATTCATTGCATTATTAGCATCGGAAACCTCTCTAACATTCGAGGGGTTAAAACCCCATTTAACTCAATGAGAATTTTTATTTCTTCTCTACTGTGCAGTTGATATGCTCCAGAATTGCTCCTCATTCATTTGATGAATAGCGCTCTTTGTTCCAACTAGATAGGAGTGAACATTATTGGGAATATTCATACTGACAAACAATTCAGCTGGTATGTGGTTGGCAAACCTTTTAGCAAGCCTCATATAATTTACATCTCTCATTATAACAATTAAATTTTGCCTAATTGGTGGGTGTAGAGTAGCTGATTCTATAATTTATTTTTGCTGAATCTGACTCTTCTTCAGCTTAACCTAAAATTGACAAAATAGCCCTGCAACCATTTTACAAAAGTCACATCAATCATTAAGTTACAGATGTAGCAGGTGTTGCTGTAACTTTTTTTTCTAAAATATAGGACATTTCACAGAATGATATTGTATTATTCAAGTTATTTGGAGTAACGCAAAAGTTTTTCCTAATTAGCCACATGCTGTGCAACTATTTAGCCGCAAGTTGTACAAGAGTATCCTAATTAGCTGCTCTGTTTACTACTCTTTGTCTGTATGCAATGCTATTTTTAACTGAATGTAATTATACACTTTTGTAATTTAGTCCTTTTTTGTATTATATATATCAGGAGAAATACTAAGTAATGTTTCACACGTCTGAATCTTTTTCCAGTCCTGTTTTCAAGGGCTGCATACTTCATCCAATATAGAAACCCCTCTGGCACCTAAAGAGTTAACCCCTTAGTAACGGTCTGCGCACGCGGCCGGCACTTAACGTCCGCCAAACTTTTTTCCCCATTACCTACAATGACTTCCGGGACGTACATGTACATCTGTCACTAAGTGACAGTTTATGCGGGATGTACATGAACATCCATTGTCGTGAAGGGGTTAACGTTGAAATGTCACTTTGCAAAAAAATAAGTGATTTTGAAAGAGGTTTTAAAATGCCTTATATTTATGTTAACCACTTTTTTTTTATTTCCAAATAGTCTGTGAGATATTTAATTTTATTAGTTTGTCAGCAAATAAGCTAGACTCCAGGGAGTGGTAGCTGGGAAGCAGTGTGGAATGTTAGTATTTAGCAGGGTATCCTCTTGAAACATCACCCACTATTGGGCGATGTACAAAACGGCGATGAAAATAGCGATATCACAATCTCGCCCGTATGAAAAGGGCCAGATTCTGATATTGTGATATTGTGTTCTTAAGTGTTGCACGTTTTAATAGTAAGGATTTGTAAGGATAAAATTCCTACAGGGCATATTGCATAAACTTAGTCCACCCATACATCATCTTTCTACCAAATGTAATCAGTCTCCTGGGGATAGTAAGTTCCACTTGCACATTGCTGATACCCCTTTGAGCGCAACTGCTAATGGTGGTTCCAGAGCAAGAGTGCCCCTCTCGTGCTCATAAGGGTTAACAGCAGTATGAAAGTGCAACTTACTATCCCTGGGAGACTGATTCCATTTGGTGGAAAGATGAGGTAAGGCTGGACTAAGTGTTTGCAATATACCCTGTAGGAAGTTTATTCTTACAAATCCTTACTATTAAAACATGTGACGCTTAAGCCCACAATATCAGAATCTTGCCCTTGTGATGAGGGCTAGATTCTGATTTTGCTGTTTTCATGACAGCAACTTGTTTAATTCAACATTTTGTACGTCGGCCAATAGTGGGCAATGTTTTGATAGTGAACCTTTAGCAGGCATGCCCAACAGTACTGTCTAATTTGCATAAACTGGCAAACAAAGCTAAATATCTCACAAATTAATGTTTCAAACAAAAAGTGACTAATGAATATACTCACCTATTTGTTACCAAATTTTAGTTCCACTTTCAGTATTAGTTTGCATTAGCACAAAAAATGAATGAGCTGGTGATTAAAACCCCTGTGTGTAATAAAAAATATCCTTATCTCCTGACCAGGGTTTGGAAATTACAATGATAAATATCCTGCTGCCTGTCTATTTCCAGATATTCATGTTCTATTAATGTTGAATTATCACCCTATATAAAGTCCCCCAAAATAATTAGGCATATGGCGATTAGCTTCTTAACAGTGCTTTTATCGGGCACAAGTACCACGTACTGAAGTAATACTTCTTTTTCTGAGACTGACGGCCAGGCTTCTTGCTTTAGAGCTGTCTACGCACCTGCACCATCTGTCCCTTCCAGTACTTTACAGTACACTGCAATGCCTGTTAGAGGAGACTGGGATGGACAGCAGAGGCGTGGAGACGTCTCTAAGCCAAGATGTCTGCATGCAAGCCTGTCTTCTGGTCTCGGAAAAAGATGGACTACTTCAGAACCTGGTACTTGTGCCGATAATAGCACTGTTAAGAAGATAATCACCATATGCCTAATTATTGTGGGGTGACTTTATATAGGGTGATAGTTCCGCTTTAAATGTATGCATGAATCTGCCATTTTTATCTTTTTAGCAGTATCCTCATGTTTCATGGGACATTAAGACTTTCAGTTACAGTATATAATTTATTTCATCATCAAAAAAGGTGGCTTGCCAATTACCCTAAACACCCCCCTTATGTTATAAAATATGTTTAATAGTGCAAAACACCCCGTGTATCAGAAATAAATAGTTTCTTATCCATTCAATGTACTTCAGTGTTGCACAGGATAGATGAGGGAGAGAATGACCATCTTGCTTACATATTAAAAGATTGGCAGCGCTCTCCCTCCTAATCCTTGTCAATCTTGCCTTATAAGTCTACCCCATTTCTCAGGGACAGGAGTTAAACGATCAGTGAGCTCCCAATATATATATATTATATATATATATATATATATTTAGTGAGACAGCATTCCAGGAACACTGCCTTACTGTAATGAATACCACATAGTGTTCTGAGGATATGTGTACAGTGGGGAGTACGCGTTCATCGTGGAAAGCAGGGAAGGTGGGGGGCAGAGATTCCACTACAGGGGATGGACATCCTTGCAATAATATGCCTGCAGCACAACTACAAGATTTACATCACAAGGTAAACTTTTAGAATACTTTGGGGGTTATGCACTAAAGTATAATAAGGGGTTATGCACTAAAGTATAATAAGAGGTGATAAAGTGGAGATAACGTCTCCAATGTTATCACTTCTCCAATTCCTATGTTATTCTATGGAGCTTATGCACTAAGATCCCTTCTACTTGAGAAATCTTATTGCATAAGCTCCATAGAATAACATAGGAACTGGAAAAGTGATATCACTGGAGAAGTTATATCCGCTTTATCACTCTCTAGTGCATTTCTACCTTTATTGTAAAATCTACATTGATTAAAAAAAAAATTGCAATTGTTAAACAGTTTTACCATCTAATTTAAATGTGAACCAGTTTGTTTAGAGCTGAAAGGCCCACATTGTTTGCCTTAGTTAATGCTACTTTCATAAAAGCTACAGCATGCATCAGTGGAATTAAAAAGAACATTGAATAATCCTGCTTAGGGCCTTAACACACAAGACAAGTAATGCATTGGTGTCCTCTCTAGAATTCAATGGGTTAAAAGTTCTTTTAAATCAGCTGGATGTTTTATGTATCCCTACAGTGCATTAGGTTTGCTCCAGAATAGTTCATTCTTTTTCTTTTGTGTATAAGGCCTTTTGCCTCCTAAATAGACCCCATTGAGGTTTTGTAAGTTTAAGGTCACATGATGCCAGACGTTCTTATTCACTGAGTGACTTTCTCTTTGCAACTCAACCTTTACAATGAAGAGCTCCAGCAGAGCATTGTATTATCACCGATATTTGTTTTGTAGCAGTTTAGTTGGAAGAAATATTCAGCAAGTGCACTAACTGAGAAAACTGTAAATATGCATTTGTGTTGAAGAGCATGGCTGTTTTATGTTTTTCTAATTGCCGTTTAGGAAACATTATATAGTAAAAGGAAACACTTAGTGTTTATTTATAAAAGTTTTCAGAATTGAAAAAAATATGCAGTAATGTCTTGGAGACATGGATTAATGGGATTTTGAATACTTAATTGCTTATGCTTGTTATGTTGAATTTGAATATGTATTATGTGGTAAACAAACAAGGGTACAATTAATTTAAATATACTAGAGTTTTTTAGACTTTTTCATAAGATAATTCAAATGTATTTGGAGCAATTCAACTTGATAATGTATATTAAGCAGGGCTGGATTTCCGATTAGGCAGAGTAGGGTGCCAAATTTTGAGGCGTGCCTCAGCGGTGATGGCCACACCCACATTCTGAATTGTGGGTGTGGCCAGAGTAATGTCAATGTCCCTGCACCAGTTTTATACACCTTTACAGGATATTATTTAACCCCTTAGGGGAAATAGAGATCTCCAAAGCATTGCAAAGCAAGGCGTTGAAGCTCTCTATAGCAACCAAGGGGTTAAAACTTCTTTTTTGTGCTTGCTTGTTATAAGCCAAGGGTATTTACTGTGCGAGAAATAGTGAATAGGGCAGGGGGTGGGCTAATATGAGGACTAGGGCTGTGGCTATGGGTGGAGCTAAGGGCACCTGGGATGTAAATCTTGTCCTGATATTAAGTATATACTGTAACAGACACATCATATCATTATTCATGCCCTAACCTGTACTACACCCTATCTCACCCCATCCCACCCTTTCCCAACACAACAGATCTATTTAAAGGAACACTAACATCAATATATAAAGATGTCCCTATTACCATTTTCAGGGGAGCTAGGTGCACCAGGTGACCACCCCCCTTCCCTGAAACCCCCACTACAAGTCCAAAATCAGCAATCTCCCTTGTTTGACACCCTTTCATGCTCCCTGTCTACATGATGATCCATGGTTGGTTTGCGCATGACCTATTCACCTAAGTGGCTGTACCTCCAGAAAGTAGAGAGGAGGGCTTTTAAATGGCTGCCTCATCTTCCAAGAAAGTGGTGACCTGTGTGGTTATGGTGGAGGTCTCCTTTTACAGTTCACTATATTCGAGAACTTGAGTCATAGACAGTAGCACTCAGTAATATATAATAGGAACAGCGCCACTTGGTGACCATCAAAGAAAACTGTAATTTCATTTTTAAAAAAGTTTGAGTTATCATAATTGTTGAATGAAAAGTCTCCCAGCAGTAGGGCTACTCATATTTTACTCAACATGAAAATATATATTTTCTGACAAAACGTTTAATGCTTCTTTAAACTTAAAATTAAAAGAAAAGCTGTTGAACTTTCAAGATGGTGATGGTATAAAAACAGGAAGGTGCACGCCATCTTAGGCAACAAACAGGAAGTGATTCCCTAATTTTCCTTTGAGACTCTAAAGACTGTAATGCATCTGGAATAGAATAGACAACTTGCTTTAAAACCATAAGAAAATTAAGTCACACGTGAAACCGTCATTTGATTTAGCATCTTACTAGAGCAAATCAGTTACAGAACAAGTAACTGCCATGTTTCTAAATTACTTCAAGAATTCGAGCATTCTGGGTGTCTTTAGTAGTAGGTTAGACAAGCTTAGTAAATATTATTTTAGGCAGTTCTGTTTCCTGAAGTTTGTGGTCCATGGCCAAGGAAAAGTCAGGAGAACTGATATTAAAGTTTATATTTTTCAGCGTGTTTGATTTGACAGACACTCAACTTTTTATTATGTCAGTATATACTGAACCAAGAGATTTTTTTTAGACATTTTTAAAGGAAACTCCTCACTTCCTCAATTATCCTTGTTTATTTATCCATTTAAAAATATGGTTTTATAGATTAGCATCCAATTTAATTAACAGAAATCTCTAGAGAGTTTGATGCTGTTATACTAAGAAGAGTTATAGTAATTGTGGAGTAGCATCATTGCACCCTACATCACTGATACAAATTTCCAGGACTCAGGTTATTTAAAGGAATAGTAATGTTTCAAAATAAAAGCAGTGCCAATTAATCTGCATAGTATTTGAGCCATGGAGAGTGTTATCTCAATACTGTCAGAGTTGTAGTTCAAGAGTAACTGAATGATAAAGTATCCCCCTCCTGCCCCTTTAAATGGGGCTTTTATAACAGCGGCCTCTTTTACTCTGTGATTCATAAATAAGTTAACATGTGATACGAAATGAGCATTCCACAGTAAGAAAGAGTGTAGCATAATTACTACTTTGTAAGCACACATGCAGGCATTCTATAAGTCAGAAAATAGAATAGCAATACTGTTAAATCAGTAAAATGTAGTAAAAATATCTATAATCTTGCTGCTGTTTGTGAAAGACCTATGTAGATGTCAGTGTCCCACTTATGAAGTGTCACTTTGGAGTTTAGTGTTTTTTATGCTCCAACTCAGAGGTTCACAGATCACATTAGTATAGAATGTTGGACTCCACAGAGGCTGGTTAGAAAGAATGTGCAGTTGCTTTGGTAAATAGTCATGAATAGGAACTGAGGCTGATGCACTAAGAGGAACTTTAGTAATTTTGGAGCAAAACAAATGCACGATATAGAGCCATATGTTCAAAGAAGGAGCAAAATAGCTTTTGTCTTTTGTACAACCTTTCGAAGTACAGTGTTGTTGGGATCATTAAAGGGATAGTAATACTTCATTTTATCTTTATTTAATTTTGTAGGCATTAAAAAAACATGAAGAACGATATAAGTCTTATCTCTCAAACCTTTATGGTTTGAGAGATATTCACAAGCAAAGTTTACCCTCCCGCCCCTTTTACCTAGTGTAAGCCATCTCTTCTCAGATGTGGAATCTGCTTGACCAGACAGATAACAGCAGGGGACAATCTTCTTTCTATGACAACAATGAAAGCCCTACCCCCTTGACAAATTGTTCAGGTTTTTCCCTTATCTTAATTGAAGATTGTCCCTCTCTGCAGTCTACCTGGGCACCTCCCTTCTGATCTGGCTGAACAGTGTTCCATGAGTAAAATGACCGGGAGGGGGAGACTTTGTCACTGAATTACTCTTGAACTACAACTCTGACAGAATTGAAATAACACTCTCCAAAGTCCAAATACTATGATGATTAATTAGAGCTGCTTTTATTATGAACCATTACTATCCCTTTAATATTTTCAAAGAATTTCGGATGTGATCAGAAATATGTTGCTCATCCTGACTGAAATTGTAGTGTGTAACGATAAAAAAAACTAACAACAAAAATGTCTTAACTAAAGACAAAAATTCTCACATTCAGAACTTCATTCCTTCATTTTGTCTTTTGGAAAAGATTTCTTGTCATTAGTTCCGACAATTTTTCTTTTCCTCTGTACGACACTGGAGAATAGTTTAGCCACGTCCTTACCCCGCCCCTTTGTTCTTCAATTCTGTAGTTGTGTCGTCCACAATGGACATTAATAGTTTTTTGTCGTATAGAAAATATGTTGTTTATGCATACAATTAATTATTTTTGTCTTTCATACAACATTTTTTTGTCGTTATCTCTTTGAACATACGGCCTATAGAGGGCAAATTAAAATTCCTATTTATTTATTGTGCTTTTAACTTCTTTAATATTAAGGCGGACTCCAAGACATTGTAAAGCCATACATGTGAGATATCCCATTCAATAGGATAAATATCCCAGTACGTCTGAGATATCTCATTCAGTAGGATAAAAATCCCAGTACGTCTGAGATATCTCATTCAATAGGATAAAAATCCCAGTACATCTGAGATATCTCATTCAATAGGATAAAAATCCCAGTTAAGTCAATGGAATGTTTTTTACCTACCAAACGCACCATAGGAGACGCATGATAATGTACATTGGTTTAAATTGATCTTTTAACTCCTTGAATGCTTCACAATGCATTGGAGACCTTTCTAGTATTTGAGGAATGGAAAACCCTATTTAAATAAATGGGAATTTGCTGAATTTTTATTATTCCCCTAAGGTGCAGTTGGTTTGGTACAGAATTTCCCCAGCAGACTTACTTTGTCTTGAAGGCAGTATTGAAACTATTTTTGACATGATAAATATGTGTCACTGCAGTAGTATTAGTGTAACTGGAAAATATTGATTCTCTAACATCTGTAAATGTGCCAAATTTTAAGGCAATTGGACCTGATGGTTAAAAGCAAAGTGGGAAAAACAAAAGGACAAATACAACTTCACATTAGGTTAAATGGAGCTTTTAACCCACTTGTATACTAAGTGGGTGGAAAGGTCTCTGACATTCAAGTGATTTAAAGTAGGGAATGCATGAAAACTTTTGCATAACAAGAGAAACATGAAAAGCCATACATTTTTCCTTCATGGGAATTCCTTCAAAAAGTGCATTTTTCCCACTTTTTTCCAAACATTGAACAGACCCCCCCCCCAGACTTGTCCAACTGGAAGCCAAAGAACCTGACATACTGACCCCCAGCCTTGCTCAATGTACTGCTATATAGCCACAGAACCGCACATACTGACCCCCAGCCTTGCCCCACTGTAATCATAGGTAGCCATAGAACCACACATGCTGATCCACAGCCTTGTCTCAATGTACTGCTATGTAGCCATAGAAACATGCATACTGACCCCAGCTTTGTCTCAATGTACTGCTATATAGCCACAGAACCGCACATACTGACCCCCAGCCTTGCCCCACTGTAATCATAGGTAGCCATAGAACCACACATACTGGTCCACAGCCTTGTCTCCTTGTCTCAGTGTACTGCTATGTAGCCATAGAACCACACGTACTGACCCCCAGCCTTGTCCCACTGTACTGCTTGTACTGATTAATTCCAGCCATGTCCCACTGCACTGATAGCCATATAACCACAAAAAATGACCCCAGCCTTGTCCCACTGCACTGTTAGCCATAGAACCACACATGCTGACCCACCCTGCCATGTCCCATTACATTGGAAGCCACAGAACCACACATAATGACCCCCAGACTTGTCTCACTGTATCCATAAATCTATGCGTACTGAACCCCACAGAAGGATAAATTTCACAAAATAAATGTTACTACACATTGTGTTACTATCCCTTTAAAGTCTATGAAGAATTGTATAGAAAAAAATCCTAGATAAAATTATCAAATGCAATAGAATCCAGGCTTTTACTAGCTTCCTTCAGTATTAGGTTAGTCGGTATTTGTATATTCTTCACATTTTCAGTAGACAGTTGTCAAGAATATGAGAAAAGCACTTGGCATCTTTTTCATATAAAATTGACAGTTAAGTGTCATACTGCTTTTATCTGTAACAGTCAAACTATTAAATGTCTGACTATCAGAAATAAAACTTTATTTAACTCCTTAAGGAACAGTGGGAAGTAGGGAGCTCCAGAGGACCATGGGGCTTTTTTGATCTACGTGTTCTGTGATCGCAGAGCGGCGTGCAGCCACACTGCGATCACAAACTTTCATAATGTGCCAGGGCCATCACCGGTCCTTAACGTCCAGACAGGCATGACTGTCCTGGCACGTCACCGGTCATTAAGGTGTTAAATACACATTATGCCATTTATATATTTAGAAAAAAAACTGCATTTATTCAGACATTTAACCGAAACATGTGGCCTTATTTTAAGAGAAATATGAAACAATTCTGGACATAGCCAACTATATAGGAGGAGGGAAGTAAACACTGACATTGATTTAAAATAGACATTTAACCGTTGATTGCTAGAGAGGTCCCTGTTGCAGACCTTTCTATTACTGAATAGGTTAAACACCTCATTCACATACATGGAAATTGTGAGGATGTTATTTATCTAAGATGCAGTTCATTTGACCAGTTTTCCTTCTGCTTTATTTTGCTTATAAGGTCCAGGGAATTTTAATAGAAGTATTATATGCAGAGCATGTGTAAATTCTGTGGGCAAAGAAATGTGTTGCGTACCACTATGGCACTCAAAGGGTTAACAACATATGCAAGTGAAAAAAAGTAGGCCAAAAGTAAAACAAAATTGTTGCCCATATTTACCGCTTGTCCAAAGGCAAAAGAGTCATACAAACATATATAAATTCAAAATTCTATAATGTTACGTATATGTTTACATGTATTTGATAAATCAAATGCCAAAATGTTATTGCAGCCTGTCCCTTCATAACCTTTTCCATGTTTTAATAGTCATCTGTCTTCCATTACTTCATTGGTATGTCTACAATGTGTGCCTGGCTTGCAAGCACACGTTGTAGACCATTCCAATGAAGTAATTATACTTAGATATCTAGATGACAGCGCTCCTGAAGAGCCACCTACAGTCAGGCGACCGGATTCTGCCTCTGACAGCTTTACAGCTCGTCAGGCAGAAAGGGGAGGGAATGGAGGTCTTTATTTTCTTATTTCTCTCAAACCATAACGGTTTGAGAGAAAGGATTAAGCGCATTAAGTGTTTTTTTTTGTGCAGCTACCAATTAGAACATTCTTTTTTTGGGGACTTTACTATCCCTTTAAATAAATACACGCACACACACACACACATACATAATAAACACAATTTGACTATCTACCTTAATAAATGGTAGTGCTCATCTATATATTTAATTTAATAGTGTAACTTTCTTTCTTTAAAGCTCATTTGTGGCAGTGTTTGATACAATGTTAGATACAATGAAATTGAACATGACTGCACATGATTCTGTAGCATTTCTTTGCTTCCAACATATATTTTCCTCATTTTCGTTTATCATCAAAATGTAATGGAAATGCAACCTTGGAAATTAGTGCAATTCCGTTGTAAATATATTGTATTTTTACGCTCTATAATAGATGCAATAATATTGCCTGTTTTCCCAAGCCTTAATATCCATGGGTAAAACTTTTCCATTTTTTTTATCCAGTGTAGAGTACTTATCAATGCCAAAATTTCACTAACTGAAAAAAAAAAGTCTCATTAAAATAGTCCTCAATGGAAAAAAAATCCTACTACTTAGAGAATCTCCATTACAGCTTTGTTGAGAGATAGAAGTACAAGTTGGTCTGCTAGGGTAATATTTGTAAAATACACTAGATGTATCATTATCCACTAAGGTTATTAGCATGATATTAATCTTATTGCTAGATGACAGAGCACATTGCTCTCTGCATTCCTTCATGTGCACTTGATGCAGTAGCCTGATGGTGCTCTGTAACTTAAGTCTGCTTCCATATGTTTGCAATTTTTCTTTAAACATGTAAATTACATTTCTGGTAGCACATTCTTTACAATGACACTGGAAGCACCTGTTCAGCTAAAATATAGTTAAGGAGTACATGGAGATTGATTTGTCCAATTACCCAATTCCTCTGCTAGACACATTACCGACAGACAACTGTTTTGTTCTAAGAGGACATTTTATGTGTTTATGAGCTTTATGTGATATCATATTTGCAGTAGTTGATGTTTTATGGGTGGTTTGATCATCTCCTGATGTGCCCCACAGCGATCTCCTCATAACACTGAACTTGCTGAATGTAATGGCTCAAATAAAAAAAAAAAAAACTCCCAACAACTGTGTTTTTGAGGCGTTTGGATCTGCAAGATCCATTCAACTGCAATGTAATCAAGGCCTGACTTAGTAAACATGCCTCATAGCCTTTTATTTTCACTTCACCATGCTTTCCTACATTTTTATCCCTCCAGTACTCTGATTTGAAAACTGCGTAACTACAAGCTAAGTGTTGTCATTTACCGTATCTCTGAATTAACATATATTCTGTAGCCTTGCATTTGTTGTCTGCAGAGCTTTGCAAAGTCGAGTGAAAAAGAAGACCACAAATCCACAATAATATATTTTTTCCTTATTCTCTTTGCATGTCATGTAGAGACACCTGTACAGATTAAGTCTTGTAGTAATCTGCACATATGTGTCAGCTAAGACATAACATGTAACATGTTGTGCCATGTAGCCTTTCATGAGGGTTATAGTTTGAACAACGTTATAGTGATGTTATCATATGTTCCAAGATGTTATCATAGATTCAGAATTGCAATGTAATTGTAAAACAATATGATTTCCTTGAAATTATCTGCTCTGCTGAATGCTACTGTAGAGTAATAAGTAGTGTTGAGACCATAAGTGTCATCACTTGATGTAGTAGTTGAACCTGTCTGTAAACATGCTCTGTAGGACTTAAACTTTTAAGAGCCTGATGACAGAAAAGGAAAGAAGGGAATGACAGATTCACAGCACAAGTTCACTCTGGAAAGGACCACTTAGAGTTATGTAATGACAATTAAGGCCGTATGTAAAAAAAATAAAAAAATGGAAGAATTCTGGCTCAAACCATTTGCACTATAGGGGACAACTAAACATTTTAAAAATTGGAGACCACATGTTGAGTTAAAATTCTTATATTAAGTCAATGGAAATTTTTAGTTTTCCCCTATAGTGCTAATGGCTTGCTCCAGAATTCTTCCAGTTTTCTTTTGAACATGCCCCCTTTAATGTCTTGAAAAACAAATTAATGAAGGTGTTTCTTGTAATGAGGAATTTTTGTAAAACTGAATATATTAACTCATTGGATGCTAGAAATGTCTCTTGAACTAAAGAGGTTAAACCCATTGTTGAATAGGTGTCAAAGGGATAGTAATACTTAAAACGTAAAAAATATATATTTGGAGGGTTTATTCCCCTGAGTAAAACAAAGGTTATCCCACTGCTGTAAGGTGTTCAAACTTGAGTATTTTAGGTGCACTATCACAGTGGCCTGAAATTGTACAGTTGCGCTGTTGCTCCACCATCCTCTGGACAACTTTGGTCAGTTAACCATAAATCTCCATAGGATAGTGTAGCAACAGCACCACTGTACAGTTTCAGGCCACTGTGATATTGCACCTCAAAAATTAAACTTTGAGCTGTAATAACTTTTGAATAAAACACCTTTCAGCAGTGGGAGTACCCTTGTTTTACTCAGGGGGATAAACCTACAATATATATATTTTTTTACATATTAAGTATTACTATCCCTTTAACCCTTTGAGTGCCAGAGGGGTATGCAATGTGTTGCGTACCCCTCTGGCACTCAAACAGTTAATTAAAACCAAATGTGCATTTTAATTATCAGAAATATTATTCAAATGACTAGTTATATTGATAAGACTGAAGCTGGGTGACTATACATTTCTGCAGCTTTCAGTACCAGAGGGGTGTCCAATTCATTGCAATCAGTTTTTGGCACTGAGAGGGTTAAACTTCTGAAACCCCTTATATTTCTACTTAAAATTTCATCCTAAATCGCTGAGGAATAAACCTCTGGTGTGTTTATTTGCACATGTGTAGAATCCTTTGAAGACTAAATCTTAGAACTTTAGGAAGAACTGTTAGGTGAGTTCTATTCAAGGATTCCCCAACAACAACTTACTTTGGCCAGGATTCCAGTGCATGAGATATCTTCATCACTGTTTTGTTCTAGAATTGTCCCCTTTAGACTTCATTAGGAATCTGTCAGATAAAACCAGTGGTAAAATTTATCAGATGCAATGTAATCTAGGCCTTTATTTGATAGAACTGAAAAAGAGTAGGTATGCAGCTGTTTGGCCCTTTGAAGAAGCATCCTATATAATAATTCGTTAGGATGTTTGTCAGAAGCCATCATGCACAGTAGAGACTGCCCGAACCCACAGAATGCTGGAAGTTCTGTACTGGGAGCATTCTGTGCTTTCGGGCAGTCTCTACAGTGCATGACTGCGTCAGCGGCAGGACGCAGAGCAGGACCAGCCTCTTAACCCTTTGAGTGCCACAGGGATACGCAATGCGTTGCAAAGCAATTGCGTACCCATCTGGCACTCAGAGGGGTAACATCACCCAGACCTTGGCCTGTGTACACGGGCTTTTACACTAGTATATTATAATATGTGTTGGTACACAAAGGAATAGATTATACCTGGCCATTAAATATTAATATTAAGGGGGAGAGCAATCATGCAGTGGGCATTGAAGTGCATTTACTGGAGCACAAGGGTAGGGGAGAGACAGCACAAAAACTATCTAAGCGTAGTAAAATTATTTATTAACAGTATATACACATAGAAGCAATAAAATATGGATAAAATATCCCAAGTAAATAATATCAATGATAATAATAATACAAGTGGGGGTTAAAAGATATACCAGAACAAAAATACGCATGTATAAAAAAATGTTGGATCAATAGATATGACAGTAAAAAAGTATATAAAAATAAAGTAAGATAAAATGATCTGTAGAATGTATTGCTGGACTACAAGATCAACAATCTCCTAATCAAACTGGAGCAGACTTGGAATAGTATATATATCCATAAGCATTCATGAAATAATACAAAGAAACTTGGGAGCTATGGAAGCAGAGTCACAATGTGTATGTACACGGGGTATCACTAAACATAACCCAGAGGATTCTGGGTTTTCGTATTTTCTGTAGCACCCTTTATAGAAAATTAAACAATCAGTGCGCCAGAATCAAAACTCATCTAGACAGAACAAAGAAACTGTGTCAACTGCATTCCATGCCACACAAGCAAATAATCATAGAGGTGATGCAGAGGTCACAGTCATCCCAGGCTGAGCACAGTTGTGTATTTTCTAATGGGATATGTCCCAGTTTTGACATTATTACTTTGATTCTATACAGGAGAGCCATTAACATTTACAGACATACATATTTATTCCCGATAAGGTAATATTTCCTAGTTTTATAATAGGATTTATACAGTCACTAATGTTTGTTTAAGTATCGGTTCTGAGATATGATCATGATTCCTTAATTTCTATATTAAATTCATGTGTGTTCCATTTGCAGGGCTTTCATTGAGCGATTGTGGTATGATGAGGGTTCTTTCATCTTTATGCTAACCTCATGTGTGATCCACTGTGCTGGGACCTCAGAGATTAATTGGGATATGGGAAGGATTCCTTCATTTTTATTATCTATTTGAATAGCATTCAAGCTCTAGTTTGCAAACACTTAGTGCTATATTGCTTAGTTAATAACTTAAATCACTCCCTGAGTGTCTCTTCAGCCAGTTGCTTGACTCTTTGGTTTGCTGGTAGTTTGATTGCTAGTTAATGTATTCCATCTAACCCATGTTTTGGCTCTGGGAGTCATATAGTCAGCAACAAGGTGAACAAAGAAGGAAACAAATACTCCACTGTCACAAATACTAATTCCTTCTGCTCCCAGTATAAACATGTTTCTTTTAGACTTCTAGTTACGGTAAAATCTTAGGTATAGTACGCACCTGTGTATAATACGCAGGTGTATATTATACCCAAGATTTAGGGGAAAACAAGAGTGCCTATGTATAATACGCATCCTTGTTTTCCCCCTTACGAAAAAAAAAATGTATGTCTGTTAGTATCGTCCCTCCCTCCCCCGGCGATATCCGCTTTCCAAATAAAGCTTACTATGTTCTACTGTGATACACAGGGCATTACCATTGGATGGATGAGGAAGGTCCTGCAAGCCCATTGAAGGAAGAGGGCGGCAAATGCAAGCATGCCACCCGCAGGGAAGATTTACACAGATGTAAACCAGTCACCATTTTAGTAGCCCTTCCCTGAATTTTCTCTAGAGTATCTATATCCTTCTGGAGATGGGGTCTCCAGTACTGTACACAATACTCTAGGTGAGGTCTAACTAGAGATCTGTAGAGTGGAATGACCACTTCTATGCTTTATAAATCTAGCTTTATAACCTAGTTTAAAGGAGAACTTTACGGTAAAAATACGTGGCTCTTAGTTTTGTTTAATAGAATATCTTACCTAGATAGGTGTCTATCATTCAACAATCACATAACTAGTTATGTATTTTTTGGATTGTAGTTGTACTTTCCTGTAGATTGATCTCTGTTACAGTATGCATTTCATGCATACCCCCTCAAAACAATCAACAGACTTGAATAGGTAGTATAATGTTATACATATTATAATTCTATTTTTTATGGGTATACTGTAATTCTATTTTAATACATATCTTGTTTTAGCTGCCCATCAGCTCTCAGTTTGAGTTGCATAGTGTAAATATTTAGTTACTACATATTTCAAATTACTTGAATATACCATTTACAAAAGATTTGTACTCCTTGTAAAAATAGTATGATTCGGCTGTAAGTTAGACACAAGCAGTTCAGATGTCAAGTTGTTGAAAACTCAAGATAATCAGATATGCAGTTATCTTTAGGGCAATTATATGATAACAGTCTAGCACAGTAGATGTTTCATTCTTCTTCTGGGTAAAGCCATCAGTAAAGTGTTTGTCAATTTACAAAGTCTGGGTTTCAGTTTTCAAGCTAAAAGTGAAAACAAATATCTTTGGAGTAGCTCCTCATGCCTAATAATTAGTGCTCTGTCACAGTGAATGCCTCCTTTTGAATGCATTTTTCATCTGTAGTACTGAGATTCTGATGTTCACAATACTGACAGGACTTGGCATTACTAACTGGCAGATGTTTCCAGCCACTTCAGTGCTGCAGGGTGGGTTATGGACACCCAGCTTCACCGCTGTGAATTAAATTGGAGTGTTTCTGTTCTGTCTCCCGGGTTTAAAGTCAAAGGTAATTTCAAAAGATGTTTCATTTTTTTTTCTAATTGTTCCTTGATAAGTGAGTTAGCATTATCATTGTTATCTTTTATTTATTGATCACATACCTGTTCTGGAGCTCTGTACAAAAACGGGGAGAAAATAATATACAGTAAATAAAAAAACTCATCAAAGTGAGAATATTACCTTTAAGATCGTACAGTCCTGAGGAGCTCATATTTTAAAGATGCAATAAATATTTATTATACTGAGAGAAACATAACAAGTGCTGGCACAGTGTGCGAATTGCACCCCTCTGTACTGTCTATGAGCACCAGCATGTATGCTTATATATAGATGTATTTAGAATATTTCATTGTTCAGTTTTCTTTATCATAATGCAGCGGTTCTCAACCTCTCTAGTGCCGCAACCCTTTGATAAAATTTCCCAAGTTGTGGCGACCCCTAACAGTAAAATTATTTTTGTTGCTCCTTAATAGCTATAATTTTGCTACTGTTATGAATCGAAATATAAATATCTGTATATAAATGTAACGTAAGGCGTACGGGATGCCGTTCGATGTAACATAATGTAAACAGTTAAAGCGGAACTTTAAACATAAGTAAAGTCGCCCTGCATTAATTAAGCAGGTGGCGACTAGCTTAATGATAGGTATCTTATCGCTTAGCCTTAGAATTACTCCGTTATAAAGAAATCCTTACTGTTCCGAGGCCGGTCGCCAGGCAGACATCTTGTGCGCTGTCAGTTCCGGTCTCCTGGAATAGACAAAAAACAATTTTCTGATGGTTTTAGGTGACCCCTGGCAAATCGGCATTCGACCCTCGACGGGGTCGCGACCCACAGGTTGAGAACCACTGTCATAATGAATAATATTATAGCAATGACATCTTATTCTACAGAACTGGCTGGAAGGTACATTTCTCAAAGACTCTAATTTCCCCCTTCACACTCACACTCAGAGAGACAACTGATTAATACCAATATTCCTATCAATCAACTCAAGCTCCACCTCTATGCATGTCTGCCTGCATTAGCTAGCATCAAAAAGCTAGCTGCTTTCTCTCTCTCACCCAACAGCATATACTGACAACATGTATTAAAGTGACACATACTTTAGCAAAATGGGAATATATGTGGGAAAATCTCCACATGGGGAGGGGGATACATTATTACCACTGATTTGAATGCAATAAATTTTAAATTTAAAAAATTTACTTTTCAAGGGAATTCCTGTGAAAAGTGGGAATTCCTGCGAAAAGTAGGAAGTGACATTTTTCACATGTTTTGCTTTTGAGCAGGAAAGTTTCACCCATCCATGCTAAAAACCCAAACCTCTCATGCTTATAACAAGTCTTTAGCCACTCATTTAATTTACTAGTCTCCCATTGCTTTCTTGGTGTAGCCAGAGGCACAGGTAGTATTTCAGAAAATAATGCTTATCAGACCTCCATCTCCCACTGATTTTGCCATTGTTGCCAACGTATACCATGACAGCTGGGTAATGCCCAACACCTCCCAAAAATCAGTTAACCAGGTTCATCACATACCAAACCCAAGCATGTGGGAGGCAGCAAACTGTTCAACTGTAAAGATCTTGGTGACAGATTAACCTGTCTGTCATTATAATTATGGAATCCAATACCTCCACCACCCCTGTCTAGGTCTCCCTGTCACCCAGTTCCCATCAATTCTCCTGGCTGTTATAAGAATCCTTTCAAACAAGGGCATTACTATGCCAACACTTAAAATAATACCATTCAATGTCAAATCTGTTAGAATGCATGTCCTTCTTATACCCCCCCCCCTCCTTCTTATATCTAATTTTCTCTCATCTAGCTATTAGCGTCTCCTTTGTACAATTCCTACCCCAAATACTTTATCATTCAATTACTCTTGAACTACAACTGTGACAGTATTGAAAAAACACTCTACATGGCCCAAACACTATGAAGATTAATTGGAGCTGCTGTTTTTGTGAAACATTTCTATCCCTTTAAAGGGATAGTAATACTTAAAATATAAAAAAAATATGTTTTAGAGTTTATCCCCCTGAGTAAAACAAGGGTACTCCCGGTACCAGAGCTGTCCATAGGATGGTGTAGCAACAGTGCCACTGTACAATTTCAGGCCACTGAGATATTGCACCTAAGAAATTCAACTTTGAACTCTAATAACTTTTGAATAAAACACCTTTCAGCAGTGGGAGTACCCTTGTTTTACTTACGGGATAAATTCTACAACATTTTTTTACATTTTAAGTAATACTTTCCCTTTAACTGAATGTAAGCATTTCTGTAGAAAATTGACATATAATTAAACTCTTTTTTAGCCTCTTTCTTTCTTCTTTGGACATATATTTAAAGGGATAGTAATACTTCATTATTACTAACCATGTTGTAGCCCTTAAAATTCTGAATTCAACGATGCCAGCGGCATCTCTCAAACCTTTATGGTTTTAGAGATATCCACTTTCAAAGTTCCCTCTCCTTCTCTCTCCCCTGATGTCAGCGTTCCATCTGACAGCAGGGGAATCCGGTCCCGGGACCGGCGGCGGCTCTGCAGCAGTGCTGAGATCTCATTATAGAAACAGAAATCCTTCACAAACCAAGCACAATTAGAAGACCATTTTAGTGGAGGATTTCTGTTTCTATAAAGTGATCTCAGGACTCCTGCAGAGCCGGCACTTGCTCACTGACTGGATTCCCCAGCTGTCAGCTATAACGCTGACATCAGCAGAGAGAGAAGGACAGGGAACTTTAAAAGCGTTTACCTCTCAAACCATAAAGGTTTGAGAGATACCGCTGGTATTGTTGAATTCAGAATTTTAAGGGATACAACATGGGGGATAGTAATAACGAAGTATTACTATCCCTTTAAAACTGTAAATTAATGTTTGCATTCGACTTGGGTATATATTTTAAGGAGGACTTAAAAAATAATATACATAAGAAAGTCTGTGTTGCTTTTACAATTGCCAGCAAATGCTCAAATCTTGCATATACAAATTATGCAGTAAATGGACCATTATGCAGTACAACGTGAGTAAGTAATAATATATCAGACAATGGTTATAAAGTCCTCTATGAGATCTGAAAAGCAACACAATATATATTGAGTTGAGTATAATTACCTTGTCTGTATAATTAGAAAACTATTATGTAATTAAAGAGTAATTATGGAACTGTCCTCTAACAGAAAAGACATTAGATTCTTAAGGAATACGTGGATTTAAACATACAAAATTACTACCCTTTATATAGCTACAGTTATGTAAAAAGTGTGAATAAATTTAAAGCTGAAATCTTTGTTTTTTGGATTTTTTTATGTAAAAATTATAGTGTTTCATTGGATGGGGAACATCATTGAAAGTAATATTTGTCTACTTTTAAAGTGAAAAATTATTAAACAATGGAAAATAAATTGTCACCTATTTCAAATAAATATTTGTTTTATTTAGTACTTCTTTTGAAGGTCAAAGCATATTTGGCACATACCCACTGATTTAAAAAGGGCCTTGTTTTTAGTATGTAAGCTGTGCACCTATCTTTACAGTAAAAGGCTGACTCAAATCTGAAAGTGATATGTCATCTTTATTTCAGATGGATATTGTACACATGCAGAAGATTCACTTATTTAGATGGCTTCTGCTTGCAGTATAGATGGATATTGACAGATTTCTTTCCCATGTTTTAGATGGTTACTGCTGAAGAAAATCATAGAGAGGGTGTGTGATGTCATTCAAGCATCATGGGAGTTAAAACTGAAAGTAGGCGCAATAGTTTGTTTCCTTTTTAATTTGGGGTTCTGAAATGTGCAAATGGTACTATTGAACTTAAATACTATAAATATTAGCAATAATCAGTTAATTAATATAACAACATGCAATTTTAATTTATTTCAAATTATATGATGACATATCTGGCAGTATAGACACGTGTGATAGACTATTTTTATGATTATAAATTAATAAAAAGGCATTCCTTCGATGTGTAAACAATACAAAATAAATGTGTCCAGTCAGAAATATGCAAAATGGCACCAAAGTAAAGTTTACAATTCCTTGGTACTTTTCCTAGCAACATACGCTTTCCTTAAACACTCTTTTGCGAAAGTGCTTTCTTAAAATATCCTATATTAATAATTCCCTAAAATGTGTGTAATGCCTCGTCTTGCTCAGTGCCACCGCCACCCGGTCGCAGGGCAGTCATGCGCAGTAGAGACAGCCCGTGCCGTGGCTGATACAGAGCTGGACGTTCCTTCGGAGCGTCCAGCTCTGTATCAGCCGCAGCGCGAGCAGTCTCTACTGAGCATGACTGCCCTGCGACCGGGTGGCGGTGGCACTGTGGCCTCTGTAACGGGCTCTTCAACTAGTTTCACAATAAAAGCAGCTCTAATTAATCTTCATGATATTTGGGCCATGGAGCGTGTCATTCAAGAGTAATTGAATGATAATGTATCCCCCTCCTGCCCCTTTTACTGATGTAACATTGCTCATCTCAGAGCAGCAAGACTGTCTGGATGGATCACAGAGAGGGACAAACTTCAATTATCATAAGGGAAACACCTGTCAGGGGTTTTCCCTATGCTCACAGTAAGAAGATTGTCCCTTGCTGTGAGCTGTCTGGTCTCACCAGATTCCACATCTGAGGGGAGGCGGCTCACAAAATTACTCTTGAACTACAACTCGGACAGTACTGAAATACTCTCTGTGTCTAAAATACTATGAAGATTAACTGAAGCTGCTGTTTTCGTGAAACATTACTATCCCTTTAAGAAACACATGAAACAGCCTGAGCTACTGACACGTTATCAGAATATATTCTTTCTTTTCTACTGTTTGGGATAACTGTTTTGCTGGACCATGGTGTGGAAGGCCTGAGAACTTCATGCTGATGCATTTCTCTGTGATTTTAAACATTTTTTGGCAACAGTTCTTAAGAAAGCAGCATTATATGTGGTTACCTGGTTCAGACATTGGTATAGTTTTACACTACTGAATGTACTTGTTTCATGTGCTCAATTTGTGGTTACTGAATACTTTATTTCTGGAACCAATTCATTCCCATGCTTGCAACCATTTTTTATGAAGTTCTAAGTACAATGTTCTTTTGGGTTCTTTCTTTAAAAATCTGTCATTAATGAAAATAAAATAAACAATGGGCAAAATGTGGAAAACTATGACTTGATATACTTGATTTGTTTAGGATTTTTACCTTAGAATTATGAAAGTACACAAACAGCGGCAAGCCAAGAAAAAATGTGTTTGTGTGTGTATATATATATCTATATATATATATATATATATATATATATATATATATATATATATTTATTTATTTATAAGCAAGAAGTCTACAGCATTACCTGTAACTCACATCCTCACACTCTCTTACACACACAGGCACAAGCACATGAAAAACACACAAAGAAACACACAATGTGACAAACTTAGATACTTAGTGAGGCTGATGTACTAAGAAAATGGTGGAATTTTGGAGGAAATCAATTGCATACATGGGAAGAGATAGAAAAAAACACAAAACACTCAAAACTGCCATTGATTAAGTTGGGGATTTAAAATCCCTGTACTATTAGAGAGGTATCTAATGCATTGCAATGCACAGGGCAACTGACAAACATTGAACTTGTTGAAAGCAAAGTGTAACCCCTTAACGTCACATGACGTTCCAGGACCATCACTCAGTCCAGAAGCCATTGAATTATTGTATGACACCGTGGATGCACTCCTGTCACGGTTTATTATGACTCTCAGACACAAGTTTTAGGTAAAAAAAAATCAATTTTATTGAAATAATAAATGATAACTTAGGATGGCAATAACATACATCTATATATATACAGAATATAGCACAGACAGAAGGCAGACTCTACCGGTCCTGTCAATATACCGGACAGGACAGTCTTTAGGCTCTACCGGCCTTGCCAATACCGGGTAAGGCAACCTGCAGATGGAATAGCATAACGGTTTTACCGGCCTTACCAAATTACCGGGCAAGGCAGCCTCAATAGATACACAATGTAGGCTCTACCGGCCCTGCCAATACCGGGTAAGGCAACCTCAGATGGAATGTGGCAAAAGGTTCTACCGGCCTTACCAATACCGGGCAGGGCAGCCCAGAGATAATAGCAGCAGTCAGATGGAACTGGCAAATTAGCAGAATCGTTAAGCAGCAAGGCTTTGGAGCAAACCAGCGTCCGCACGCTGGGACCAAAACAGATTTGTATAGCTGATAGGCTTTGGAGCAAACCAGTGACCACACACTGGTGTAACAAGCGAGTTTGTATAGCCGCAAGGCTTAGGAGCAAGCCAGCGTCCGCACGCTGGGACCAACACAGATTTGTATAGCTGAAAGGCTTTGGAGCAAACCAGTGACCGCACACTGGTGTAACAAGTGAGTTTGTATAGCCGCAAGGCTTAGGAGCAAACCAGCGTCCGCACGCTGGGATCAACACAGAATTGTATAGCTGATAGGCTTTGGAGCAAACCAGTGACCGCACACTGGTGTAACAAGCGAGTTTGTATAGCCGCAAGGCTTAGGAGCAAACCAGCGTCCGCACGCTGGGACCAACACAGATTTGTATAGCTGAAAGGCTTTGGAGCAAACCAGTGACCGCACACTGGTGTAACAAGTGAGTTTGTATAGCCGCAAGGCTTAGGAGCAAACCAGCGTCCGCACGCTGGGACCAACACAGAATTGTATAGCTGATAGGCTTTGAAGCAAACCAGTGACCGCACACTGGTGTAACAAGCGAGTTTGTATAGCCGCAAGGCTTAGGAGCAAACCAGCGTCCGCACGCTGGGACCAACACAGATTTGTATAGCTGATAGGCTTTGGAGCAAACCAGTGACCGCACACTGGTGTAACAAGCGAGTTTGTATAGCCGCAAGGCTTGGGAGCAAACCAGCGTCCGCACGCTGGGACCAACACGGAATAGTAGCAATGTCACCAACGCGACCAGGCAGAAGGTCGCCAGGATACTGAAGACAGGTGATGAGATGACAGGAACCAGCAACGATCAGTCAGGTCAGAAAACAGCAGAGAAGTTCAGCAGGAACTGCAACACCAGAGACTAGGCCGGAACCAGGACTAGAAGTACTTCAGCATGCAGGAAACACTGGAACAGTAGAGATCAGGAACTCAGGAACACATGAGATCAGGAACTCAGGAACACTGGAACAGAGGCCCAGCTATCACTAGCATAGTGATAGCAAGAAGGTCAGAAACAACACGAAAGGGCACTCAAAGGGTGCCCAATCCAGGTTTAAATAGTCAATAAGAGGCGGGCTATCTGCAGACAGCCAATAGAAGCCCCCTACTGGTGACAGACAAGTAACTGCAGCAAATCACGGGCATCGTGATAGTACCCCCCTTTCAAAGACCCCCTCTCCTAGAATAGGGTTTAGGTTTCTGCGGGTAATTGGCATGAAAGGCCCTAGTTAACCTAGGTGCATGAAGGTCCGTACTATCCACCCATGATCGATCCTCAGGACCATACCCTTTCCAATGTACCAGGTACTGTACCCTTCCTCTAAGCCTACGGGAATCAATAATGCTCTGAACCTCGTACTCCTCCTGGCCCTCGACCTCAACAGGTCCTGGCACCACAGGTGTGGTAGTATAGCGATTGCAAACCAGAGGCTTAAGAAGGGACACATGGAACACATTATGGATACGCATGGATGCAGGTAGGTCTAGTGCATAGGAGACAGGGTTAATTTTGCGAATAACTCTGTATGGACCAATAAACCGAGGAGCCAACTTATTAGACGGAACCTGCAGCTTGAGATTTCTGGAGGAAAGCCATACTCTATCCCCAACCTGAAAGGAAACCGCTGGAAGCCTTCTGCGATTAGCATGGCGCTGATGACGCTGAAATGACTGACCAAGTGCCCTCTGAACTTGTGCCCATGTGGAACGGAGTTGCTCGATATGCTCATCCAGAGCTGGAATCTGTTGCGTCTGAAATGAGTCTGGAAGCAAACAGGGCTGGAACCCATAATTAATCAGAAACGGAGAGCTCCCAGATGAAGAATTGACCGCACAGTTCCTGGCGAACTCTGCCCAAGGCAACAAGTCGGACCAATTATCATGATGGTCAGTAACGAAACAACGGAGAAATTGTTCCAAGCCCTGATTAGCTCGTTCAGCGGCTCCATTGGTCTGGGGATGGTAGGCAGAGGAGAAGGACAGCTGTATGCCCATCTGTTGGCAAAATGCCCTCCAAAATCTAGACACAAACTGGCTCCCCCTGTCAGACACCAGTACCCTAGGCACTCCATGCAACCGGAATACTTCTCTGGCGAACACCATTGCCAAATCCTTCGCTGAAGGAAGACCACGGAGGGGCACGAAATGAGCCATTTTAGAAAACCTGTCCACCACCATGAATATAAAGGAGTACCCCTTCGACATAGGCAACTCTCCCATAAAATCAATGGAAACATGAGACCAGGGGCGTTCGCCATTAGGCACCGGTTGAAGCAAGCCCACAGGGAGATGTCTCGGGGTCTTAGCGCGGGCGCAGGTGGCACAGGCATTCGTAAATTCGGCACAATCGTTTCTCATGGAAGGCCACCAAAATAACTGAGAAAGGGACCATAACAATTGGTCTCTACCAATATGTCCCGCAGCCTTAGAGGAATGGTAGGTTTCGAGCAGCCTAGTACGAAATGATTCAGCGACAAAACATTTGCCCACTGGGGTTTCATGGGGAGCGGACCCCTGAGAGGCCAGGATCTCCTCCCCTAGAGGAGAAGTGATAATTGTGCGTATAGTAGCCAGTATTCTATCAGGTTGGATGATAGGAGCTGGTGCTTCCACTCTGTCACTGTCGGCCTCAAATTGTCTTGACAGTGCATCAGCCCTGATATTTTTTGACCCTGGTAAATATGATACAATGAAATTAAATCGAGACAGGAACAGTGCCCACCTGGCCTGACGAGAGGACAATCTCTTGGCCTCCGAGAGATAGGTCAGATTCTTATGATCTGTTAGGATTAAGACAGGATTCTTAGTACCTTCAAGCAAATGACGCCATTCCTTTAGAGCAAGGATAATGGCCAATAATTCTCTGTCACCTATCTCATAGTGGCTTTGAGTGACAGTCAACTTTTTAGAGAAAAACCCACAAGGTCTGAGAGTTCCACCTTTCTCGTGTCGCTGCGAAAGTACTGCCCCGACCCCAATATCTGAGGCATCAACCTCTAACGTAAATGGAAGTAAAGGATTGGGGTGGGATAACACAGGAGCCGCAGCAAATGCCAGCTTCAAATTCTCAAAGGCTTTCTCAGCAGATACCGGCCAACAAAAAGGATTAGCACCCTTGTGCGTAAGATCGGACAGAGGTTTGACAATGGAAGAAAAGTTCTTAATAAACCTCCTATAATAATTAGCGAAACCCAGGAAACGCTGTATGGCTTTAAGACCCTTGGGTTTTGGCCATTGTAGGACAGCTGACAACTTTTCTTTGTCCATGGCAATGCCATCATTGCCAATTATGAACCCCAAGAATGGCACACTGGTTCTATGAAACTCACATTTTTCCATTTTACAAAATAATTTGTTCTCACGGAGTCGTAGCAATACTGCGGATACATCTTTGATGTGCTGTGCCATGTTTTGGGAGTAAATCAGTATATCGTCGAGGTACACCACAACACATGTCTGTAACATATCTCTCAGAACATCATTTATCAGTTCCTGGAAAACTGCGGGTGCATTACACAGCCCAAAAGGCATTACTAGATACTCGTAGTGCCCAGCTCGAGTATTAAAGGCAGTTTTCCACTCATCACCTGCTCGAATGCGAACCAGATTGTAAGCGGCCCGTAGGTCCAACTTGGTAAATATCGAAGCTCCCTTAAGCCTGTCAAAAAGCTCAGTGATGAGTGGTATTGGGTATGCGTTTTTTGCCATTAGTTTATTCAAGCCCCGGTAGTCAATGCATGGTCTTAATTCGCCATTTTTCTTTTTTACAAAAAAGAACCCAGCCCCAGCTGGAGAGGTAGATTTACGTATGATCCCTCTAGCAAGGGCATCAGAAATGTAATCCTCCATAGCCTTATTTTCATCACAAGATAATGGATAAGTGCGTCCTTTCGGAGGTACTGCACCAGGCTGCAATTCAATGCAACAATCATAAGGTCTATGCTGGGGTAGCATACTAGCCTCTCCTTTGCTAAAAACATCGCCAAACTGTTGGTACACATCCGGCATAGCAGAGGAGGTGCACATGACCTTAATAGGCTGGATGACGCACTTGTCCATACAAAACTGGGACCAAGCAGCAATTTCACACTTTTTCCAATCGAATTGTGGGTTATGTAACTGTAACCACGGAAATCCCAATATCACCGCATGGTGCGGGGAATTAATCAGTTGAAACTGCTGCTCTTCTCTGTGAAGTGCCCCAATAGTCATAGACAATGGCATAGTTTCAAATATAACCTGAGGCGGTTCTAAGGGTCTACCATCAATCGCTTCAATAGTCAAGGGGTTTTCTCTTTCAATGCGTGGAACTCCGTGCAATTCAGCAAAGGTATTATCCATAAAATACCCTGCTGCACCGGAGTCAACCAAGGCCAAAACCTCCACAGAGCGTTGTGCCCAAGACAATACCACCTGTATGGTGGGTTTCATTATGCCCGACACTGGGGACGATTGTACACCACCTAGGGCCTGTCCCCCAAGATACCCTAGGTGTGTGCGTTTCCCGGACGTACCGGACAGGAATTTAGCAAGTGCCCTTTTTTACCGCAGTATAAACATAACCCTTGTTTTTTGCGATATAGTCTCTCTGCCTTGGATAGTCTAGTGAAGCCTATTTCCATAGGTTCACTTGTTTCCCGTACTGGTTCACTAGACTTCAATGCCAAGGGAGGGATGGGTGGGCAAAACATGCTACTAGGCTCATTATTTTTTGACCGTAACTTACGATCTCTGGCAATTGATCTCTCACATATTCTGGAGTCAATTATCATAACATACTCAATGTAATCATCTAGATCAATAGGTAGATCTTTAGCAGCGATTTCGTCTTTAATGTGGTCATTCAGGCCTTGAGAGAAGGCTGCCAATAATGCCTCGTTATTCCAACCTACCTCTGCTGCCAATGTGCGGAATTCGATGGCATAGTCGCCCACTGTACGCCTGCCCTGTTGTATCTCCATAAGGCATTTGGCAGCAGAGGTGGTTCTACCAGGAGGCTCAAACACTCTTCGAAAGGAACGCACAAATTCATTAAAGTTCTTAGTACAAGGTTTAGCATTCTCCCACAAGGGGTTAGCCCAAGCCAATGCTCTGCCAGTGAGCAGTG
Source organism: Rhinophrynus dorsalis (assembly GCA_037306005.1). Lineage (NCBI taxonomy): Eukaryota > Metazoa > Chordata > Amphibia > Anura > Rhinophrynidae > Rhinophrynus > Rhinophrynus dorsalis. The sequence goes on along the minus strand of CM074718.1, from coordinate 245,017,901 downwards.
ATATCGTGAACCCCACTTTACTACGATCATTGGGAAATGCGTGTGCCGTCAATTCCATAAAGATTTCGAGTTGATTGATGAACCCTCTGCAGAGACTAGGGTCACCATCATATCTTAGCGGCAAGGGTGCAGAAGCCGTTAACCCTTTAACAGTACCCCCTAGGGGTCTGGTATCACTTTCCGGTGTCTGACTTGGCGAGACCACCGGGCTAGAGCTAGATTGGTCAGCAGGTACCGTGCGTTCAAGGATCGTTTGAATTGCAACTGCCAACTGATCCAAACGTTGCTCGAGCACATCCATCCTCCAATGGATATTCTGTGCGTTACCTTCACCCTTGCTGTCTGAGGTCATGGCCCTTTCGTACTGTCACGGTTTATTATGACTCTCAGACACAAGTTTTAGGTAAAAAAAAATCAATTTTATTGAAATAATAAATGATAACTTAGGATGGCAATAACATACATCTATATATATACAGAATATAGCACAGACAGAAGGCAGACTCTACCGGTCCTGTCAATATACCGGACAGGACAGTCTTTAGGCTCTACCGGCCTTGCCAATACCGGGTAAGGCAACCTGCAGATGGAATAGCATAACGGTTTTACCGGCCTTACCAAATACCGGGCAAGGCAGCCTCAATAGATACACAATGTAGGCTCTACTGGCCCTGCCAATACCGGGTAAGGCAACCTCAGATGGAATGTGGCAAAAGGTTCTACCGGCCTTACCAATACCGGGCAGGGCAGCCCAGAGATAATAGCAGCAGTCAGATGGAACTGGCAAATTAGCAGAATCGTTAAGCAGCAAGGCTTTGGAGCAAACCAGCGTCCGCACGCTGGGACCAACACAGATTTGTATAGCTGATAGGCTTTGGAGCAAACCAGTGACCGCACACTGGTGTAACAAGCGAGTTTGTATAGCCGCAAGGCTTAGGAGCAAGCCAGCGTCCGCACGCTGGGACCAACACAGATTTGTATAGCTGAAAGGCTTTGGAGCAAACCAGTGACCGCACACTGGTGTAACAAGTGAGTTTGTATAGCCGCAAGGCTTAGGAGCAAACCAGCGTCCGCACGCTGGGACCAACACAGAATTGTATAGCTGATAGGCTTTGGAGCAAACCAGTGACCGCACACTGGTGTAACAAGCGAGTTTGTATAGCCGCAAGGCTTAGGAGCAAACCAGCGTCCGCACGCTGGGACCAACACAGATTTGTATAGCTGAAAGGCTTTGGAGCAAACCAGTGACCGCACACTGGTGTAACAAGTGAGTTTGTATAGCCGCAAGGCTTAGGAGCAAACCAGCGTCCGCACGCTGGGACCAACACAGAATTGTATAGCTGATAGGCTTTGAAGCAAACCAGTGACCGCACACTGGTGTAACAAGCGAGTTTGTATAGCCGCAAGGCTTAGGAGCAAACCAGCGTCCGCACGCTGGGACCAACACAGATTTGTATAGCTGATAGGCTTTGGAGCAAACCAGTGACCGCACACTGGTGTAACAAGCGAGTTTGTATAGCCGCAAGGCTTGGGAGCAAACCAGCGTCCGCACGCTGGGACCAACACGGAATAGTAGCAATGTCACCAACGCGACCAGGCAGAAGGTCGCCAGGATACTGAAGACAGGTGATGAGATGACAGGAACCAGCAACGATCAGTCAGGTCAGAAAACAGCAGAGAAGTTCAGCAGGAACTGCAACACCAGAGACTAGGCCGGAACCAGGACTAGAAGTACTTCAGCATGCAGGAAACACTGGAACAGTAGAGATCAGGAACTCAGGAACACATGAGATCAGGAACTCAGGAACACTGGAACAGAGGCCCAGCTATCACTAGCATAGTGATAGCAAGAAGGTCAGAAACAACACGAAAGGGCACTCAAAGGGTGCCCAATCCAGGTTTAAATAGTCAATAAGAGGCGGGCTATCTGCAGACAGCCAATAGAAGCCCCCTACTGGTGACAGACAAGTAACTGCAGCAAATCACGGGCACCGTGATAACTCCACTCTACCATCCCAGAATTCATTTCACGAAAAAAAAAGTGCTGTGGTCCTCTACGGCCACCCACTCCTGGAGCAGGCAATTTTTAAGGGGTTTAACGTAAGGTGCAGTTGGCTTGCACACCACTGTACCACTATTGCACTGGTAGTCATAGAAGTATACACTGTTTGTGACCCCAGCCTTATCTAACTGGCAAACTTTTACCACTTTCCAACTGGTAGTCACAGAATGACATACCAGCCTTTTACCACTTTCCCACTGGTTGTCACAGAATGACATGCCAGCCTTTTACCACTTTCCCATTGGTAGTCACTGAACAATCTTTCTTAAAATACAGGGAGTGCAACAAAATTTGCAAAAAGGCAGTTAGGGTAGCAAAAATAGATAATGAAACTCGAATTACAAGGGAAAGAAAGACTAATTCAAAAAAGTTTTTCAAATATATAAATAGCAAAAAAATTAAGAGGGAGTGCATTGGATCATTCAAAAATGAGATGGGTAAGTTGATTAGTGATAGAAGAACCTCCACAAGTAACAAATAAAACAATACAATTATCAGATATTGGGTTAACTCAAGAAGATGTCATGTGACTGAACAAAATTGAGACCGACAAAGCACTGGGTCCTGCTGGTATACATCCAAGGGTTCTTCAGGAACTTAGTGCAGTGTTAGCAAAACCCCTGTATTTACTCTTTAAAAATTCTATCACCACAGGCTCAGTGCCACAGGATTGGCAAGGAGCTAACATGGTGCCTCTGTTTAAGAAGGGAACTAAAACAGAACCTGGGAATTATAAACCTGTATGTGAGTTTGACCTCTGTAGTGGGACAACTGCTAGAAGGGATAATAAGAGACTATATTCAGGATTACAACACAAAAAATAAGATCATTAGCACAAATCAACATGGTTTTATGAAGAATGCCAATCTAATCCTTTCAGCTTTTATGAGGAAGTAAGCAGCAACCTTGACAATGGCAAGGCAGTAGATATAGTATATCTAGACTTTGCAAAGACACTTGATATAGTGCCACACAGAAGGCTGGTGTATAAAATAAGGAAATTGGGGCTAGGCAATAACCTTTGCAATTGGATACAAAACTGGTTGAAGGATAGGGAACAGCGTGTGGTTGTAAATGGAAAATTCTCCAGTACAGTTAAAGTGGAGAGTGGACTACCTCATGGTTCAAATGACCCGGAAATAGATATAGAAAGCAAAATATCAATATTTGCAGATGATACTAAATTATGCAGGGTCATACATTCATAACAGGGTATTTTCTCTCTGCAGAGGGACTTATATATAATGTCAGATTGGACAAACAAATGGAATATGAAGTTTAATGTGGGGAAGTGTGAAGTCATGCATTTGGGAGGAAACAATCCCAAGGCTACTTATGAACTTAATGGAATCATTTTAGGGGACTCATTGCTAGAGAAAGACCTGGGTATCCTTGTCAACTACAATCTTGGAAACAGTGACCAGTGTCAAACAGCATTAGCAAAGGCAAACAAAATCCTGTCTTGCATAAAAAGAGGTATCGAAGCAAGAGTGGATAACATTATTTTGCCATTATACCAATCATTGGTAAGACCTCACCTTGAATATGCAGTGCAATTTTGTGCACCGGTTCTGAAAAAGGATATACTAGAACTAGAGAGGGTACAGTGAAGATCAACAAAATTAATTAAGGGAATGGAGGACTTGACATATGAGGAACGACTAGACAAACTTGGTTTATTTACTCTAGAGAAAAGACAACTAAGAGTAGACCTTATAACATTGTACAAGTATATGAGAGGTCAATACAAGGACCTCTGCAGTGAGCTATTTATTCCAAGGCCTGATCAGGTGACCAGGGGACACCCCTTGAGATTAAAGGAAGGGTTTTTTACATTAAGGTCTGTTAAATTGTGGAATTCATTGCCCAAGGAGGTGGTTATGGCAGATACAATGGATACATTTAAGAGAAGATTAGACACATTTCTTTCAAAATGGAACATACAGAGTTATACTGTTTATCAGTAGGCAGATCAGGAAGGTCTGATAAAAACTAAATTAATTGTTAGCAGAAAAGCTATAAAATTCTCAATTACTGGGGTATGAGGAGAAGGTTAAACTTGATGGACTTGTGTCTTTATTCAACCTAATTTACTATTCTTTAATTGACTATGACTATAACCCTTTGGGTGATAGAAACACACTAAAATTCAGTAGGTACAACTGTTAAAATACATTAACATTAAAATATGTTTTTTTTCCCTCTAACTTTAAATATTTATTTTTACTTTGACTTTTATAGGGAAGTCATTGGCTTTTGTTTAGCTCCAGAATGTATTATAATCCGTGTTTCCATGATGCTTAAAATCCTCTCCAAAAAATGTGCAGTTGTACCATATCTGATAAAAAGTCCTGGTACTGAAGCCTGTGTTCGTCATTCACATTTCCAATAACAGCCTAAGGCAATCTCTTTCAAGGTCAGATATGTTCTTGCTGTGATTCAAGTTCTAGGGTCTCAATGCAGAGAAGGGAAATTGTCAGCAGTTAGAAAATTGGTACATAATTAGTATTTTGTAGCTGCAAGGTATGAATAAATTGATTCTTGAATCTGTTGAAACTGCCGGGTCTTCAACTTATTGCGCACACAAATGAACACAAGTTTATCCTTTGTATACCAGGATATACACTGGGGGAATCAACCCAATAGAAAATAAGACTCAAACATGAACAGTCTTCAGTGTGAATTTACTGTCGTTTGTCTAGTGTCAAAAAGGAAACTGTTTTCTAGTGTTGTGAAGATCTGACAAAGTAAATATTCATGATTGTATAAGATAATCATTTCTAGACATGCATTTAAATGGAGTGGGTGAGTGCTATGAAATAGTCAGTGAATGTTAAACAAATATAATAGTATATCTAATAAATATATTTAAATTGGACATATATATATATATATCTCCTATATAATAATTTGCTAAATTGTTTGTCAGAAGCCGTCATCCGTAGTAGAGATGGCTGTGCGTGCTGCAGTCATGCTCACTACAGACTGCCCACGCCACAGCTGATAACGGAGTGGGGCTCCAAATTCAGACCGTAGTCCTCTACTACTATTTGAATTTGAAGTGTCCCGCTCCATATCAGCCATGGCACGGGCAGTCTCTATTGTGTACGACTGCACCATGGCACTGTGGCTTGTGTACATGGGCTCTTCAACTAGTATATATAGAGAGAGAGAGAGTGAGAGAACATGCTGGCAGTGACACTATTCCAATAAGATGCCCAAATAGCCTCTGCTCCAACATTCTTCTGATGCTGTACACAAATTGCTATCTCCTGATTTGCGTCCCTACTTTCAAGCTTGGATTTTCTTTGTGTTGTGTGTCCTGCTCTTAAAGGGGAACTTTCACATCTAATACACTTTGTCTCATAGTAAAATGGTATGTGTACTGGCTAGTTTGTTTTTTTTTTCTACCTACATACTTTAGTAGATATTCGGTGTAAAATAAAGACTTCATGCGGGCACTTCCACATTCTTCAGTACAGGGGTAACTTCAGTACAGAGGACAGGACTTCCCAGACCTCCAATTCTCCAATTCTCTTCCCAACAGCTTTCCTAGGGAGCTAGTTCATGCTTCCCTTCATATTGATGTGAATCACATATATTGTAACAGCAAGCTCCGTTTATCATTATACTGAGCTTGCAGGATATAACATCACATATGAAATAATCAATAGCATAGTCATGACATTACATATGACAATATAAATTGCATCATTACATAGCTACAAAACCTGAAAGAGTTTGTTTGCTCTAGAACTGCATCACTTTTCTTAAAGTGGTACAATTCTGGAATAAGCCAACGACACCACAGGAATCAAATAAAAATTAGTGTTGCTTAAATAGGGGCAATTACTCATTGAATACTAGAGAGTTCTCACAGTGGGACAGTGCATTTGTATAAATTACTTTGTGGCCATAAACTATCTTGTTCTATTAAATTTAAACACTAATATTTCTGGCTCTTCTAAACCAATTTACTAGTATACAGTACACATCAGGTTCCTTTTGTTCTGCCAATTTCGTTAATAATATATAGACTAGTTTGGGCTGTAGGTCTGATTAAATTTTGCAATAAGAGATATGGGAAAAATATTTTTTAAGCAGTTTTGTACTTTCAGGGTTTGATGGGACTACTAATACAACTTGAAATACAATCAACAAATTTCACTTCTGCAATCAAAAGATATGGGAAAAATAAAAATGTCATTAACAGAGACTCTTTTTTCAATCTTCTATCATTCCTTTTTTCATCCTCTCCCTCCCATTTACAGTGAGGGAGAAAATATTTTATCCCCTGCTAATTTTTTACATGTGCCCACTGATAATTATAATTTTAATGGTAGATTTATTTGAACAGTGAGAGACAGAATAACAACAGAAAAATCCTGAAAAACGCATTTAAAAAAAGTTATAAATTGATTTGCATTTTACTGAGTGAAATAAGTATTTGACCCCCTATCAATCTTCAAGATTTCTTGATCTCAGGTTTCTTTTATACAGGTAACAAGCTGAGATTAGGATCACTCTCTTAAAGGGAGTGTTTCTAATCGCAGATTGTTATCTGTATAAAAGACACCTGTCCACAGAAGCAATCAATCAATCAGATTCCAAACTCTCCACCATGGCCAAGACCAAAGAGCTGCCCAAGGATGTCAGGGACAAGATTGTAGAACTACACAAGGCTGGAATTGGCTACAAGACCATCACCAAGCAGCTTGGTGAGAAGGTGACAATGGTTGGTGCTATTATTCGCAAATGGAAGAAACACAAAATTACTGTTGATCTCCCTCGGTCTGGGGCTCCATGCAAGATCTCACTTCATGTAGTTTCAGTGATCATGAGAACAGTGAGGAATCAGCCCAGAACTACACAGAGGATCTTGTCAATGATCTCAAGGCAGCTGGGACCATAGTCACCAAGAAAACAATTGGTAACACACTACGCCGTGAAGGACTGAAATCCTGCAGCGCCTGCAAGGTCCCCCTGCTCAAGAAAGCACATGTACAGGCCCGTCTGAAGTTTGCCAATGAACATCTGAATGATTCAGAGGAGAACTGGGTGAAAGTGTTGTGGTCAGATGAGACCAAAATCAAGCTCTTTGGCATCAACTCAACTCGCGTGTTTGGAGGAGGAGGAATGCTGCCTATGACCCCAAGAACATCATCCCCACCGTCAAACATGGAGGTGGAAACATTATCCTTTGGGGTGTTTTTCTGCTAAGGGGACAGGACAGCTTCACCGCATCAAAGGGTCGATGGACGGGGCCATGTACCATCAAATCTTGGGCGAGAACCTCCTTCGCTCAGCCAAGACAATGAAAATGGGTTGTGGATGGGTATTCCAGCATGACAATGGCCAAAAACACATGGCCAAGGCAACAAAGCAGTGGCTCAAGAAGACGCACATTAAGGCCTATCCAGTCTCCAGACCGTAATCCCATAGAAAATCTGTGGAGGGAGCTGAAGGTTCGAGTTACCAAACATCAAGCTCGAAATCTTAATGACGTGGAGAGGATCTGCAAAGAGGAGTGGGACAAAATCCCTCCTGAGATGTGTGCAAACCTTGTGGCCAACTACAAGAAACATCTGACCTCTGTGATTGCCAACAAGGGTTTTGCCACCAAGTACACTAAGTCATGTTTTGCAAAAGGGTCAAATACTTATTTCACTCAGTAAAATGCAAATCAATTTATAATCATTTTTCAGGATTTTTTTGTCATTATTCTGTCTCTCACTGTTCAAATAAACCTACCATTAAAATTATAGACTGATCATTTCTTTGTCAGTGGGCAAATGTACAAAATCAGCAGGGGATCAAATAATTTTTTCCCTCACTGTATAAGACCCCCAAACCTAACATTTAGGTCTCGATTCTATGAGGGCTGTTAAAACAGGCAATGATGCTAAAAGAAGTACAGACCAGAAAACGTACCCATTTTTACAAAGGTCTTTTAGCTACCCAACTCAATCAGCAATGAGCATAGGCTACATAAATCCAACTTGCAGCCATCACAGCTTTCTGTTCCTACAACTTTAGAAGCGGGAATATGAAAAAAAAGTCAAATGTTGACCGTGAGCAAGTTCCAGAATCACCCGCCCCCCACCCTCCCAATCACTGACAAAACTGACTCGAACATTACCGCACAACCCCAGCTAGACGTAACACCACCAATAAAGTAGCCCCCTTCACTAGTCCTAACACTATCAATAAAGTACCCCCTTCACTAGACCTAACACACACTAATCTGTGCCCCATTCTGCCTCCCCATGTGTTTCACATGTGAAGCACTTACCTTATCTGAGGTCCAGCTGTGTCCTCTACTTCCTGGTCCTTTGGTGCATCTTCCTCCAAACCTGAACAAATAAAAAACCCTGTCACCCTGCTGCCATCATTGCAGCCACCTCTAATAATAACCCCCCCCCCCCCAGTTAATTGCCCAAGCCAGTCACATACAAGCTTGAAACAATAAAAATTTAGCCTGTTTTAACATTTGTCAAGTAAACTATAATGGATCAGAATTATCTGTTATGTAATAGTTATTAATTTGTCCAAAATACTCACAATTGTATCATTAGCCAAGTCATTTTGAAAAAGCAGATGGTATCAATCTATAGATGATTTAGTTTCCCTTCTTTAATGGTACACTAAACAATAGGTACAGATTACTAATGATCTCCTTGCATATTTATCACTTTGAGGTAATCATTCTCTATTCATTCTAGTAGTTTAAACCCATCATTACATACACTCCTACATAAGAGAAACATGCTGTGTTATCAAGATCATCTATACTGTATGCTTTTTGTGAAAGCATAAAATCGTATTTGTAAACTAAAATTAACAGATGAAAGGTTTCATACAATTTATTGATCTGTAGTAAATAAATATGCCTGTCGTCAATAGATAAGTAGAATATTACTTTAACTTTTTGACAAATAGACTACCTTTTTAAGCACATCTGTGACTGAATGCACAGGGATATAGAGTATATTGACTGGATCACTGAGTTATTTCCTAATTCTTAACTGTTTAATACACTTGGAGGTGCTTTGCTTGTGCAACAGGTTAAAAAAAGTGTTAAAGGGATAGTAATACTTCATTTTAACTTTATTTTATTTTGTAGGCATTAAAAAAACATGAAGAATGATATAAGTCTTATCTCTGAAACCTTTATGGTTTAAGAGATATTCACAAACAAAGTATCCCCCCCCTGTTCAACCAGATCAGAAGGGAGATGCCCAGGTAGACTGCAGAGAGGGACAATCTTCAATTAAGATAATGGAAAAAAGCTGAAAAACTTGTCAAGGGGGGAAGGGCTTTCATTGTTTTCATACAAAGAAAATTGTCCCCTTCTGTTATCTGTACTGTCATACAACCAGACTCACATCTGAGAAGAGATGGCTTACACTAGGTAAAAGGGGCGGGGAGGGGAACTTTGCTTGTGAATATCTCATAAACCATAAAGGTTTGAGAGATAAGACTTATATCATTCTTCATGTTTTTTTAATGCCTACAAAATAAAATAAAGTTAAAACAAAGTGTTACTATCCCTTTAAGTGTATGTGAATGAGTGAAATAAATACTGTAAATATGCCTAGTGAAGTACTAAAAAAGCAAAGTCATATCTGATATAAAATCAAAGAAGATATTGGTTGTACTATAGTCAACAAATGTGGAGATGTCAAGATTGACGCTAGCCAGCTATTGGAAAATCAAAATAATGTTGAGTTAGCATTGTCTAATTGCTTCAATGCACTGCAAGACCTTCCACACAGACATTTCAAACCACAATGAAAAAGTTACTGAGACTATTTTAGACACTGCCCATGCCCTGGCACATACGGTAAACCTAGATAAACCAAACCGAATATCAGAAGAAAGAGTTGCCATGATGAAAAAGCAACTAGAAATGAAGCAAAATGGCAATATTAGAAACAGCATAGAATATGTAGAAATGTGCAAGACCATAAAGAAGAGCATACAATAAGAAACATTCAAGTTCAATGTCGATCTCATCAAAAGGACACTGGAAGGAAATCAAGGGCTAAAGAAAACAAAACAAAATATGGCCGCACATAGGTGCCAAATGTTTGCATTAAAGCTTGAAGATGGTACAACAGCAAAAAGAAAAAAAAACTAAAAGGAGTGAATGAATTTTATTAAAATATTTACAGGAATGAAGGAAAACAGCCAAATGCAGTGCCAAAGGCTGAAGTTGTACCAGAAGTTTTGGGAGAAGCGGCAGTAAAATCAATGAGCAATGACAAAGCAGCTGGACCTAATAAAGTTACTACTGAAATGTTGAAAGATGGAGGTTAGCTCTTATTCAAAGCCCTCGATAAACTATTTTCAAAATTCCTACTACTTGGCAAAGTGCCTGAAACATGGAAAAATGCAGAAGTCATCCCAATGCACAAAAAAGGTGATAATACGGATCTAAAAAACTTCCGACCAATAAGTCTATTGAGAGTGGTCTGCAAGGTTTTCACAAAGGAACTCTCAAGAAGAATGGACACAATACTAAATGCTGCACAATTCAAAGAACTAGCAGGCTTCAGGAGCTGTTTCAATACAATGGACCATATCCAGACAGTACAACAATTTATAGAGCTGCATAATGAATACAACCTTCCATTATGCTTAGCCTTCATTGACTACAAAAAGGCCTTTGACTCAGTGAAAAGAAGCGAGCTATAATCGATGCCCTGATGAACCAAGGAATAGATAGCGCTTACATCAATATGCTCCAATCAATATATATAAATGCAACTGCATCAATACAGGTCAACAATGATAAAGTTCAGATCAACATAGAAAAAGACGTCTGACAAGGAGACACAATCTCCCCAAAACAATTTTCTGCTTGTTTAGAATAAATTTTCAGCAAACTGAATTGCAACAAAAAGGTCTTAATATCAATGGAGACTACCTACATCACTTTTTGCAGACAATATCTTACTCTTTGCCAGTAGTCCTGAAGAACTGCTAGAAGCACTGAAGAGCTAACACAGGAAAGCACAAATTTGGGTCTGAAGATGAATATCAACAAAATGCAAGTCGTGTTTAACAAATTTACTATACCAAGGAAAATCATAGATGGACAAGAACTAGAAGAAGTGGATAAGTATGTTTACCTTGGACAGGTAATGTCAACAGATGGAATGACCATAATGGAAACTGACACACTTTGAAGTATGGAGCAGCAAATTATAAACATAACAAAATGAGACCGAAAAACATGTTCATGGATTTGTCAGCAAACAAAGGTCTATGACATCATTGAAAAGGTAAAGCACCTGAAATGGAAATGGACAGGCCACATAGCAAGAAGACCTGATGGCAGATGGATCAAACTAATTTTTGAATGGAGTCCACTTGATACTAAACTTCCAAGGAGAAGAAGACCAAAGGCAAATTGGGCAAATAAAATTACCACATTTGTTTGCACGCAGTGGCAATAAAAAGTACAGGTTTTTGAAGGCTTGCAGAGGAAGCCTTCATCATGTAGTGTATTGACAATGGCTGAAAATGATGATGATATATATATATATATATATATATATGTATATATATATATATATATATATATATATATATAGATATAGATATAAATAACATAAAGCGCTAGAATGCAAAGCTCCCTGTATGCGTAACCACACATGCGCTTTAGGGACTTCCTGAACGATGCAGTCATGCACGGTGCGCAGTAGAGTCTTCTCTGACACACCAGCTTCCAGTCAGAGGCACTGCTGATCCGTAGCTGGGCGATCCGAATGGCCCACCATCCCAGATCTGGGGCAGCAGTCAAGGCCATTGGCTGGCACTTTGGCCCATGTACAAGGTCCTTCAGTACTAGTATACTATAGATTAGTCCAGACCAGCACTGATTCCCCATGTTAATCTTCAAGGAAAACCAACAGGACAGATTTGAGGATACTCCTACGTAAACACAAGTGAGTAATAACAGTTATTGTACTTCAGATACTTATGCTTGAGTAGGGATAATCATAAACCTTGATTTATTGTTGTGTGGTAAGGACTAGACTGAGAATCACTATGCGTGCTTTCTTTTATTATTTCTCTGTAATTCATTCAGTATTAGGTTAACTGTGTTTTTGTGAATGTGACCTTTTTTTAATCTTATTGCTAACGTAGCAATGTTTACACTGTTTAATCCTTTGAGTTCAAGATGGGTATGCAACACATTTCTCTGCAATATTTTGCTCACCCCGGTGGCACTCAAAGGGTTAAAATAACACTAATACAGGTGAGGTGAACATTTGAAATTGACGTTATTGGTGGTGATTTATGAAGTTCTGATACGGAGCAACTTATTGTACCATGTTGTTGTACTGCAATCAATATGTTTTAAAGGGATAGTATTACTTAAAAATTACTATCCCTCATATTGTAGCCCTTAATAAACTGAGTTAAATGACACCAGCGGCATCTCTCTGGTTTAAGAGATAGCCGCTTTCAAGATTTCCTCTCCCCTGCTGTCAGCGTTATGCTGCCAGCAAGGGAATCCAGTCTCTGGATCAAGCGGATGCTCTTCAGCAGAGCCGATATCTCGCTATGGAAGGAAAAATGATTAATTGAAACAGTCTTCTACGTGTGCTTGGTAACCCGGGACCGGAGGAAACTTTGAAAGCGGCTATCTCTTAAACCATAAAGGTTTGATAGATGCCGCTGGTGTCATTTAACTCAGTTTATTAAGGGCTACATTATGAGGGATAGTAATTTTGAAGTAATACTGTTCCTTTAAGGAGCAGTGGACCATAAGCACAAAACAAATATCAAGATATTCTGGAGCAAACTAACTGTACCATATAGATAAATGAAACTTTCCATTGATTTAAACAGGATTTTTAAACCAAAGAATGCTAAATATGTCTCTGGAGATTTCTCTAGGATCCACAGGGTTAAAAGCCTTACTTAAATTTATGGGAATTTTTATTTGTATTCTGCTGTGCAATTACTGTAGTTTGTTCCATATTTTCCCTTTTTTATCTTTATAAATAATGTCCAATTCATTTCATTAACAAGACAAGATGTGTTAATTGCTCTTGAGTATTGTTTACATTTTTATTAACCCCTTAAGGACCAAGGACCTATATGTACATAATGGGGTAATTGTGGCTAAAGGACCCATGGAATTCAGGGCTCCCTGTACAGCTGCACACCGTTCAGAGACCTCTGATTCAGATAAGACAAAAAAAAAATGTTCCATGGTCTACCTTCTCTGTTGGACCTTATTTTCTATATTTCTGTTAGGTGACATAACTGCATTGATGGACCTGATTGTCTGCTTTTCTATTAGGTTAACATAAATTGCACTGTTGGATTTTACTAAGTAAGAGATGTACTTTTGGTCAGTTTAACAGGAAACTTGATCAAAACATGTAGAAAATCAAAGGGTTATGTATTTATATGCTTTTTTTACGTCCCATACTAATATTTCGGCTCTCCAGATGAGCCGTCCGGTCTACAGAGCAGAATCCAAGTCCGTCAGCTAGAGTGTTGACGTATCTTAAAGGACTGGAGGGGTAAATTTAACATAGCGATTACATGACACAATATTTAACTGACAATTGAACAGTAAAATTTCAAAGCCAGCCAAATTTCGGAAGGTTATTAGAAACCTCTACAACCCTCCTAACCATTCTCACCCCTCAACTATAACCGTAGACAAAGAAACAATACAGTGCCCCATAGCCATAGGCAATGCATTTAACAGCTACTTTGTTGGATGTGCCACCACCCTGATAATAGAAAACAAAGGTAACTCAGAAGTTCAGCCGTGTACAGAACTGTCACTGGCATCTGTTGCCCCGTCCAGTTATGAAAAGTAATTAAATTACATGCCAGTAAATGAAAGCAAAATATATGATCACCTCCTCAACCCAAAAATGAAATCTCAATCTAGCCCGGACCAGCTACCAGCAATGTTATTAAAGCTCAGTGCCATGGTCACGGCCAAACCAGCTATATCTTTAACCCCTTAGGGACCCTTGACGTACCAGGACCGTCAAGGGTAAACTTTCTTGAAAGACCCTTGACGGTCCTGGTACGTCACGTACATTTTACTTACAGCGCTCTTCCGGGAGCGCTGTAAGTAAAAATGGGGCATGAAATAGACCGCTCCAAGATCGGAGCGATCTATTTCAAGCCCCATAATGACGCGCCGATACACGTGACAGGTCACGTGTACCGGCCCGTCAACGTGCCCCTATGCGGACGTTATGGGACGGAAATGTCCCATAATGTCCGGTCCTTAAGGGGTTAATTAATGCCTCTTTGGCAACAGGGTATATGCACAAAGCCTAGAAGGTGGCTAGAGTTGTGCCTATCCATAAAAGTGGTATCAAACTACAGACCAATATCCCTACTCCCCACTTTATCTAAAATCCTAGAGAAATGTGTACACGTGCAACTATATAAATATTACCGACAGACCAGTTTTCTCTTCAATCAGGCTTTCGACCAAATCAGTCATAGCCCTCCTAAAAGTAACCAATGATATCCAGACTGGCATGGAAAATAGTGACCTCACAGGAGCCATTTTCCTAGATTTTGCCAAGGCCTTTGAAACAGGAGACCATAATATTCTTATAAACAAACTCCAAAGATCAGGATTGGGTAATAATTATCTAAACTGGTTCCGATCCTATTTATCAGACAGAATGCAGTATGTGTACGTTGCTGGAAATGACTCCCTTCCGCTCAAAGTAACAAGTGGAGTTCCTCAAGGCTTCATTCTTGGCCCTCTTATATTTTCTCTTTTTATAAATGATCTTCCCAAGGTTTGCAAATCATCTTCAGTACACATGTATGTGGATGACACTATAATTTATGTTACAAACGCAAACATATTACACTTTGAGGCCATATTACAACATGTTTTCTGCAAGGTTGATAGCAAAGAATAAACTGTTCTTAAACACAGACAAAACTGTCACAATGATATTTGGCACAAAACACAAACTGCGTAATCTCGGCAATACCCACCTGCCCATTGTAAGAGAGTCTAATCGTAAACTGGCCCCAGTGGACTCCTACAAACATCTTTGTATGTGGCTTGACCACAATCTCATGTTTGGTCTTCATATTGACAAATAAACCTCCAAGCTTTATCCCAAAATCAGTACTCTGCATTACTAGAGCGCCGGAGGGAGATTGCGGGAGCCAGGCAGAGGGGTTACAGGGGGCGACCCCTGTAACCCCTATAGTTACACCACTGTCTGCCTCCCTGTACTGCATAGGGGAGCAGTTCCATGGGCTCCATCTTTACATCTGTTTCCAGGTTCAAGTGCAGATGCATGGGATGCAGGAGCCCTGGCTTTATGTTTGTACTGGACCCCAGTTATTCTGATGGAAGCCCTGGCTACAAGGAACATTTCTTTAATTCTTTGAGTGTCAATGTCGTAAGTTTAATGAGGTTGGAAAAGTGGGCCTGAGAGGCCAACCATGTGAAACTTATGAGGTTCCATTTTGAAGCTTCTCCCTACAATAGAGAGCAAGTTGTTACATTTTGAAATATTAGATTATACCTCTCATGAGCATGGGTACGATCCTGTATATAAAAATATAAATTAGCGAGACATCTTTTGATTCTAGTGATTTTAGTATAAAAATATAATCCCTCCTGGGATGGCATCAGGACCCCTCCTGATGCCCCCTACCCTTTCCTATTGGATAGGCGACCAATCATGTGACCAGAAAAGTGAACAGCGCCTTCCCTTTACCTCCTCAACCTGCCTAACAATTTTTTGTAGGTTTATGTTGCTGCTGTAGGACTCAGCCTTCTAACAACGTTTACTTTCAGCCTCAGAATTCTCCACTTCAGTGCTTAACAGCAGTAGTATTGCAGTAGGAATTCTCATAGCCATAAAAAGCATAGGCAAATGTATTTTCTATGAACGGGAATTTCCACAGAAAAAACAACAAATTGTTATTTCTTCAAACATTCCAGCCAAAAAGGATTTTTTACCCATCTCTGTTATCTACATCCCTGTGATATTAAAAGGCAAGCGGAGAAATAATATGGAGCAATCATAGTTTACACAGTAGCTATTTTTATTTTTGACCTTTGTGGACCAGAGGATGTATATAATCCAGTACAAATCATCATTTTGCACATAATCCAATGTATATCTCCTTATAAATAAAAACATGTTACTGCTGTCATACAGTGTTTATAGATTATCATTAATCCATAAATATTTACAGTGTTCCATGTAGAGGAAAGAATAACATGAAACTGTTTTATACAGACGTTCAGGTGGAGACAGAAGTTGAGGGAGCCATCTTGGGTACCATTTTGTACTACTATTAAGATTTCTAGAAGTGTAATACTTATTAATTTCGTAGCATAAGACACTATAAAACTAAAACTTGACTTATTTATGTCCTCTGTGTATTTTTTCTCAGCTTTTTAAATAATTAATTATATCATAAAATATCCGATTACTAATATAAAAATAAAAATAATCAAAGAAAATGCTGTAGGGTCTTATTCACACAAGAAATGAATGGCGATGTTACGGCAAACCAGCTGCACCATAGAGAAGAAATACAAATTACCCAAATCCCCATTGATTTAAATTGGTCTTTTAACCCCTTGAATGCTACAGTGGCCTCCAATACTTTGGAGACCTTTCTAGCATTTAAGGGGTTAAAATGCCCATTTAAATCGATGATGGTGTTGATTTGTTCCCTAACTGGTAGTTGTAGTTGCTTTGCCCCTCAATTGCTTATCTTGGGCTGGATTCTATTGCAAGTGCTAAATGTTAACACCCATTTTAGCAAACATTTTTCTACTGAAGTCTATGGGGAAACCTGGAGATAAAAGCAGTGATAAAATTAGCACCTGCAATAGAATCTAGCCCTTCATTGTAGATTTCTAAGTACATTGGATAGCATCACCCCAGTGTATTGAATTTCATAAAACATTGTTCTATGGAGCCCATGCACTAAGATTTCTTCAACTATAGAATAACTGGAGAAGTGATAAACTGGAGACGTCATCTCCACTTTATGACCTCTTTATCGCGCCTTAGTGAATCTCTCCCTTGTATCCCTTACAATAAATTCAGATCTATTGTAGCCCACTGCTTTTTGTGAGGAGGTTTGACCTAGAGCAAACTTCAACAGAGATCATATAATGCAAAATTAAAGGGATAGTAATACTTAAAGGGATAGTAATACTTCGTTTTAACTTTATTTTATTTTGTAGGCATTAAAAAAACACGAAGAATGATATAAGTCTTATCTCTCAAACCTTTATGGTTTACGAGATATTCACAAGCAAAGTTCCCCTCCCCGCCCCTTTTACCTAGTGTAAGCCATCTCTTCTCAGATGTGAGTCTGGTTGTATGACAGTACAGATAACAGAAGGGGACAATTTTCTTTGTATGAAAACAATGAAAGCCCTTCCCCCCTTGACAAGTTTTTCAGCTTTTTCCATTATCTTAATTGAAGATTGTCCCTCTCTGCAGTCTACCTGGGCATCTCCCTTCTGATCTGGTTGAACAGGGGGGGTGATACTTTGTTTGTGAATATCTCTTAAACCATAAAGGTTTCAGAGATAAGACTTATATCATTCTTCATGTTTTTTTAATGCCTACAAAATAAAATAAAGTTAAAATGAAGTATTACTATCCCTTTAAGTATTACTAATCCCTATAGCAAAGTACTACTTAAAAAAAACACATTGCCCCCAGTGTCATCTCTCAGACCTTTATGGTTTGAGAGATGAACGCTTCTAAAGTTGCCCTCTCCCTCCCCCTTCCCCGTAGTCAGCATTCTAGCTGACTCAGGGAAATCCAGTCAGAGATCATTAGGCGGCTCTGCAGCAGAGCAGCGATCGCATTAACTAAAAAAAAAAAACAATTTTCACTAAAATGGTCTTCTACGTGTGCTTGCAAGCCAAGCACACATAGAAGACCATTTCAGTGAAAGTTTTCTTTTTTAGTAACGCGATCCGGCTGTGCTGGAGAGCCACCTGAAAGTCGTACGACTCTCTTCCCTGAGTCATCTACAATGCTGACTACTGGGAAGGGGGAGGGAGAGGGCACCTTTAGAAGTGATCATCTCTCAAACCATAAAGGTCTGAGAGATGACACTGGGGGCAATACGCTTTTTTTAAGTTGTACTTTGCTATAGGGATTAGTAATACTTAAGTATTACTATCCCTTTAAATAGACAGACATACCTGACTCTTGTATGAAAGAAACCTATCTAGCTAAATGAATCTATTACATAAATTACAAGTCATAGGGTAAAGTTCAACTTTGCCAAAAAAAAAATTAAAATATTATATACTAGTTGAAGAGCCCGTTACACGGGCCACAGTGCCACTGCCAGCCGGTCTCGGGGCAGCCATGCACAGTAGAGACTGCCCGCGCCGCAGCTGATACAGTGACAGTCGGTCTCGGGGCAGCCATGCACAGTAGAGACTGCCCACTTTGTGGCTGATACAGTGACAGTCGGTTGCGGGGCAGTCATGCACAGTAGAGACTGCCCGCGCCGCGGCTGATACAGTGACAGCCGTTCGCGGGGCAGTCACGCACAGTAGAGACTGCCCACTCCGTGGCTGATACAGTGACAGTCGGTCGCGGGGCAGTCATGCACAGTAGAGACTGCCCGCGCCGCGGCTGATACAGTGACAGTCGGTCGCGGGGCAGTCATGCACAGTAGAGACTGCCCGCGCCGTGGCTGATACAGAGCTGGACGCTCCTTCGGATTGCCCTGCTCTGTATCAGCCTCGTCACTGGCAGTCTCTACTGTGCATGACTGAGTTGTCACACACATTTTACCAAATTATTATATAGGATGCCTACACATTGTTTTTAACTTTTTTAGATGATTAAGGTCTAAAATCCTCCAGATTAAAGTGTCCCTTAAAAAATGCTTGGAGTTTTGTAGAGATTAAAAAAATAAGTGATAAGCCACAAATACTATCTATGGTTTGAGAGATATCCTCCATTAAAGTTCCCCTCTCTCTCCCCTTCCCCTGACGTCAGGTGTAAGCTGACAGCAGGAGTTCCTGTTCTGGGGACTGACAGGCGGCTCTTCAGCAGAGCTGCAATAGTGCTATTTAAAAAGAAATACTTCTTTGGAACAGTCTACAAAGTGTGCCTGGTTTGCAAGCACTCCTTTTAGACCTTTCCAAAGAAGTATTTCTTTTTAAATTGCGCTATTGCGGCTCTGCTGAAGAGCCTCCTTTTGTTGGCCAACACAGATCTCCTTCTGTCAGCTTTACAGCTGACATCAGGAGAAGAAGAACTTTAGTGGAGGATATCTCTCAAACCATAGCGGTTTGAGAGATAGGATTTGTAGCATATTGTTTATTTTTTTAATCTCTACAAGACTATAAGATTTTTTTATGGGACATTACTGTCCCTTTAAAGGTGAAAGTGGCCAGCCTTGGCCACCTTTTATCAAGCTTGTTCAAAAACTGATAAGACCATAAACAGTGATAATTGCTTTGAGATTAGAACTCAGTCAGTTAATTGCACTAAAACTCTTATCGCTTATATACTAGTTTACCTCAGTCAAGCCATACATTGTCCTTACAATGTGTATAAACAAAGAGAGGTCAAATAGTCTGACATAGCTGTCTCCAGAGGAATTGAAAATGCTTATAATATATTTTGTGATTTATGCACCTAAGAAATTATTTGAAATCATTTTTTAATAAATGCTGGCTACGAGTACATGATATTTAAAAGGATATGAGCCCTATTAATTTTTAGAGGATAATGTCCCTTTAAGTAGCCAGAAATTTGCTCAGTTATATGATATATGTGTGCAGATGTGGTAACAGATTAGGTGACACAATGATGTTGTACCATTTAATTATAAGTCACGGAATGTTAGTTGTGGGTCCTACACTTTTCTTGTGCATTTATTCATTTTAAACAGCTTCTGCATGACCACTGCTGGTTTTATTTCCTTTACTAGTTATTTGATTTATAAGTGTCAGTGGTTAAAGAAATCCCTTTGAAATTTTTGTAAATAACAGCAGTTGAATTATAGTGGTTCATGCAGCCTCATGCAGTGCTATTTATTCCTTCACACTACTGTCAATTTGTGTTACAAGAATGTGTAAATGATGATCTGGCACAGTCAGTTTTACCTGCATATTGTTCCTCACCATTTGTGTTCAGAATGAGATATAAAATAAATCTAATACTAAAACAATTCTCAATATTTATTGTCGTATTGTTATAAACATGAATTGTATTTTTTACTTTTTAATGGAATATCATTCAGAGCTGTTTGGTGATACCAGATGCTTAATGTGGAACTGTTATGAATCACCTATATTTATATTGGTCATTTTTTTATTTCAAACAATAGTTTATGAGATATTTAGCTTTATTTATTTGTATGTTTATTGAACTGAGCTAGTACTTCCTGTTAGGAAGTGACAGTTGGTAATGTAGAGCAGTGTGGAGTGTTAATATCTGTTGGGTGTGTGTTTCAGATTTGCATTAACTGATAAATAAATGAAGATCAATACTCATAATCAATTGTGTAAATAAAAGGGTAACATAAATACAGTTGCTTCTGAAACTTATTTCAAAAATCACCTATTTTTAAATAACTAATACCTTCTAATATTAAAAAATCATTTATCTTACTATGGCAAGAAAATCCAAAGCATTTTGCCCTTGTGCCTTTGTTCAAGAGATAAAGAGAGAGACGCACTAAAGCATGATAAATAGGTGATAAAGTGGAGATAACTTCTCCAAAAATATAACTTCTACAAGTCTCATGTTATTCTATGGAACCAGTGCAATAAGATTTTTTCCAAGCTTGGAGACCCTATAAAACACAGCCATCCCTTAGAGAGGGCAGAGGGAGGGGTCCTTTTCTATGGGTTTACATAAATTTAAATGGGGACTACAGATCTCGGTATTTTTTAAAATTGGTATGGGGGCTCCAGATTCCATTTCAACTGTTTATCTTTTTACAAACTTGCCCATTGTATAAAAAAATACCGATTTCATGTATGTGCCTTTTGTTTTTTTCATTAGGTTTATTGTTTAATTAATTAATCAATTAATTAATATGTAATTGATATAAGATTCATTTTTTTTACTTCACAAAGTGGGAAGAATGCACCCTATATTGGTTTTGTTTAATTTGTTAAAAGCGTGTCAGAAATAAAAAAATGTAATTTGGGTCACAAGACTCCTTTTCATTTTTGAGCTCTCTCCATCCTGATATGATAAGGATGGAGAGATTGGGCATAATGGTATTCCAAAGAAATATATTTATTGTCATTTTGGTCTTATATTTAATTAATAATATATTTTTACCAGGTGTAACCCCTCCATTGTTATGCTGGCTTGAACACATTTATTCATTGTCAATAGCACTTAAGTCAGAATCTTCCTCCACAGTGCTTTGCATTTGCAAAACAGCAGTAGTAGACATGGATGTTATTGTTACAGAGGAAAATGTTTCCCCACTCCCTGAGACATATAAAACACTACTTTTACATGACCCTTAGCCCTGTGCACTTTTTAATAAAACTTCTACTGCTGCAATTTTGACATTCTGCTAGTGTGTCTCCATGTAAAACCTGTGCCTAGAGGTGATCCTCCTTTCTCCTTGCTTATTTTTTATCAAAGAAAACAGATAGCCACTAGTTATTTTATAGACTGAATGGTTCCTGATATATAGCTGCTACAGGGGCTAGATATTGCAGTGGTACAGTAGTAGGGGTCCATGGCCGTACACTTTGAACACCAACAGAACTCATAGCTAGGGTCACTGATGTTGACCTATGTTGCTGCTTATCCAATAAAAGTGAGAGGGTTGAGGATAGACTCGGAAGCAGTTAAAGTGATGATGACTAAGATGACTGTGCAATTTTAGACATGTTTACTTGTCCAAAGTAAGACTTTCCAGTTGAATTGTCAAAGAGTTTATAAACAGATATATTATTCATTTTAAGTGGTAGAAAAAAATTGAGCCAAATCATTATCATGTTAATTTTCTACTACATATATATCAGACGATGAGAGTTCAAGGACATATTCAAAGTCAACATTATCATCAATAATTTGGTCAGCAGCAACAGCAGCAATCATATTCTTCCTCCCCAATATTTTCACGTTATTGTCGGTTGTTTAAAATCAGAAAACATTTCCTTTACTTTTCCCATTAGGGAGATTTCTGGGGGTTTACTGTTACTATATGATGCCACAGTTGGTCTCACTACAAAATCCTCCTCCTTACTGCAGCACTAGAATGTGACTTTTCATTTCTCTTAATATTGATAAAACATTTAGTACTACTACTGGTAATCGTGGAACTTTTCATATAACTCTTCCAAAAAGCCTTCTCAGGAGGAGTATCCTCACCATTTACTGAATAAGTTGGGGAAAGGGGGATATATAATTAGCATTTATTTCAATATAATGAAAAAAGGAGAGGAAAAAAAGCAGAAAAATAGAATTTTTCATTGGAACTGCCACATAAAGGGAAAAGTGCAGCTTTTTGCATGTATTTCTTTTAAAGCAAAAAGTTTAAAACATCCCTCATTGTCACATCTCAGCGCCTGGGGTGTCAGTCCCAGCCGGGTCTAGAAGGTGTTGCTAGGAGCCAGTTGGTTCCAGCTGGGACTGACAGTGCAGGCGCGCGGACGTCACAATGGCAAGATATCCACACTCCATCCTGCCTGTCACCCATGGAAGAGAGGAGCAATCTATTAAATAAAGTAATTATTCTGGCGATTAGTGCTACTAAGCAGCTTGTCACCAGATGGCGACTTAGTGAAGCTAAAGATTGTGTCAGGTGGTAGTTCCGCTTTAATAGTAAGTTGAGCTTTTCAATGGTGTTGCTCTTCACTAAATGCCTAGAAACTCTTATCTGTAGCTGCAATAAAATGCTGGCAGAGGGATCATGCAGAACTTGTTCCCCTCTTTGCTTGTGATTGTGTCTTAGTCCAAAACATATATTTTTAATATTAGCATATTCATAAGATAAATTTTAAAGCAATGTGTAGATAGATGACTGAACTTTTAGGCTGTGTTCACATGGGTGACTTGAATTCTGTAGTATTACTGCCATATTTGCCCCTATTTTATAGGTGCTTAGTAAAAATATCAGGGAATAAACAAGCATAGAAACAGAATTTGACGACAGATAAGAACCATTCTGCCCATCTTGGGCCGGATTCTATTGCAGGTGCTAAATGGTAACACCCATTTTATCAGATATTTTCCTTTTGAAGTCTATGGGGAAACTTGTAGATAAAAGCAGTGATAAAATTAGCACATGTAATAGAATCCAGTCCCTAGTCTGCCCATTTTTCCTACTGTAAAAACCTCAAACCTTATTTGGTCCTTATGTTCAGGACAGCCTTATGCCTACCCCAAAGTATTAACTTTTACTACTTCTGCTGGTAGGCTATTCCACTTATCTACTACCCTCTCAGTGAAGTAAAACGTTTTACATTTCATCTAAACCTCTGGCCCTCTAGTTTTAGACAACGACCTCTTGTCCTAACATTTTTACTCCTTTGAAATGTACTTTCCTCCTGCACTCTGTTGAATGCCTTCATGAATTAGATCCTTTAGTCTATACTGATATGTCTTTTCCTGCAAACCATTCATCATTTTAGTAGCCTTGTTCTACTGCATTGGTAGCCACAGGGATGGGCAACATGAGGTCCACTATATGCTGCCTAGGGAATGATGGGCTTGTAATTTGGCAGCAGGTGGAGTGTCTCACATTTCCCACCAATGCCATTGAACCATACATACTGATTCCAAAGCTTTGTCCCACTGCACTGATAGCTATAGAATCACGTTCCAACCCCTTCCCAGGCTTGTTTCACTACACTGGTGGCCCATATTACCACAAACACTGAAGTTAGAGTCCTAGCCTTGTACCAATGCACTGGTAAGCTTATAACTATAAATATTAAAATGGACCTGTCACCTTGATTCAAGTTTGCATGTTTTAAAAAGTTGTTAAAACTGTCTATGTGACATGTTAGCCAAAAGACCAGCAAATGTACAGTTAAGGAGATATTCATATGTCTTACCATATGCTAATGTATGCTAATTATGGTACTTATTAATTTTCATATGCTAATGATGCTTTTCAGTGACATTTCATAAGCTAATGAAGCACTGTGCCGTACCAGGAGACTTTCAGTCTTCCCAGAAATAAAAGTGTGTATATTTCCTAAACTATGCACCCTCTGGACTTTTGAGTAGCATGACATATGCCATTTTCAAGTATGTATAAAAAAATCTATGCGACAGGCCCATAGAGAATTCTTGGGCACAGGCGGAGAGTGGCAAAGTTCTTGAGGGAAATTTTTGGGAGTTAGCAATAAAGTAGACATTTTATGGGGTTTCTATGAGCAGGAATTTTTGTGGAAAATTTGGCAAATTACAGGATTTTTGTGAAAATTGCCATAGGAGGAAAACAGGCTTTTTCTCCCAACACTAAATGTATATATAAAGCACTAAACTTTAAACAGTTTCCTGCTGGGCAGAACTTGACCTTTAGAGACACACTTCATCCATAAACAATAAACCAGCCATAACTGAAAAGCAACTTGACGTGGGTGTATTGTAGATTTTGTTATTGTCTCATCTAGTCTATGGTTGTCAGCATGATAGTTACAGTATCTGTTTGAAGGAGAAATAAAGTCAAAGGAATGAATGAGCAAACGAATACACCAAACCAAGACACAATAACACAACAGCTCAGTGTGGAGAATTTTGCTTGGCAGTGTTTCTGCTGTTCTATAGTATATGAAGATTAAGAGCTCAGTTGTATATACTTTTTCATTTGGCGTCTATCAAGCAAAATATTACTTTCTTTCGTTGCAGGTAATAGATACTGTAAAATGATAGTAACAGTATTATTTTTCATCACTGCAAGAGCAGCCCAACAATCTTAGATTCTCACTGAGCTTCTCTGTAAATTTAATGATGAAAAGATTCTCTGATGCTGCTGTGGATTATACTGTATATATTAATATCCTGTATTCTGAAAACACTGATCAAATATCTTTCTGTTTCTCATTTCCTTGCATCCATAATCTCTTAGCTTTGTTTTATTAGATGTGATACCTTTTAATTTGTTTTCTTGTTTTACAAATTACACAGATAATATTGGGTAAAAATAACAGCAATAATGTGTTATAAAAACAAGTAATATTATGAAACCAAACCAGATAAATATTTTAAAGAGCAATCATTATATTATAATTCAGAATATTATATTAAGCCTTTGAGGACAATTGCACAATGCACTGAGAAGCAACGTACTACATACATCTCTGGTCCTCAAGGAGTGAAATAATAATCTCATAATGAAAAGGAAGCCACGGGTTAATGTGCCTCATAGCTACAGTATAGTTCCTACATTCCTACTTAACAATAAAATGGTACTAGGGCATCTAACAATACTAGTGTAAAAGCCCAGCCTCCCAGCATTCTGTGCGTTCGGTTAGTGTGTACTGCGCATGACTGCATCAGGCAAACATGCATCTGGCCTGCATTCGGTCAGTCTGTACTGCGCATGGCTGCATCGAATAAACATACATCTGGCCTTTTATATTATAGGATACTTATGTTATTGCTGTTTGTGAGCCATTATACACTGTTAAATGCATTTTTAATTTAGGTTTTCTTTTTAAAACATTTTGAAACACTAGACAATACTTAGTTTTTTCTGTTTCTGAGTGGTTACAGTTGACACTTCCATTCATTCCTATTGGCTGAAATAAGATGGATCGAATATTTAGATATGTTTTACATTGTTATGAGTTTGATGTATCAGGAATGAACATTCCCACTCGCCTTGCGATTGGCTATCCACCTTACCAATAGTGGGTGTTGCAGACTACTGTGATTATGAAGTGAAAAACACTGAGAAAGACTGTATCAGAAATAGCTCCCGTGTGTCAGCCATCAAGCATTATATGCACATTGCAGTCTCATGGTGATCAGCTAAGAAGCACACCATGAGGCATCGCCAAGTACCATGGAGTGGTATCATTTTCCTCTCTGCTGGAGATGCTTGTATTTACTGACCTGAATGTAATAGTACACCTGTATCAGAACCCTTTACTTGTTTGTATAAAATCTACTGTGGGACTGTAATAGTCCCTGGTCTTTGAAGCACTGGCATTAATTGAATCCTCACTAGCTTTCTGTATTCTTATATGACTATATGAGTATGTGTGGAACCTCATCGTTTCATTGTATTCCTGTAAGCCTTTATTACTTTCAGTTTATAGTATGCTTTATATCCACCACACAT
Source organism: Rhinophrynus dorsalis (assembly GCA_037306005.1). Lineage (NCBI taxonomy): Eukaryota > Metazoa > Chordata > Amphibia > Anura > Rhinophrynidae > Rhinophrynus > Rhinophrynus dorsalis. The sequence continues at coordinate 244,991,536 of CM074718.1, read as the reverse complement.
CAATCTGCTATTGGTTTATATTAGTATCCCACATATATTCTCCTATTTTTCTCCTATTGAGGCATATCATTGCTTATTGTTACCTTTATAATACATTGTTATTTTTATGCTAAGACTGAAGTTGTACTGCACATAGTGCACTCTGATTTTTCTCTCCCTATTCTTGCACTGTCCACCCCTCTTTCTTGTCCCCATCGGGGTGGAGGTTGGGGCAGGAATGACTGTTGTCTTATGTGTAGATGAGGGGGACCCACTTCATATATGTGGGGGTTGGCTGACAATGTAGTGCACTCGCAGTTTAGTTGGATGTGGGCATTGCTAAAGGTATTTCATTTCAGTGGGGGAATTTAATCCATGAAGTTCTCTTTCACAACCACTGGAGGTGTAGGATGGCAGGCTGTCTTGGCACATTCTAGGTGGGACACTGATTTCCATTTAGGCCCTCTCTTTACTCCCTAGCTGCAGGGCCTCCATCTATGGAGGACGTTTATTCTGGGTTATATGTGGGTCCAAGTCCAGTTTGGTCCATGTGTGGAACTGTAGGGCCAGTATGAAACTCAAGTAAGCAAAATAACTCTCTTTCATTTCCTAGCTTGCAGAATTCACCAAAGTGTGCTAATGGCAGTGACATGTTTATGGATCGGTCATACTTGGAACAGAGCGTACTAACGTACATGAGGTGTTTATGGGCCAGTCCTTCCTAGGACCACGGTGCACCAAATGCAATGAGGTGTTTTTGGATCAGTCCCTCCTGATACAAAGTTTAATAAAAATAATGGACATCTTATTGCATTTATTTATGTGTTTTAGAAAATTAAATGAGCTTTAAACATTCCATGTATTGCACATGATCATAATGAGTTAGCCCTTTGGATGCTGTTGCAGTGCATTAGTGACTTCACTCTCTACCTTCAAAGATGTTAATGGACACCAGCACCTGTACAGTGATGTATGATTGCAGGGAAATCAAAGTTTCCCAATAGGGAGCTCGTAGTGTGAAACTGAACAGCTGCCTCAGACAAAGAACTCCCAAAACACAAGGACTACATAAATATATCAAAACAATAAAAAATATAAAATATGTATTTTAACTTGTGGGATGAAGTTGAAATATCACTAGCTTTCCATATGACCTAGACCAAAAGTGGACTTGGCAGAGAAAAGAGGGCAGACCTTGAGAACAACACCAGACAAAAGCAACAATGGGAAGCAGAAGGTAATGCACAAATAAAAAGTGTTTGTTGCACAAATACTGGTGCAAAATGGAATGAGTTATAATAATAGCTAACCATAGTAGCTGAATGGAACTGCCATACTTACAACCCTTATGTATTTCGTACTTACATGGGTGCTTAATTAGAGATAGGAGTAGCCAATGGTGGGCCTTCTATTATACACCAATCCAAACATTAATATGAAAATGAAGAATTAATGTATCCACACACACATACTGAACCATCCAACCCCTTTTTAGAATGAATATTGATGGTTAACACAAGATGACCATCACATATGACAATATATATAAAGGCAGCAGTTGTGTAACAGTGGTTAGAGGAAAAAATGTTTAAAAATACAAAGCAGACAACCATCCCATCATCAATACATTACTATTGCTGAAATCCGTAACAACAAAACCATCATAGAGAGGTGACAAAAGGCAAATACCCGCTGAAACCAGGTTCTTAAGGAAATTTCATGACATGATGTAAACACACACTACTCCAAACATATTGACATGCCCATCCCTAGCATAGTCATGTGGGAACAAGGGAGGGCACACCCAATAATTGCCAAAAACTAGATTTTAAAAAAAAAAATAAATAAATTAAAAAAAAATCTATATATATATATATATATATATATATATATATATATATATATAATATATATATCAGTGTTTAGCTTTGCAGATGTGAATTTAAAAGAAGGTCAACCATTGGTCCAACTGACCACTGATGAAGCATTCATGGCATCTCCTTTCAGCTATCAGTTTTAGCTGTTGTTAGCTGTTATTATACCTCATTCCAGTTTTGCAACATTGTGTACATTATATCTATGATCTTTACAATAAATGCTGTATTTTTTTTTACATATTAGTACTTCTTTAATACAATTCTTGGAGAGTTAACAATCGTTCAACTAAAACTTTCTATGGGGACTAATGAAATAGCACTGTTTTTTTATTTTTTTTACTACATTAAAAACACATGACAAATCAAACATGTTTGAGCTGTTATAACTTTAGAATCAATTATATTCAAGCAGCGGGAGTATACTTTTTCACTATACATTCTTCATAATATAGCATTTGTATAGCTTTATAGCCTTTAGATACCAGAGGGATATGTAACATATTATATTATACAACCCATTGGTCCTCAAGGATTTAAAAATAGTGTCAACTTCCCTCACTTTTTATCTTCATCTATTTTTGTTTATTAATTTCTGATTCTGTCAAGGACTGTGAAAGCAGGGATAGTGAGATAATGCGTTATCCATGCAGCAGAAAAGCCTGACTCCAATCTATTAAATACAGTATACAGAACAATCAGTGCTGCAGGCATAGTGTTGTATTGTATCACTATCCTTTCTTTCACAGCCCCTGACAGAAAACACAGAATATGTAAAATCAAAATGGAGGCTGACTATTGCTTTAAAAAAGAAGGTATACATTGCTGTAGTTAAAGTGGACCAGTCACCTTTTTGCTGTACCAGGAGACTTTCACTTTCCCCAGATGTAAATGTTTGAATGTCTCCTAAACTATACATTTGCTGGATTTTTCCTTAACATAACACATAGGCTGTTTTTAGTGACATTTTTCAAATATGAAAAATTGAATGAAGGTGACAAGTCTATTAATATAGAAATTACAGCATTTCATTACATATAAATTACCCTGTAGTTCGTATTTTTGAAAAAGCACTACTGATCTTCCTGCAAAAGTTGCTAGATTGTTTCACATTTCTTTACACCTACTTGGTACAGTTTTAGCCATGTGTCATGTAAGTTGCTAATGCAGCAGCATTTTAAGAGATTGGTGGAGAGAATAAGAAACTGGCATTCAATATATTTCAGAAGCTGACGTTGATACTCAAAGACTGCACAACTTCACAGTCTGCAAGTATGAATGAATCATCAGTAGATGTGTAACATTTAGGAAGATATAACATGATTTCATTGTAATGATTTTCCACCCCATACATTACCTAAAACAGGTAAGAATGTAAGAGGTTTTACAGTTAATAAAGTGATGGTTAACCTCAGTTTTGACTTTATATGCTCTGAAAATGCATAATATTATATATTTATTTAATTTATTTTTTCTCCTCTCACCTACATTTTTACACACAAGAGCTTTTCATCAGGCACTGTGAACATAAGTCTAATGGTACAATATAACACTATCCCTGTAGCATAAAAGACTGCCTTAGCTAATAAATACCATGCAGAATATAGAGCAATCAGTGATGTAAGGATAGAGCTGCATTTTACTACTCTCCCTGCTTTCATAGCCCCTGATAGAGAGCTCTCTGGAAACAAATTCAGGGAGCTTACAGTCAGGCACATAAACACGGTTTATTATTACATATAATGGACTTGCAAAATATGTAAACCCAAAGAAAATGTTTACTGTCACTTTATTTTCTGAAGCTTTATTTTTCTGTAATAGCAGAGGTGTTCAATGTGTTGCCAGGAATTGAGAATTTTTCTGCTGAAGCAAAAATAAGTTAATCAGAGGTTAATTCATTTTTATTCATTCACTTGCTCACAAGCCGAGATTTCTTAAAGGGAAAGAAAACTCATGTTTAAAACATATTTTGTGCTCTTAGCTTGCCTAACTTCTAAGTATAACTTTTTTTTACCAAACAAACTTGCACCAAGGAGAAGTGTGGAAGTGTATGGGTGTTTTGGGGCATGCCATTCTTCTGTGCTCTGGAACATACTATGAATGGAATGCATGTACAGGAAGTCTGCATACAATTCTTTCTTTTCATTTTTCTTATTAACCAACTGACCTGGTGAGATTGCTCAGTTGGTTACTGCACCACCTGTAGAATCTGTTTTAGTTGCAAGGTTACAGGTTCTAGTCCCAGCAAGGTCAACTCAGACTTTCATCATTCTGAGGTCAAACTTGAAAACAAGATACAATCTCAATGTATTCTTCCTGTAAAATACTGTATTCAAGTTGCTTAGTAATAATTTTATATAAACTGTAATTGAAATAGATTAAGTGATGAGATTTGCATTCTTCATTGGCTACATGTATGAGCCCATATATCAGAAAAAAAATATTTTTTGCATGGAGACTTGTTTGTTTCATGTTAATAATAGAGTAAGTATATTTAAACGCTATGGAGGTGGGCAATCAGACAAGCACTGAAAATAATATAAATACTGAAGTTAACCGGACTTAGAAATATGCCATTACATATGTTATTAAGATTGTGCATTTTAGATAGTTCATGAAATGGGCAGACTGTATTGTCTGGTAGGTTTTTGTCTGGCATCAGTACCTATGGGAGAAATGCAAAAAAAATATTTTTTGAAAGCCATACATTTAGGTGATATTTACTATTGCTCATGTTTTTGATGCAGAAACATAATAACACTCTGAGGCTGAATAACACACTCCTAAATTAATGGCAAAGTTAGCAAATGCTCATAAATTAACTGCAAAGTTAGTATATGCTCCTAAATTAATGGGAAAGTTAGCACATGCTCATAGACTAAGGTCAAAGTTAGCACATGCTCATAGACTAAGGTCAAAGTTAGCACATGTTCCTAAATTAAGAGAAAAGTAAGAATGTGATCATAAATTAATAGCAAAGTTAATCAGACATATGTGTTTGTAACTGCTTTGCTGATAGGTGCAATTACTAATTAAATTACCAAAACAATGGAAAATTTTAGCCATGCCCGATTTTTGAAATGCATTTGCTAAAAAAAGCACACACGTTCACTAATTCATAAAAAAACATGCACAGTTCAGTAAAATTGTGGAGCTAATTATTGTTACTATGTTTACTCATTATCAGTGGTGAAGGACATACTCATTCAGTATCACTACTGCTTTATGTTGATACTAAGGGGTAAAAAGTGTTCTCCACAAGAGAAACTCATCATCAAATGTCCTGTTTCACTTGAAGCAGGTGGTCCCATTAGAAAGCTGTTTCCTCTGACATCTTCCCATGCCGAAAATAAGCAAGTGTAAGTGTCAGAACATGCGTGCTATTATATATGCACGTGTGCTCATTCATATGTGTATGTATGATGATGTGTAAATGTATAATGACAGGTAAGTGACAACATAGTATAAGGTTAACCCCACTGAAATCAACGGGCTTAACATTCTGCTTTAGATTTTGCTTTATTTTCCTTGCCCTGTAAAGTTCAGCAGAAAGGAGAGAAAAATCAGTGGAAAGTTTAACGGGAAGAAAAAAATAGCCCACAGCTAATATCCTTGTTCAGTGAGTTTACAGAATGTTTGGGATATGTATCAGGATATTCCAATGCCTTTTCAAATGTGTTGAATTACAGTTATTCTTAATATTATTACAAATTGCTGGGTTTGGTGATGTGTGGCTTTCTTTATTTTGACATGTTCAGTAAATTAAAAGGCAAATATGGAACATTGTAATGTGGTCACACATTTCAACATATGGTTCAAAAATGAAAATCACTTTGCTAAGTAACACGTAATATTTTTAGCATTAACACTGCATGAAATATGAATATGTTGGATGAAATGTATCTTGTGATGTTGGTTGGTGATCACACATTGCTTTCTAGAACTGAATTGGAAAAACATAATTCAATTAGAGAGAACTATATAAGAATCTCCTAATTATTTTAATGAAGCATGTGATAAAGTATGATAGTGTATGTATCATTGTTTTTTATTTGCAATGGTGAGTTCATTCTTATCAGGAGCTGAAATACATTTTTGTCCCTATACCGGCTTTACATCAAGTTACTAAACTGCATGTGCTGGGATTCATCCCTATTGTGCCAAGGTGAGGACATAAAACATGTTCTTTTAGACTGAAGTTGCCTAAACTAGCTCTAAACTGTGATGGTCTTCTCTTTTTTTGTTTCAGTGTCTTTTTTACTTTATTGTCACAGTTTATATTTGTTTCATTTCCCAATGGTAGGGCATAGTGGGATACGTTGGTGCTTTATAAATAAATGATTGCAACACTGTGTGCAGCAGCAAGCAAGAATAGTGATTTCTAGCATTATAAGTCATCCTTGTGAATGTATAAGCAGTAACAGCACATACTGCATTTTGCTTACAGCAAATTCCTAACAAGAACTAAAATATTCGGTTTATATTTTTAACCTGTTTTTATTATTATTATTATTATTATTTTCTAAAACACGCTTACAATAAGGTATTGAAACACATATAAGCTACTATTTCTTATTGGATCCTTATAAAACAGATATGTTTTGGCTAAAAAAGCTACAAAGTCAATGGATAACAGTGATAAAAGTACTCCAGACAGCATTATAAAAAGTCCAATGTTTCATCTTCTAAAAGGAGAATTAATACCTCCTAATAATAACTTGACAGATACCTTACTATGTCCAGATCTGTGTCCTCTATGACAGTCCAGATGCCATTTCAATGGAGGAAGACATGACAGTTGCCAGCAGGATGACAGGATTCAAACTCTACCTGCCACACATTGTTATCTCTTAAAGGGATAGTAATACCTCAAGTAAACTTAAGCTTCTAGTATTCATAATTTTCTTTAGCATGTTGCACTATAAATAGTTACTTACAGATTTGTAGTTCAAACACTAGTCAAGGGGAAAAGATCCCTCTCCCTCCCCTTTCCCCTGCATCATGCTGCCTCAGTGTCTGGTCTGGATGGAGAGTGACGAGGGACAATCTTCAGTAAGCAAAAGAAAAATCCTGCCCTCCTTCAGGGGGAGCAGGGTTTTCCTTATACTTACTGAGTGAAGATTGTCCCACACTGCATCTGTCCGGTCCCACGCCCAGATTACACATCTAAGGGGAGGCAGCCAGAAGGGGTGGGAGGGGGACCCTTTCCTCTTGAATATTGTTTGAACTACAAATCTGTAAGAAACTATATATATATATATATATATATATATATATATATATATATATAGCGCAACATGTTAAAAAATGTAACTAATACTCAGAACTAAAGTTTACTTGAGGGATTACTATCCCTTTAAATGAAGACACAAGGTCAAATTGCATAGGGACCATTATGATTTTCTAGCAATAGTAAGGTAAGTGGTGGGTTATTATTAGGAGGAATTGGCTCTTCTTTTTTTAGTATGATATATATATATATATATATTTATATATATTAGTGTAAAAGCCCGTGTACACGGGCCAAGGTACGGAACCCTTTGAGTGCGATAGGGGTACTCAACGCATTGCTTTGCAATGTGTTGCGTACCCCTCTGGCACTCAAAGGTTTAAGCGGCCACTACCTCACTGCTCCACGCGATGCACCCTAGCGAATCATTATATAGGATTTGCATATACGTGTTTATATATATATATATATATATATATATATATATGTACACACACACATATGTGTAACAGTAGTATTTGGTACAAATCTCTGCAATACTGATTTAACCATTGTAACAGAGTCTATTCGTAACTTGGCCCCAGTCGACTCCTCCAAATATATTGGTATGTGGCTTGACCACAGCCTCACTTTTGGTTTCCATATTGATCAATTTACATCCAAATTTTATCCTGAAAGAGGAACTCTCTGTAGAAACAAATCCTGTTTCAGTCTCTTGGTAAGAAAATGTATTGTCCAACAGATGTTAATGCCAGTCATAGATTATGGGAACATATTGTGTTGTTCTGCAGCTCAACACTGTGTAATACATTATGGTACTTTATCCACCATTGCAATTACACTACCCATAATTGTGATATGGTTAACCGTTTGGGTGCCAGAGTGGTAATGAACGCATTGCAAAGCAATGCGTTCCGTACCTCTCTGGCACTTAAAGAGTTAAACTAAATTGGCTAGCACTCACATCTAGATGTCCCCTTCTTCTTTCGTGTCTAGTTTATCTCCACTTCTCTAGATAGCTCACTGCAGCTCTCCATACTAACTATAACTTCAGCTCCACTGCTAAAAACTCACTGAGCATCAATACAAGAAAGAAGACAATTGATCTGCCTTCTCCTTCAGAGCTCTGAAATCCTGGAATAACCTACCCAAAAAAATCAAATCTTCTCCCAGTCTAAAATCCCTACAAAATATTTGCTTCTATGTATGTAAAAACAACATGTAACTGTAAATATTTTCCAGGATATACTTAAAATATATAGTAAAACAAGATAATTGTTCTTTAACCCCTTAAGGACCAATGATGTGCCAGGACCACTGCTGCACTTAAGGACCAGTGACAGTCTTGGCACATCATGTAATTCTGGGCTCCCCACATGACTGCATGCCATTCGGAGTGCCCTAAATCCATTAATGAAAAAAGAATCCCTGTGGTCCTTCACTCGGCCGTTCCTTAAGGGGTTAAGCAATGCACTTAATTTACTGTTAAGTGACTCCCATAAGCTTCGCTGACCAGACCTCACCTTTAACCGGGGACGCATAGGAAAAATGCATACTGCAGGACTTCTTTGATTTCAGTGAAGTACTGAAATATGCCTATTTCCTATGTGTCCCGGTTAAAGGTGAGATCTGGTCAGCCTACCATAAGCAGCTGTGTTGGTAACTTGTCACCTAGCATTGCTGCCTATAGGAGAATTTTGGACAGCCTATAGAGCCTGAGTTGCTCCCAAGTTTTTTATTTTGGCACCAATACATGATGAACCAGAGTTGTCAGATTTTCAGACACCCTGTAGTGTATCTGGTTTGCTCCATAACAACTTTAGTGCTTTTTCAAGGTTTTTTGAAAAAGAAGATCCAAACAATTATATGGGCGCTGGTAAGATTTCTCACATTGGAAAGATTTCTGTTGCCTTAGTGCACACCCAGTCTCAATTCAATGATCTGTGGATATTTCTCTGAAGTTATAAAAAAACCTCAGTGAAAAACAATAAATATTCTTGCTTTACATCTAAACAATGTAATAAATATTTAGACTTTCCGCTTAACCCCCTACTTGACATTTGGTTTACGGATTGAAAAGTTAGCTTCTACGCCACATACCAGAGTATTTGTTACAAAAACAAAGTGTGTTCAAATTACTTGACCAGCTGCAGCCTTGTACAACAGATGTTAATGCCAATCATTGGCTTGGTGTTCTGAACGACAGCTCCAATTCTATAAATTAGATACACCTTGTGCTTTCTCCCTGCTGTTTAACTTCAGTATAACCCTTTGATGCAGAGAGGTATAGATACTTCTCTGGCACTGAAAGGTTATTAAAACAAAGATTATAGTGTTTATATATATATATATATATATATATATATATATATATATATATACTAACTCCTAAGTATTTTATTTTACCTGCTGCTTTAAAAACAAAAAATCCAAAAAATAAACTATGGCACTTTAGAAAAATGTGTTTTGCACTATCATTCTGTTTACATGTACAATAGTGTGTATAAAAATAAATATAAATATATACAAGTGGAACTTTCACCTTAATTCAAGTTTGCATATTTGTAAACCGCATTAAAAACTGCCTCTATATCATGTTAGCCAAAGGTCCAGCAGATGTATAGTTTAGCAGAAACTTATACTTACTATATGCAAATATTGGCTAATTGTGCTAACTGTGCTGTACCACTGATGTTTTCATATGCTAATTAAACATGTCAGTGACATTTCATATGCTAATGAAGCCTTGTCAGTGACACGTCATATGCTAATGTTGTCTTTTCATGACGGTTGTGACGGTCTTAATGATGTTTATTATGCTGATTAAGCTTTGTACAATAAAAGGAAATGCTCAGTTTCACTTTGCCCAGAAATAAAGGTGGGAATATCTCCTGAACTATGTCTCTGCTGGACTTTTGGCTAATTTGACATATAGGCAGTTTTTAATGCAGTTTTCAAACTTGAATTATGGGGAAAGATCTACTGGCCATGGAAAGGTATTTAACATGTTAAAGAGACAGCAATGCTTCATATTTAAAAAAAATAAATATATATATATATATATATGTGTATATATAAATATATATATATATTAGTAAATATAAAATAATGACATGAAGACACACCTTTGTATTTCAGTTTCTGGATGACATAAGAAATTGATATGAAGAGTCAGCATAATTTCTACTTATATAGGTTAAGTATTTCCACGTGTTCCTTACATTCACATATATTAGATAAGGAAATTGGCTTAAATATTTATAAATAAGCAAGGGTATTTATGAATGACCGAATGCATAGAATGGCTTAGGGTATGTTTTTGGATTATTTGGGCTGCAGGGGAATTGCTAGGTACTAGTTGAGGGGGGTAAAGCTCCAGATTGGGTATGAAATTATGCTAATCTTCCTACTAATAATGGTACAATTAGGCTGCATTGTGCACTAATAATAATAATAATAATCATTTGTGAATTTTATAGAGCTTGTCTCTCTGTGAGACTCAAAGTGCTTTACAAATATACAGACATAAAAATTAAGAGTTCCTTATGGTCACATGAGTTGACAATGCCTGATAAAAGAGATGGGTCTTAAGCTTTTTTTAAAAAGTCTGTAGTGATGGTGCCTCTCTGATTGAGGACGGTAAAGAGTTCCAGAATGTGGGGGCAGCATGGCTGAATGCCCGGGAACCTGAGGTTGTCTTTATTCTGGGCACTGACAGGAGGGATCTGTTGGCTGACTGCAGTGACCGGGATTGAATATAGGGTGACAGGAGCTCTTTCAGGTACTGTGGGCCTTGATTATTTAAGGCTTTGAAGGTCAGCAGGCCAATTTTAAAATATGTTCGCCATTTAATTGGAAGCCAATGCAGCGAGTAGAGAACAGGTGTTATGTGACATGAGCGAGTCTGATTGGTCAATAGTCTGGCTGCTGTATTTTGTATTTTCTGTAGGAGTTCTTTTTTTGGGAGGCCCAAGTAAAGTGCATTACAGTAATCTAGATGAGAAGACACAAATGCATGGAATAATGTTGGCATATCATCCGGTGGAATTAAGTTTTGTATCGTGGCTATGTTTCTCAGATTTTATTACGGAAGAGATCTGCTGTTTAAGTGGCAGTCTAGAGTCAATAATCACTCTGAGATTTCATACCTCTGTTGAACTAATGAGTTCAGAGCCTCCAAATTCCAGGCCAGTTGGGTGATCATGAGATATTCTTGTTGCCCGGGGTCCCCTCACCAAGAGTAACTCTGTTTTGTCAGGGTTCACTTTTAGCCAACTAGCATTCATCCACTCTCTGAGGTCTGCTAAGCAACTGTTGATGAGGCATGTTGGGTCTTTAGTATCTGGAGCAAAGGAGAAGTAGAGTTGTGTGTCATCTGCATAGCAATGATATCTTAGGCCATGTCGCCTGATGATGTCCCCCAGTGGTAGCAGGTAAATTGCTAATAGCATGGGAGACAAGATAGAACCTTAATAATGAATCAGATGGCCCAAGCCCTGGGCATTTTGAGAACCTAGCAACTTCCCTGCTGGCTTGACTGATTTATTGTAAATTTCAACCTTTATATTGCCCTTCTTGTCACATGTTGATCTCTGAATGTCCTACTTTAAAACACTGAATGCAAGTTATAATGCTTAGAGTTCTATAAATATGTTTTATTAGTGAAATGTCAAAACATTATATCAACTACCCATGACTACAATTGCTAATAATACTTATGTAGTGAGGAATTGCATTTAGCATTAACAGTAAATTGTTTATTTGATCTGTATATAGCATGAAAATGATCACTGCCTTATATTCTATTACTTTTATCCATAAACAATTTATTTCCAACATATTCCAGAAATCACAGTTTTGTCACTTTGTAGAATCACAAACGAGGTTTGTCATTCAAGCATAGCTAAATCTAATCTCATCTAGTAACATAAGAGAGAACAGACCAGAAAATGATCCGATTTTCCAATTTCATGGCCAGGGTTACCTTGGGAAGTTGCAAAAGTGGCATTTAAGCTCTGTAACTAAGGTAGCATGCCAAACTAAGCACTAATAACAGAGCAACCACAAGGAAAGAGATCATTTTTACAATTTTACAGCTTCAAAGTGTGAAAATTGTAGTGCAGGCAAACTCCTGGAAACTGATTGCGATCAGATTTCAAGAGGAAGACAATTTCTGAATTGGCAGAATTTGCACAGCCTAATTGATATGTCTTTATTATGGGTTATCTCTTTGCTATGTCTTTCATTATATAAAAAAGTTCTCTGGTGCAGGAAGATTGAATCAGTGGGCTGATGTTTTTCTAAGAATTGGACTGTTTCTGGAATTATAGGGGACAAAATCATACCCATTGATTTAAATGGGTCTTTTGACTCCAGAGGGCTGAAGAGGTCCCCAGAAAATTGTTGCACAATGCATTGCAATCCTCCCTATCATTGAAGAGGTTAAAAGTCTTATTTAAATAAATGGGAATTTGAAGAAAGTATGTTTATCCCTTCTAGGGCAAGTTGTATTACTCCAGAAGTACTGAAGGGGGTTATGCACTAAAGTGTGATAAAGAGGTAATGAAGAAGAGATAATTTCTCCAGTGATATCACTTCTCCAATTCCTGTGTTATTCTATGGAGCCATTGCATTATGGTTTCTCAAGTAGGAGAGATCTTAGTAGACTCTATAGAACTGGGGGAGGGATGTTACGGGATGAGTTATCTCCTCTTTATTACCACTTCATCAAACCTTAGTGCATAATCCCCCAGTTTTTATTAGTAAATCTGGGGTAAATTTATGAATCCGATCCTGTGTAAAAATAGGCAATGTAATTACTCTTCTAACCCTATACCTGCTAACACCAATTTACTAACCTACTTATGATGAAAATCTCCTCTTAACACCACTTGTGCCAAGAGGAGGACAATAAGGCAGTATATTTATGTTTTGAGGTGTTAATTTCCTCTACACCTTTTTTAACTACATGTATTAATGCTCTCAGTGCATTCTACCTCTCTAGCATTTAAAGAGTAAACAAGGTGTAGAACAAATGTCTAACTTCATGCCATATTCCTATGTATGCTACGGGGCAAGTTTAAAGGGATAGTAATACTTCGTTTTATCTTTATTTTATTTTGTAGGCAAACCTTTATCATTTGAGAGATATTCACAAGCAAAGTTTCCCCCTCCCGCCCCTTTTACCTAGTGTAAGCCATCTCTTCTCAAATGTGAAATCTGGTTGTAAGACAGAAGGGGACAATCTTCTTCCTATGAGAACAATGAAAGCCCTTCCCCCCTTGACAAGTTTTTCAGGTTTTTCGCTTATCTTAAATGAAGATTGTCCCTCTCTGCAGTCTACCTGGGCACCTCCCTTCTGATCTGGCTGAACAGTGTTACATTAGTAAAAGGGGAGGGAGGGAGGGGGATACTTTGTCATTGACTTACTCTTGAACTACAACTCTAACAGAATTGAAATAACACTCTTCAAAGTCCAAATGCTATGATGATACATTAGAGCTGCTTTTATTATCAAACATTACTATCCCTTTAAGGAACTTGACAGTTCTAAACACTTAAGGATAATGGAGTGCATACACCAGTATTCATTACAGTAATGTTACGATCTAGTGCATGCACTCAGATGGCAAATGCCAGTGGCATTGCTCTCACGCCTCTATGACTTCTGCAATTGTTTTTTGAATTGAGGTATACTTTAATATGTGGCAAAGACATTTACTGTGCTGGCATTACAAAAGGAGCCAAACAGAATTTATGACTTAGGTGGTGCTGCAGTGAGTGCTACCCGGTGTTTTATCTGTAATGAAATATCTGGACACGTGGAGGTTATCCTATGGATCTTCAGCTGCTTTTAGACTGCAATACAATTAGCATGCCTTTAGTCAGCTAAGGAAGATGGCATCTGTAATCCAATAACACCTAGGCTATCAATCCCAGTTTTGAACACAAATTTACAGCCATAACTTAGTTGCAGATTATATGTTTCTGCAAAAATGTTGGTTGCCTTTTATGTGAAAGTAGTCACATAAGGTTGTTTCCATAGATAGGTAAGAGCTAAAGTCAATTCGCTGATTGGGATTAGTAATCACTGTTCTTGTATTTAGAAAGGAAGTTATCTTATCCAATCAGATTCAAAGATAAGTCTGGAAAACAATTTGAACCCGAAGTCCCCCAAAAGGCTGGAATATCTGCTCTCTTAGAATATATGTAAGGCTATATACCAGGTCCTAGATGACAAATACTAGCTGATGCTAGGGTACTTATGTATATGTAACCCCAGTTCATTTTAACTGCATGTGTTCCATTAACTCTATCATCACAATCATGTTATTTGAAAGCAGAGATTAAATGTATGTTAACTACATAAAAACAAGTTTACTATTTAGAGCCAGAGAAGGTACCCACACTCAGGAACTGAGGATACTGCCAGTACACACATGGTATAGAAAAGCTGTTGATTAATAAAATATATATATTTTTTAAATACACAAAATAGAAAATAGAAAACAATAGAAACAGGATACATGTCAAAATAGGAAAAGCAAGTGGCCTTATGCATTTCACACCACTAATTGTTTACTCATAACCATAAGTGCTTGGTCTGTGATTAAGCACTCACTGATGCCAAATGTGTAAGGCCACCTGAATTTCCATGTATCACCTGTACTATTTAGTACTTTGGATTATTTCTTTTTAAAAATAAAAAAAATCATCTATTTTCGACATGTAAACACCTTGTGCTCTGGTTGGTTTTCTCTTTGATTGAGATCAAAGTATTCAACTGACTTTATAGTGTGCATTCATCCCAGCCACAGGAGGAGAATTTCAGATCCCCCTCAGGTTGGTAATTAGAAATACATACTGTTCACCTTCAGTCATACTTGTTACACATTTTGAGCAGATTTAAGCAGTGAGTGTTGCCTGGAGCCACCCAGTCTCTTTGTGTTTGTGTAAATATATAAAAGACAGCTGATCACTAACCACATCAAACTCATTTGGGTGTTCTATTTATTTAGTCAATATTTTACCACAAAGAATATATCAAGATTTCATTCATGTTTAAAAGTGTCCTGGAGAGCTTTTACACTACTTTTCATTTCTACACAAAACAGAAAAACAGTATAAACACACATAGATATACACATGGCCATGAAACAAACTATACAGTTGCATATTGTTTTTAGATACAAAGAAGCTGTGATTTTTAGAAATTATAGACCGGGGAAAAAATCTGATATTTTCAGGTAGGTTATTCCAGGCTTTTGGAGCTGTAAAGGAGAAGGCAGATCTAACAGCTTGTTTTTTATAGTGTGGGATATTGATTTGATATCAGTGGATAGCAGTTATATTTATTATGGAAAGCTGGAGTGAGCATTCTATTCAGGTAATCTGGTAGCATTCTAGAGAGGTGGCTATAAACTAGGCAAGAAAGGTGAAGGGTATGTCCAGATTCGATTCTTGTCAACTTTAGAAACATAACACAATGATGGGTAGTGTAATTACATTGGAGGACAAAGCAACATAACGAATTACAGAATGTCAAGTTTACCAAGATGGATATGTGGTGCAGAAATATACACTATATCCCCATAGTCTATGACTGGCATTAACATCTGTTGACCATTATATTTTCTTACCAGGGGATTTAGGTGGGGTTTGTTTCTAAACAGTGCCTATCTTAGGATAATGTTTGGATGTTAATTTATCAATATTAAGAACAAAAGTGAGGTTAGGGTCAATCCAAATACCAAGATATTTGTATGAGTCAAGTGGGGTGAAGTTACGATTGGACTTTGTTATAATGGTCAAACGGGTATTGCGGAGTTTAAGTAGTTTATGCTTTCACTGTTTATTTTATTTCTACTGTGTTTTATTATTTTTTGTTTATTTATTTATTTACTTATTTTTAACACAAAACTATATAGGGAAAACATAAAAAATCTAAGGTATTAAAGGGATACTATTACTTCAAAATTACTATCCCTCATATTGTAGGCCTTAATAAACTGAGTTAAATGACACCAACGGCATCTCTCAGACATTTATGGTTTAAGAGATATCCGCTTTCAAAGTTTCCTCTCCTCTGCTGTCAGCGTTCTGCTGCCAGCAGGAGAATCCGGTCTCTGAATCAAGAGGAGGCTCTTCAGCAGAGCCGATATCTCGTTAAGGAAGGAAAAATGATTAATTGAAACAGTCTTCTACATGTGCTTGGTTTTCCTTCCATAACGAGATATAAGAGCCTCCGCCTGTCCCGGGACCGGATTCCCCTGATGGCAGCAGAACGCTGACAGCAGGGGAGAGGAAACTTTGAAAGTGGATATCTCTTAAACCATAAAGGTTTGAGAGATGCCACTGGTGTCATTTAACTCAGTTTATTAAGGGCTACAATATGAGGGATAGTAATTTTGAAGTAATACTATCCCTTTAACACTGATTTTTACAAGCATTTACAACTTTGCCATGCTTTATCTTCATCTATTGATTTTTTGTCCAAATCTGCGCTACCAATGCATGGACTGATCAAGGCGTGTCTTCGTCCATTGTCTGTTCGCAGGACCTTCTCCTTATGTTATAAGCTCTTATTATCTACTAATAGTCCTCAGAAATTCCCATTCATGGTGGCATGGGAGAGGGAGCCAGGGCAGGGCATACCGGAGTGTCAATGGGCTACTGCTGTGTCCTGTCCTACCCAGTATCCACATTGTACAAATCATATTGAACTTTCTAGGAAGCTGCTGTACCACTGGTAACTGGTCCCCTCACAATTGGACAGAATGTATCCTGGAGTCTCTAATTTATGTTGGAGGGGGGTTTTCTGGAGTGGGGACAATGGAGCACATCTGGTGGTCTTGTCCTATACTCCGTTTGTTCTGGACTAAGGTTTTTACTATGATTTTGGAGACCACCTAATTTAGGCTACCTATGGAACCAATGGTGGCTCTTCTACATATTTTACCGACCCAAATCCCAGTTCATGTAAAGGTTTTGATAGGACATATATTGTTGGCGGCAAAGACTCTCCTGGCTCGCCACTGGAAATCTAAAACTGTCCCCCCGGGGGCAGCTCTGCGACACCTGATAACACATAATCTACATATGGAGAGATGACACTTTTCGGACACTTTATGTCTCCATATTTATCATATGATCTGGTCATTATGGAAAGACTAATGTGATGCTCACTAATTTTTTAATGTCGACCACACCATCAGTCCCTCTTGATTTGTCTTTCCCTCCTGGCTATCCCCCCTCCCGCCAACCCCCCCTCTCTATCTTTGTGATAGTTCTTTACTTTCTCTCTTCTTTCTTTTTCCTTTCTCTCTTTTTATGGGTAATTATGTATTGCAATTATTCATCTATTGTATTTTTTGGTGCCTATCATCTGATACCATTTAATAGGTCCTTAAACCATCCACATTGTTCATCCAAAGTGTAATTGCTGCTACTTCATTATTGGTACAAGTGGATGTATTGTAATGTGACTCACCATGTGTATATTGACCTATTGCGAATGCAGTGGCTATACATGCACCCTGCTTCAATACCCAATGTTTGTTTTCTTGTATTGAAAAAACTGTTCTTATTAAAAAAAAAAATCGAAAGTATAATTAAGCAAATAAGAAACACCTTTGACTGGAAGATCAAGTTCAAGATTGGGAAGGTGGAAATGAGGGAAAAAGGCAGAAGAAAATGAAAATAATGATACTATGACTAATAGAAGTTTGGAACAAGGTAAAAACCTTGTTGATGGAAGTGTAAAACAGAAAGCAAGAACAGATGTGTGGTATAAGAAAGAAGATCAGCAGGGGATATCAGTAATGAGTAACACGATGCAGCCAGTGGAATATTGAGTCTTGCCTTGTATGGCCTCCATTGGCTGGACAGTGCTCTATTTTAAAATATTGGTATGCAGATACAGCTGTTTAGGAGCTTATACGTTTAGCTATAACAAATAAGTGATCAAATTCAGCGTTTTCTAACATGTTGATGCCAATGCCATTCACATCTATTTTCCAAGAGCTGATTTTAAAAAAGCACTTAATGTTTATCAAGCTGTGACTAAAGTACAGACAACAGATGTGGTGCATGATGAGTAGAGGTCTATGTGTTTATTTTCAGATGACCTAGCAAATCTTGTATAATAATTGGAATTTCTTCCCAGTTGGGTAGTAAAGATCACTGATCTGTCATCAGCCCTTGCTCAACGTGATTATTACAAACCCCAGTCACAAGTTGTTGACAGAGCATATGACAACAAACATTGCCATTTGAATTAAAGGGATAGTAATACTTAAAATGTAAAAAAAATATGTTGTAGAGTTTATCCCCCTGAGTAAAACAAGAGTACTCCCACTGCTGAAAGGTGTTTCATTCAAAAGTTATTAATTTTCAAAGTTGAATTTTTTAGGTGCAATATCACAGTGGCCTGAAATTGTACAGTGGCGCTGTTGCTACACCATCCTATGGAGATTTATGGTCAACTGACCAGAGCTGTCCGTAGGATCGTGTAGCAACATCGCCACTGTACAATTTCAGGCCACTGTGATATTGCACCTAAAAAATTCAACTTTGAAAATTAATAACTTTTGAATGAAACACCTTTCAGCAGTGGGAGTACCCTTGTTTAACTCAGGGGGATAAACCCTACAACATATTTTTTTTACATTTTAAGTATTACTATCCCTTTAAAAGATGGAGTTTACAACTTTCCTGGCAAGGCGAAGTCAGATACACTTTATCTGAAAATTTTGAGTAAGAAAAGTAATATGACACTGATAAATTGATTTGCAAGGCTGTTTCAGTAGACGCATGGACAAAGAAATGATTTGCCTGAAGCTGGTTGGAGCAGGTGCACAGTCATCTTCAGGTTAATAGAAAGTGTATATCTACCCTGTATATATTACATTTAATACTCTGTAGCATGGAAGAGTCTTGGAGAACCATAAATATTTGATGAAAGCCATAGAAAATGATCGCTTTTTCTCTTAGCATATTCATTCATTTTTTAAATAAAATTCTTAGCATTTATATCTGAAATGTCCATAAAATGTATAGTTTTCTAGCAATATTTACTACTTCAGTTTACATCATACTCCTCATCTGACCTTCATTTATGTCAATGTTCTCAGTTCCTTCACAAATTATCATCAGGATAATCGGGAAGAGTCTCTAATATCTGTTTTATCATATCAAAGTAAACGTTTATTAATGAAAACGTATTTACAAAAAAAATATTTTTAATAAATGCTGATAGAAAAACTTGATTCCTGTTTCAATAATGAATAATTTATAAACTACAAATTTGTAAATAGTTTGAAGCATTGTTTTTATAGCAATTTCACATTTAAAAATGACTGAATCAGCCAATAATTTTGGTTTGTTAAATGAGAAGATTTCATTAGAAATGGTGCATGAATTTATAAATCCAATATAAATTTTTCTGTTCCTAAATTATTTAACAGCATTCATTTTGTAATATTACTGAGTTTTAGATGATTGCAACAAAATTAATGCTATTCTTGCAAACTATTCTGTTTTAGCTTTAGAAGTACTAGAACAGGGATTTCCCAAAATTCTGCAAGATATCTCTAACAGGCCATGATGTTAGTATTTCCTGCTTAAAGGGATAGTAAACTAAAAAAAAAAACTGTTAGTGAAATGAGAGGAATAATAAAAAAAATATGTAATGCCCTTATTCCCATCTCTCAAACCTTTATGTTTTGAGAGATGTAAGAAAATAAAGACCTCCGCTCCCTCCCCCTTCTCATGCATCTGCTGTATAGCGGACGTCATGAGATCCTGCTTCCAGGACCAGACGGCGGCTCTTCAGGAGCGCTGTCATCTAGATATCTAACTATAATTACTTCATCGGAATGGTCTACAATGTGTGCTTGCAAGCCAGGCACACGTTGTAGACCATACCGATGAAGTAATTATAGTTAGATATCCCAATGTCAGCACTCCTGAAGAGCCGCCTAAAGTCAGACGATTCTGCCTCTGACAGCTTTACAGCTCGTCAGGCAGAAAGGCGAGGGAGCGGAGGTCTTTATTTTCATACATCTCTCAAACCATAATGGTTTGAGAGATGGGAATGAGGGAAGTAAGTATTTTTTTAATTATATATATCATTTCACTAACAGTTTTTTTGGAGTTTACTATCCCTTTAAGCACAGAAACATTAATCAGCATGACAGAGCATCTTATTTGCTCACATGTCCAAAAAACAGGGCAATCCACAAAATTATTTTCAGCTAGTAGTACTTAATTAGGGATAGGTTTAGGGCCACCTGCAATAGAAAAATAATACTAAATTATTAATAGGCATTCAATCAAAGAAACATGAGGCAAATTAGTGCCAGAGAGGTATGCAATGCATTGCTCTGCAATGTACTGCATACCCTTCTGGCACTCAGTGGATTAATTGACAAGAAGCTGAAGATGCCAACTGACTTAATTAAAGACTATCACACTTTATTTAAAATAATAATTTTAGCAATTTTTTGACAATACAACTTATTCTACCCAGAAGCTATGCGACTCGTTTCCTAAATTAACTGTGTGCTGTTAAAAGCCAATCTTAAGCTATAATAATGACTGAGACTTGTAAACTGAGCACTTTGGGGTCATGAGCACAATACATTTATAATACTGTTGAGATTTTCCTGCTGGACAAAACAAGGGTTAACCTACTGCTGCGATATGATACATTCCAAAGGTATTATAGTTTAAACCATTGTTTTCAGTATCAACAGTGCCCCTGAGGTTGGACCAGACAGTTCTCCTATAAGTCACCTGGAGGGAGATGCACTAAAGGTCAAAAAGGGTCTGCATTTGTGATCTTATGTTGTATTTGTGTTGGTTTCATATCAACAATATGCACTAAAATGTCTTTACCATCATAACCCTGTGAATAAGACACAGATATGTCTGCAATCTGCCAACATTGCCATGAATCAGTCATGCCTTTCGCAGGTTTATTAGTAGCTTGTACAGTGGCTTATTTGCACATGTGAGTGCAGTTTAATGAGCCATTGCTGTATTCATGTAGGTGTGTTTACATGTTAATATGACACTTCACCACATGCACTGAGCTCTTATAGCAGCTTCCCAATACTGGTTACTTGAAGCTGGCAATGTTGAGCGCTTCCTATAGTTTGCTGTCTCTGCTGGAGAACAGAGACACCAGCTTCCCTCCTTTAACCTTTTCAGTGCAATAAGAATGTGCGTTGTAGTCCCTTGTGGCACTGAAAGGGTTAGAACATGAACAGTCACATTTTGTTTGGGATCCAGGAAGTAGAGGTGGTGAGCAAAGTGGGGCATTCAAGTTGAAAACAGACTAGGTTAGTCAGTATGATATGACCTTATTCCCTATAGCAGCCAGAGCAGCAGCCTCCTCTTTTCTTTAAAGGCTTTAAGCCCTCAAATGTCCAATAACCAAAGTCAAATATTGTAACTAAGCGTAAAAATGTATATATATATATATATATATATATATATATATATATATATATACATATCCTATATAATAATTCGCCAAGTTGTGTGTAACGCCCGACATGCGCAGTAGACACTGCTGCGCGTGCGGCACTCACAAGCAGTGGCGACTGCCCGCGCCGCGGCTGATACAGAGCTGGGCGCTCTGAAGGAGCGTCCAGCTCTGTATCAGCCGAGGCGCGGGCAGTCTCCACTGGGTGTGACTGCCCTGCGACCGGCTGCCTGAGGCACTGTGGCCCGTGTAACGGGCTGTTCAACTAGTATATATATATAAGGCTAGCCTGTTTCATATGCCCTCTCATTGCCTCTCCATTTTGCCCTCCCACCTTCCCTTTCATCACCACTTTGCCTCTCACTCAGCTCCGCAATTCCCATTCTCTCACTCCTACCAAACCACAAATTTTATCCCCCGCCTTGGCCAAGGGGATTTTTAGCCTTGAAGATTTATTTCCTTGTCAGCAGATGATATGCAGATTTGGTTTTTACCATAATATATCTTCACAGTAGCCCTGCCCACTTCCTGCTGTACTACTAGGTTTCAGTTTCAGGATGTGTATACAGTGGTGCTGGTAACAGGCTTTATGACTCTGAAACATCGCAACACAGCAAAAAGTGCACCAGGCAACTGCCTCTGTATAAACAATTACTGTGAACATGCACCCTGCTGAAAACAAATGTGCATATCAAGCCATCTCTCTGCTCCTGTCATAGTCACAAGAGACAAAAAACACAATCTATCTATTAAAGTCAATTACTTGACCAATATCCATATCTGCACAGTGATAGCAAATGTATGATGTGAAGTGCTGAAAGTATGTTTCCTACCTACATCACAGCATTAGAAGGCAAGACCAAGGAGCATGGGACAATCTTTTCATTATTTCAGTGCCACAGTCATGTGCAATGCACATCCCTATGGCACTGAAAAGATTTGTAGTGTCTGACCACATCCTCTCATTTCACCCAGTGTGCAAGTAGAGTAGCAGAGAGGATGCACTCAGACATCAAGTCTGTAGTACTCGGCATCCTTCACACATCGCCAGCAGGTTGACAATCCTCCATGCTAATGAGTGAATTCCTCCTCCTCAAATCTTGAAAGGAGCAGTAAACTTTTTTCATGAAAAATATATATGCTCCCACTGCTGACAGATTCATAATTCCGGTGTTATTACAGTTTAAACATATTTTTATATATTAGCAGTGCTCTTTTTATATTAGCAGTGGACAAATTCCATTTAGTTTTTCTGTTACATTCTAAGGGAGAAGAAAGTCAGTGACATACAGTTCTCCATAGAATGTGATAGATACTACCTGTCACTTCCTGTCAGTTAGAACTATCAGGAAGTAAACACACGGTAGATTCCATTCCTGGTTATTTGAACATTTCGAATAAAACAACTGACCGCAGTGGGAGTTCCTTTGTCTTACTCAGCAGAAAAAAACTCTACATCATATAGGTTTTCATAAAAAAACTTTACTGCTCCTTTAATTTTAAGTGCATATGGTGATGTGTGTCTCTATAACCAAGGTGATGTGCTTACCACACATTACCATAGCATCATCCCCTAGTACATTCCCCTGTGGTGACCTGACAGTTATTTTGAACTTTTAACACTTTTTGAGTTTGTTTAGTTTTTCATACTAAAATGTAATAATGTTTTAAATGGGGCTTTTAACCCCTTAAATGCAAAAGAGGTTTCCAGCTCATTGCACTGAAAACCCTTCTATCATTGTAAGTGCCAATGGGGTATCAAACACATTGGGGGTTATGCACTAAGTTGTGATAAAGAGGTGATGATGTGGAGATAACTTCTCCAATTATATCACTTCTCCAATTCATATTTTATTCTATGGAGACAGTGCACTAAAGTTTCTGTGGAGATCATATTGTACTGGCTCAGAGAAGTGATATCACTGGAGAAGTTATCTCCACATAATCACGTCTTTGCCACGCAATGGTACGTAACCTCCACTGCACTGCAATGTTTTCGATGCCTCTCTGAAATTTAAAGGGTTAAAAACCCATTGAATTTAATTATTTGTCTCCCCAGCACAGTGTAGTTTATTCCTCCCAGAATTGTTCCACTTGCTTTGTGCTTATATGGCCCTGTGTGTTTACAGTCTGGATCGCCACCAGTAAAAACAGTTCACCACCATGATTGTAACCTTTCTATAACAAATCTTCCTCCAATCTACTTCTATAATCAGTTCACATTCTCCAAGGTCACTTGTTTTTTTTATTCATTTAATCACTGCGCTGCTCAATAAAGTTTGAATGAGGTATAGCATTCTGCCTTTCACCTCATGTGACCTATACTTCTAAATTCCGTTTAAATGTTAATCCCTGAAATCTCACTATGCTTCTGATGATTTCTTACACCCTGCTTAAGGTTTTCTGTCTTCTTCTCCTTTCATCTCATATTCTCCAGAAGCATTTAACATTACTACTACTTTCATCATGGCACACTAAAGGTAGTCTCCAAAAACACCCACTTTTGCATATTGTTATGCACGGATACTCCACTGAAATCATATCTAATTAATTTTCATTTTTACCCCTTCTCTCTACACAAATGAATTTATCGAAATAGTCTGTTTGTTTAATAATGATGCGTGCATCTCATTTTACAGAAAGTCCTGTATGCTCAGAGAAACTTGGCCTTTTTTTCCCATAAGATCATTGTATATTTGTAAAATACAAATAGATTGAAAGCATATCTCTGCTAATCACTGGAAACTTCTTTGCAATGCACTGAAGACATGCCTAGCAACCAGTGGTTAAAAATCAAAGTAAACTTTTAGGGTCATATGAATAAAGGGATAACGACAAAAAAAATAAATTATGAACGACAAAAAAAAGTAATTGTATGCATGAACTACATATTTTCTATAGAGTATATGACAAAAAAACTAGTAATGTCCGTTGTGTATGACACAACTCCAGAATTGCCGAGCAAGGGCGTGGCTAAACTATTCTTAGTGTTGAATAGAGAAAAAGAGCATTTGCCGTGTACAATGATAGAAAGTCTTGTAAAAGACAAAAGTTGTACATTAAGAAAAAAGTGGAGGGAATGTGAAGGTCTGAATGAGAGATACCTGTAATAATTGAAGGAAACACAACAAAAGCTTAATTACCATAACTTTATACCAACATTTTTATCTTTATTTAAGACATTTTAGTGTTTGTTAAGACAATTTTTTGTTGCATACGACAATTTGTCAGGAATCGTAAGTCAATATCAAAACAACATATTTCTGATCACAACCGACACACTCTGAAAATATTATGAGCCCAACGACACTGTTCTTTGAACTGTCGTTACGACAAAAGCTATTTTTCTACTTCTTTGAAAATATGGCCCTTAGTGAAGATATTGGGCTGAATGCGTGAATCTGCCAACATAGCCTACAAATCATGAGCTTGCACATTCTTTTATTTCTTTTGTTATACTGTGGCAAAGGTTGAACGTGATGGAGTGTTTTTTTAACCTAACTTACTATGTGAATATGTAACTACTATGTAACTATGGTTTAATCTATAAATTACCCCACATACTTATGAGTAGGAAAATCTGAGGAAAAAGCATTGATAACGCACCACCTGCAATTGTATCCATACTTTCATTTGAGAGCCTATTCATTCCCCCAACACATACGCACACATAAACACACAAACACACACACACACACACACATAAACACACACACACCTACACACACGCACACACATACGCACACATAAACACACAAACACACATACTCACACACACAAACACACACATAAACACAAACACACCTACACACACGCACACACACAAATGTACACATAAACACACATACACACACATGCACAAACACACATGCACAAACACACACATAAACACTAACACACATACAGGTATATATATATATATATATATATATATATATATATATATATATATAGTCAGCCCCCTTATGTGACAATACAAAGTCCTGTAATGAAAACTCCAGAGCACAGAATTCTAAACAATTCAAGGAGAACTACCTATTGCATACTGTGACAGAATGGGATGCCTCAAAAATGACTTCAAGACAGATCTATAAACAATAAAAAAACAGCCTTGATCCTGGCATCAAACAGGAGCTTCAGGGCAATTATTTGTAGTTTAATGCTATTCTAAGGCTTTGGGTGTGATGAATGTCTTCTTGTAGCCCACCACAGGCATCCCTTTCTGTCACAGCAGTCAATGGACAGTTCTCCAGAGAAAGAGCAGGTAGTGTGCTGATGTCCAGTTATCTATAGTGACTCCTCCCATATAGCTACCCTAGAGCTTAGGACAAGTGCTCTCATCTCTGCAGTGTTTCTGAATGGCAGAACTGAAATGTGGTAACCCACACACACACACAAGCACACACGCACATACACACACAAACACACACACATATATATATATATATATATATACACACGCACTGGATATTTTTAGCAATATTATATATGGTCAGTTTTAGCAAGGCTGCTGACATTTGAGCTACACAATTATTTCATGCTTGAGTATTGCAGCTTCAGATATTTTATCAAGGCTTGGAAGTAATGTTCATTGTCACCTGGTTATGAACACAACTTTAATTTTATTAGGTGTTCTAGCAATAGATCTAGGCTGTATTAGAATGTCTGCTAAATCTACTTATATACCTATTTGAAAGAATATTTGTTTTACACCAACACAGTAATGGTACAGGACTAATACAATGCTGTTTTAAGGACAGATTGCAGTTAATTAGTGTTCTCTAGAAATGCAGGTCCCACTTCTTAGATCATGGGATGAAATTTGAACCCTTTGAGTGCCAGTGGGGTACCCAAAGTTACCCAGTTTATTGGTTATTGGCATGACCGTGTCTACTAGCTGCAAGACTCCAGTGAAATTTGTGACAGGATGCAATCTGAAGAACTACAATACGATATGGTGAGATAGCATACAATTTCCTGTGGGGATTTATACTATGAGGGGTAGCTAACATGAGAATTAACCAGTCCCATGCAGCAAAAACACACATTGTTTTCTTAAAGGAGCCCTAAACTTTTTAACATTAAAAACAATACATTGGAGGGATTTTCCAGCCATGAAAAACAAGGGTATTGCCACTGCTGGGAAATGCCTCTTTCTAGAGTCATTACAGTGTAAACAGTTCTTTTTTCTTACATTAACAGTGACCTCTTGTGGCCATATTTCAGACAGTAATTCTGTTGAATTCAGTGGAAGAGGAGAGGCAATGCTAACTGTTCTCCATAAAATGTGATAGTAACTGATGAGTGACTTCTTAACAGTTTGATCTTTCAGGAAGCAATGGCACTGTTATTTGGCCATTTCAACTGATACAACTCAGTGGGAGAACCTTGCTATGCTCAGCAGGAAATGTTTAAAAAAATGTTTTAAAAAAAATTAAATAAAAAACTTTACAGCGCCTTAAAAAAGGAAAGGAAAATAAATATTTATATGGATCTATAGCATGAAGTTTTCTCCTATTTTCTCTGTTCTCCATATAAATTCTCAAATATTGCTGGGGAGATCACCAGAGCTTTGGAGTGCTACCTTCAGTTGGGTTAAAGGAATTTTAGATTAGTTGCAGACAGTTTTTGTTCTATATAACTGATTTATTAAGCACAATTTATTTTAGACACTTAAAAAAATCTGTCCCAAACAATAATACAGGATCTGAAGGATTCTATTTCACCCTGCCTCATAAATCTAGGCCTTTGTGTCACTTTTTTGTCTCATTTGTGCCACTGAACTATTTGAATCAAGATTTTTGGGTCTTGTGGACCACTATTCGTTTTAATCAAACCAAGGAGAGATTCATTAAGAGGTGATAAAGAGGTGATAAAGTGGAGATGACTTCTCCAGTGATATCACTTCTCCAATTCCTATGTTATTCTATGGAGCCTATGCACTATAATTTCTTCAAATCTGGATATATATTAGTGAATAGTCTCCACAGAATTACATAGGGAATGGAGAAGTAATAACTGGATGTCACAGTCACCGGAGCACTAAGTCACTCTACCAAAAGTAGTACTAGAGTAAATGTCCAGGAAAGTGTGACTCCTCCAACAAGAGCTGGTAAAGTGTAGGCTAGAGTGCGTCGCTAGGGTACATGGCTGGTGTTCGCAGACCCCCTGTAGTGCATTGTGCTGCGGCCAAGGCCATGTAAAGATGCTGTCCGCGAAGCCAGATGACCACCTTCAGTTGAGCTGAAGAAGGCCCAGGATAACGCACTACAGCGAGGACTTCCACCACCAGCCCCAGGAAGAGTCTGTTCCAAATACAATAATATATTATAAGAGGACAGACTGGGAGAAGGTCCAGAGTCAAGGATGCAGTGGAGTGATGCTACCGAGCAGCAGGTAGAAAGAAGACAGAAGCTGGATAGCTGGACGGGATAGCTGGATACCCTGCAAAAGAAGACTGGATATATGTAAGCGCTTAGGAGGCTAGCAGGCAACCAGATGCAAGAGCTAAGCAGGAGAGAGGAATCCAAGAACAGGCCAAGGTCAACAACAGAGAAGGCAAGGAGTAATTAGCAAGCAAACAGAGTAGTCCAGTCACAGGCAGGGTCAGGATAACGGAGAGCAGCAAAGTCCAAAGGCAGGCCAAGGTCAGCAACACGACTCTAGCAGGGTACAAATCGCCAGGCAAAAGAATATCCGGTGACATGCAAGGTCAAGATCTGGATTCAAGGCAACAATGAAGAGAAATAATCTCACAAACTAATGCTATAATCCTGCACAGCTTCAGAGTGGCGCACAGCTAAAGGAGGCCCAACCTGTAACTTTGGGCCGAAGATGATGTCACCGCGCATAGTGTGATGACGAGCCATCAAACTTGGAAGTGAATGAGAGGAATACATGGAGCGCAGCCCACACAGAGAGAGCGGCGGAGGGGAAAGCATGACACTGGAGAAGTCATCTCCACTTTATCACTGCTTTATCACTGCTTAGTGAATCCCACCTCCCAGTATCTGTGTGGTAGAGACAATTTTAATAAATTAATTATGCGAATACAAGTATTTGAGTTTACAGGTGTGATAAATTTGTAAATGGTACAAACTGTTACTAATGCACATGCTGAATATTTTAGTTACATAATATATTTTAGAGCTTCTAGCGTGAAAATAAAAACATATTTTATCCATTCTTACACCTTTCAATTCTCACTTTGTGTTTACAGTTTTCCAGACAACAAAACACCTTTACTTTTTTAATATATGAAAGTGCAATTGTGTTCTAAATACAGTTGAAGATACACATATCATAAAAAGGTGGTTAATTACAAAAATTAATGTAAATAATGTTTAATAGGAAACTGCACCTTTTGAAACGGTCTGACAAACTGTTTGGAAGCTGAGTAACAAGATAAATAGCTCAAAGTCTTTTCTGCCTTGTTTTACAGTGTTACAGTGTTATTTGTATGTATTTTACTATGTGTATGTGATTATACTCAGTACTATTTTGCCTATTAATTATATGTACTTGAACTAAAGCATAGAGGATGTTGATCCAGAGAAATATCTGACTACCCTTTGGAATCAGGAAAACATTTTTTACACGCTTAATTGGAATTGGGTCCAATAGGGTTTTTTCTAACATCCTTTGGATCAGCAAGGGTGATATTAAAAGGGCTGAACTTGATGGATACATGTCTTTTTTTAGCTATATCAACTATGTTACTATATATATGTGTTATACTTGAATTAAAGGGTTTTGTAATTTGTCAAATAAGACCCTTATATTATGCTGTAACATAATCTATGAAGGAAAGGAAATAGACAATAACAACGATATTACCTGGATAAGCTGAAATTATACACCACCAGAAACACCTTATATTCTTAAAAAAAATTAGAGAAGTAATATATAATTACCAGTTGTTTTCTATAATGATTGCATCACTAAAACTGTTCCTTGTAAGATGAGACTTTTTTTTTACAGATAAAGTCTCCCAGGAAAAATATGTGAAAATAAAATATATTGCACGTTAATTAATTTTATTTATTGGAAATTGAGCTATGTGGTAATAATATTTATTGAGAGTTCACAGATAAGCAGTTCTTCACAGTTTAGAAATGTGACTTGTCAAGTATGTATGACAGCTATACTGTGAATTCTTATGGCCTAAGCAATAAAATTATATCTGAGATTTTATTCAGACCAAAAATTAATTATATTTTAATTAGTGGTATAATTACATTTTAAACCCCAATTAACAACTATTCCAAAAAGTTTAAAGGGATAGTAATGTTTCACAAAAACAGCAGCTCCAATTAATCTTCACAATATCTGTGCCATGGAGAGTGTTATTTCAATGCTGTCAGAGTTGTGGTTCAAGAGCAATTGAAGGATAAAGTTTCGCCCTCCCACCCCTTTTACCTAGTGTAAGCCACCTCCCCTCAGATGTGGAATCCGGTTGTAAAACCAGACAGATAACAGCAGGGGACAATCTTCTTCCTGTGAGAACAATGAAAGCCCTGCCCCCTTGACAAGTTTTTCAGATTTTTCCCTTATCTTGATTGAAGAATGTCCATCTCTGCAATCAATCTGGGCACCTCTCTTCTGCTCTGGCTGAGCAGTGTTACATCAGTAAAAGGGGTGGGAGGGGGCTTATTTATCATTGGATTACTCTTGAACTATAACTCTGACAGAATTGAAATAACACTCTCCAAGGTCCAGATACTATGATGATTAATTAGAGTTGCTTTTATTATGAAACATTACTATCCCTTTAAGTAGATAGCAGATTTTGCTTGTCCGTGTGTCAGTCTGTTTGATACTTTAGTGTTTTTATTATCGTATTTCACAATTTAAATAATGTTATAGGCTCCATACTAACTTGCCTAGATATATCATTGAAAATAGTTGTATATGTGACACTGCTTTTTCTTGTCACTGTTTATTGATTGTGATCTAGTATCACGAATAGATATGAATTATCTTGTATAGCACTGCAGGCTATTGTAAATAGACTTGAGAAACTTCAACATAATTTTATGACATGTCATTTATACTGTGCTTCCAATGGTGCAAAAAATATTGAGAACAAAATATAGAACATAAATCTCACCTGAAACTTAGCAAAATTCAAAGAAGTTTTCTATTTAAAGGGATAGTAATGTTTCATAATAAAAGCAGCTCCAATTAATCATCATAGTATTTGGACTTTGGAGAGTGTTATTTCAATTCTGTCAGAGTTGTAGTTCAAGAGTAATTCAATGACAAAGTATCCCCCTCCTGCCCCTTTTACTGATGTAACACTGTTCAGCCAGAGCAGAAGGGAGGTGCCCAGGTAGATTGCACAGAGGTACAATCTTCAATTGGGATAAGGGAAAAACCTGAAAAACTTGTCAAGGGGGGCCGGGCTTACATTGTTCTCATAGGAAGAAGATTGTCCCCTGCTGTTATCTGTCTGGTCTATGGACTGCATTCCACATCTGAGAAGAGATGGCTTACACTAGGTAAAAGGGGAGGGAGGGGAAACTTTGCTTGTGAATATCTCTCAAACCATAAAGGTTTGAGAGATAAGACATATATCATTCTTCATGTTTTTTTAATGCCTACAAAATAAAATAAAGATAAAACGAAGTATTACTATCCCTTCAAGCTGAATTTTTAGACTGAAAGCAAATTATTTTCAATAAGACACTAGCATATTTGAAAATATGTGAGCATATAATCATTCCATGCAATTCATGGACCTTATAGAAAGCTGCAACTTAAAACATAAGAACTGTGGCACATATTTTATTACATTAAAAACAAAAGAAAAAGATCAATTATGTTCAACTGTGTCTAGTCTCCATTAGTTCAAAAATATTTCACAACATGAGCTACTGGGCACTCCACCATTGCTTGTAAGACTTATACCAAACTTTTATCATGTATGTTTTTCTATTTTGTGTTCATATTTAGTTCAAGTTAGTGTGACAATGGGATCAAAAGAATACATTAAGGCCTCAATTCAATTGATGCCGGTAAAACAGCTGGCAGGACAATATTAGCTAATGGTAAGTTAGCAAAAAGTGATAGTGGAGTAATTGAATTGCCCTACCATCTGAAAACACAATGGATGTTAGGCCACAGAAATGGACTTGTGGCCAAATGTCCATTTTGTGCGCTAAGTTCCCAAAATGCCTCTAAACAGTGTGAATAATTGGAACATCAAAGGAAAAAAGCAAGCGATTGGTGCCTGACACACTGTCAAGCACGGTCCGTTAGCTCAAACACAATCATCCTACCAAACACTAACCCTACACTACCCCTAAGAGTAAAGTGCAACAAGACTACCCCTAACACTAGCCTAACACCCAGATCTGTGCTACACTTACCTTTCATCCGCTGCCCACCTTCTTCTCTCATCTTCTGTCTTCTAGTTTCTGTAATCTTCTGTGTTCTTCTGTCTTCTATCATCTGTCTAGTCTGTAGCTGAAAAAGGAAACAAATGTAAATGCAAGATTTAAAAAAAAAAACAAAAAAACAGATTCCCAAAAATATATTCATGACTTAGCCGTTTGAGTGCTGGAAGGGTACCCGTCCGTCACTCAAAAGGTTAAATGCAGTCTGGCATAGCTGTTAAGAAGAATATGCTGCCATTCCAGTTTAAGAAAATTATGTCATTGCTTTTGAAAATAAATAAAAGCTATTCCAAGGGTTAAACATGTCCCCACTGCCACTGCTAGTGGCTACGCTGGCATCGGCAGGAATGAACACTAACACAGGTCCCCTTTCCATAGCTTGTAGGGTCATTGACCAAGTCGGAATGAAGAAATTTTGAACAGAGACTGGATTTTATGTGGCCAGTCTCGGTTTCAAAATGGATTCCAGCCTACAACTGGCTGGGATGTATGCTTACGCACCTCCCAGCAAATCAGCTCCTAGTTGGGGATGACGAAACCCACTAGAAGCTGATTGGCTGAGAGGTGCATAAGCTGGAATCCATTTTGAACAGAGACTGACCATATAAAAAGCCTTTCTCCGTTCAAAATTCCATCATTCTGTCTCGGGCACTGGCCTGAAAGGTATGGAGGGTAGGTCTGTGTTACTGTTAAAGCATTGCTACCATACTCCAGTACCTGGTGTGAACTTATCCTAACTCCTATCATGCCAACGAATGCATTGCTTGGTTTGCTGGAGAACTCTAAAGCATCCAAAAGGTAAATAAGTAAGTAAATAAATAGGAATAGATTGAGATTCAGCATTTAAGTAGTGAAATTCTGGTGCACACAGGGCCGGATTTCCCAATAGGCAGACTAGGCACCTGCCTAGAGCTCCAAATTTTGAGGGGCTCCTCAGGTGTGTTGGCCACACCCACATTATGAATTGTGGGTGGGGCCAGAGCAATCTCTGTATCCATGCAGTAGCTTGTACATCCCTTTACAGGCTATTATTTAAACCCTTGGATGCTAGTGAGCTGTCCAACGTATTGCTCTGCAATGCATTGGAAAGCTCACTAACATCCAAGGGGTTAAAGCTTTTTATGTCCTTGCTTGTTGTAGGCCAAAGGTATATTCACTGTAAGGAAACAGTGGATTAGACTGGTGGCGTGGTCATGTGAGGAGTGGGGTGTGGTCATGGGCAGAGCTAAGGTTGCCCAGAGTGCCTTGCCTGAACCTGGAATGTAAATCCGGCCCAGAGTGCACATCAACAGGACCATATTTTACAAGTAAAAATTCCATTAGATTCAAGTGTGAATTTTATCTGCTTGAATGCTGGAGTCTCGACTTTCTAGCACTGAAATGGCTAAACACCCCATTTAAGTAATTGGGAATTTAGGGATATTTTATGTGTCCCCTGTGATGCATTTGGTTTGTCCTTGAACCACCTTTTTATAATACATTTTCTCACTTTATTTGGAAAATCCCAGCAATTTTATTGTTTTTATTGGGTAATATATGTATCATAATTCATGTAATGTAATGTCATTTATAACCCATCATTTCATCTTTTAGATTTCTTTGTTTAACACATGCTAGAGGCAAAATAATTTTCAAATCATGTATTGTTTGATACACTCTTGCAAATAACATCAGGAATTTCAGGACAGAACAGTGAAAATGCAATTGAATATATTATCAAGTTTGTTATAAAACATTATTGCTTTTACTGCAGAATAAACAATTTGTTTAGGCCAGGTTGAAAAACACTTCATATCTAATTATTCATCACTTAAATTGATCTTAATGTACTTTCAAAAATGTATGATTGCAAAACTTTACCATTGTGTGGGCGTAATCAATATTCCTTTCAGTTGTTTGCAGCAGCACCAGAAGATCTGTCTCAGTACAATGTCCAAAAGCAAAGAATATATCTAATATATCTTAATTTGAAGTTTTAACTTAATTTTGGCAGTCGATAACATAGTACATACAAATAAATCTTCAGTTTTCTGAAAAAACTGTATTTTATAAACAGAAAACAACACTTAACTAGAATCCATTGAGGTGGATGTACGAACGTACCCAATATACTTTAGCAGCGGCATTGAAAAGGTTAAGCTACAAGTACCAACTTACACTGCAATATTGATACAATGTTAACCCCTTGGATGCTAGAGAGAGGTTTCTTTGCATGAAGAAACCATGCACTGAATAACTTTTTGGCATGACAGGGGTTAACATCTTTGATTGTTAGGTTTCTGCCGGGATTTCATTTAAAACAGAAGGTTTCCACTGTTGCCTTAAGATTGAGAACTTGTGACATGGACTAACATGGGAAATGCCAACCAACACCTGATGTAGTAATTAACATAAATAAGTGGAATATCCTTGTACTTTTTCATAGATAAAAGGGCAAGCACATATTTACTATCAATCACTGATAAATCAGAGAACTGGAATGATCAGAAAATTGCTGTATATTCTGGCTTGTTTCCAATCTGACCTTTAGGGAATAAAACTTTAGATGAGATCTTACTAGTAATGTTAAAATTGCATTAGTTCCTCTAATCCTGCTGTTACCATGTCATACAAATGAGGAAATGTACAGATGAGTCCAGCAATTTCCTGAAGTAATGGGCTGTTGCAGTGATCCATAAAAATATGGCTTTTATTTAAACATCATTAAAACAGTAGGGGAGATGTTCTAATACAGTTTTGTACTAAAACAGGTGCTGAAATCGATTAGTGATAAATCTGCCTATTGTATATTTAGTAACCTTTTTTAATGCTGTCATTTTTCCGAAAAAGAGGGTAGTGTGGGTGGTATGGGCCTGTCAGGGTGTTTTGGTCCTCTGCACCTTGATTAGAATTATGTACTAAAACAGAAGAAATGGGTGTAACATACCTCCCAAGTGTCCCTCTTTCCCACTCTGGTGTCCCTCTTTGAGACCCAAATCCCTCTGTCCCTCTTTCACACCCTGGTGTACCTCTGTTTAGGAGATCAAACTGTGTGGTGTGTATATAAGCGTATGATACTGCTCCACAGCAATAAAACTCACATTATTGTTTGTTTAAACTTCAATATATGTGTTTATAAATTAGTCTGTGTAACGAAAATACTTTAAATCATTATGCAGTTGCACAAAAAGGTGTAAGTAGCCATTAAATAACCTAAAAATTCTCGGTAAAGCCCAGATCACTAGTCACGCCCCCAACAAACCTCCTAAAACAGAGGTGTCCCTCTTTGGCCATTTTAAATGTTGGGAGGTGTGGTATAAGTTTATCCCATTTTACTGCAAATGCACAGGGAAGAGGCAGCCATGCCTGATACTCAAGAGCTACCCACAATGCATGCTTTCAGGATATCCCACCTAGAGCACAGTTGTACTAATTAGTGGCTTGGTCTCTTTAATTAGTCCACCTAATGGACTAATGTAGGGATATTCTGAAAATATGCACTGTTGGTGCTCTTGAGAACCTGGGTTGGCAACTCCTGAAATAAGGGAAGCACTTACATTAAAGTCTTAGAGTCCGATATTAAAAATATGGCAACTTTAGCATATATATATTTTTTTAGAATGACGTGTTTAAAATATTAAAGGATAGTAATACTTCGTTTTAACTTTATTTTATTTTGTAGGCATTAAAAAAACATGAAGAACGATATAAGTCTTATCTCTCAAACCTTTATGGTTTATGAGATATTCACAAGCAAAGTTTCCCCTCCGCCCCTTTTGCCTAGTGTAAGCAATCTCTTCTCAGATGTGGATCTGGTTGTATGACGAGACAGATAACAGAAGGGGACAATTTTCTTTGTATGAAAACAATGAAAGCCCTTCCCCCCTTGACAAGTTTTTCAGCTTTTTCCCTTATCTTAATTGAAGATTGTCCCTCTCTGCAGTCTACCTGGGCACCTCCCTTCTGATCTAGTTGAACAGGGGGGGGGATACTTTGTTTGTGAATATCTCTTAAACCATAAAGGTTTGAGAGATAAGACTTATATCGTTCTTCATGTTTTTTTAATGCCTACAAAATAAAATAAAGTTAAAACGAAGTATTACTATCCCTTTAAGTCTCTTTTAAAATTATGGTTCTATTATCATTATTTTTCTGGAAAATGAAAATAAACATTCGTTATACAGATGTTTTGGGGTTTGTGTTTGCAAAAAGAGGATCATTATGGGGTTTTTGCTTGAAAAAAGTGGATAATTTCAGGAAAAAACCAACTGCACCATAGGAAACATAAATATCCATTGAAATGGATCTTTTAACCCTTTGAAATCTAGAGAGGTCTTGAACACATTGGAAGTAGTTAAATGTCCATTCTATTTCAGTGGATATTTGGGTAGTTTTTAATGGTTCACATTTTAAATGTTGCATGCAAAACAGTGTGAGATTACAGGGCTAATTCAGCATGTCACCCTGCTTAAAAGGGTGCCACGAGAATCTCGCACTGCAGGATAGCATGAAATTCTCATGTCGCCTAATGAAACATCGCCATCACCATCAATGTATTAAAGCACATTTGAGCTCTTCAAGTTTGCAAATAAAAAGATTCCATGAAATACCTTCTGTTCACTCCTACTAACACAGCAGTGATCTGTGATCTACCTCCTCTACGGGCCTAACTGCACTCGGGTATTCTCACTCTTTAAGCAGGCCTCACATAAGGATAACTCTGTGGCGACCCCAAGGAGCACTGATGGTGTCCCTGCTTTCTCTCGCCAAGCTTGGGATCCCTGATCAGCTCTTCCCCCTCTGATCTAACCGTTGTACACGCTTGCTGATAGTGGTGCATCAGCCTCAGCAGCCACTGGGTTCAGATTCAGGGACATCATCAGTGCTCCTCAGGGTCAGCAAAGAGTCATCCTTATGTGAGGTCTGCATAAAAAGCTAGACTACCAGAGTGCAGTTAGGCCCGTGGGAGGTAGGAGCGAGCAGAAGGTATTTCATGGAATTGTTTTATTTGCAAATTTGAAGGGCTCAGATGTGTTTTAATACATTGATGGTGATGGCAACATTTCATTAGGTGACATGAGAATCTCTCTCTATCCTGCAGTGCGAGATTATCATGTCGCTTTTTTAAACAGGGGACATGCTGAATGCGCCCTGTGTTCGCACGCTGTTTTGCATGTGACAATTTAAAAGGATACCGTTTTTAATTTCTTCCTTATGGAGCTATTGGATTGCCCCAGAAATATTTTCATGTGGTAATTTTTGATACAACTGGAATTAATAACCTTATTTTCTAACATATGGTTCATTTTGATATTAAGTTTGACCATATCTGGTTTTACAACCATTTCTGTAAAAATTGTCTTTTGTGACGTTAACTAGTAAGAATGTGGTTTCAAAGAGAACATAAATTCTGGTGTTAAAAATGTTTTTTAAAATTACTTTTTCATTTGAACCTAGGTCCCTTAATGATGGCGGAATGTTTGTGTGCTGGTATGCACTAAAGTATGGGCGTCCAATGTGCGGCCCATGGGCTGAATGCATCCCACCTAATGCCAGGATGCGGCCTGCCTGAGATGTTTATAAAACTATTTTTTACCTAATTAACTAGCACAAGTGAAGAAGTAGGCTAGTAAGAACTAATTCTATGCTTGTCAGTACAGTACAGTACAGTACAGTTCAAGAATAGATATCTGTTAAATATCAGTACTGTCACTGACTTATAAAATAAATAAATGTATCCATATTTTTGAATAGCTGATAGGTTATAATTCACCATCATTATAAATAAAAAAAAATAATGCGATCCTTACTCTTATGGCTTTAACCCTTTGAGTGGGACTCAAAGGATTAAAATCTGATGCCCCTGCGCTAAAGTGATCAAACGTGCTAATAATGTATACCCTGAAATGCAGCAAAGGCTAATATCTTAGTGCAGGAAATGAGCTGTGCTGGTGGAGTTGTGCCTTCCATCATTGAGTCAGTTAAAGGGATAGTAATACTTTATTATTACTATCCCCCATATTGTACATATTTGTAAGATAATTTAATAGCCCCCATGTTCATCTCTCAAACCTTTATGGTTTGAGAGATAACCGAAGGCAAAGTTCCCCCCTCCCTACCCCTTTCCTGAAGTCAGCATTGTGCTGACTGCAGGGAAATCTGGTCTGTCTTTCATCATGCGGCTCTGCAGCAGAGCCGCAATCACGTTAGTGACAAATAATTATTTCACTGAAACGGTCTTCTCCATGTGCTTACAAACCAAGCTCATGTAGAAGACCGTTTCAGTGAAATAATTATTTTTCTCTAATGGGATCTTGGCTCAGTTGCAGAGCCGCAAGCCTGTCGTATGACAGACTTCCCCTGCAGTCAGTACAACGCTGACTTCAGGGAAGGGGGAGGGAGGGGGGAACTTTGCTTAGGTTATCTCTCCAACCATAAAGGTTTGAGAGATGAACCTGGGGGCTATTACATTGTTTTACAAATATGTCCAATATGGAGGATAGTAATAATAAAGTATTACTATCCCTTTAAGCATATGTGTAAATGCTTAGTAAAAAATGTATTAGGTGACCGTTTCCTGTTTGTATACTGACTTTAATGAGCCTGACATACTAAAATGAATTGGAGTAGTTATGGGGCAAACCAACCGCTCCTTAAGGGACAAGTGAAAAAAATTATTTTGGTTTATATGGACTTTTTAAATCCTTGGATGCTGAGGTTTCCAACATATTGCTTTGAACAGGTTTATATACTTCACCATCATTATAAATAAAAAAAATGATGTGATCCTTACTCTTATGGCTTTAACCCTTTGAGTGGCACTCAAAGGATTAAAATCTGATGCCCCTGCACTAAAGAGATCAAACGTGCTAATAATGTATACCCTGAAATGCAGCAAAGGCTAATATCTTAGTGCAGGAAATGAGCTGTGCTGGTGGAGTTGTGCCTTCCATCATTGAGTCAGTTAAAGGGATAGTAATACTTTATTATTACTATCCCCCATATTGTACATATTTGTAAGATAATTTAATAGCCCCCATGTTCATCTCTCAAACCTTTATGGTTTGAGAGATAACCGAAGGCAAAGTTCCCCCCTCCCTACCCCTTTCCTGAAGTCAGCATTGTGCTGACTGCAGGGAAATCTGGTCTGTCTTTCATCATGCGGCTCTGCAGCAGAGCCGCAATCGCGTTAGTGACAAATAATTATTTCACTGAAACGGTCTTCTCCATGTGCTTACAAACCAAGCTCATGTAGAAGACCGTTTCAGTGAAATAATTATTTTTCTCTAATGGGATCTTGGCTCAGTTGCAGAGCCGCAAGCCTGTCGTATGACAGACTTCCCCTGCAGTCAGTACAACGCTGACTTCAGGGAAGGGGGAGGGAGGGGGGAACTTTGCTTAGGTTATCTCTCCAACCATAAAGGTTTGAGAGATGAACCTGGGGGCTATTACATTGTTTTACAAATATGTACAATATGGAGGATAGTAGTAATAAAGTATTACTATGCCTTTAAGCATATGTGTAAATGCTTAGTAAAAAATGTATTAGGTGACCGTTTCCTGTTTGTACACTGATTTTAATGAGCCTGACATACTAAAATGAATTGGAGTAGTTATGGGGCAAACCAACCGCTCCTTAAGGGACAAGTGAAAAAAATTCTTCCTTGGATGCTGAGGTTTCCAACATATTGCTTTGAACAGGTTTAGATACTTTTCTAACATTCAAGGGGGTTACAATCCTCATGTAAGTCAGTGAGGATTTGGGGAATTATACCTTGCCCCCTGTGGCACTGCTGGCTTGCATCAGGATTGTTCCAGTTCTTAGGATCAAGCACATTGTTTTAATGTTTAACCCCTTATGGAGCAGTGGAATGAGCAATGCATTGCCCATTTATTCAGGACATGGCTGAGATAATGTGCACACTGAGAGAATTCTAGGAGACTGGACACTTCCTCTCTCTGGCACAAGTTAGGTGGTGAGTTGTTTCTTTACTAAATGTACATTTTAATCCACTTGGAGCCCTGCACCCCTAGGCATCTTCCTATTCAACTTAGCATCCCCTGGATTCTTCCTATTACCTTTTTACATTGTTTTCCTACCTTTAAATAATCAGATATAATTACTCCCAAGTTCCTCTTCTCTGCAGTTATACTCTGCCTCTAGGTTTCTGTGACCTATATGCATAATTTATTATATTATTGCACATCTTTTCTTGAAGGCCAGTGATAATATCACTATTGAGGTTATTAAATAGAGTAAGCCGCTGAGGTACCCCTCAATTAACGTAGCCTTCCTCTGAGTATATTTACATTGAGCATGACTTTGTCATCTATTATTCATCCAATATCTTTGTCAATCATTTATTTGCCTTTAAACTAATTTTCTAAAACTGTAGGTTATGAATCAGCTTTTTACTGTGTGTGGAGGAGTGTCAAAGGCTTTGGGAAAAATACAGATATAATCTATTGTTCCACCCCAGCGATTTATTCAATTACATAGTCAATGATATAAATGCAATTAACAAGATTCTCCACTATTAACACCTGTAGGTTGTATTCTGTCTTTTTGTCTATGACACAACAGTAGAAGAATACAATTTTGATTGATGGACTCATGAAGGGTGATGCACTAAGGCAGATGTGTTCTAAAATAGCTGCAAGAATAGCCAATCTGATACACTATATTCATCACTACTCATGTGAGATCATTCAGAAATGCCCTATCGGTGTTTTTGAATAATCAAGTGTATGTATCTCTGTTTAACTTTTGACAACCAGGAAAAACACCAGAAATGAGCACAGGTAGATCAGATCTACTACCTTGCTCAGTCATAACATGTTTTATACATTGCATAATTTATGCATGCTTGTATATACTCTTCCCCAATTACAGGATACTATAACCACAACCTGATATATAAAAATAGCTTATTTCCATAGTTATTTATCCTGATACTCATTTATTGAAAAAGTATCAAAATTAACAAATGCTGAAATTGTAATATATTTCCCTGTAAGCCTCATGCAAAAAAAGAGAATTCTGGAATAAACCAACTTTACTGCTATCACTGTATACTTTTTTCATACGCTGTACAGTGGTGCACTGAGCAATACAGCTCTGGTGCCTGGTGAGATAAAAGTATATGCAATATAAACTTTATTTATACCGCACTTGCAGAATACGTACAAAATGCATATTTACAATTATTGTAGAGTGCTGGAAAATGATTTGGCTAAAAAAAGAGACTGTGAGAATAACATGAAAACTTGAACGCAATCAGGCCAATTCAAACTAAATTCCTTGTAAATAGTAGCTATTTACAGAAAAAACATTTCATTTAATCTGTTTGTGAATTAGCACTCATGCTTTGGACGGATATGTTTAGACAAACCTTAAGAAATAGAACGCTTAATCCGTCCTGTAAGGCTAATCATACTTTTTGCACCTGTACAGCAGGCAAAGCTATCAAAAACTAATGAAAATAAAAGTCAGACAATAAAACTTTGTAAATAATCCCAATGCAGAGTGTCTGTTTTTTTTTGGCCTGTGAAATCTGGCAGTGATCAATGATCTGCACAATGTTTGTACATCACCCAAGCTGCAGATATCTGGCTGAATATAACTCTTCTCCTCTCTTGACACCGATCACATCATCCTGAGGAAAATATT
This sequence comes from Rhinophrynus dorsalis, assembly GCA_037306005.1. Lineage (NCBI taxonomy): Eukaryota > Metazoa > Chordata > Amphibia > Anura > Rhinophrynidae > Rhinophrynus > Rhinophrynus dorsalis. The sequence goes on along the minus strand of CM074718.1, from coordinate 244,949,919 downwards.
TTAGTGTGTGCAGGTTTTATGGACCTTATGTATAAAAACAAACTGGAGTCATTCTGTAGCACACCAACTGCATCACGGGGAGAAATCAAAATTTCCAAAATTCTTATGATTTACATGGGGATTTTAAGCTCTTTAAAGGGATAGTAATGGTTCATAATAGAAGCAGCTCCAATTAATCATCATAGTATTTGGATTTTGGAGAGTGTTATTTCAGTTCTGTCAGAGTTGTAGTTCAAGAATAATTCAATGACAAAGGATCCCCCTGCCCCCCTTTTACTGATGTAACACTGTTCAGCCAGATCAGAAGGGAGGTTCCCAGGTAGACTGCAGAGAGGGACAATCTTCAATTAAGATAAGGGAAAAACCTGAAAAACTTGTCAAGGGGGGCAATGATTTCATTGTTCTCATAGGAAGAAGATTGTCCACTGCTGTTATCTGTCTGGTCTGGATTCCACATCTGAGAAGAGATAGCTTACACTAGGTAAAAGGGGCGGGAGGGGAAACTTTGCTTGTGAATATCTCTCAAACCATAAAGGTTTGAGAGATAAGACTTATATCATTCTTCATTCTACAAAATAAAATAAAGTTAAAACAAAGTATTACTATCCCTTTTATTGCTAGGAAGGTCTCCAGTGCATTACCTTGCAATGCACTTGAGCTAGCTCTAGCATTTAAGCGGTTAAAAACCTGATTAGATCAACTAGATGTTTCTTTGTGTTTTGTGGTGCAGATAAATTGGCACAGAATCACTCCAGTTTACTTTTATGCATAAGACACATAGGAGGAGATTTTGTAAGAGTGAAGATAATGGAAAAGAAGTGTTAAAGGGATAGTAATACTTCGTTTTAACTGTATTTTATTTTGTAGGCATTAAAAAAACATGAAGAATGATACAAGTCTTATCTCTGAAACCTTTATGGTTCAACCAGATCAGAAGAGAGATGCCCAGGTAGACTGCAGAGAGGGACAATCTTCAATTAAGATAAGGGAAAAAGCTGAAAAACTTGTCAAAGGGGGGAAGGGCTTTCATTGTTTTCATACAAAGAAAATTGTCCCCTTCTGTTATCTGTACTGTCATACAACCAGATTCACATCTGAGAAGAGATGGCTTACACTAGGTAAAAGGGGCGGGGAGGGGAACTTTGCTTGTGAATATCTCATAAATCATAAAGGTTTGAGAGATAAGACTTATATCATTCTTCATGTTTTTTTAATGCCTACAAAATAAAATAAAGTTAAAACGAAGTATTACTATCCCTTTAAAATCGCTGTATGGTTGTAGCTGGTAGTTATAAAAGTATTAAAGGCAGTTTAGGAGGACATGACACCATGTAGTACAATTTTTTAGAAAACCGAGTCAGGAAGTTTGTAAAAAAAAGTGGCTCAGTGCATTTATAAAGAAATGTTGCTATATGTGACAATTTAGAGACAGAATGTTCTCCAAATATTTAAGGCCACGTCTGACCTGTTGTTACTGTTTGCAGTCACCACATTTATAATTGTACCTAAAATGCGTTATAAATACCAACACTCATAATAAGGAATAAGGACATATTAAGGAAGGATCCGTTCACAAAAATGAACAAGAACACTTTTTATAAATATGCCCCATTGGCCCAGTGCAGTTTTTCTGGAGTAAACCAACTGCACCATAGAGGACAAATTCCTAAAATCACATGCATTTCAATAGAGGAATGTTGATGTGTCCCCTATGGCACAGTTGGTTTACTCCAGAATAACCGCACTTATACGCATGGATTACAGGGTCGTTAAAGGAGTAGTAAACTATTTTTAGGTTTAAATGTTAATAATGCTGGAAATATGCATCTCTCAGCAGTGGAGTACCCATATTTTACTCAAGAGTGAAACCTCCTAAAATATATATTTTTTCATAAAAAGGTTAATTATGTAAAGTGATAGTAATGCCCCAAAATTGTTTTATTTTGTATTGTAGAATAAATAAAAATAAATTATTTGCAGCAAACCCCATCTCTCAAACCATACATCTCTCAAACCTCTATGGTTTGAGAGATATTTGCTTTGAAAGTTAGCACTTCTATTCCCTGAGTCATGTGACTCGAGGAGGCTCTTCAGAAGAGCTGAAATCTCGTTATTTAAAAAGAACTTCTTCAATGGGATGGTCTACAAAGTGTGCTTGCAAACCAGGCATTGAAGAACTTCTTCAATGGAATGGTCTACAAAGTGTGCTTGCAAACCATTCCACTGAAGAAGTTCTTTTTAAATAACGCAATTTTGGCTCTGCTGAAGAGCCAACAGCTGGTCCCCGGACCAGGATCTCCTTCTGTCAGCTAGACACTGACGTCAGGAGAAGGGGAGAAAGGTGTAAAATTTGAAAGCAAATATCTCTCAAACCATAGATGTATGAGAGATGGGGTTTGCTGCAAATAATTTATGTTTAATTAATCTACAATACAAAATAAAATCATTTTGGGACATTAAGCTAAAATGTGCAGTTGTGGAGCAAACGAACTGCACCACAGCGGACTAATGGAAATTCGCATTGACTCTAATAGGGCTTTTAACCCCTAAAATGCTAGAGAGATTTTCAGTGCAATGCAAAGTAAGGTGTTGAAGACCCCTCTAGCATTCAAGGGGTTAAAATGCTCAATTTAAATTAGTGAGAGTTTGGGTTTTTTACTTCAGCCTTATGGTGTAGTTGGTTTGCTCCACATTCACAACTCCTTACCTTGATGTATAAGACCTATAGGGCCATATGTGCTAACCCTTTGAGTGCTAGAGGGGTACGCAACACATTTGCTTTGCAATGCGTTGCATACCCATCTGGCACTCAAAGGGTTAAAACAAACTGGAGCTATTCCAGAGCAGACCATATAGAACATAGGGGACAAAGAAACAGTTGCATTAATCTGAACAGGATTTTGAACCCATTGAGTGTTGGAGAGGTCTGCAGTGCATTGCTTTACATTTTGGAAAGGTTCATTTGTCCCCCTGCATTGCTGTTGGTTTGCTCTAAAAGAACTCCATTTATGTAAGTACATAATGGGCCATATGTTCAAAAAAGTAGTGAAATAGCTTCTGTCGTTTGTAACAACTTTTCAAAATACAGTGTCTTTGGGATCATTAATATTTTCAGAGAGTGTGGGTTGTGATCAGAAATATGTAATTTGTCCTGACTGAAACTGTCAAAATGTCATACGAAACGACAAAAAAATGTCTTACCTAACAACAAAGATGTCTTAGCTAAAGACAAAAATTCTCACATTCAGAACTTCACATTCCCTCCACATTTTTGTTACCGTACAAATTTTGTCTTTTATAAGACTTTTTTTTGTCATTGTATATGACAAATTTTCTTTTCCTGTATGGGCCATATGTTCAAAGAAGTAGCAAAATAGCTTTTGTCGTTTGTAATGACTTTTCAAAGTCCATTGTCTTTGGGATCATTAATATTTTCTGAGAGTGTCTGTTGTGATTGGAAATATGTCATTTGTCCAGAGTGAAATTGTCGTTTGTAACTAACAACAAAAAATGTCTTACCTAAAGACAAAAATGTGTTAACTAAAGACAAAATTTCTCATTCAGAACTTCACATTCCCTCCTCTTTTTTCTTAACATACAAATGTTGTCTTTTGGAAGACATTTTTTTGTTGTTAGTTACGACAAATTTTCCTTTCCTCTATACGACACTAGAGAATAGTTTAGCCACTCCCCTTTGCCCGGCAGTTTTCGAGTTGTGTCATACACAATGGACATTACTATTTTTTTGTTGTATAATCTATAAAAAATGTCATTCATGCATACATTTACTTATTTTTGTCGTTCATACAACATTTTTTGTCGTTATCCCTTTGAACATACGGCCCTATATGACATTGGAGAATAGTTTAGCCCCGCCCTTTCCCCGCCCCTTTGCCCAGCAATTCTGGAGTTATGTCATACACAACGGACATTACTCGTTTTTTGTCGTATACTGTATAGAAAATATGTTGTTCATGCATACAATTACTTATTTTTGTAGTTCATACAACATTTTTTTGTCGATATCCCTTTGAACATGACACTGGAGAATAGTTTAGCCTCGCCCCTTTGTCCGGCAATTCTGGAGTTGTGTTGTACACAACGGACATTACTTGTTTTTTGTTGTATACTCTATAGAAAATGTTGTTCATTCATACAATTACTTATTTTTGTCATTCATGCAACATTTTTTTGTCGTTATCCCTTTGAACATACGGCCCTATATGACATTGGAGAATAGTTTAGCCCCGTCCCTTTGCCCGGTAATTCTGGAGTTGTGTCATACACAATAGACATTACTAGTTTTTTGTCATATACTCTATAGAAAATGTCGTTTATGCATACAATTACTTATTTTTGTCGTTCATTCAACATTTTTTTGTCGTTATCCCTTTGAACATACGGCCCTATATGACACTGGAGAATAGTTTAACCCCGCCCTTTCCCCGTCCCTTCGCCCGGCAGTTCTGGAGTTGTGTCATACACAACGGACATTACTAGTTTTTTGTTGTATACTCTATAGAAAATATGTTGTTCATCTATTCAGTTACTTATTTTTGTAGTACAGACAACATGTTTTTGTCGTTACCCCTTTGAACATGACACTGGATAATAGTTTAGCCCCGCCCCTTTGCCCGGCAATTCTGGAGTTGTGTTGTACACAACGGACATTACTAGTTTTTTGTCGTATACTCTATAGAAAATGTCGTTCATGCATACAATTACTTAATTTTGTCGTTCATTCAACATTTTTGTGTCTTTATCCCTTTGAACATACGGCCCAAAGTCCTAAGGCCCATATTTATAAAAGTAAACTGGAGTTATATTGGAGTAAACTGACTGCACCACAGGGAACACAATTCTAAATCCCCATGCACTTGAATAAAACTTTGCAACCCCTTGACTGCTAGATCGGTCCCCAATGCATTGAAGACCTCACTAGCATTCAAGTATTTAATAGTCCAGTTTAATTTAATAGGATTTTTTAGTTGTTCCCTATGATGCATTGTTACTCCAGAAGAATTCCAGTTTACTTTTATAAATATTGGCCTATGGGCGGAATGCAAAAAAGTGGAGCATTTGCTGTTTTTTGAAAGTCCATAAATGTATTTGCTATTTGCGATTGCTCACACAGCGATGCAAGAAACATACTAACTCCTTGATGCTGAATAGCACATGTGACTAAATTTATGGCAAAGTTATCCAGAAGTGTGAAAATGTGTGCTAATTGCTTTACTGAATTAGAAGCGATTGCTAATCCTCTGAAAAAAAAAAAAATATATATATATATATATATTAGCCACACCCCCTTTGCATTTGCTAAAAAAAAGTGAATATGTTTACTAATTCAGAAAAAACATTTTCAATTCAGTAACATTTTGGTGCTCATCATGTTGCCATCTAAAGTTCACTGTAAATAGCAACTGTGCACGTTTCTTGCGTTCTGCCCTAGGTTTTAAAAATCCAAATCCATTCCACTTCTGAAACAAAGATAAAACAAGAACTACATCAGATATATATATATATATATATATATATATATATATATATATATATATAAATTGACAAAATCCATTTAACTTATATAGCAAAATGACACTTCTATTTTCAGTTAAACCCTTTCAACAAACTTTATGCGTTAATAGAAATTTTAGTGTATTTCCTTGTGAGCCTCATACACAAAAGATGAGCAATTTTGGGGCAAACTAGATACACTATAGGGAACAAATAAACATTACAGTTGATTTAAATGGGGATGTTAACCTCTTGAATGCCAAAGGGATTTAAAAAAAAATATTTTTAAGTGTATGGTAAATGAGATATAGCTGAGATTTTATATGTACAATGAATTTCAATAGTTTTCATGAATTGAAGATTAATTTCACTATACAAAGTACAGAATTGATAAAATATGACAGAATATTCTAATTTCTGTAGCTAACTGCAAAATTAGCAAAAAAGATGCATCTCAAACTGCAAAATATGGTAACATTTAATTCATTTTTTTGTTTTTTTCAGAAAACACCTGTTCATTAGAGATGAGCTAAAATTTCTTGCCACAAACATAAAATATAATGCAAAAAACTGGCCTGCTTTCTATGGAGATGTATGCCTGTTTTCTTCTTTTTCCTCCTTTTTTATTGTGATATTACATTTTTCAGTGATAATAATGTAATTCCTCCCCCCACTTGAAGAGTTTCACAGTGTAATCTCACCATTCTAATTTATCAGTATAAAATGGGGTGTCACTTTACAACCTTTTGTCAATCTGTGCTTGGGAGAGAGAAAGCTGCTAACATGTTAATGCTAGCTAGTGTAAAGGAAAACATGCACAGAGTGGGTGCTGGAGTTGCTTGCTTTAAAGGGATAGCAATGTTTCATAATAAAAGCAGCTCTAATTAATCATCATAGTATTTGGACTTTGAAGAGTGTTATTTCAATTCTGTCAGAGTTGTAGTTCAAGAGTAATTCAGTGACAAAGTATCCCCCTCCCGACCCTTTTACTGATGTAACACTGCTCTGCCAGAGCAGAAGGGAGGTGCCCAGGTAGATTGCAGAGAGGGACAATTTTCAATTAAGAAATGGGAAAAACCTGAAAAACTTGTCAAGGGGGGCAGGGCTTTCATTGTTCTCATAGGAAGAAGATTGTCCCCTGCTGTTATCTGTCTGATCTTACAACCAGATTCCACATCTGAGAAGAGATGGCTTACACTAGGTAAAAGGGGCGGGAGGGGAAACTTTGCTTGTGAATGTCTCTCAAACCATAAAGGTTTGAGAGATAAGACTTATATCGTTCTTCATGTTTTTTTAATGCCTACAAAATAACATAAAGATAAAACGAAGTATTACTATCCCTTAACGACCCTTGATGGTCCTGGCAAGTCATGGGTAGATTTGCGTTAAGAGTCCATAACGTGCCAGGACCGTCATGGAATTCAGGGCTCTCCGCGGGGCTGCACGCCGTTCAGGGAGCCCTGAACTGGATGCGGACGTAAAAAAAAAAATTGTGCATGGTCCTTAAGTGACGGGCGCATGCGTGATCAGCCATCCTTAAGGGGTTAAGGAATATTTGTGGTAGTCTGCTCTCTAGGCAGGTGGGATGCAGGAGGAGTGGAAGTTAAGGATGAAAGAATTATTAAAAAACCCTTAAAAAATTAAGATTAAGAGTGAGATAGATGCTAGAGTCACAGACATATATATTATTTTCAGACAATAACAGACAAGCCGTCACTCTACCTTCATACAAGAAAAAGGTAAGTATATGTTGGTGCTGCTGTCCTGTGCAAGTAATTGCATCCAGCAGAAATGTTGATGCTATCATCTCTGATATGTACTTTACAGTAAAATTCAACACTATTATAAATATGTCAACCAAATATGGTAGGGGATAGGGTAGGGGGAAAGGAGAAGGGGAGTGCATGGACTTGGTGGTAGCAAAGTCTTACTAAAAACAGTTACTGTGACTATGTTGCTACCTGAGGAAGCTGTTTATAATAGCCACAGGAAAAGTTCCACCAGTAGTAGTGCTAAGTAAGCCTTTTAACTCTTAAGATGATTATGCTTTGTATTCTAGTGTTTATTCATAGCAGAGGAAGATTTAGCAGTAGTGAGACCAACTGCTGCATCAGAGAGTGTTAGGTAACAACCCACCGCAAATTATTAGTCAGTGTTTTAGAAATTCCTCCAAGGGAAAAGGTAAAAAGAAATATTTTCAGACTTTAATAAACCTACAAGAATATAAAAGTACTGGGGAGGAAGATCATTTTATACTACTGGATTTATGCTGCTAATGCTGACCTAATTATTGATGATGTCGATTTAGGAGTAAAAGCTCGCATATAAACTCTTTGAGAGAAGAGATATAGCTAGACAAGTAAACAAGCCTAAAATACAGTAATCTCTGTCATCATCTTCACCACTTCCAAGTCCAACTCCCACTCAGTCAGACTCACTATTATTGACTAATCAACAACATGGGATGACACCACAAACTCTAGCTTTTAATGTTTCTGCTGCTGTTCGAGGTTACAGCACCTCTGCAACCTACTACCACTGCAACATCTAGCTCCTGTAGTAGTGATGATGCAATAAGTAGCAGTCCCTCAAGTATAGTTTTGCAGAAACAGAACTCTCACTGTGACACAAATAATTCCCAAATGCACAATAGTGGTCAAATAAAAATTCCCAAGATTGTAATGGAATTAAATGGGGCTCTTAATCCATTGAATATTAGAAAGGTCTCCAATATATTCTGAAAAAAATGCATTGAAGAACTCTCTGGCATTCAAGGGTTCAGCACAATTTAAACAAATGTGAATTTGTGTTAGTCTCCATTGGTACAGTTGGCTTGCTCCAGAGTTGCGCCAATTATTTTATCTACTACAAAAAATATATAACTAACACTAGTGACTGTAGTTATTCCTAACTGTTAAAGAGCTGCTCACCATTCAAATCTCTGTATATAAAACGTATCCCAAAAACTATGTAAAATAGCTGAGTGAAATGTTCTGTTTTGTAGCAAACTGGAGTGGTTTACAAGTGACAAATCTGATTAATGATTCTTTCAGTGCCACATTAAGAATAATTAGCGATATGAAGCAGTGGTAATTTGTTTAATTTATCTTTTGACTTTAATTTAATTAAACTTGCATTCTGTGAACCCAAACAAGGAGAACAGATTTTATATTCAAGTATACAGCATAAAGTATTGCTTGCCATGTTTTGGCTTGGAAGTTTCTTGAATCACTAAACTTGTAAAATATTCCACTAAAGGTAAGAGGTGTGCATTTTGTAAAATTGGGGTTCGGTCTGAATAAAGATTTAGTTTAAGAGTTCCATGACATTTGACTCAGGTCAGTGAGGTTAGAGGTGGGGAGGAGCATTGCACAAGTAGTATAGAAACAGTGCAAAAGCTACTAATTTACGTGTCAGCTTGTCAGTAGGATAACCTATACCCATCAGAACTATACTCTTAGGTTTTTTTGAGGAATTCATATCAAATAAAGGACTAATATGGCACCAGGAAAGGAGATTTCAATCAAAAAGCATGCTGTTACCATTACTTTACAACCTGCATACCTCTCAATGTCAGAATTAGCAAAAAACATGAACTTATACATTGAGGGAATACAGTGGACTCTAAAGGGGCACAGTTACACTTGATATCTGAGAAACCAAACTTGGCCTGGTAAGAAACACAAGATCACAGAATTGGAGGTTAAGTTTATAACAATGAGTATTAAATGGGATTTAAAACAGCACCTCAGTTATGCTACTGTCAAGTTCTGTCTCTGTGAATCTGGGTTGAAGGAGTATGTGGCAGCCAGAAAGCAACTATTAAAAAGGATGAATAACAAAAGACTAGACTGGGCCAAGACACAGAAAAACTGGGCTTTTGAGAAGTACAAAACTATCCTTTTTTGGATGAATCCAGGTTTGAGCTGTTTAACTCAAAGCAGTGCACCTACAACCATAGTCAATTCAGTTAACAATCTGGTCAACACTGAATGCATTATGACTGAGAAATGGCACCACAGCTTCCTTCAAAGCTATGCAATTCCTTGGGACCCACCTTGTCATCGACAAGCTTTTCTCACTACAACAGTATAATGATCCAAAGCATTCATTCCACTTATTCAAGAGCTATGCCAAGTTAAAAGAAGTTCAACTAGTCATCAAAAACATGGTATGTTCCCCCTAGATTCCTGGCTGTAACCCACTTGAACTCTTATGAAATCATGATCACCTGGACTGGTACATTTGCAAAGTGCAAATAACCAACACAAATGTATTCAATCAAGGCTTCTGGTGGCTACTTTAAAGGAACTTTAAAGATAATATTTGTTTTTTATTTATTTTCCCAGCGGATGGGTGATAAACATGTTTATTTGTGTTAATAAGCCTATATTTGTGTTAAATCCAAACATTTTTCTTTATTTGCCCCTAAAACCATGAATCATATTATTAATACATACACAGATGCTATATATCAAGACAAATATTTAGCAAATGAGGCAAGTGTGTGTGTATGTGCGTGTGATCACTCATGTGTGTGTTTGTGTGTGAGTATGTGTGTGTATTGGGGACTGAATGGAAGAATGCAATGTGTGGCCTTTGCAAGGTTAATTAATGTTCTGCTAATAGTGAGCTATTCTAGAATGCACAGCTTGATGTTTCCTTTTTCTCTATTTTTTGAGGGCAGAAAGACCTTGGTTGAGCAATCATATTGCCACAAAATAGTTTCAGAATCAAACCTCCATGAATCACTCTTTGACAGCTTTAAATCTGAGGAGCACAGAGGGTGGCCAAAACAGCTGCTGCTAAATCTGCTGTAGGCTAGTACTTTGAGACATGTGGAAGTCAGGCACAAGAAAAATGATGTCACAGTCAGAAGCAAACAGTAGTCAGGTTACAAGAAAAAGCAAAAGACAAAACTTAGGGTTTTTCAGTGTTTACACTTTAATGTGATTCAAATGTTTTGAACAGCTGCACCTGTTTCTTGAAGATTGATTAATAAGTAGTACCTTGCAGCAATGTCCTCTAAACTACGGTATTGTATTGCATTAACATTCTGAACAATTCTTAAAGCAGTATAGTACTTTTGAGTCATAGAATTTTTACTGCAGAACAGTACATCTGAGCAATAGAGGACATCCAGAGTCCATGTGCTTTCTGATGTGACTCCTGTGTCACTTAGCAGCAAAGTAAAATATCTCTGTGCTATATTTCCAATGTTCCTGCAATTATAGTCCTGAGCATGCATGCATGTATCATCATGTATACACAAATGCATGCACACTCATACATTCCCTCGCACCTTCCTGCAGCCCAGAAGATATTGTCTGAAAGTGTCATCCCCTTAGGAACAAATGCAGGGTACAGCAAGCCTTGTATTCGGATCATTTCTTTCCAGAATAATTTATACATCCCTATCTCTAGATATATAAAAGGCCAGAAGTATGTTTGTCCGATGCAGTCATGCACAGTAGAGATCTCGATGCAGTCATGTGCAGTAGAGACTCAGATGCATTCATACACAGTAGAGACTCCTATGCAGTAATGTGCAGTAGACACTGCCCGAACGCTTGGCCCGTGTGCACAGGCTTTTACACTAGTTCAGTATAGTTCAATATAGACAAAATCTATATCTCTAACACTGAAGATTTCACAATTTCACTAAAGGCCATATTCATGGAAATTCCCAGTGGATGCTTTGTAATGCTTTGGAGACCTCAATCGTTTAAGTGTTAAAACTTAATTTTAAATCAATGGGAATTTTGGGAAATTGTATTTCTCCCTCTGTGGTCCAACTGGTTTGATCAAGAGTTGCTCCTTTTCATCAACCTGAATACAACAGCTTCCTGAATACAGCCATCCTCTCTTGGTTAGGTGAAACCTGCATATCCACAACACTGGAGGGAATCCTGACAAAATAGGAGGAATTCTGGGGTAAAAAACAATTGCATCATAGAGGAGAATATATTTTAACTTTGATTTAAATTGGGCTTTTATCACCCCCTCCCCAAATGCTAGGGAGGTCCCCATTGTGGATTTAGTCAGTTGGTTTGCCCCAGAATTATTCCACTATCTTTGTGTATATGTCCCTTATTCTCTGCATCTGCACAGATTTAAGTCATGAACCAAGAGTGTGCCTACAGTCTGCCTGGTGTCAATGTTATTATTTTGTTGCATTTTATGGGCGTGGCCACAGTTCTCCATAGAATGTCAGAGAAACAGCTTTATCACTTCCTGACAGTTTGAAATCACTTCCTGACAGCTGGAAAGTTTATAACTTTTAAATGAAACATCCACAAGCAGTGGGAGTGCCTATGTTTTATTCAGCATGAGAATCACTATTTCATTTTTATAATAATGGTTTACTACTCCTTTAAGTACTTTTCTTAAAAACCATGGGTATCATGGGTATTAAAATCCATGGACATTCCCATTCCCATAGCTTAAAGCAGCTTTGTGCTCACACAGTGCCTGCTGCAGATCTTTGTGGATTGAAGGTTGGGTGATGTTAGCTATTCACCAAGAGCTTCTGGGAGATTGATATTCTGTGCATTGAAGTTCATTGTCAGCAGATTCACATATACAGTACGTCAGTGGAGAGGATAGCATCTTCAAAGAAGCTTTCAATGATGTTCTGTTATAACCAATCTCTGCATATTAAAGAAATTTGCTGGATTCATCTGGTGAGAACCAGAATATTTTAAGTTATAGGAATTAAATTCCCATAGCTTACAAGTTAAATTCTTAACCCTCTGAGTGCCAGAGGTGTATGCAACAGTGAATGCTCTAGGAATAATTGACTTGTGATTTGTGTAAAAGATTAAAGGGACTGTAAATCTTTATTTCTGTTGCCAGATAGGTTTTTGGTCATCAAAGCAAGGCAGTGTTACAAGGTAGCACCACCCCCACAGAACTGAATCTTCTGTATCCTATCTTTTTAACAATGCATATTTTCTACATTGTATTTCTGTTTCTTCTTCCAAAGTCCTGGAATAAGTTGCTGAATAAGCCAAAATAAAGGATTAATATCCCTTTAACTTAAGTAAGTAGTTTTTTTAATAAATCATCCAAGTACATCTGTATTTTATGTATTATATCTTCAGTTTTTGTATATAATGACCTCTACTAAAGCCTGCCTCACAGAAACGGGTGGTATTCAGTTCACTTGATTGGATCATAAGAGGCTCAAGTTGTTATCAGATTGTAAACAGAAACATTTAGTGGTGGACTACAAACACAAGTACAAATTACTATATAGATGCAACTGTCTGCTGCTTTAAGGACACCTAACTAGGTAAGCCTTTCTGTTAAGACCTTAACAACCACCCTATCCGAGGGGGGTGCTCGGTTGTAGAGGACCACTGCACTTTTTTGCTCAATGAATTCTGGGATGGCAGAGCGGTGTGCAGTCACACTGCCATCCCAGAATTCTATAACGTGCCAGGACTATCATCGGTACTTAACGCACATCCACCAATGGCAGTCCTGGCACATAATTGGTCATTAAGGGGTTAAGCTAAGTAAGAGCTACATATTGATAGGGTAAAGTTACCCTTTTACCTGTAAAACGCCTCACGTACGCCCCGTTACTGCCTCTTTAACCCTTTGAGTTGCAGAGAAATATGCAACACGTTGCTTCACAATGCCTTGCATACCTCTCTGGCACTTAAAAAAGGTTAAATAAACAAATGATATCAACTAGTGGAATCTATTATATGAAATGCTTTGGTAAATGTTCTGTATCGCATTACAATGTCTTTAATTGTTAGGTTTTTGACAGTGCTACATTTACATTTTTAAAGGATTTTTTTTTTCTTTTGGCTAAGAGGAATAGTAATAAAATATCAGCACCTCTTACAAAACTATATTTGTTTAAGGACTATGTAATACTCATTTTCCACATTTAATTAAGCACAGCAAAAGTACAGTAATGTGAAAAGAGGCTGCTAGTAATATGGGATTCTGGAAAAATCAGTTTATTGTTTCCCTGGGTGTAAAAATAGTTTCTGCTTGACAAAGAAACTGCCATGGTGCCTCTGTTGATTATGTTGTTATACTGTAAAAATGACTGAAATAATGACTTCATCTAAGGGGATTATATCCACAACTGCATTATAGACCTCATTGTAAATGAGCAGCAAAGCAAATTGGACAGTTTTTCTCCAGTTATAGAGAGCCACGAGAGTAACAGTGGAAAAAATGCTAGTTGTGCGTTTTTTTTGTCAAATGTAATAACACCTATGGTTCTTCAAAGCAAAGAGTGTGACTGATGTACTAAGGCAATCCATCTGTGCCATAGGGGAGATTTATCATTTCCAATGATTTAAAAGTAGCTTTTAACCCCTTGAATATCTTGCATTGCAAAAGTAATGCGAGGGAGAGCTTTCTAGCGTTCAAGTGCTTAAAGGGATAGTAATACTTTGTTTTACCTTTATTTTATTTTGTAGGCATTAAAAAACATGAAGAACGATATAAGTCTTATCTCTCAAACCTTTATGGTTTGAGAGATATTCACAAGCAAAGTTTCCCCTCCCGCCCCTTTTACCTAGTGTAAGCCATCTCTTCTCAGATGTGGAATGCAGTCCATAGACCAGACAGATAACAGAAGGGGACAATCTTCTTCCCATGAGAACAATGAAAGCCCTGCCCCCCTTGACAAGTTTTTCAGGTTTTTCCCTTACCTTAAATGAAGATTGTCCCTCTCTGCAGTCTACCTGGGCACCTCCCTTCTTCTCTGGCTGAGCAGTGTTACATCAGTAAAAGGGTCGGGAGGGGGATACTTTGTCATTGAATTACTCTTGAACTACAACTCTGACAGAACTGAAATAACACTCTACAAACTCCAAATACTATGATGTTTAATTAGAGCTGCTTTTATTATGAAACATTACTATCCCTTTAATCCTTTGAGTGCCAATGCATTCAGTTGCAATGCATTGAATACCATTATGGCACTAAAAGAGTTAAAAGTTCAGCTCAAACCCTTAATGCCAGATGACATGCCAGGATCGTCACGACTGTCCGGGCTTTAAGTACTGGTGACGGTCCTGGCACGTCATGGAAATTTGTGATCACAGTGCGGTGTAATCACAGATCACTAGTTCAAAATAAGCGGCAGCAATCTTGGCTACAACACAGTATATCACTCACAGATGGAATACGAAGACACGGTACAAAGTGGGAAGATGAGTCGATACATCCATAGCTTGTACGAATAAAGAAGAAATCCACTGCACTTAAACTTTCTTCATTAAAAACACTTCTTTTTATTTTTTATTTTGTAAAGGAACACAGAACACCGGCGGCTCTGCAGCAGAGCCGAGATCACGTTCATGAAAAAGAAATCCTTCGCTGAAAAGGTCTTCTACGTGTTCTTGGTTTGCAAGCACACGTAGAAGACCTTTTCAGTGAAGGATTTATTTTGCAGTAACGCAATCTCTGCTCTGCTGAAGAGCCCCTGCTGGTCCCCGGACTGGATTCCCCTGTAGTCAGCTAGAACGCTGACGTCAGACAGGGAGGAACTTTGAAAACGATTATCTCTCAAACCATAAGGGTTTGAGAGATGGCACTAGGGGCATTTCATTTCTTTTTTAATGGCTGCAAACTGTAGCTTAGTAAAATTGAAGTGTTACTATCCCTTTAAGGGGTGAAAGCAATGGGTAATTTGGGAATTTGTATTTGTTTATTATAATGCAGTTTGTTTTCTTGTTACTCTAGTTATGCTTATTAATACATCAACTATAGTAAGAGTGAATCAGCAACTGTAGGAACCATGAGCAGCCTTGCCATTTGCATGTAAGCTCAACTTATATATATTAGCAAGCTGGTACAAATTAATTGGTTATCAAACAAATTCATTGGATTGGCTGAAATTTAATTTTGTTTCTTTATTTCTGTTTGCTTGTAAGGATGGGAGAAAAGTAAAAACTTCCTCCGGCTGGAACTTCCATAGGATAGGAGAGATGTTTCTCCTTTGAATGAATGAATATGTTTATGTACACAGTTGCAAAAAGTGTACACAGCGCTTTACAATTGAAAGATTTGCACAATACAGCTTGACAAGTGCTTTGCAAAGTGAACACTGCAAGTGGTGTCCTTGATCGAAAGCTTAGAATCTTAAGTGGTAAAGTGAAACATACAGAGTACATAACGGTCAAGTGAAGAATGCAGTGCTAGAGATCTGGTTGGGATAGGGAACTCATAAAGTAAATTACAATTACCTTGTATGTACAAAGTCAGTGCCTCCTATCTTGTTGAAGGTTTCGTTGAGGCGGTATCATTTTAAGCGACACTTAAAGACCACAAGAGAGGTGTAGTAGCTCAGGCTGGGTGGTAGAGCATTATACAGATAAGGAGCAATGAGAAAAAAGGTTTGATACGTGAGAGGTCTGACGATCCTCCTGCAGGAATGAATACAGCAGAGAAAATCTAAAAGTTTATTTGCCGTAAGGTGAATTCCATTTATTTAATTTATGTTGCTCACTCAGTCGCATGCGTACAAACACATAAACTAAAGCATGTATGTGCATGCATGATTTCCACTGGAAGATGTTGGTGGAAATGGCCTTCCTGTTAAAATCCCTGTGGAAGACAGAACAGGCCTATTGCTTAATTCAGGCCCTCCAAGCAACAATTCTGCAAATAGAGAACTTACTCTTCTGTTTAAGAAGGCTACTGTGGCACTCACAGGCTAGCCTGTCACAATCAGTTTGGATCTTATAAACCAGGACTTTTGTGAATCAGCTCTTTCTTTTCTAAATCTGAATAGAATAGTGTCACAATAAAAACAGCTAACTGGTGTTGTCTTTGTTTTTAACCCTTTGAGTGTCAGGTGTCTAACACATTGCAACACACTCAAAGGGTTAAGGTAAAAAAAATGCAAAACATTAATACAGGGGATTTCAAATAACTTGAATTACTATGTCTGCCACAGAAGATTTTATCTCAGTTGATTAATGTGTTTTATAAATAGAACATTTTAGAATGAGATTGAGAAGTGTGTTGCGAGAGGCGTAATAATTAGGTTCTCTCTGAGCCCTAAATACAAGGTGATCAAGATTATTTAATTTCTCTCAGGCCCGAGATGGAGGGAAATTGCATGATTATGTGAAATAGTGTGATCCATGCCCTTGTGGATGGCGAAAGCAAATTGATTTGAGTATGTTTGTGGGAACGGTGTAATAGAAATGTGGATAAAGATAGAAATGGGTGGAAGAAATGTCAAAAACAGAAAGAAGGGCTGTCATGAGAATGGCTAAAATGGCCCAAATGAGAGTAATTTAATAGTGTAATCTACCTACACCATTATCTTAATGCTCACCTTGTGTGCACATTTAAAATGACAGCTAAAAGAAGAAAATATATGACTAAAGGAATTATAAAATGATGTAACAAAATGAAAAACTCATCTTATGCTACTGTGTGTGCATGTTTTCTACCCTAATACAGTTGTGGACAAACTGTTGTCCTCAAGCTAATCTAAGAATACAACTCATCCTCAGTTGGAGACTTGTAGGTTGCCAACTTGTAAGATGACTATCCCTCCATTTTAATGCAGGACTTGCATTATGTAGGGCTGCAAAGGAACAAGTGCAAGTCTGCAGTGTATGTGTATGTGTGTGTTTCATAAGCACTGAAAAGTCACAATGCATTCTTTGTAAAAGTTGTTACAGTTATTATGACTGTACCTTCCTCTGTAGCAGGGGTGGGCAATAGGGATGGACGAATAGTTAGTTTTCCTTCCTGCTGGAAATTCTGTATTATTGGAGAGACATGTCTCTTTTCCACGGAATGGAAAATCATACTTCCTGATTCTCTGTTCCCACACTACATTGTTGATGATCCTACACACACATCACCCCGTGCACACATATACCTCATCATGTGTATACCCATATGTCATTACACACACACACACACACACATATGCAAGAGCTTGCACTCACTCACTTACATTTATGGGGATGGAGAGCTGTAGTTCTTGATACTGTCAAAGTTTACCATCAAAGATACCATCAAAGTCAGATACCGTCATAGTCTACCAGCTTGTGTTCTCAAAGGCCAGTGATAGCCAATGATGTTAAGAAATCTTACAGTACAGGAAATCCAATCATAAAAACAGGGATTTTATTAACTTGTACTATGACATAGATATTTTAAAACCCTAAACTGGTGTTGACTATTGAGGACTGGAGATTCCCATCATTGTCCTGTTGTAAAGACAGCTTTAACAACATCAAGTAAACGTCCTTGGCAGAGATACTGGAAAGTGACATCGTTATCTCCAGTGAGAGAAAGCTCTCCATCTCTGTATTCTGTAGAGCCTGTATGACAAAGTATGTATCAATCCTATCCAACTTGAAAAAGAAAAAACATGGAATAAGTTAACTTTTACTTTTCTACCCGTATTTATTTATTTAATTTGTGCTCTTTATGCATTCATGTATGTGAGATACATTCCTGGATACATAAAAAAGCCTTAGATGTAACTTTTTTTTAGTAAGATTTTATGTTTAAGCTATTTTGGCAGTATTTAGCTTCACATGGCATATATACAGGAATTATGCACTTCCCATGGTATTCATTTCATCCAGATGATTTGTTCTTTTTCACATATTCATTTTCCCTGAATGTTGTCTCAGACCTCATATAAAATGTACTTTTTTCATAGCTGCATCAAGTCAAAGCTAAAACAATAAAACGTAATAATAATAATAATAATATAGCAATACTAATAGTAATAATAATGATTACTGTGTTTTCAGGGGGTTGTCATGCATTTATAGGCCCGCCCTCTGGTTGGATGAATACATCCTCTTAAGACTTCTTCTGATAGGCTGAGCACAATGCATAGTTATTATAGTAGAGTACAAAGCAAGGAAAATGTATGAATGTAGTATTAATATATGTTTGCATATTTAAATGGATAGTAATACTTTATTATTACTATCCCCCACATTGTACATATTTATAAAATAATTTAATAGCCCACAGGTTCATCTCTCAAACCTTTATGTTTTGAGAGATAACCAAAGTCAAAGTTCCCCTCTCCCTCCCCCTTTCCTGAAGTCAGCGTTGTACTGACTGCAGGGGAAGTCTGTCGTACGACAGGCTTGTGGCTCTGCAGCTGAGCTGAGATCCCGTTAGTGAAGAAGAATCATTTCACTGAAACAGTCTTCTACATGTGCTTGGTTTGCTGCAGAGCCGCATGATGAAAGTCAGACCGGATATCCCTGCAGTCAGCACAATGCTGACTTCAGGGAAGGGGGAGGCAGGGGAGAACTTTGCCATAAAAGCTTGAGAGATGACCCTGGGGGCTATTACATTATTTTACAAATATGTACAATATGGGGGATAGTAATAATAAAGTATTACTATCCCTTTAAATTCTGTTTTCTAGCCCAGGGGTAATCACATTTTGGACCTCCAGGTGTTAGGGATGGTTGGTTGGGGTTGATTGAAGTGGCAGCTTATTTTTTTTTCTGAGGCCCAAAATCTGGTCTTACATACACTGAGTGGTTGCTCCCATTCTTGGGTTTCCCTGGGTTCCCACATCCATTGGAATCATGGTATGTGTCTCAGCAGTGCTAGTGTTTTACTGCCTGTAAATAGACTCCAGAATTGGAGAAATCTTAGTGCATGGGCTCCATAGAAAAAAATAGGAATTGGAGAATTTATATCACTGGAAAAGTCATCTCCACTTTATCACCTCTTTATCACACCTTAGTGATTCTCCCTCTTAATGTGGCCACACTTATAATGCATGAGCAAATGCTTGTCTAATAGAGTTAGTATGAATGGCGAACAACCTTTAAGCATTACAAAGTAGTAATCATAAACAATACAATCAGCCAAGACTGGGCCTAAAACCATGTTGACTCATGCTCACATATTAAATTCTGCATTGAAAATAAACTTTTTTTGTTTATGATTATTTTTTGTCATTCTTGTAGACTACTAGCCATTCAGATTTACTATTTTAGACACATTTTTGCATTTGCACATCTTTCTATATAGTCATCTTTTCTTACTTTGTAAAGGTAAAGTACACTCATACCTCCACTTAATGTGCTAGTGTTAAAGCACACACTGCTCCTGTCTGACAGCCAGCGGGGGTGTATCTTAATTTGTTTAGCACTTTATATTGTGCTACTTTGCTTAATTTCTCCACCTCTGTGTCAGACTTTGACACCAGTGAGGAAAAAGTCCATATAACCTCACTGGTTTGTTACAGCTATTGTAATGTATTTTGTCAATAGTAAGGCTAGGGAATTCTGCCCCAGATGTACTCTACTGCCAGAATGCAATACAATGGCTTATTTATTTGACACACCTAAAGAAATATTAGCACAGTACATGATGTCATCTGGGGGGCAGGACCAATCACGGAGCTCCTGGTACTTTCTCCCTACCTCCCAAGCCCACTGCCAGTACAGCATGTTCCCAATAATGGCTGCTGACAGAGCCAACCCCATTAAAGGGACAGTAATATTTATCATTTTGTAGTGATTAAAAAGTTGAACTAAATGCAAAAAAAAAACATTAAAAAAAACATAGCGGTTTTAGAGATATTCCCATTGAAAGTTTGACGTTTCCAGCAGGAGATCCGTGTCGGCCAACACGTGGAGGCTCTTCAGCAGAGCAGCAATTGCGTTATGTAAAACAAATTACTTCATTGGAAGGGTCTACAGAGTATGCTTACAAACCAGGCACACTTTGTAGACCTTTCTAATGTAGTAATTCTTTTTAAATAACGCAATTGCCGCTCTGCTGAAAAGCCGCCAGTTAGTGCCCGGACAGGATTCCCCTTCAGTCAGCACAGCGCTGATGTCAGGGAAAGGGGAGGAAGGGGGGAACTTTCAATGCTTATATCTCACAAACCATAGCTGTTTGAGAGATAGGGTTTTTTTGCGTTTAGTTCATCTTTTTAATCACTACAAAATAATAAGTATTTTTTCTGGGACATTACTGTCCCTTTATCAAAAGGTAATCGCTGCTGACACAGACAAACTCAACAACAAAAGCCAAACCCACCAACAGTCAAGCACATTTTTTGTGCTTTAATACTACACAATTGTTTGGGTGTCTAGGGGTCTGGGGAGGTATGAGTATGCCTTTAATGTTACTGAAATTCGTCAATGAAAATAAAGTTTAAAAAAAAAAATCCTGCTTTAGATACAATGTCAATGTTAATGGAAATATTGTCAGCCTGAGATAATGCAGCTGGCCAATAGCATCTTCTTTATCTAGCAATATAATTACTGATCTGCTAAAATATCCATATACTGACATATTCAATCTCTCTTGTGTTAATTATCCTCTGTTCATATGCTAGTGAATCATCTAGTTTACAATAAAGCTTCACTAATATAATGAGAAACCATTACACGAACATGGAAATAAATGATTGTTTCCTTTCAAATAATAATATTATTAATAATAATAATAAAAGTTTGTAAATGATAATGGTTAAGTCAAACAGAAAAATATGAACTTCCTAAGCCATACTTACTAAACTCTTGGTGATAAAATGCCAATAATAAAAATACAGAAATATAAAAGATTGGGTAATAGGAAATTGTACTCCAAGTAACCATGTCTGAATATTGTTTTGGTTATACTTTTTCATACTATACTTTGGGTGACATACGAGTGTGCATTGAATAGCCCCTTGGCACTCAAAAGGTTACAGTGCATTACAAATATTGGCCTAGATTACGCTGCAGTTGATAAGTATTTTCTGTTCTGGTTTTATTTAACAGATTTCCATGAAGTCTATGGAGAAATATCAAGATCAAAACATTAATAAAGTTATTAGCTGCAATGGAATCCAAGCCAAATCAGCTGTGAATGTCTTAGTTGCTGCCCAAATTTGACTAGTCAGCAATCACAAGTATCTGTAGCTGTGATATTGAATATACCAGTAGTGAGATTGATGTACTAAGTGGAAATTAACCCATTCTGGCGCAAACCAACTACACCACAGGGCACATATTTGATATCTAATGCCAGAAATGATAGCTCCAATGCACTGCAAAGTAATGTGTTACAGACCTCTTTAGCATTTGATGGGTTAAAAGTCAAATTTAAATAATTGAGACTGTGGGAACATTTGATATGTCCCTTTCAATACATATGGTTTGCACCAGAAATGCTACAATTCTTCATAGTAGATAGACTGCAGAATTTCATACGGCGATTTAGCTGCCATAATAAGGTGAAGACACAATGGTTCTTACTGTACCTAGGATGATCTTTTGAAAAGGAAATGAGAGAAAGTATAATCTTTTTGAAACAGCAGGACCAAAGACACACACACACACACACACACACACACACACACACACACACACACATATATATATATATATATATGTATATATATATATATAGATATATAGATAGATAGATATAGATATATATATAGATATATAGATAGATAGATATATCATCTAAGTCAATGGTATTCAATCTTTTGTTCAGAACTACAATTCCCATTACTGCCAATGAAAATAGCATTTGTGCTTCAGAAAGGCTACTTTGCTGGGTGAGTGTATGAATGTGTGTGCTTGTTCTGCATCTGTGTCCAGAGGCATGATACCTGAGAAACAAACATTGGTATTCAATAAATCAAAGGAGTGTAATTCTGGAGAAACTTAATCGCATCATATATTTTTTCCTAATTCCCATAGATTAAAATAGGAATTTTAACCTCTTGAATGCTAGAGATTACTAGAATGCATTGCAAAGCATTGGAGACCTCTTATACACTGCTGGTATAAATGACTGTTTCATCACTGTAGTTCATAGCAGTGCACATATTAGTACTTCGATGCCAGCAAGCAATTTACACCTGTCCCATAGCATGTGCAAACAATTGGCACAAAGGTACCCCTTTTCTTCTGTGCATTGTTTAACCCTTTGAGTGCCAGAGGGGTACAAAACACATTGCTTACGATGCATTCCATAGCCGTCTGTCACTCAAAGGGTTAACAAGGTATACAGAAAAAGAATGCCCCAAATTCTAATACACTGCTCTATTGTCTGTCCCTTTTGTGTAAATGGTATTTAAGAGAGAATTTTCAGTGTAAGTAGCTTAAATTGATGTTAGGCAGGAGCAGGACTAGGAAATCGATTCAAGCTCCTAGGTTTGCTCAGAATTGTACTTATAGATTCGTCCCACTAGGACATAGACCTGACATGACCCATTTGGAAATCAGGCCTCTATGTTAGGTTCTGTCTACCATTCTTTCTGGTCTTCATTATCTAGGATTACTGGTGACATTTCTGTTCTAGAAAACAGTCCCAAACTATGCATCAATAAAGCAACACTAAGGGCCATATGTTCAAAGAAGTAGCGAAATAGCTTTTGTCGTTTGTGACGACTTTTCAAAGTACAGTGTCGTTGGGATCATTAATATTTTCAGAGAGTGTCGGTTGTGATTGGAAATATGTCGTTTGTCCTGACTGAAACTGTCATATGGAACGACAAAAAAATGTCTTAACTAACGACAAAAATGTCTTAAAAAATGTCTTAAATAACAACAAAAATGTCTTAACTAAAGACAAAAATTTTCACATTCAGAGCACATTTATAAGTGTTAGTGTTCCTTTAATACTAAAACATAGCATATTGCACAAAAAAGTCAATCCATTTAAAAAGTCTCACAGACAATGGATTAGCTGCCTAAAGCCAACTGTTTTACTTTGAGCTAACAAAAATGAGGTTAGTCCTATAGTTTAGTCCCACCACGGAGATTCTGGCGCTTAGCCTACAAACGAAACTCTAATTATAGTGTGGTTTGGGCATTTGCTGCCAATTGTGGTCCTAGAATATGGCATTGGGGAGGAAATGTTTATGGCGTGTGTTACTGATTTGTTCCAACCTTACATTCTAGCATACTGCTTAATAAACAGACTGAAGGCTTTAGCTTTACAAGGCAACATGCTATTACTGACTTATATAACAGAGCTACACTACAGTTTAGTACTCTAGAAATAAACTAGGGTTCAGTGTGTGTTAGTAAAAGTAGAAATTGTGCATGATTAAACCTTTTTCATGCCTAATTTCCTAAATAATAAACATGCCATACTGTCAGGGACGTGCACAGACATTTTGGGGGGCAGGGGCTCAAATGAAAAAAATGGCACTTCTCATAATTATTTATATATTTTTTTTTTGTTAAAAGGGCACGAGGGCACTTTGAACAAAAAGGGCAGGTTCTCAAGCACCCCTTGGTGTCTATGTGTGCACATGCCTGCATACTGTACTATGGTCTGAAAAACCCCAATACAATTTGCCCTTGTGCCTTGAATCTAACATCTTCAATCAGTCCTGAATGTCACATCCATGGAGACAGATATGGCAGCTCCCAGCAGCTCCAAAGGACCTCAGACTCTGCTTACTAAACATGGTAATCTTAACCCTTTAATCCTTTGAGTGACAGAGGGATACAGAATGCATTGCTTTGCAATGCATTCCGTGCTCCTCTGGCACTCAAAGGGTTAATGGAAAAATATGTATTGTAGGGCATTTCCTGTTGAATAAAATAAGTGTACTCCCACTGCTGATAGATGCATATTTCCAGAGTTATCACTGTTTAAACCTATGTCTTTTTACATTAGCAGTGCTCTCTAGTGGTCAAATTCCATTTAGTTAGTCTGTTACATTGTAATGTAGAAGAGAGTCGGTGACATACAGTTCTCCACAGAATATAACAGAAACTGCAGAGTAATTTCCTGTCAGTTAGAACAGTCAGGAAGTAAACACAGTAAATTCACTTCCTGATTATTTGAACTGTTATAATGTTTGAATACAACTGACAGATCTGGGAGTGACCTTGTTTTACTCCGCAGAAAAAGCTCTATAACATATAAGTTACCATAATAAAAGGTTTACTGCTCCTTTAAGGAGCCTTCTTCATAATGCTCCCCTCTTGACTTTAAAGTGTTAAGTAGGCTCATGCATTCTGCCTGCTTCAGTTTGAAATAACTGCTATGAATTCTATGTCTGCCTTCATAGATATGACATCCAGGGCTGAGTGAATATTTTATCACTTGAACAAAGTCACAAGGGCAAAATTCATAAAGGCCAATAGGATTTTCTGGAATGTGGGAGATAATTATTAGTAGGGGTTAGTTCCCCTTTAAGCACTGCTGTGCTGCTGCTCTCCTGGTGAGCCACTGTCACCATATGTGGTACACTGGCTCAAAAGGGCAAAGAACAGGCCCTTGAAAATTTCATTCATTTGTAATGCTTTTAATTACTATGGCATCTTCACTGTCCCCAGAGATTACAGTGTCTGGATGAAACCCTTTGCCAGGAGCAATAGTCGAATGAGAATTGTGTGCTTTCCTTTTGATTCAGCATATATTAATTACAGGTGAAAATGACATGGTGCTCAAAGATAGTGAGGTTGACGAACTAAAGATGGGAGAAATTTTGAAGAAAACCAACTCTAACATGGGGGACAAATACATTTTCCCGAAGTTCCTACTGATTTAAATGAGACTTTTAACCTGTTGAATGCTAGAGATGTCTTAATTTCATTGCTTTACATTCAAGGGGTTAAAACCCCTAAGTAAATCAAAATTGTTTTTCTTTTCTGGTTTGCCCCAGAATTGCTTTAGTTCAACTTAAGTTCCTTAACACTATGAGTGCCAGAGAGGAACGCAACACATAGCTCTGCAGTGCGTTGCATATCCCTCCGGCATTCAAAGGGTTAAGATTCCATCTTAGTTTTGACTTTAGATTTTCTTCAAGTGCAAACTACATAATATCACATTTTCTATACATTTTATTATTTCTTGTTTTGCTCTTCACCAACAGTTTTTTACACTTTTATGTCCCTGAGTTAAAGGGATAGTAATACTTTGTTTTATATTTATTTTATTTTGTAGGCATTAAAAAAAACATGAAGAACGATATAAGTCTTATCTCTCAAACCTTTATGGTTTAAGAAATATTCACAAACAAAGTATCCCCCCCTGTTCAGCCAGATCAGAAGGGAGGTGCCCAGGTAGACTGCAGAGAGGGACAATCTTCAATTAAGATAAGGGAAAAACCTGAAAAACTTGTCAAGAGGGGAAGGGCTTTCATTGTTTTCATACAAAGAAGATTGTCCCCTGCTGTTATCTGTCTGGTCTTACAACCAGATTCACATCTGAGAAGAGATGGCTTACACTAGGAAAAAGGGGCAGGAGGGGGAAACTTTGCTTGTGAATATCTCTCAAACCATAAAGGTTTGAGATAAGACTTATATCGTTCTTCATGTTTTTTTAATGCCTACAAAATAAAATAAAGATAAAATGAAGTATTACTGTCCCTTTAAGTGAATTTGTTTTCAGAAACCTTTCTGTTTGATGCTGTGAGTGCAAAGGGAGTGCTACAGTGTAAAAAGATAGAATGTAAAAAAACACAGTAAAACAATGTAGAAAATCCTGCTTCTACTTCACACAGGTCAATCAGTGGTGCAGGGAGACTGTAACATTGTATAATAATCTGCTATCACAGAACCTGACTGAGATAAAGAAATTCACAGAGATATTCCATTGCTGGTGATGTGACAACTGAGAATCAACATTTCACTTTTACCGAATCAAAAGAAAAGTTGTCATATTAGACTGCAATACCTGTGTTAACGGCTGTTTTCACAGTGAGGTATATTACGCTTGCAGTTTGAATCTGAGTGTATAAGATCACACAAATAAACTCCCTACTCTAGTAATTATTCCACCTCTACCATCCCTAAACCCCCATCCACACACACACACACACACACACACACACCTTGGCATCAGGACTTATTTTACCATTGAGACCTATCAGTACATTTTCCTCACTGTGTTATATGTATGTAGATGAATATACCAATTTGTAATAAAAAAGTATATGGAAAAGCTGGCCAGATGTTCCTTTAAATGCAGAATGCTTATGAGAAACACACAATTCATAGTTGCACTGATTCCTCTACAGTCCTCCAGAATTACATTTTCATAAACATCCTACATTTAAGGGGATATCTGGTCACCTTTCATATAGGTGTGTGTATGAACATATGTGTATGTATTGAGGTATGAGTGTGTGTTTTTCTAGCATGTTTGTATTGAAGCATTTGTGTTTGTCTATGAATGTAGCAATGTAAAGTGCATGAATAGGTGTGTTTGTATTTGTGTGTATATCTATGTATGCATGTGTGAGTGGATTGTTTGCATGCATTAATTGATATGTGTGACAGTGTATAAATGTATATATGGATGGATAGATGGAGGGACATGTGTGTGTATATGAATTTATATTTGTGTCCACAAATATGGGTACATATATTTATACGTGGGTGTGCGTGAACTGATTCATGTGTGTATGTAAAATAATGGATTTGTGTTTGTTTGTGCATGTGTGTGTGAATGGCCACATTTGTGCAATGTTTATCTTATATTATAAAAACAGGAATTTTGAA
Source organism: Rhinophrynus dorsalis (assembly GCA_037306005.1). Lineage (NCBI taxonomy): Eukaryota > Metazoa > Chordata > Amphibia > Anura > Rhinophrynidae > Rhinophrynus > Rhinophrynus dorsalis. Next base: position 244,922,947 of record CM074718.1, on the reverse strand, counting down.
GGTTCTATTTTTACAACATAAAAAAGGAGGTTGAAATTGGGAGAAAAAAAATCTGTATAAGAATATTTGTTTAAGTTAGTGGAAATTTTAAACACAACACTTGTGGCAAACATGTTCTAATTAATATTTTCTTTGTGTAGCCAACTGAAATGGTACTGGTACCATTTTGTGTACAATCTGTAGCTATAATTCTCATTGTATTTGCCAAAAAAAATTACTAGGTTATTTTTTTATTATTTTAATTATAGCATCAAAGGATATTTTGAAGAAAAAGTAAATTGTAATGCTTAATGGATATCTATCTTGTGAGTCCCATTACACCAAAAAGGGAATCAAAACAGAGGTCTGAAAGGTGAACCCCAGTGCTGCTCCAGTTATCCCTGTTGTATTGCAGAGGCAGTTTCCTGTCATGCACAATGCAGTTCCCCTTAGACCTTTTTAAGGTTCCCTCTAGTGGTCAAATTCTAATTAGATTTTCTGTTAGATTCTAATAGAGAGGAAAGTCAGAAAAGTCAGAGACATACAGTTCTCCATAGAATGTGATACAAACTTCCTGTCACTTCCTGTCAGTTCGAACTTCAGGAAGTAAACACAGTAAATTCACTTCCTGATTATTTGAACTGCTATAAATTTTGAACAAAACATCTGACAGCAGTGAGAGTGACATTGTTTTATACAGCAGGAAAAGCTCTATAAAATACGTGTTTTCATAAAAATAAGTTTACTGCTCCTTTAAAGCCGAAGGGCTGATAGGAATTGATTTGGGAATTGCACATTTGATGATTGCTCTTTAATCTTTTTAAACAAATAAATACCTTGAAAAAAAGAAAAGTAACAACTCAGAAAATGAGAGAGAATCAGATTATGATCATTTTAAAAATGTATGGTAATTAAGCTGTATGTGCTTTCATTACTTTGTTATCTTTTAGCAATCATGGACTTTCTTGTATTCTTTATTTCCTTTTTCTCTGTCAAATTGCTTATTATTTTCTGATTGACTTAGCTGATAAAGAACAATTACAATTAACAATAATGAAATGTTAGTTGGCGTTCTTGTGTAGTCTAAATTGACTTAATATTTTTGAGATATTAAAACAATGTGGCTAATAGCAGAGTTAACCCTTGGAGTGCCAGAGGTGTACACAACGCATTGCAGAGCAATGCGTTGTGTACCCCACTGGCACTCAAAGGGTTAATATAGCTATATATTTTTTATCTGTTTAGTATGGCTTGCATTTTTCGGCTAATGGCATATCAATATGTTCACAAATGAATTCAATACCCTAAATAGGTAACATGATCAGTACCAACTTTGCTCTTTTCTGACATGTTAATGAATTCCCTAAAGAAATGTAACTGCTTACACAAAGCCATGCAACATGTTAAAGTACAGTTAATTCCTCTTACAGAATCCCATGAGAAGCTAGAATGTTCTTAGTGTCAGCATAACACGCATTTCTTTCCACTGAATTGTCCAAAGAACAAGAGCCTTTGATTAACCAAAAAAAAGAAAGAATCCCACCCACATTTTGTCTTCCAAGTATTCTTGAAAATCAACTGCTTTTGTTCTTTGATAGCCAAATTGGTTGCAAAAATTGACATATAGGGTCTTATTCACAAAAGAAATTAGCAATTTTACAGTATACTAACTGCACCTTACCAATAAAGTAAATGTCTCCCAAGCTTTCATTGATTTAAATATGGCTTTTAACCGTTTAAATACTAGAAAGGTCTCCAACTCATTGTGAAGCATTTAAAGGGATAGTAATGTTTCATAATACAAGCAGCTGTAATTAATCATCATAGTATTTGGACTCTGGAGAGTATTATTTCAATTCTGTCAGAGTTGTAGTTCAAGAGTAATTCAGTGACAAAGTATCCTCCTCCCGCCCCTTTTACTGATGTAACACTGTTCAGCCAGATCAGAAGGGAGGTGCCCAGGTAGACTGCAGAGAGGGACAATTTTCAATTAAGATAAGGGAAAAACCTGAAAAACTTGTCAAGGGGGGCAGGGCTTTCATTGCTCTCATAGGTAGAAGATTGTCCCCTTCTGGTATCTGTCTGGTCTATGGACTGCATTCCACATCTGAGAAGAGATGGCTTACACTAGGTAAAAGGGGCGGGAGGGGGAAACTTTGCTTGTGAATATCTCTCAAACCATAAAGGTTTGAGACATAAGACTTATATCGTTCTTCATGTTTTTTTAATGCCCACAAAATAAAATAAAAATAAAACAAAGTATTACTATCCCTTTAAGAGGTTAAAAGCCATATTTAAATCAATGTCAGGTTTTATTTATCACCTTTGGTACAGTTGATTTGATAGGAAATCACTTATCCCTTTTGTAAATAAGACCCATTGGCATAGCTGTGAACTCTCTGGATTTGCCCCAGAGACTCTGGTTTTGACTATGCATTAACGGGTCTCCAGGCAGAGTCTGATTTTCTGGATGTGGGAAGTTTCTACTGAAACCCTGCCTTCTTCTTCTCCTTCTCTGTTTGTTCCTCCCACTCTTCACCCACTTCTCCTCCTTCCCCAGCCTATTCCGCCTACATTCCTTAAAGGAGCAGTAAACTTTTTTAATGAAAAATAAATATATATATATATATATATATATATATATATATAGTAGGGCGTTTCATGCTAAGTAAAAAAAGGGTACTACCACTGCTGAGAGATGCATATATCCAGAGTTATTACTGTTTAAACTTGTACTTTTTTACATTAGCAATGCCCTCTAGTGGTCAAATTCTAATTAGTTATTCTGTTACAGTCTAATGGAGAGGAAAGTCAGTGACTTACAGTTCTCCACAGAATGTGATAGAAACTGCAGAGTCATTTCCTGTCAGTTAGAACTATCAGGAAGTAAACACACATAATGATTATTTGAACTGTTATAATGTTTGAATAAAACAACTGACAGATGTGGGAGTGACCTTGTTTTACTCAGCAGGAAAAGTCCTATGACATGTAGATTTTCATAAAAAAGTTTACAGCTTCTTTAAGCTCTGCCCCTCACAATTAAGCCCCGTCCCTTTTTGGACACAAATCGCATCATTTTTTTCCTCTCAGCAGGGAGTCAACAAGTAAAAGTTCCCAGGTAAGCACATTGATTCAAATTTGAGGTCTATAGCATTCGTGGGGTGGGGTAAAATGCACCTTTTAAATCAATTGATAAATTTGTTTTTCCCATCTTTTGCAATTGGTTTGCTCCAGAATTGGTCTTCTTTTGTGCATAAGGCTCATATGTCTAAAAGCAATTGGAGCAATTCTGGAGCAAGCAAACTACACCATAGAGTAAAAGTAACTTTCCCAGAATCCCATTGAATTAAATGAATGCTTTAATTCCCTAAATGTCAGAGAGTGTTCCAACAGATTTCTCTGCATTGTGATAGAGACCTCCTTAACTTTCAAGGCCTTTCGAATAAACAGGAATTTTGAGAAATCACATTTTCCCCCTATAGTGCTTCCAGGAATATTTCAGCCTCAGTAATATGTATCAAGACAAAAGTGGAGCGGTCTGCACCATATATACAGATTACAAAATGTTATTGACTTCAGACAACTGCTTATTTCAGATGTGTCACTCATCTTATGTGATACATATACTTGTAAGGGAGGAATATATGCATGTTATGCAATTAGGGTGGTCCTCCTTTTAACCATTTGGGTGCCAGAGAGGTATGAAATATACGTACAATCCTTGGCACTCAAAGGGTTAAATGGACAGTAAACACCTTATTATGAAAATATATATGTTTTCCTGCTGATAGAACACAGGAACTTCTATGGCTGGGGGAGGCTCCATTCAGAACTTATTACAGACTAAACACTGAAGACCTCTCTAACATTCAGCTGCTTAAAAACCCCATTTAAATCAATGGGAATTTAGTGAATTTGTGTTTAACCACTATGGTGTCGTAGGTTTGCTTCCGAATTGCTCCTCTCTCTTTTGTGGATAAGGCCGTTAATTTGAGTTACTGGATCTGTTTCTGAACTCAAATGCTTCAAATGTTCTATAATGAGATTGAGCCAACTTGATTCTGGTAAGCTTAGCAGTGCCATGTAAGTAGCTATATAGAAACACCCAAGCATTAACATCCTGCTCTCATAATCTAATTCAATTGGAGTCATATTGCATGAAGGTTTTAACAGATCCACTATAGTGTGGATTTCCTGTAATACTGCTCACCACATTCATTAACCCCTTGAGTTAATAGAGACATCTCTAGTGCATTGCTTTTCAATACGTCAGAGATCCAAAGGGTTAAGAAATATATGTGTATATATATATATATATATATATATATATATATACATACATAAATAAATACATTGTATTAAAACATGCTGAATAAGGGTTTATTTAATATGTCAATTGTTGCATTTTTTGTCAATGTTTCTGACCCCTTCAGGGCCTTTGTTAAGACCAAGATATATATATGATGATATCTAGCTATCTATATATCTATCTAACTATCTATCTATACACTACCGGTCAAAAGTTTTAGAACACCCCCATTTTTCTAGTTTTTATTGAAATTTACCCAGTTTAATGTCTCAGTGTACTCTGAAAATAAAGCACAGAACAAATAAACAATTGGACATTAAAAAGAAAAAATAATTTTCCTTAACAAAATGTAATTTAAATCAAAGTAAGCCACCTTTTGCACATATAACAGCCAAACACACTTGTGGCATTCTTTCCACAACGGAAATAAAATATTGTTCTGAAAGTTCTTGCCAACACTGTTGCAGAACTTCCCACAAATATGTTGCACTTGCAGGTTGCTTTGCTTTTACCCTTTACCCTTCAATAGCAACTGGAAAAATTGGGATGTTCTAAAATATTTTCATACACATAATGAGATATCTTGGGGATGGGACCCAAGTCTAAACACGAAATACATTTATGTTTCATATACACCTCATACAGATAACCTGAAGGTAATTTTATACAATATTTTTAATATTTTTGTGCATAAAACAAAGTTTGTGTACATTGAACCATCAGAATTGTCCACTTGTGGCATCATGTCGGTGCTCAAAATGTTTTGGATTATCGGATTAGGGAGGTTCAACCTGTATATATGAGGGGTGGGCACTACATAACTTGAAAAACAAAATACTTCATTGTATTGCCAAGGTGCAGCTTTAAAGTACATGTACTTAAATATAGCAAGGTTATTGAGATTTTAACCCCCCAAAAAAGCACACTCTGGGACTTATTTCAAGGTGAAAAAGATAGGTATTTTATTTGTCAACGTTTTGGCCCCATTCTGGGCCCAAGTCCCAGAGTGCGTTTTTGGGGGAGTTAAAATCCCAATAATCTTGATATATATATATATATATATATATATATATATATATAATAACTCATGCTGAGTGTATATGTAAGAGTACAGAACTTTATATTTTTCATCAGATACATGTATGAAGACAAAAGTAATTCTACTACTGCACCAGAAGGAACAAATAAAAATCCTATTTGATTAAAATATGGGCCTTAATTCCCTGAATTCATATAAGATCTTTCCAGCATTCAAAGGGTTAAAAGGCCATGTAAAAGAGTGGCAATGTCTATTTGTTCACTATGATGCGGTTGGGTCGCACAGATGTGCTTGATAACATTTATGTTTTGCTTGTTTGATAAAATCTTTGTTAACGGTACATAGCACCCCTGGTCCTTAACCCTTTGAGTGCTAGAGGGGTACGCAACGCATTGCTTTGCAATGCCTAGAGTACCCCTCTGGCACTCAAAGGGTTAAGGGCTTAAAAAAGCTACTTTCAATTTTTTTTACGTATGCAGTAAAGATGCTCTGTTATTGATCAATACGTTGTTCTGTCTTATTGCACATTTAAAATATTCCATTGTGCTTCCAGCCATTCTTTTCCAAATGACCTCACAATACATCTGCTTAGCACTTTATATGCTTAGCCTGGCCAGTTGTATACTCAATGGTCTGCACTATTTCAAAATACAAAATTAACACCAATAAAAATGCAGAGTGTATGCTGTTATGAAGATGGTGCCATTTCTGATCACACTTTCCCATTTGGAACTAAGATGTCATCAGGAAACATCTGCTGTTAGTGAGCTTTCCCGATAGAGTTGTAAGTGATGCGGAACAAAAAGGAATGCAATTTACACACCAGTAAAACATAAAACCTGCACATAATGTAACTTAAGACCTTGTTTACTCTTTAATATGATGCATTAGAAACCTTATTGATTATGTGGTGCTTCCAGTGATTCTTCTTCTTAATGATGATTGTTTATTTACCTTAGCATAATTACTGCTTCATAATCGCTTACATTTCTTGCTGTATATCCAGGGAAACTGCACAAAACTTTAAGAAAAATATGACTTTATTTTAAGCAAATAAAATTTAATAAACACATGATTTTATTTTAAGCAAATAAAACTAGGTACAGTGATGAGCAGATATATTTATTGCAGTTTTTTCAAGTCTAGCTGTATGAATTTCCCTTGAGTAAAAAGACAGATCCTTGTAAAGATTATTACATGTAGGAAGCAGGAATTCAGTGACTAAATAGATCCATAAAATATGACTTTAATAAAGTGTGAATCATGCACAAGACTATGAGATAAAGAATAGGCAAATGTCCATAATATGACTACATTGCAGGGTTCTGGTGACAGTCTCTAAAATATAGATGTGTATATTGTATCCTGTATATTTCTTAACCCTATGAGTGCAATGTGTTGCGTACCCCTCTGGCAATTAAAGGGTTAATCTGTGGTATTCTACTTTCTCTGATTCTCATGTTAATCAAAGTACGTGATAAGATTAAGTATTATAGGGCATCTATTAAAATTAGTGAAATAAAGCTTTCAGCTAGAACAAAGTAAAGGATTTCTTACTGAAAGGTCAATGAGCCCTGTACACCCGCTGAATAAAGGAGCAAGCTGTCAATGATGATTCATCCCTTCATCCTGTAAGGATCTGATTAGATAGGCTCCCTGCAGGAAGACCTGTTTTTTTAACCCACAGTGATCCAAGGCATGGTAATAGGAAGAGTATGGGGCACCCTTTAAACTGTGATAGAATGCACCTGTGTATACCTCTGTGCATGTGTACAAGATTATGCCCAGGAAAGGAAGCAGGCTATCAGTGACAGCCTGCCTTCTCTGTTTTTGCTAGGGGATGGATGATTTGGATCCCAGCAGTAAGAATCAATTTAAATGGACAGATGGGTATGTGTAAAGGTAAGGACATGCCCCACCAGGTTGAGCTCACATTCTGTTCCTGAAAGATTGTACATCTCAAATAAAAAAAGTATAAAACAAAAATAATGAAAAAAAAAAAAAATAGAAAAATTATTAGAATAACTTATCAGACCTTTAGAAAATGTGACGCACACCTTGTACTAGTAACCCTCAAACTGTCAAAATATACACAAAACTACACTTATATGGCACAATGCAAGAAACGTTTGTATCGGATAGAGGAATTTTTGTGCACGGATAGATTTTGCGCATGTTCTAATCCAGGAAGCTAAATACCGAACACTTCTTGAATTGCGCATAAAAAAATTCCATTTTATGACAACAGTATACAGACGTATAAATTAATTCGCAATAGCAGTTCCTGCATTAGGCGCATTAGCTATGCCAGTCACACAAATTCGTTAATCTTAGCCACGCCCACACAAAAAATAACTATACGCAGCTGTTCGCTAATCTTGAATTTTCATGCGCAATTCAACAAAATCATGCACAGACTTATTCCCTAGTGGTTTTCACACGGGAAATAGCGACTGCGCACATTTCCTGCATTGCTCCAATAGTGTGTGCCTGCCTGTAAATAAGAGAACTAGCTGGATTTATTTTGGAGATTTTTAACAACCACATTAGAAGCCCCATTTAAATCAACAGTAATTTGGGAAATTTATATTTGTCCCCCATTAGTGCAGTTGGTTTGCTATAGAATTATATCTTCTTGTCTTCTTGCGAAAAGTCCTTAGCAATTAGTGCTAAGTCTGCCTACGAACAGAAGGAGCTGGACGGATTGTGACAGTCAGGTGTATTATTAAACAGTTATACCAAATGTGCTAATGATCATCAATTTAATATGTAGGTTGAAACACAATCATTAAGATAAACAACTGTGTAGGAGGAATACAACTGGGTGAGGAACAGCCAAACTTAGCCAACAAGGTGAGGTTGCTGAAGACAGTGTAATGTCAAAAGTCATATACCATGGCAAGACTGAGCACAGCAACAAGACACAAGGTAGTTATACTTCATCAGCAAGGTCTCTCCCAGGCAGAAATTTCAAGGCAGACAGGGGTTTCCAGACATGCTAAGTAAATTATGCAGAAAGCAAAACATGAACAATTCTGGAGCTACCTAACTGCACCATTTGTGACAAACATTTCCCAAATTGCCTAAATGGTGCTTCAAACCCCTTGAACACCAGAGAGACCTCCAGTGTTTTGCTTTACAATCCATTGGAGACCTTTCTAACGTTGAAGACGTTACAGTCCCATTTAATGCTTTGAGTGCCAGTAGGGTTTGCAACACATTGAGAAGCAATGCATTGCTACCCATATGGCACCTAAAGGGTTAGATCGACTGGGAGGTGTTTTTTTTTCTCCCTTATTCTGCTATTAATTTGCTCTAGTATTGTTCATCTTTTGCCTTCTGTATTAGGAGAAAAGGCTTATATTTTGCTCTTTAGTGCTCAAAGGGTTAAAGGCATTATAATGGTTCACAAAAACAGCTGCTCCAATTAATCTTCATAGTATTTGGGCCGTGGAAAGTGTTTCAATTTTCAGAGTTGTATTTCATGATTTATTGAATGATAAAGTTTCCCCTCCCGCCCCTTTTACCTAGTGTAAGCCACCTCCCCTCAGATGTGGAATCTGGTCCTGGAACCAGACAGCTCACAGCAAGTGACAATCTTCTCACTGTGAGCATAAGGAAAACCTTGCCCCCTTGGTTTTTCAGATTTTTCCTTATGCTCACTGAAGATTGTCCCTCTCTGCAATCCATCTGGACAGGCTTGCTGCTCTGAGGTGAGCAGTGTTACATCAGTAAAAAGGGCAGGAGGGGGATACTTTATCATTCAATTACTCTTGAACTACAGCTCAGAAGGTATTGAAATAACTCTCTCCATGGCTCAAATACTATGAAGATTAATTGGAGATGCTTTTATTGTGAAACATTACTATTACTTTAATTCATATCTCCTGTTTATCCCTTTAATATAAACCAAAATAAGGATATATCAAACTGAAGAACACTTTCATTTAACTAAGAAAATGTGCAATTACATTTTTATTTTGTTTGTGCCAAACCATAAGCCATATCTGATGTAGAAATCATATTTCATTTTATACAATTAAGAATACTAACATACAGTTTGGGCACCAGTTTATAAAAATACATTATGCAATTCAAAACAGCACATGGATTTGCAAACAAATTAATGAATGCATTGGAAGATTTTAGTTACAAAGAAAGACTAGCCAAAATGGTTTTATTTACATTGGAAAAGAAGCACCTATGGGAGGATATGATTACAATTTGCAAATATATTCAAGGTCAGTACAAACAACTCTCTAAGGAACTATTTAGTTAAATGGCTTTGTAAAAAACATTGGCATCCATTAACCCCTAGGTGCATTGTTCTCTGGTACAGTGGGAATAGGAGATCATTTCCCTTTGCCGTATCACACAAACACTGTTTTCTCCCCAAAAAGCATACATTAACTTAATTTTACTTCAGAGTGCACCTCCCTTTAAGTTAATCTCTAATGCAAATTATCGTCTTCCAGGAGCATTTATTAATCTTGTTTGTGCTGTTTGAATTGAGAGATAAAAGCTAATCAGATAATTGTGGTAGGTGGTAGGTGCCTACTGCTTAAAGGAGCAGTACACTTTTTTTTTTATATAAAATATATATATTAAAATGTATTTTCTGTTGAGTAAAATAAGGGTACTCCCACTGCTGGGAGGTGCATATTCCCAGAATTATTACAGTTTAAATCCATCATTTTTTACATTAGCATTGCTCTCTAGTGGTTAAATTCTAATTAGATATTTTGTTATATTCTAAAGGAGAGAGGGAAATCAGTGACTTACAGTTCCCCATAGACTGTGATAGAAACTGCCTGTCACTTCCTGTCAGTTAGAACAGGAAGTAAACAGACAGTAAATTCACTTCCTGATTATTTGAACTATTATAAATTTTGAATATAACAACTGACAGAAGTAGAGTGACCTTGTTTTACTCAGCAGGAAAAGGTCTATAACATTTATGTTTTCATAAAAAAACATTTACTGCTCCTTTAACCCCTTAAGGACCCATGACGGTCATGGACCGTCATGGGTTGCAGTCCCCTTAAGGACCCATGACGGTCCAGGACCGTCATGGCTTAAATGATAGCAGCGTGCCTCCGTGCACGCTGCTATCATTAATTCCAGGCTGAGGCTGAATGCTCCGAGACCGGGGCGTTCAGTCTCAGCCCTTCTTGCCTTTGCTGGTTCATGTGATCGCCGTTCCAGCGATCACATGTACCGGCAAAGTGACAGACAGAGACAGCAAAGAAAGCATACTGTCTGTGCCTGTCAAGTCTGCCTCTGGCTCCGTTGCTATGAAAGTAACGGAGACAGAAGTAGACAGGAGACACCTAGTGGTGAAAGAAAATACAGCAGCTAGGGGTATTAACCCCTTCACTGCTGGTGCCAAAGGCTTGCTAAATGCAGGTCAATTTCTGACCTGCAATAATTTTTTTTTTTTTTTTTTAAACACAAAACACTTTTTTTTTTAGTTTTTTTTTGAGTTTTAGATGGCACAGGAGAGACATTAAGGAGCAATTTTTATATTTGTGAAAACCTAATAGTGCATTTCCTGCTATGCAAAACAGAGTACTTTCATTGCTAGGACATGTGTATTTTTAACATTATTACAGTTTAAACAATTGTTTTGGTGAGGTATGTAGTAATAGCACCTTCTAGTGGCCAGAAAGTTAACCTGTAGTTTACCTGGTGTTCAGACAGTTATAACATGGCATTCTACAGTAGAGGTGAGTCACTGACAACAGTTCTCCATAGAATGTAATAGTAACAGCTTCATCAGCTGATTTGCAGAAATCACATCCTGGCAGTATGAACAATTATAACTTTTGAATAACACTGCCAGCACTGAATGTGCCTTTGCTTTACACAACAGTAAAAGGTCAATAATATAAATAATGTTTCATTTAAAACGTTTATTCCTCTTTAAAGGTGAACTAATACTGTCTAATAATAGACCCTATATACCTTTCCATGGCTACAACATCCTAATGGATTATATGAATTTTGCCCTTCTGTATTTGACCAATAGATATCATCATCAATCAGCTCTAGACGTAATGTCCCTGAAGGCAGACATGAGGGTTACTAGAAGGACTACACTCTTATCCCTTTCAAGGCCAATGGGGTTGTACAATGAATTGCTATGTAATGCATTGCACACCCCTCTGGGTGTACGGATTCTCCTGTAATCTACCTGCCTCTGTTTAAGCATATTGCCAGGCATTGTCATGTCTGCCTCCATGAACATGACAACCAGGATTGATTGAAGGTGTAATCTCTTGAACAAAGGCAGATGAGCAAAATTCATATAGGCCATTTATTATTAGTTTTCCTTTAAATGGATAGTAATGTTTCACAAAAACAGCAGCTCCAATTCATCTTCATAGTGGAGAGTGTTATTTCAATACTGTCAGAGTTGTAGTTCAAGAGTAATTGAATGATAAAGTATTCCCCTCCTGCCCCTTTTACCTGGTGTAAGCCACCTCCCCTCAGATGTGGAATCTGGTCTTGGGACCAGACAGCTCACAGAAAGGGACAGTCTTATTGCGAGCATAACGAAAACCCTGGCCATCTTGACAGGCTTTACAGGATTTTCCTTATGCTCACTGAAAATTGTCCCTCTCTGCAATCCATCTCTAAAAGTCATGCTGCTGTGAGGTGAACAGTGTTACATCAGTAAAATGGGCGGGAGGGGGATATTTTATCATTCAATTACTCTTGAACTGCAACTCTGACAGTACTGAGGTCACAATCTCTGTGACCCACATACTAGGAAGATTAATTGGAACTGCTTTTATTTTAAAACATTACTATCCCTTTAAGGAAGTACTTGCCAGTAACTTTTGATACTGAGTGAAGACTTTCACTTTCAGGAAACATTTTATCAAAAATATCTCTACTGTAACCTTTTTGTAATTAATCTAAATTACACTGGAATCAGGGCTGTGTGACACTTTTAGATAGCCTATATTGCAGATATGAAGGTGACTCTTTTCAAACTACAGAGTTTGTTTCCACAAAGGGTATGAGGATGCATTACATGGCAGTAAAAAACTATATTCAAATGAATTATAGTAGTTCTCACTATGTAATATCAGCATCTCTCAAATCTAATATTTTATTCTAATAAAAAAAAAGATGTGTTTCAGATTTAGAACTACTAACTTAAAAATACTTAAAATTGTTATATGCACAAAGGTACAGGCTAGATTTATAGAACAATTAAACTTCGAAACAGGTATACTTAATATAAGAATTATGTATAAAGAGTAGTGTGCATTCAAAGGAAATAGCAGATGAAGAATTATTATTAGGGATTCTTTCACATTTCCTAAGATTCTTGGCAGTTAATCATCAATGGCTCTGCAGTTCAAGGACAGTTGGTTTGAGGTTCAGAACGAGATTTAACAATCAGAAACATTGAACAGAAACACTAACATTTCCTTTTTAGAATAGCTATTTCCTTTCTACATGGAACATCTAATTAGACACATACGCAAATGTACTATAACTAGATATTACAAATCACTCCTTTTATATTTTAGTTTGAAGTGATGTGTATATTTGTAGTCACAACCTGTTATTGATGTTCTTCCTATCCACGCAATAATAAGGTTGACCAGTTTCATAAAGAAGTAGGTCCAAGTTTCCTGTTTGGGTTCCTTCTATGTTGTGGAGGGTCCAAAGTTAATGTACTACCTACAGCTGATGTTTTCTTGAGACAAAGAGGCATATGATATGAAAACAAGGAAAAAATAAGAATTCTGGAGCATGGCAATGGCACCATAGGCAATGCATAAAAATGACCAAAAATCACCTTCTGTCAGTCATTCAGTCATGTACCATGTGAAGAACAGAGGAGAAGATGGGTGTATGTATTTGTAATGGACTTTTATTATGCTGATATTCACCATCTCTACCAGACACCCATATATCTCATATTAGGAATACCCTTTGTGGACAGTAAGAATCGCGCTTTTGTCTATCACTACTGAATCACTGAGTGAAAGCTGACAAAAACGTTCTATGGTTAAACTATGGTGCTGCTGCTGTTATTGATTCTGGACATGTTAATTTAATTTACCAGCAACCTACTAATTGTGGTGGAGATAACCCTGATGGATGGCTTATAAGCTCTCTGTAAAACGACTGATAATTAAATATTTTCTTACACATCTAATATATATATAAGCAAAGTGTTCCTGTGTGCCTGCCAGTTACTCCCTGGCACAGCAGAGGGCAGTGACTTGGACAGGATTAGGCAGGGGGGCAAACTGCAGGAACATCTCCACTAGTGTGGTGATTTGGACATGATTGGGTAGGGGTTTCAAACTCCCCTGCCCAATCCCTGCCAAATAACTGCAAGAATATGGTCACGCTTGTCTTCATCCCACCTTCCCTTTTGTTCATCTAGTTCTTCACCTCTATTTTCTACCCTCCCTTTCACCAGTTGGGCAAAGTTCCCCTGCCTAGTACTGTCCATATCACTGCAGGAGCAGTGGAGTTTTGGACAGATCTGGGCACAGAGTAATGCCTGCTTGCCCATTCGTAGCCAGATCACTGCAGGAGCAACCCCAATGCTGCTCCAGGTCTTATCCTTTCCCTCCCACCCTCTATTTCTCTGCTCTAGCTCTTCTACTCTTATTCACATCCTGCCACTCTTCTTTTCTCCCTCCCACAATCCCTTTTTACACTCCGACTCCTCGCCTTGTTCCTTCCAATCTCCCAGTCTCCAGTGCTGCACTCCTCTCCTCTCCTCCCCTTCCTTTCACTTCACCTGTGCTCCTCTCCAACCCTCCCTTTCGCACTGTCTCCCTCCTCTCCTGCCCACACTTGGCTGCACCTGTGCTCTTGCCCTCCCTTTTCCTGCTTTTGCTCTCCTTTACCCTCTGGCTCTTGAGCTGTCCTCTCCATCCCAGCCTCCCAAGCCGCGCTGATCCATTTTCAAGAACATGCAAAAATATTGTTATCTATATATATAAAAGAAGACTTCTGTGTGCCTGGCAAACACACCCAGGGGTGGTATTAAGGAGGAGTTACTGTTCCCATTGGGTGATTCAATCATGCAGGGATTTGGCCCGCCCACTATGCAGCCCGCCCACCACTATCAAAGTCAGAAAAAAACAATATGGCTGCCATTTGCTCCTACACCACAGACAAACACACATGCCCCACTCATACAGCACTAAAACACACACACATGCCCCACTCACACACACAGACCACCACACACACACATGCCCCACTCACACAGCACCAAACAGACATGCTCCCACTTAGACACACAGCACCACATACACACACAAAGCCAGAAATAAATATGGCTTACACACACACACACAGTCACTCACCCTGACTCCCAGTGGCCTCAGCAGGACCTGTAATGCAGCACCAGGGGAACAAAATGGCACTCAAAGGGTTAAGGTAGGCCCTCTGCTGAATTATTTCTTCACTATCATCATTTGCCATGCAAGACACAGGACAGACAGCCATCAGGTACACACTTAACCCACTGACTGCCACAGGGTTTGTTTATCAAGTTTTACCCCCTCAGGGAGTGTGTTCAAACCCCTCACACTGTAAACTTGCATTTCCCTCCCACTTCTCCTCCTTCCCCAGCCTATTACTAACACTTTTACACATTTATGTTAAGCCCCTCCCCCTACTCGCGATTAAGCCCCGCCCACTGTTAACCCAAATTGCCCCATTGCTCTCTCCACATCAGCACCACATGAGGGACTCCACAAGTAAAAGTTCCCAGGTATAACACACACATGCCTCACTCACACAGCACCACCACACACACAAAGCCAGAAAGAAATATGGCTGACACACAGTCACTCACCCTGACTCCCAGTGGCCTCAGCAGGACCTGTAGTATAGCCACAGAAGGGTGCTACAGCACCAGGGGAACAAAATGGCACTCAAAGGGTTAAGGTAGGTCCTCATTGCGCAATTATTTCTTCACTGTCATCATTTGCCATGCAAGACTCAGGACAGACAGCCATCAGGTACACACTTAACCCACTGACTGCCACAGGGTTGTGTATCAAGTTTTACCCCTCAGGGAGTGTGTTCAAACCCCTCACACTGTAAACTTGCATTTTCCTCCCACTTCTCCTCCTTCCCCAGCCTATTACTAACACTTTTCCACATTTATGTTAAGCCCCGCCCCTACTCGTGATTAAGCTCCACCCACTTTTAAGCCAGCTTGCCCCATTTGTCTCGCCACATCAGCACCACATCAGTCCCCTCCAGGGACTACACAAATCAAAGTTCCCAGGTATGATTACACTTCCCACTGCTATTTATATCTGACATGCCTCTCTATACCTTAACCATTTGAGTGCCAGAGGGGTACACAACTCATGCACGCATGTGTTTCTGCTCATATATGTTGCGTGTGTCTGTGTGTGTGTACATCTCTGTTACATATGTATGTCCATGTGTGCATCTCCAGTGTGTCTGTGTGTACATGTCTTTTGCATGTTTCTGCCGCTCACTGTGTGTATTTGCATACCTCCCAACATTTCACATGGCCAAAGAGGGACACGTTAGTTTTAGGTGATATTGTTGGGGGCGTGGCTGGTGGGCGGGGCATTAGTAAGAATTTTTTGGTTATTTCATGACCTATTACTGGCTATTTATGTAACTGAATAAATGATTTAGTGCAAGACCAAAGTATTTTATTTGCACAGACTAAACACACATATACTGAAGTTTAAAAAAATATGTATATGAGCTTTATTGCTGTAGAGCAAAGTAATACACACCACACAGTCAGGGCTGGTGCAAGGATTTTTGCCACCCTAGGCAAAACCTAATTTTGCTTCCCATTTTGCTCCGCCCCTTGTGCCCCACCCCTTTATACCCCACCTACTTATACCCAACCTCTTTTCATGATTGTCCTCTCTCTGCCCCCTGGGCCAGTCTGCCCCTGGTCTGGAGATGCCTGTAAGAGATGCCCCCCACCAGCTCCAACTTGCCCCTTATCAGCTTCACTTTGGCCCACCAGCTCCACTTTGCCCCTATCAGCTCCACTTTGCCCCCCATCAACTCCAACTTGCCCCCATCAGCTCCAACTTGCCCCCATCAGCTCCACTTTGACCCCTACCAGCTCCAGCTGCCCCCACCATCTCCAATTGCCCCCACCAGCTCCACTTTGCCCTCCATCCACTCCAACTTGCCCCCACCGGCTCCACTTTGCCCCCCAGCAGCTCCACTATGCCCCCAGCAGCTCCAACTTGCCACCATCAGCTCCACTTTGCCCCCCATCCGCTCCAAATTGCCCCCATCAGCTCCACTTTGCCCCCACCAGCTCCACTATGCCCCCAGCAGCTCCACTATGCCCCCAGCAGCTCCAACTTGCCACCATCAGCTCCAACTTGCCACCATCAGCTCCACTTTGCCTCCCATCCGCTCAAAATTGCCCCCATCAGCTCCACTTTGCCCCCATCTGCTCTAACGTGCCCCCCCTCAGCTCCACTTTGCCCCCTCAGCTCCAACTTGCCCCCATCAGCTCCACTTTGACCCCCATCCGCTCCAACTTACCCCCATCCGCTCCACTTTGCCCCCCATTACCTCCACTTTGCCCCCCATCACCTACACTTTGCCCCCACCAGCTCCAACTTGCCCCCACCAGCTCCACTATGCCCTCACCAGCTCCACTATGCCCCCTCAGCTACAACTTTCCCCTATCAGTTCCAACTTACCCCCATCAGCTCCACTTTGCCCCCCAGCAGCTCCACTATGCCCCCAGCAGCTCCAACTTGCCCCTATCAGCTCCAACTTGCCACCATCAGCTCCACTTTGCCCCCCATCCGCTCCAACTTGCCCCCATTCGCTCCAAGTTGCCCCCCATCTGCTCTAACTTGCCCCCACCAGCTCCACTTTGCCCCCCCTTCAAGCTGCACTTTGCCCCCCTTCAGCTCCACTTTGCCCCCCCTCAGCTTCACTTTGCCCCTCCTCACCTCCACTTTACCCCCTCAGCTCCAACTTGCCCCCATCAGCTCCACTTTCACCCTCATCCGCTCCAACTTACCCCCATCAGCTCCACTTTGCCCCCACCAGCTCCAACTTGCCCCCACCAGCTCCACTATGCCCCCTCAGCTCCAGCTTTCCCCTATCAGCTCCAACTTGCCCCCATCAGCTCCACTTTGCCCCCCATCCGCTCCAACTTGCCCCCAGCAGCTCCACTATGCCCCTTCAGTTCCAACTTGCCCCCCATCACATACCTGTAGCTCCCGCGCAGTCTTCTCTTCAGGAATGCAGAGCGAGGCGGGAGATCATGACTCCCAGCGCACTCTGCATTACTAAAGATCCGACCCAATGACGGAGCCCTGTAGCAACACAGACCTGATTGTGTTGTGGTTCCCGGCGTGGTGTGTGCGGGCGCAGCTCTTCTCCGCTGCATGCCCACGCCCCCAGTACGTGTGCACCCTAGGCCGGCGCCTACCTCGCCTATAGGTGGAGCCGGCCCTGCACACAGTCTGACCTCCTAAAAAGAGGGACAACAGGGTAGGAAAGAGGGACAGAGGGATTTGGCCCTCAAAGAGGGACTGTCCCTCCTAAAGAGGGACACTTGGGATGTATGGTATGTGTCTGCCTATATGTTGCATATGTCTGTGTTAATCAGAGTGTCTGCATTTCACACACGTGCGCCCAATGGTCATAACATGACGGGCAACGCCGTCCCACATTGCTAGTCATATTATAAATGTCCAATTGCATTTTTACAGCATATATTTTATAAGACATATTTACTGTCTATTATATTCATCGTTGTCCTGAAAATATGGATAAACATTCATCACAAAATTATTTATTAAGTGGTAATTTGTGCTTTTCACAGCTACTTAGCTATCTGTCTTAATTCATTTTAATACATGGGTTATTTTAACACCTATTTATGACCAATTTTGCACATTTTTGCCCTTTTAGACAGATATTTTTGTGACTGTTTTTACTGTTGTACAATTATAACTGAGTTAGTTTATCTAGTTAAAAGAGAATTAAAAACTGTTAATAATAACTCCCCAACACACACGCACACACTTATCTTACTATGACCAGAAAATCCTAATGAATTTTACACCCGTGCCTTTGTTTAAGAGAAATTAACTTCAATAAGTCCTGGATGCACTGTCCATGATAGTTTCTAACAGGACCACAGTACCTAAAACTATGTTTGTTGCACATGGTAACACTATAAGTATAATTCAGGTGACTATTCATATAAGCATTTCCACACACATTCATTTAAATAACAGAAAATGATTGGTGTCATTAGGAAGTGACTTTTTATTTGCTCAACATAAGTAATTGCCTAGGTAAGTGTCTTTATTGCTAGGGATGGCCAGAGAAACAACAATTTCTAGTTTTTTTGCCAGAATTACTGCCCATAGAAAATACAAACAATTTCCAACTTTTCACAACTACTAATACATTTCCTGTGAGGACTTTGCCTATTATCACCTATGTTTTCTATGAATGCAAGATTTCCCATCTGAAAGTGAAAGTTGTGAGATATACAGCAACGTATTCCTTGAAAAAATGTTAGCAGGCTGAATGCTTTTGTCCTTTGACAAAACACTAACTTCCTGCTTAAGTAATACTGGCACAACCATCCTTGAAAAATAACTGCATCTTGGGATATTCTAGCAGGATGCAAAATATGACATCAGTTCTATAAAGCCTCTGTTTTCAACAAAAGAAAAGGGCAGCATGTCAGCTGGAACAAGTTGGCAAGTTTACTATTCTACAGGCTTACTTTTCCATTTTTGTGTGTAGATTTTGTGGGATGGCAGTACATAGTAGAATAAGTCTGTATCTTTATTGCTTTAATGACTTGAATTGTGGAGGTGGTGGTGGTATGTACTCTATGCCTCCTGTCATCTCCAAAAACAAACTCAGAGTCATATCCCTCTGCAGCAGGAGCAATAAATCTTTGCACACTCTCTGACATATCACCAGTACTTCTATTATGTAGCCCAGAGCCCCAGGACATTTTAGCAGTACTTCTGCAGCTGCTAGTTTTGCACCTCTGACATATTGATTGCGTGTCTCCCAGTCAGACTTATGTTCATGCTTCAGGTAGGATCTCATTGAGGCAGTGCCTAGGTGTGAACCTGCTCCCCCCCACACTTACATGCTTCTAACACAAACAACAGATAGCAACATGCTTAGCTTTTGGATTGTGAGTGAAGTATCTCCATACTGTGGACTTCATAGGCTGTGGGGTTTCTGGGGACTGCTATTAGTACTGGGGCTAGGTGTTGCTGCAATTGTATGACTACTACTACTACTATTGTCATAGGTGCTGCACTTTCAACAGTAGCAGGGGCACTCATCATAGCTAAGGTTGTGAATGTTGTTGTGTTGTTGCTGGTTTCTCAACACTAGTAGTGTGTGTGGATGAGTGGGACTTGGAAACGGTGAAGATGCTGATGATGACTGACAGGATGACTGGGCATTTGTGGACATCTTTGCTTGTGTACTGTCAGTCTTTCTAATTGTTTTCACAAACAGTTTATAGACAGAGACAGAGCTCCTTTTCAGTGGTGGAAGATTAAGCCTTTGCCTTTCATCTAACTTTCTGGCCATGTCATCATCTTTCTCGGTCTCATCTTCAGCTGTATCTGAAGAAGAGGAGGCTATTGGAGAGAGATATTCTAGATCTAAATCATCATCATTAGTAATAAGGTCATCCTCAGCATTGCCTGCCATTTCTTCCCCACTAGACATTTAGAGGTCTCAAACAATTTCTTTTTACTATTCCTTTCTGAGAGTTTTTCACAATGTTCACAACTTCTTTTGGGACAGGTGTTTTTGTGCTTCTTTGTTTCTCTGTCAGATACAGCAGTTGACTGAGCTGCTGCGCCTTCTTGCATTATGCCATCAACACATGAATGCGACTCATCATCTTCAGTGTTTTTAGATGGTTTATTAACAGTACTAGTGCTGGTGGTTGTAGAACTTTTATTTGGACTTTTGACAAACTGCATCCTCCTTGAGAGGAGAGAGAGACCACCATAATTTATTACACACCCTGCACCAACCATGGCTGCAGTCAGTTTTTAGACTACTACTATATTCCCATATCCCTGCCCTGCTCCTAATCCTTTCACTCTCTCCCTACCCCTTTTGCATTTGCCTGACATTACTCAACTACTATGTGTGCTTTTTACTGTAAAGTACACAACAGAACTGATTGTTTGTCATGTCTTGCCTTTGGCCCTCTACAAAATAAACTATCTCTTCTAGTATCAGTCTGCCGCAATCACAGCTCACATCAGGGTTCCTGTCTCTGTCACCTATCAATTTTTTTTTGTTTATTTTATTTTTTTTAAATCTACTGTCACCCCTCATCCCTATCACTATAAAAAATAAAAATACTCTCTGATCTGTTCAATTTCTCTTTGTCCACTAAAAGGCATCACAAACCACACTCAGTTTATGTGACTGATAAATCATGTTGTAGCTTTTTTGATGGTGAACCAAGTCATTGCAATCAGAAAATTGACAATGAAAGCACCTAGGATTTTCAAATACCAGATCTCAATGTGAAATTCTTAACCTATGAAACTCATATTCAGACAGTGTAATGAACTTTCCTTTAATCCAGGGTGAGATTAATTATACAATTCTACAAAAGTGAATTAGTTCTGTTGTACTCTTAATTAAACCAATTAAAAAAAAATTATATATGCACACTTTGGAGAGACCATCTGGATTAAAGAGATATTGTTAATTGGTGGAAACATGAGGATCATATTCAGATCACAGAAAAGGCTTTGTCTATTCTGTGACAAAAGAAAGAGGATGGTACAGGTCTTTGCAGAAATCTGTCAAAGCTATCATACATATGAATTACAGCTGGAGGAAATGTATTGAATAGAGGGCATGTCTGGTTCACAATGTACATTGAGAAAGCTGTCAGACAGCTCACATTCACCACAGGTTTACTGCAGCAGCCTTATGGGAGAAAGATTCAGTGGGAATGTCTTTAGGCTATCTTTGCAGATATTGACATTATTAATATTTTAAAGGATTTTTTAGTAATATAAAGATCTGACATAAAACTCGGTTAACATAAGAAGATCTGAAAAATATAGTTGCAAAAATAAAAACTAAAAAACTAAAAGAGGCTGATGAACTATATTAAGAAGAGCTGGAACAATTCTTGGGTTAACCAGCTGTGCCACAGAGGACAAAATTCCTAGTGATATAAACTGGGTTATTTCCAGCAGTGGCTAGTTTGCAGAGACAGTTTCCCTACCTTTCTTCCTCCTTCTCATCCTGTTCCTCCCACTTCCCAGCCCAATCCTGGTTAAGTTCATCCTTCTGATTAAGCCCCACCAATTTCCTGATCAGAATCACATCATTAACATAAACCTGATCTCAGCCCATGAGCCCTTTGTGAGGGATCCACACGAGGAATTTCCCATATATCATTATTTTGAATGCCAGAGGTGTACACAATGCTTTGAGAAGCAATCCGTTGAGCACACCTCTGACACAAGAAGAGTTAATCTTTTGAATGCTAGCAAAGTCTCCAACACACTTCAGAATGCCTGAGTTATTAAACTGTTAAAAAGCTCCATTTAAATCAATGGATATTTTAGGATTTTTTTATTTTCCCCTACAGTACAGTTTACTGAATTGTTCCATTTACTTTTGTATGTGGCCTATAATACATTGTTTTTCTCTCAATGCAAAAAAGACAAAAACAAAACAAGGGTCAAAGAGCTAGGCCTCACATACATTGTTGTACTCATATTATTTAGCTTAGGCTGGATACGTAGGTGCTGATCCCCACTGACACTTTAAGGACCATTAGGATGAGCAATACATTTCGCACCCCTCTCGTCCTTAACTTCCTAGAGGCCAGTGGGCATTTTTTTTTTGCCGCATTGTATTCAGGGGTCCCCGAGCATCGTGCAGCCCCTGGGGGACCCTGAATTCCATGATGTACCAGGACCGTTATTGGTCATTAAGGGACGTTTACCCATGATGGTCCTGCACATGTGCAGGACCATCATGGGTCCTTAAAGAGTTAAGGGGTTAATATTCTTAACCATGTTTCTTGTCATCTAGCAGTATTAAACTGCTAGAATTTTCTCTGTAAGTGGTCATTTTGGTGTTTGCTTTTTCTGATGCTCAGGTTACTGATTGCTTAATGTTGTAAATTTCAGTCCTTACTAGTTTTATAATCCGGATTGAAGATAGGATTTTATTTAAAGGAGCAGTAAACTTTTTTTTAATAAAAACCTATACCTTTTACTGCTGAGTAAAACACTGGCACTCCCACTGATGTCAGTTTTTTAATGTCAAACTTGTTTTAAAGCCCGTGTACACGGGCCAACACTGGCGGCGCTGCAGTCATGTGCAGTACTGACTGCCAGAATGCGCCGCAGCTGATACGGAGCGTGGTGCTCCGAATTTAGACTGTAGTCCTCTCTACGCACCTTCCTGAGACCAAGAGGTCCCAAGAAGGTGCGCAGAGAGGACTCTGGTCTGAATTTGGAGCCCCCGCTCCGTATCAGCAGCGGCGCGGGCAGCCATCTCTACTGCGCATGACGGCTTCTGACAAACATCCTTAGCGAATTATAATATAGGATGTATAACAGTGCAACTAATCAGGAAGTGAATTTACTGTGTTTACTTCCTGATCTAACTGACAGAAAGTGACTTAGCAGTTCCTATCACATTCTGTGGAGAACTGTATGTCACTAACTTTCCTCTCCATTAGAATGTAACAGAATGACTAATTGGAATTTGACCACTAGAGGGCACTGCAAATGTAAAAAAAACAGGTTTAAACAGTAATAACTCTGGAAATATGCATCTATCAGTAGTAGGAGTACACTTATTTTACTCAACAGGAAATATCCTACAATATATATTTTTTTAAGAAAAAAAGTTTACTGCTCCTTTAAATACCAAACTGTTGAGTTTGCATTTATATTCAACCTGAGACTGTGCAAAAACAAAGACATGCTCATTCACCAAAATGACAACAATTCTAATGTGACAGCTATATAATAATTGCAGTATTAGAAAACAATTGAATGTTAACCACCTGGATGCTAGAGATCTTTATCACATTGTGAAGCATAATATTGGAAAGCTTCTCTGCAGAAAACAATAGTGGAGCAATTCTGGAACAAACCAACTACCCCATAAGGGACAGAAATTAAGATTCCCTAAGTTACTGTTGACGTAAATTGGAATTTTAACCACTTGAATGAATGATTTTTAGTGAAATGTAATTGTCATGTATGCCCTATAGTGTAGCTGGATTGCTCAAGAATTACTGATCTTTCTCCAAGGACTTAAACATATAATTGCTACAGTAGCATTTGTAATTCCTTTGATTTACTGAAAAAAGTGTTACTATCCATTTGATGCATCATTTGCTGTCAATAGGCCAGTTTTTGTCTATGGAACCCACTTAGATTGAATCTGTCTTATGTGTGTCTTTAAGCACTATGTCATTTCCTGTTTTTCAGCATGTCCACCTGGTTTCTTCAAGTCTTCTCCTCAGAGTATGATGTGTAGTAAGTGTCCACCTCACAGTTATACCCATGAAGAGGCATCAACATCTTGTGTCTGTGAAGAGCATTATTATAGAAGAGAGTCTGATCCATATACAATGTCCTGTACAAGTAAGAATATTTTGATTCCTCAATATTCATTCATATTTAATTCAACTGTCAATGATAGTTCTAACAAGATAAACCTAGGTCGATGCAAGAAAGAGGTACATCAGCAGTAAGTCTCTACTTAGCACTTATGTACAAACCCATTTGGTGAAAAAATTGGCCCTTTTCTCTGTTAGCCAAGGTGAGTCACAGTGTGAGAATGTGTATGGTCATTTCTGAGTCCAGATGAGGCCTCAGAAGAATTAAGTGCAAAATGCATCCATTTTACACCTGTGATCATCTAAATGGGCTGTGCACATGGACCGTATGCACCAGAGAACTTCTGTACCAATATGTACTGTTGTACCTGTACATACTCATAGAAGTCGGTTCTCTGTCTGTGTTTTATTTTTACATCCAACTCAGTGAGACTGATGTACTTAGAAGAACTGGAGCAATTCTGGAGCAACTGTTTTACAGGGGAAAAATTAAATTACCATACAATTAGATGTTGCTTTTAACTAAAAATTAGCAAAACACATCTGGAAATTCATTTTTCATCCTAAAAAAAGTTGATTTGCAAAACTTGAAACATCTTGTAAAACAGCTGTTTCAGTTCTCAATTTCATTAAAAAAAAAATTAAAATAAAAACATAAATGAATAGAAGCCCCCTTACCTTTAGGCATCATTTGCAGCATGTTCTGCTATAGGGCATTCATCTAAGCTAGGTTGGAAAAAACCCTAAATACACTTTCCTCCAAAGAATTAGCCATGTTTCCCTCTTCACCTCAGGCTGATTGCCCATCCCTCTCCATGGCCAGCACTACTCCCTTCCATGACCGTTGTCTAAATCCCAACCCTTCCATCTCTTTTGATCTTATCCTCTCACTTCGATCTCTTCAAGCTGCTCTCCTCTGTTACATTTCCTCAGGTCTTCTCTCACCCCTTACATTTCCCCTGGCTCTCTCGTGCTCCTCTTTTGATCTCCGCTTGAATTCCACTCATCCCTATGTAAAATCCCCCTCTTACTCCCACCTCTCCTGGCCCGCTCCCCATTCATGAACTGTCCTCCCCCTCCTTCACCCTGTCCTCTGGCCCTCAGTTCTTCCATCTAGATCAAGGTAGAGTGCGCTAGAATTTGTTTCCGTGTTCATTGGATTGAGATCAGCAAAAGTAATCAATAGGCTAAAAAGTTCCTTTAAATAAACAGGAATTCTGAGAATTTTTGTTTCTCCCACCTGGTGCAGTCGATTTACACCACAATAGTTCATTGTGCCAGTAGAATATCAAGACTAATATGACTAGTGCACTGTTTTACATAATAGAAAACTATATGTGCATATATTTATATAAATTATGAACTATTCAGTAATGCATATGTCAGTGTATGTACATATATATGTGAAAAAAATATATAACAGGAAATGTTCAGTACAGAATTTAATGGCCCTAATAGTTTATGAAAAACACTGGTGCCAGCCTCAGTTTATCAATCTTTTGCTCTTTATATCTTCATAATAAAGAAAATCTCATTACATGGTAAACATCTACAAGAAAGCAGCTGTATGTCTATTCATGTCACAGTCACACATTCCTTTCACCAATTATCATATTGTTTTACTCGTTAATTGGTGAAACCACCTTGATATATAGTCCTTAGTCTCACTGAAACCTCATTCTCACTTTTTGATAAGCATAGAAGATGCCAAAAAATGTTTTACATAATCTTCATATATAATCATTTTACATTTGTACTAACTTTCAGTCAAGTGAATGTCAATATGGGGAAAGAACTACAAGGCCAAACTGTCACGGTAACTAGACAGAATAAAGACTCTGACAGGTACAGATAAAATCAACACCACTTTAATGAAAAATATATATAACGAATAGCAATTTAGCACTTCCCCAACCTTCCTCGGGGTCAGGCATGGAGACAGTGCTACAGTCCACTACCCAAGAGCTGACACTGAACCTGGATACTGGAACCAGGAACACGGTAAAGAACCTAACCTATGGTTCTGGGTACCACCTCAGATGTAAGAGGGTGGTAAGCGGTCGATCTCACCCTAGGACGCTAGGGTTAGCAGAGGCGCGATGCCCTAGAATGCTAGAGTAAGAGACACAACACCGTAGAATGCTAGGGTTCCGGCGGGATGCTAGGTAGACCACAGTGATACAAGGCCAAATGGTCAGCCAGAACCCGGATTAGTATGGTGGCAATGACTAGGCCTCAAGACCTGCATGGAGTGGGAGCCAGGCCCAAGAATAGCGAAAGCTGAGTCAGACAAAGCCAAGGTCAAGCACGTAATGGGTAGACAGACAAAGAAAACTTAGCACAGTGCGGGTAGTCAGCCAGGCCAGGGGACATACACGGATTGGGTAGTCAGATGGAGCCAGAGATCGAGCATGGAATGAGTAGTCAGACAAGGCCAGAGGTTTAGGCATAAATTGGGTAGTCAGACAGAGCCAGGAGTTATACACAGATCGGAATCAGCAGCCAAGAACTGGTCACAACGAGGAATACAAGCAATGCTCAGATACACCACGGAAGGGTACTGAAGCAATGTTTGGAGACCACATATAAGGCCTCTAGGAGAGGCGGAGCATAGAACAGTCAATTAGGCAGTGATTACAAAATAGCGAGCTCACTGTAGTGACGCACGATGCAAACAGGAAGCCAAGCAGCAAACAAACATGCCACCAAGCACCTGTGGAGAAGACAGGTAATGCCACGTAAAAGATCACGGGCACCGTGATACAAAGTTGACCAACAAGCTCTTGTGTTGAGAGACAGTATAGTTTACAGTATCACTGCACACATTTCAAACATTTCTTAATCATTATTGCTTCCTCCTTAGCATCTGCAACCAAGAGCGCAAAATGTGCCCTGGAAGTGTTAAATTATTACAGCTCAAACTTGTATTTTTGGGTTGTAGTACTTTGATGTGAAGATATTTTACAGTAGCACTGTTGCTACAGCAACCTATAGAGGGTTTATCACTTATAATAGTTGTCATTGGATGATGTAGAGACAGCACAGCTGTAAAATGTCAGGCCATGTAAGTACTGCACCCCAAAAAAAAGTCTGAACTTTAATAACTTTTGAATAAAACATCTCAGTAGTGGAAGTTCCCTTGCTGTACCCATGCAATTTATATTTTACCATGCAATGCAATACTTTATCTTTCATTCTTAAAAAAAATATATATAAAACAAAATGAAACCATATGCAAAAGACATCTTTCCAGTTCCACTGGACTGGATATTACCTAGACCAACAATAACAGCATTTGCATGTGCAAAGCCCAGACTATATCCTCAGCTATAGAGGAGTCCTCCTGACAGATATCATCTGAGATGGATATGGCTCAATTCTCAAGAGTAGAGTGAATCTTTGAGATACCTTCCCTCACGAAGGGGTTTGTGAATACATGTGATTTGGGTTTGTTTCATCATTTTTTTAAAGAATTAAACATATTGTCCAATAATATTATTTTTCTTCTTTGGTTCATAGCTTTCAGGCTTTCCTTACACCTCCCTGATGGAATCAGCCTCAGTTTGCAGTGCTTGATAACTATGTCTAGTCAATTGGTTCATAGCTTTCAGGCTTCCCTTACACCTCCCTGTTGGAATCAGCCTCAGTTTGCAGTGCTTGATAAATGTCTAGTCACAAGGCTTAAGTACTAAGAAGAACTGAGGGTTATGCCTCCTACTCTCTCCTTAGGTTTGCTCAGCAGTCTGTGTCTTTAGGATTTCCCTTGAGTACAAGTTAGTTAATTAGTGTGGCAGTCATTTAATCATCTCACCTGTCCATATGCAGGGAAATCCTAAAGACATGACTCAATAGGCACCCCGGAGGTGAAGGTTGGGAACCACTGTAGTAAGGTATGAAGATCCCAAAATGACAATTAATTTGAATAATCATGACTTTTCTCCCTTGAATGCTAAAGAGGTCTTCAAGATATTGCCTCACAATGCACTGCAAATCCCTCTAGCATTTAATGAGTAAAAGCCCAGTTTTCCAATTGTAATTTTTTTTCTTTGTCCCCATGGTGTGATTGGTCTGCCCCACAATTATCCCAATGAGGTTATGCATTAAGGCGTGATAAAAAGGTGATGAAGATGAGATAACTTCTCCAGTGATACCACTTGTCCAATGCCTATTTTATCCTAATGAATCTTATGCACTAAGAACTCCCCTACTTCAGAAATTGTAGCACACAAGCTCCATAGAATAACATAGGGAACGGAGAACTGATCTCACTGGAGAAGTTGTGTCCTCTTTATCACCTACTTTTCACACCTTAATGCATCTCTGCCAAGTTCTTCTTAGTACACCAGCCTCAGTGGACAATATGTAGAAAGACACTATTGGATCAATTCAACTACACTATAGGGGATAATCTAAATTCCTAATTATTTAAATGGGGTTTTAACCACTTGAATGGAAGCACTGAAGACATTGAAAGACCAGTTTAATTCAATGGGCATTTTGGGAATTTTCATTTGTTCTCTGTAGTTCAGCTGGTTTGTCCCAGAAGTACTCCGCTTAGTTCATATGGTTCAATGTACCCATCCTTAGAAACATGAGGTATGAAAGTAAGCTTTTTTTTAGATTATGTCCCTGTGTTTCATATATGCTTTCAAACAGCCTTTGGCTTGCAATGTTCATTTACCACTTAAATCAAATGTTCAAAATTAGCAAAATTTTGCAGCAGTAGTTGTTCAGGACATCACATGATTATTTTTTTTGCACCCACAACGTTCAAGTTCCAGCTGTAATATCTTTTTAATAAAACACCTTTCAGCATTGGGAATACCCTTCTTTTACTCAGGGGATAAACCCCACAATATATATATACTTATGGTGCAGTTGAAACACTACTACTAATTCCCCCATAAACTATGTGAATACTAACTAATAAAGACATGACATTTGCCAAGATCTATCACAGACTCCAACCACCCAAGTTCCACCTCCAAAAGCCCCACCAGGCATCTGAAGATAGACAACATCAAAGAACAGGAAACACACATTGAGTCAAGGCCATGGGTACCACTCACATTTTGATTAAAACTCCATCTTTATTCATTGTCTGTTAACATCAGTGGTTCATTTGCAGCATAATGTAATTATAACAGACATCCTTACGCATTTCATGTTAGAGAAATGCACTAATAGGTCCTATGACTAAGTGCATGTAGCAGGAAATGTTGACTTCCTGCTATATGCACTTAGTCATAGGTCCTGTGAGCCCATTCCTATAACATGAAATGTGTAAGGTTGTCTGTTATCATTGCATTTTAGTGCCAGAGTGGTTTCCAATGAATTGGGAAGCAATGACTGAGATACCTATCTGGCACTCAAATGGTTAAAAGACATTAAAATATGAACTTTTAATCACATATGTGACTGGTTCCCGGTTCCTTTAATTGGATGGCCTTGACTTAAAGGAGCAGTAAACTTTTTTTTACGAAAACACATATTTTACAGAGCATTTTCTGTTGATTAAAACAAGGTCACTCCCATTGCTATCAGATGTTTTATTCAAATTGTAAGGCAGTTAAAATATTCCTGATAGTTCCAACTGACAGGAAGTTTCTGTCACATTCTATGGAGAACTGTATGTCTCTGACTTTTCTGACATTCCTCTCCATTAGAATCTAACAGGAAATCTCATTAGAATTTGACCACTAGAGGGCACTGCTAATGTAAAAAAACATGGGTTTAAACTGTAATAACTCTGGAAGTATAAACCTCTCGGCAGTGGGAGTACCCTTATTTTACTCAATAGGAAAATCCCTACAATATATATTTTTTCATAAAAAAAGTTTACTGCTCCTTTAATTCCTGTTCTTGATGCTGTCTGTGGTGCATTTGTGTTGCTGCAAAATTGTATCTCTTTAGCTTGATGAATAAGAACCTTTTTTGTTTCTGCAAAGTCTTATTTAAAAATGTACAACATCGGGAGAAATGCATCTTTATTTTGTGTTAAAGTATGAAGAATCATTTGTGCAAATTGAATGTAACAGTTGGGTAAATGTAATGTACTGTATACATATTTTACTTGGCATTATTAATAATATATTTTTATTTAGTTGGAATGTAATATTTGCAGAAATGGAATGCTTGCTATATATTTTTTTATTTGGCTCTATTTTTTTGCAATAAACTTTTATTTCTGTGTTATTGCTAGAGAAATAATTTACATTCAGTAAAGTGTCTGAAGTTGTCTCAACAGGAAAACATAGATATAGGAATCACACATTGTTTACCTCTTTCATTGCTAGAGTGGTTTCTAGAACATTGCTTCACAAAATGTTGGAGATACCGCTCTCATTCACATTGATAAAATGAAGCTAACACGATGAAGTAAAAATGTATGTCTAAAGGGAAATGTATCCTAGCAGTAAGTGGCTCTTAAAGGGATAGTAACTCTTAAGATGTAAAAAAATATATATGCTAGGGTTTACCCTCCTGATTAAATCAAAGGCACTCCCACTGCTGAGAAGTGTTTTATTCAAAAGTTATTGCAGATGAAACTTTAATTTTTTAAGAGCAGTATCTCAGTGGCCTGAAATTGTACAGTGGTGCTGTTGCTACACCATCCCATGGACAGCTGTGCTCAGTTGACCATACATTTCCACAGGATGGTGTAGCAACCGCACCACTGTAAAATATCAGGCCATTGACATGTTGCACCTAAAAATTCAAAGTTGAGCTACAATAAATTTTGAATTAAACAGCTCTCAGCAATGTCCTTGTTTTTCTCAGGGGAGGATACACCCTACAATATGTATTTTTAACATTTTAGCTATTACTATCCCTTTAAATTAACATGTTGACTTTCCTTGGAAGGTATCTGTTATAAAGCATTCAGTTATATTTATTAATATTTTGCACTATTCCTGCAGTTCCTTTATTGTGTTCAATTTTGAAGCCTGCCTCTAGGTCACACCCCCCTCATAATAAACAATGGACTTCAATAGACTTGAGCTGTTATCAGATTATAAACAAACAGTTTTCAGTGGGCTGTAACAGAGATCACAAAATAACAAAAAAATAGACTATAGGTATACCCAACTGCTGTTTGAAGGACTACTGCCTAGAAAAGTTCTTCTGTTAAATTAGAGTAACTTATTCTTACTGTATAGTTCCCTGTTCCCCTTTATAAAACTGATTTTCAGCAAAAGTCAGCCTAAAACTATAGCTGTTCTAGTATATTCCTTGCCCATAAACAAGGGGGAAATTTCAGGTTATATACATGTGTTTATAACTGGAGAAGTCTAGCACACACTGGATGTAAGGACAGAAAGTAGGGATGTGCAAATCTGCCAGAGGAGCTCTGCTGGATTAAGTCCCCAACTTATTTGCCTGCACTTCTGGATATACTCTATATCGTATGATCATTATAGTGCATACTGGTGCACACATGCAACAAGGGTTAAGACCTTAATGCCATCAAGCTCCAAGCACCTCCTTTTCAGTAGGCAAAGGAAAAACACTTTGGGTACCTCTCTGGCATTCAAAGGGTTAAACCAGCAAGAGAGCAAAGGGACACCCTGATATAGCCATATACCCCCACATTACCCTAGTTTCAGTGGCATAACAGTAGGGGCCCGGCCACTTTCTGCGACCCCCCCACCCGGTGCCTGCAACAAGCAGAGGTCTGTGCCTTCTTCGTCACAGACCTGTGTTAGCAGATGAGCTCCCTCTCTGTCTTCAGCACTCTAGTAATGCAGAGTGGTGGGAGATGACATACTCTCCCAGTGCTCTGCATTACTGGAGAGAGGACTGCATGGGAGCTCCAGCTACTAATAGAGGTCTGTGCAGAAGGAGGCACAGACCTCTCCTGCCACACTGCTGGACCACCAGCGAGGTAGGAGATGGACACTGGGGGTCAATAGGGGCATTGTGGAGGTGGACAAATGATTGGGGGCAATGTAGAGGTGGACATTGAGGGCAATGTGGAGGTGGACATTGGGGGCAATGCTGAGGTGGGCATTGGGGGCAATGTGGAGATGATGGCCACTGGGGGCAAAGTGGAGATGAGCAATGGGGGCAGTTTGGAGATGGCCAATAGGAGCAATGTGGAGGCGGCAAATGGGGGCAGTGTGGAGGTGGCCAATGGAGGTAATGTGGAGACGGCCAATGGGGGCAATATGGAGATGACCAATGGGGGCAGTGTGGAGGTAGCCAGTGGAGGGGCAGTGTTGTTGGGGGGGAGGCCTATGGCAAATTTTGCACCAGGGCCCGGTGGCTTCTAGTTACGCCTCTACCTAGCTTAGTAATTGGTGTTAGTCTGGGATAGGATTAAGAAATCAGTTCCAGCACATAATCATATTAGTACTGAGGCTGAAGCACTAAGAAGCATTGGTAGAATTCTGGAGCAAACCAACTGTACCTTGGGGGAGAAATACAAATTCCACAAACTCCCATTGCTTTAAATATGACTTTTAAACATTTGAATGCAAGTCACCACCATCACTTTGCAAAGTGAAAAGCCATAGACCTCTCTTATAGAGCTTCAAGGCTTTAAATCTGAATTTAAATCAATGTGGTAGTGTGTTTTTCTCCTGCGGTGCAGTTGTTTTACCCTAGAGCTCATTAAGGTCTTCTTACTCACTGAGGCTGAAGTTTTAACAAGATTTGGAGCAATTCTGCCACAAGTTAGCTATACCACAGGGAACAAGTAATTAAAAAAATCCACAAATTCAAATTAAGTTAAAGGGGACTTTTAAACCCTTGTGTGATTTATTCAAATCAATGAGGTTTTTTTCAGTTCTGGGTTTACATCCCAGGCTTCTCTAGGCAAGACACCCTAGGCACCCTTAGTTCTACCCATGGACACACCCCAATCGACACATGACCCCACCCAAAGTCCCATCCGCTAAAAAATTCACTTATCCTATAACACGTGCACAAAAAGCTTTTAACCCCTTTATTGGTTGATTAAATAATAGTTAGTTAAATTGTTTATGAACTAGTGAAAGGGCAATGAGTTTGCACTGGCCCCCCAACACAGAATGTGGGTGTGGCCAGCAAAGCCATGGTGTCCACCACAAAATGTAGTGTTCTAGACAGTTTCCCTGTATGCCTAATGGGAAATCCATCCCTGTGATTATATTGTGCTGTAGCACATGATCACATCAGTTAGATACTTCTCCAACAGATTGTAAAGCAATGCATAGTAGTCATCTCTAGCATCCAAAGGTTAATTTAATGCTAGTGGTGGGATTTGTTCATATTTCAGGTTCAGTAACCTCTTCTGCTTAGTTTTACAGCACATGAAAACATAGAACTACATTAATTACAATTATTTTTCTATTGACGTACAAAACAGGACCACCATCAGCTCCACGGAATGCTATTTCCAACATTAATGAGACCAGTGTGTTCCTTGAATGGATGTTCCCCTCGGATACTGGTGGGAGAAAAGATGTCTTCTATAATATTGTATGCAAGAAGTGCAGCTCTCTTTCCAGTCTGTGCGAGGAGTGCGGCATTCATGTTCGTTACATACCTCAGCAAAGCGGTTTAAGAAACACATCTGTAATGGTCATAGACCTGCAGGCCCATACGAACTACACGTTTGAAATTGAGGCTGAAAATGGTGTGTCTGAGCTGAGCTCAGGATCTAGGCAGTACGTCTCTGTGAATGTCACCACCAATCAGGCAGGTATGTATAAAACTTATATGCATTATAATACATATATTTTTGTTTTAATGTGGATTGTTGCACATGAAAAAAGTGTAGTAATTCTGGGGAAAGCTAACTGCCCCATAGGGACAAGTACAATTTCTCCATATTCCCATTGATTTACATTAATATTTTCATTTTTTTTTAATACTAAAAAGATCTCAGATGCATTGTAGTTTGTAATTGTCTTTTCCCCCCTATGGTCTAGTTGGTTTATTCTAGAGTTGCTCTGTTTCTGCTTAGTACATCAGCCTCTGTGGGTCCTGTGTTCAAAAGAAAAATATAGAAATTATGAGGCAAACTAACTGCATCATAGGGGGGACAAATAAATATTCCTATTGATTTAAATGGTTCTTTAACCCTTTGAAAGGTAAGCAAGATCTCCAGAGCATTGTGAAGAAAAGCACTGGTGTTACAGGGTATTCAAAGAGTTGAAGGGACAGTAATGTCCCATAAAAAATAAACTATGTCCCACAAATCCTATCTCTCGAACCGCTATGGTTTGAGAGATATTCACAATGAAAGTTCCCCCCTCCCTCCCCTTCTCCTGATGTCAGCTGTAAAGCTGACAGCAGGAGATTTGAGTCGTGCAACTGAAGAAGGCTCTGCAGCAGAGCCGAATTTGCGTTATTTAAAAAGAATTACTTAATTGGAAAGGTCTACAAAGTGTGCTTGCAAACCAGGCACACTTTGTAGACCTTTCCAATGAAATAATTATTTTTAAATAATGCGATCTTGGCTCTGCTGCAGAGCCACCGGCTGGTCCCCAGACCGGGATCTCCTGCTCTCAGCTAGACGCTGATGTCAGGAGAAGGGGAGGGAGAGGGGAACTTTCAGTGCAAATATCTCTCAAACCATAGCGGTTTTTGAGATAGGATTTGTGGGACATAGTTTATTTTTTAACCTTTATAAAAGTAGAAGACTTTTTTTATGGGACATTAGTGTCCCTTTAAAGGGATAGTAATGGTTGCTTTTAACAAAGTTGAATATTGTAGATATTAAAAATATTAATGCAATGATGTAGGTCCCGTCTCGCAAACATCTGTAGTTTGAGAGATATAAGCTTATAGAGCTCCCACCTCCTCCCCTTCATAGACGTCAGAGCTGTAGCTGACTGAAGGAGAGCCTGGTCATTTGACTGGCCGACGGCTCTTTAAGAGATATTGACAAGCAAAGTTTCCACCTCCTGCCTCTTTTTCCTAGTGTAAGCCATCTCTTCTCAGATGTGAATCTGGTTGTAAGACCAGACAGATAACAGCAGGGGACAATCTTCTTTGTATGAAAACAATGAAAGCCCTGCCCCCCTTGACAAGTTTTTCAGCTTTTTCCCTTATCTTAATTGAAGATTGTCCCTCTCTGCATTCTACCCTGGGCACCTCCCTTCTGATCTGGCTGAACGGGGGGGGGGGGTACTTTGCTTGTGAATATCTCTTAAACCATAAAGGTTTGAGAGATAAGACTTATATCGTTCTTCATGTTTTTTTAATGCCTACAAAATAAAATAAAGTTAAAACGAAGTATTACTATCCTTTAAAGATTCCTCTGTATTGGCCTTAACTATATTTTTAATGGTAATCATATCACCCCTTAGACATCTCTTCAGTAATGTAAACAACCTCAGTTTGGCTAGTCTCTCTTTATAACTAAAATATTCCAGTCCCTTTATCAATTTTGTTGCACATCTCTGTACTTTATCCAGTTCAGTAATGTAACTTTCATGACCTGGCCAAAATTGTAAACCAGACTCTAGATGAGTACAGTTATATTCCAGTCCTGTGCATTTAGTACTTAGAATCCAGTACCATATCAGCTCTTGCAGCAGCTGCCACTTTCCTTTCTATTCATTCAGTTTATCCAAATCTTTCTGTAAAGAAGAAACATCCTGCTGTGTTTGTATTTCTTTACACAGTTATGTGTCATCAGCAAAGATTGAGACATTACTTTCAATAACCACTTCAAGATCATTAATAAACAAATTAAAGAGTATTTGGCCCAGGACTGAACCCTGAGGCACTTCACTTACAACATAAGATCAACTTGAAAATGTTCCATTTACAACAACTCTCTGCATTCTATCATTTAGCAAGTTCTGTATCCACACACGGATTTCAACTACCAAGCAAAAGCCTTTTAATTTATGCAGTAACCTATTGTGAGGCATGATATCAAAAGCTTTTGCAGAGTCCTAGTATACTACATCAACAGCAATACCCAAGTTACCACTTATCCTTTCATACAATGCAAGCCAAATTAGGATGACATGATCTGTTCTTCATAAAAGCAAGCTTACACTAAGTAATAATGTAGTTTTTTTGTCAAACAGCACTGAATACTATTGTCTAGTAATCCTTCTAATATATTTACATGTTTAGATCTTGCCCCCTTTTGGAACAATGTTACTACATCTGCTTTCTTCCAATGAGAGTTAATCAATAAATATTAAATATGACCTTTCTATAACCGAACTACGCTCCTTAAGCATCTATCGGTGTATGCCACTAGGTCTTGGTGCTTTATTCATCATAATCTTTTCCATTCCCTTTTGGACTTCATCCTCAGTAAGCCATTTACATAATGGAGGAAATGCTGTGGTTCTATCTGTTTGCCCAAAGCATACAATTGCTCCTTTTGTTGTATATGCAGAAAAAGAGAATTTGGTTAAGGTGTCAGCTTATGCCTCATCTTTACTAATTAATTCACCTCAGTTATATGGGGGTCAATATCAGCCTTAAATAGGACATATTACCCTGAATCTTTTTACCTGTTTGAAAACTTTATTCAAAACTGCCTATGAGTCATGTTACCTGAAAGTCCAGCTTTAGGAGATATTAACTCATTTATCTCTAGGGAAAGTGAAAGTCTCCTGGTGCAACACTGCTTCATTAGTGAAACATCACTGAAAACCTTATTTAGCATCTGAATAATATCTGAATAATATTTGAAAGGGCTTCATTACCATATGAATGTGACTGAAAAATCTTAATTAGCATATGAAAGGTCAGTCGTACCACGCTGGTGCCACAATTAGCAACAGTACTAAATGTGAATGTCTTCTTAAAGTGTCAGTAATGCCTTTATTTAATGCTAGTTGAAGAGCCCGTTACAAGGGCCACAATGCCACTTCCAGCCAGTCGCGGGGCAGTCATGCACAGTAGAGACTGCCCGCGTCGCGGCTGATACAGAGCGGGACGCTCCTTCGGAGCATCCCGCTCTGTATCAGCCTCCTCATGGGCAGTCTCTACTGTGCATGACTGCTGAGTTACACATGTTTTAGCGAATTATTATATAGGATTGTAGGGGTTACAAAAATAAAGTATCTGGAGAAATTGCCATCTCTCAAACCCTTACAGTTTGAGAGATATTCACCACTAAAGTTCCTCCCTCCCCTTCTCCTGACGTCAGCGCTGTGCTGGCAGCAGGAGATCCCGGTCCTGGGACTAGCCATCGGCTCTGCAGCAGAGCCAAAATAGTGTTATTGGAAAAGAATTACCTCACTGGAAAGGTCTACAAAGTGTGCCTGGTTTGCAAGCTCACTTTGTAGACAGTTCCAATTAAGTAGTTCTTTTTAAATAACACAATTTTGGTTCTGCTGAAGAGCCTTCTCAAGTCGTCCAACTCAAATCTCCTGCTGTCAGCTTTAGTGGTGAAAATGGCATTTTCTCCAAATACTTTATTTTTGTAACCTCTACAATACTAAAGGGACACTAATGTCCCATAAAAATATATTTGTTTTGTAGACGTTTAAAAAAATAAATTATGTGGCACCAATCCTATCTCTCAAACCTTTATGGTTTGACATATATTCGCTTATAAAGTTCCTCCCTCACTCCCCTTCTCCTCACGTCCTGGGACCAGCCTGAGGCTCTGCAGCAGAGCCGAAATCGGTTATTTAAAAATAATTACTTTGTTGGAAAGGTCTACAAAGTGTGCCTGGTTTGCAAGCACACTTTGTAGACAGTTCCCATGAAGTAATTATTGTTAAATAACGTGATTTTGGCTCTGCTGAAGAACTTCCTTGAGTCGCACGACTCAAATCTCCTGCTGTCAGCTGTCAGAGAGGAAACTTTAGCGGCTAATATCTCTCAAACCATAGCGGTTTGAGAGATAGGATTGGTGCCAAATAATTTATTTTTTAAACGTCTACAAAACAAGAATAATTTTTACGGGACATTACTGTCCCTTAAATAAAGTTCTAAACAGGTATTACTGACCCTTTGTTCATTTGCTGGTCTTGTGGCTAATATGACACATAAGTAGTTTTTAATTCATTTTTAAAATATGCAAATTTGAATCCATGAGACAGGTGTACTTTAATATTTTTTTTTCCTTTACATACTTGTAGAAATGTTTTTGGATTTTCCTTGTCCTCTTTTGCATGTTGACGTTTCACTGTTTTTTATATTCATATATTGGAATTTGAATGATTATTTTAACTAATCTTAGTTATAGAATGTAAACAAGTCTACCCCTGGGATGATATAGGAATTGTCAATGCACTGATGTGTAATGTATTGGCGATACCTCTTGCATCAAAGTGGTTAAACAAGAGCAGTTCACTGTACTGCAGGAATAATGTTCCTCAGTCTGCTCCACCTTTTAACACATGAAAAATCTACACTCACAGCTAATGCCTCCTTTTAACTGGTAAAAACACATATTTTCTGAATATAGATCTATTAAATGCCGCACAACACACAGCAACAGTATCACAATAGATACAGAAGGCACTAAAATATAGAGACACTCTTTAAAGGCAAATCTTGTTTATCAAATATCAGTCCACCACACAGTCGGTTCTGCTACTGTCACTCCTCAAGTCCAACCACTCCCACAGTAACGATACAGGAAATGCTTAGGAGTCAGCGCTAACCCAAAAGTGACCGAAGGATCCCGACAGAAAAATACAAAAAACACACAGTATCTAATCGGACTAATGATCTTATAATATAGGGTAAAATTAAATACCCAAACATATATAATAATAAAGGACCTGTATTACAGATATATTGTAAAAAGTATCAAACTTTTATTGTAAAAATATCTGCACATATATCCAAAGAATAAATCACATAGAAAATGTACCTTTAAAGCCCATAAGTATAAAGAGATGTGTATGAAGAGTTGGATTAACTCATAAAATATATATGTATTAAATATATTCACACTATAGTGCAAGGTGGAAGCTATATATATATATATATATATACACTAGTATGAAAGCCCTATACATGGGCTAAAGTGCACCCAGCGGCCTTGGCTGCTGCCCAGGAGCCGGGAGTACAGACAGGCGGTGAGCCATCTGGAGTTCTCCACTCCAGATCAGCGCATTCAGCCAGTCTCTACTGTGCATGACTTCATCGTTCCAGCAGTGAGGTCACTCACACAGGGAGCTTCGCAGGCTAGCACTATATATATATATATATATATATATATATATATATATATATACTCCTATAGTGCAAATCGGATCTTCATCAAACACATTTATTGTAATCCAATAATGGTCAAAAATAAGACTTTAAACATACAGATATAATCAATAGTTTAGAGGGGGAAATCAAGGGCTGAGTTAAAACGCAGAGAATGGTATACCCAAAATATACAACTAAACACTTACATAAGCGCGTTTTATCAGATCCTGGCCAGGAAAAAAATTACTCCTGTAAGGCGTTTCACACCACATGGTGCTTTTTCAAGCCAAAAGGTATGCCTAGTGGATTAACCACAACAGGTATTTAAATGGTTAGCTCTAATCCCATTGGATATCTCCCTAAATAACCATTGTCTGCAGGTGTTATACTCCACCTTTAACATTAAAGGGATAGTAATGTTTCATAATAAAAGCAGCTCCAATTAATCTTCATAGTATTTGGGCGATGGATTGTGTTATTTCAGTAATGTCAGAGTTGTAGTTCAAGAGTAATTGAATGATAAAGTATCCCCTCCCACCCCTTTTATTGATGTAACACTTCTCACCTCAGAGCAGCAGAGTGGTGTCCAAGTGGATTGCAGAGAGGGACAATCTATAATTAACATAAGGAAAAAACCTGTCAATGTGGGCAGGGCTCTCAGTGTTCTCAAAGTAAGAAGATTGCCCCTTGCAGTGATCTATCCGGTCCCAGGACCAGATTCCACATCTGAGGGGAGGATGATTACAATGGGTAAAAGGGGCTGGAAGTGCAGGTGACGTATCCAGTTTATCACTTCTCCAGTTCCTATGTTATTGTATGGAACCTATTCACTAATATCGCCAAAGGATCCATAGAATAACACAGGAATGAGAGAAGTGATGTGATTGGAGAAGTCATCTCCACTTTATCACCTCTTTATCACTGCTTAGTGAATCTCCACCCTGAGTCATTTGCAAACTACCACTCTCAGCCCTATTTCTTTCTTCAGTGGCTAAGGCTAGTAAGGATCCCAGGTATGTTCCTAGGGCATACTTCCCCTTTCAGGATAGAGAGGCGTGCAACATACCTCCCAACATTTCAAATTGCTAAAGAGGGACACTTGTGTTTTAGGGGGTGTGGCTGGGGGTGTGGCTGGTGGGTGGGGCATTAGCGAGAATTTTTAGGCTATTTAATGACCTATTGACACCTCCTTGTGTAACCTAATAAATAACTTATAACAAGATCAAAGTATTTTATTTATACAGACTCATTTATAAACACAGATACTGACATTTAAACAAACAATAATATGAGTTTTATTGCTGTAGAACAATGTGATACAATTATATACACACCATGCAATCTTATCACCTAAAAAGAGGGACAACAGGGTGAGAAAGAGGGATTTGGGTCTAAAAGAGGGACTGTCCCTCCTAAAGAGGGACACTTGGGAGGTATGGTGCAACATACTCCTTCACAGATAGAGTTAAAACCACTAAAGTACTAGATAGGTCTACACTGCATTATTTTCTGGTGCTCTGGAGACATTTCTTGCAGCTAAGGGGTTACTAGTTCTATTATGTGACATTCAAATAAAAGCTAACATTGTGCTAATGAATATTTTGTTTTGTTGTGTAGCCCAGTACTAGATTACTTTTGTTTGTTATCATTTGTTATAAAACATTCACAACTTGAGAACTCAGAAGTGCAAAGGCAGCAGCATTTTTGCCAGCCCTAATGTTTTGGACATAAGGATGTTTTGGCAGTAATCTAAGCATCTGGTTTTAGGTTTTTGCAGAAGTACTTTCTTTCCAGTGAAATTCATTTCATTCCTTTTTTTTCACAATCTAGCACTTGTATTTTATTTTAGAATAATTGTTTTTGTTCTGTTTCATGAATTGTGCATGCAAGGCTACGTCTGGGATAACTATCATTTTATAAAAGCACCAAAAGTGCTAAATCTCCCTCCCTAATGAAAAACATTCAAATTACAACTGTGTCTGTCATTTTACACTGTAGTATGCTTATTAAAGTGGATCTATCACATATAGATATCTAATGCTCATTAGATAGAGCATTTATCGAAAAAGTTTAATATGTTAGTAATTTTTGAAAAAAAACTGTTATCTATGCAAAAATTCAAATTTAAAAGGTGCCCAGAAGCCTACTTCCACTTGCTGCTGCAGCAAGCTGCTTGCCGCACAGAGGCTGCTCCCGACCCACTACCCAGCATCCTCCAATGACAGAGGATGTCTGTCTCTAAGCTGGAGCGATCTCATTGGCTAGATATCGATCTCTGCCAATGAGATCGCTCCAGCTTAGAGAAAGAAAGCCTCCGTCATTGGAGGATACTAGGTAGTGGGACGGGAGCAGAGGCAGTGCTGCAAGCAGGAAGTATGCACCTTCACCTGTGTAGACAAAAAATCCTTGCACCGGCCCTGGAGGCAGTGAATTTGCTGATCCCATCCAGTTGTGTTGCTGTGACTAATGCCTCTATTGTACCAATACCAGTAAGTGAATCATTCACTACTTTTAACCCTTTGAGTGCCAGAGGGGTATGGAAAGCATTGCTTTGCGATATGTTCCGTACCTCTCTGGCGCTCACAGGGTTATTGTAGGGGAATTGTAGTCCAACAACAGCTTTTGGGCACAAGTTGCCCAGCCGTGGTATAGTTACTCCTTTACATTATACTGTGTGAAATGCTCATCATCAGTATATAGATTCTCAGTATCACTATAATAACATGCTTATTCTTGGTGTATACACAGTTTAATTATATACTGCAACATGTATATTATTAGTCTATAGACACTCAGCAGTATTGCAGTAGTGCAGGCATGTCAAACTCAATGGTTCCTTCCACGGAAGGCAACAGTGTTGGCTGTTCAAGTGTGTGTGTGTTTGTGTGTATGTGTGTGTTTGTGTATGTATATGACTCTGTGCATGCTGGGATCTATGCTACTCTAACACCCCTGCCTTTTTCTACAGTACACTAGCATACCTCCCAAGTGTCCCTCTTTAGGAGGGACAGTCCCTCTTTTAGACCCAAATCCAACTGTCCTTCTTTCCCACCCTAATGTCCGTCTTTTTAGGAGATCAGATTGTGTGGTGTGTATATAAGTGTATCACATTGCTCCACAGCAATAAAACTCACATTATTGTTTCTTTAAACATCAGTATATGTGTTTATGAATTAGTGTGCTTAAATAAAATACTTTGGTCTTGTTATAAGTCATTTATTAGGTAACACAAGGAGGTGTCAATAGGTCATGAAACAGCCTAAAAGTTCTCGTTAATGCCCCGCCCACCAGCCACACCCCCAGCAACACCCCCTAAAACACAATTGTCCCTCTTTGGCAATTTGAAATATTTTTGTTATATAAATCTTCCTTTTTTTGCTTTCTGCTATGTTTATACTGTAATACTGTAGTTTTGCTGCCTCTCTATTGAAAAGCCATTGTTCTGATCTCAAAGATATGAATTTGACTATAACAATCCCAATTACATAGATGAAACCTGGATCAGGTTTCGGCAAATTAGTTATGAACAAACCAAAAAGACATGAATTCTAAGATGTTTTGCAGTGTGTATGAAAGCTTGTGTATATGTGTGTCTGTATGTGTGTGTACTATGTGTTTTGTGTGACTGTGGGTGTGTGTTTTCTTAGCATGTGAGTATTGTGTGCGTCTAAGTGTGTCTGTATGGTCCAGTAATTCTCCTAAATGACCATATGAGACACAAATTGCATGGGAAACAATGGCTATTGATAAGGAGGCTACA
The DNA here is from genome assembly GCA_037306005.1 of Rhinophrynus dorsalis. Lineage (NCBI taxonomy): Eukaryota > Metazoa > Chordata > Amphibia > Anura > Rhinophrynidae > Rhinophrynus > Rhinophrynus dorsalis. The sequence goes on along the minus strand of CM074718.1, from coordinate 244,880,100 downwards.
TAAAGTAGCTCTCTTTTTTGTTTGACATCATAAGATTGGTTTTCCTGTGATCTTATTGGTTACAACAATGTAGGGTAATATTACAAAACCACCTCTTTTGCTAAGTATTTTGTAGATAACAAAACTATAAAATTCAGATGAATATGAAATATAATCAGGTCTCACCTCTTCTTATGTTGCAAAATATAGTGGCGTGGGTCAAAAATGTATTCCATTTTTTTCAAAAATCATGTGTGTGTGTATATATATATATATATATATATATATATATATATATATATATATATATATATATATATATCCTATATAATAATGTGCTAGGATGTTTGTCATGATGCAGTCATACGCAGTAGAGACTGCCCACGTTCGGGGAGTCTCTACTGCACATGACTGCATCGCGTGAGTGAGGTGACGCAAGACTGCATCGTGTGGAACAGTGAGGTAGCGGCTTCTTAACCCTTTGAGTGCCAGAGGGGTACACAATGCATTGCTTTTGTTGCGTACCCCTCTGACACTCAAAGAGTTAACATTACCCAGACCTTGGCCCGTGTACACGGGCTTTTACACTAGTATATATATATATATATATATATATATATATATATATATATATATATATATGTATATATTATTATTTATTTTTCGGGTTTTTGGGTTTTTTTTTTTTTTAACTCCCTGTGAATTTGCTATGGTGATCACCCCATAGAATTAAAACAAAAGCAGGAAAATATTTTCACAGCAAGTTGTTAAGCTGATAATTGATCCTTGATAAAAGTATAAAAGACTCCAAAAGAATTTTAAACACATACAAAAACGCAGCCAATTCTGCAACCCATATCTTGTTTTCCCAACATTTTCCCTATCTAAAACAAGCTGTGCCTGGGCTGTGACTTCATTGCAGTACATATGGCTGAATGTCTGCTACCAGATGAATTATGTATTAACTGAATATTTTATAGTTTTATTTATAACTCCCTGGTTGGTAATTTCAGCTATCCCTTAGTTTATTATCCCTTGGAAAATGCTTAGATTAATGAAAGGATGTAATCCATTGTGAAAACATCCTCAGACATTTCTCAATGGGTATTCTGTCTCTTACTTTGATCACTTGTGCTTTTGTTATATTTCTTTATCTACATAACAAAGTGCACAATAAATGGGCAACAAAAAAAGATATGTGTGTCATATTTAAGAATAAGTGTATTGCAATCCAGTGAAAGGTGATGGTTTAATATTTCAAGTTGCAGTTACAGATGTACAGTTTTAAAATGTAACAAAACCATCTTTAACCCCATGAGGGTCCTGGAACATCAGGGGTCCAGCATGCAATAAATACCCATGACATGCCTGGACCTTCATGGTTTCAGCGCTGACCGCATGGCCGCATGCCATTCCGGGAGCTCTGAATTGGAAAAGCAAAAAAAAAAAAGCTCCATGGTCCTTAAGTGCCGATCACGTGCACACGCGGCCGGTCCTTAGGGGTTAAACCTCCATAAATAATGTATAACCCATGTAGGACATTATATAAAAAGTATTTATATTATATAAATAAAATGTATATGTATACACACACACTCACACACTGGACTAACAACCCATGTACTGGAAAACAGATGGCTCATCCACACTTAAATATCTCCCATAAAATCACTTCTTGTTTGGAAAAAACAAACAGAACACTGAGATACAATAGTCTTACGTATTTCACACTAACCAAGCTTTTTCATAGACTATGATTAAGCATGGTTAGTGTGAAATGCGTAAGACTATTCCAACTCGGTGTTCTGTTTGTTTTTTCCAAATACAGAAGTGATTGTATGGGAGATATTTGAGTGTGGATGATCCTTCTGTTTTACAGTTTTTGTGATCACTTTGGCTTGTCAATTCAGTGAGCACCTTATCCCCATTGAAGATCTACATTGGTGAGTGAGACTTCATACTATTTTGCATGAGATTAGTGCTGTTTTTTTTTCTAATTATCTTGAGGACAAGGGCTGGCTACCCTTGATATATATACTGTATATACATGCTTAGCTTGGGCAGTTGTGTTAGCCCAGTGATATAGATGCAAGATGATTAAGTATGTCAGTTTATGATAATACCTTTGTTACTATTTAAAACTGATCCTGAAAATTGAATGTTAGTTCAATAAAAATATATTATATACATTTATCCGTAATCTAGCAAGAAAAAAATACAGAAATTCATTGTGAGTGTTCCCATATCAAGTGTCATTCTCTGAAGTCAACATTGTACTATACCACTGAACAACAGCATATCCTCAGTATAAGATATCACTATAGCTTCACCATTGAGGAAAAAAAATAGTTGTTAACACTTCAAACAAAACTCTGATACATGTTCCATCATACAGATTTTAAAGCATGTTATCACAAAGAAATAACTTTGTTTTATTAGAGTTTCATAATCAAGATTGCTATTTTGATGTTGACAGGAGTGGTCAAGGCATATCCAGATTTTGATATTTTAAATATGCAGTCATTGAAAACGTTATGGACAGTTGGGTGGACTGGGTGCATTAAGACCCAACTATGTATTATACAAAGGGCTTCCAGCAGAAGTCTTGAGGGCCAGGGCAAACATAAAGTCAAGGCCCAACCAATCTCAAGGAAGTATATGTAAAGACAGAGCCCTTGGAATTTCTGCTGTAAGCTGTATGATATTTAATGGAGGAAAGAGAGGCAGATGGTCATCCAAAGCTCTGCTACTCTACCTACTGACTTAAAAAGGGGTCCAACCAAGTGACCCTTCAGAATCCCAGTGGGTCAATCTGGACCCCCTGCTTGCTGTGCCTTATACTTGGGTCATGCCTGTAATTGACTGATGCAGCCTTGATCATATATTTATTTCTATCAATTTTGTTGGTTTGTGTATTATAGTTATGTTTGAATTAGTGTTAGCATGCCCACTTCACCAATAACTTCCTGCCTTTTCAGGCCAAAAATGTCACTGCTTTTTAGCTAGATGACTACAGCTTGTTATTAGCACAGAACAAAAAAGCCTGCCCACCACATGACTAACGTAGGACATCATGAAATAAACAACTTCTAAAATTAAATTGAAATGCTTATTCAATTGGAGTAGCAGACATCAGTTTATTAATAACTGTAGCTATGCAAAGAGCAATAATTCACTTATATTCGATATATATATATATATATATTCATGTATTAGAATAAAACTAAATTGTTGACATGTAAATATTTATATTGCACATCAAATTATTGACATGTTTCTTTGTGATAGAATCCCTTAAGACAATAGGTACTTGAGTAGACCTTTTCAAAGTGGACCGGTCACCTTGATTCAAATTTTCATATCTCAAACATTCATTATTAGTTAAAAGTCCAGCAAATATACAGTTAAGGAGATAATCATACTTGGTATTCATAAATGCTCATTTATGCCAATGAAGTTATATGTGCAGTGTTGTATGCTAATTAAGCTTTTCAGTGAAGTTTCACATGCTAATTATTCTTTTTAGGGACATGTCTTACGCTACTAAAGCTCTGTGCTGCAGCAGGATACCTTCACTTTTCCCAGATATAAAAGTGTGAATATGTCCTAAACTATACATCTGTTGGATTTCTTGCTGACATTATATATAGACAGTTTTGAATGAAGATTTAAAATATCTTAAAACATTTCAGTGTGACAGGTCTACTTTAATGGCATCTTAAACCTGCATGATTGACATTGCTGATTTAATAAAAAGTTGTTTTTTGAAACCAAGTGTATTCTGACTAAGTAGCAACCTTCATGGAATATTATATAATGAAGACAATGACAAGATTTGCTATCTGGCTTTCACACTGCTGACACTAAAGCAGCGATGTTGCTTTGGTGACATCACCTTTTATGAAAGGTACTATACTGGTCTATGGTGCCTTCTACAGGGGTAAGTATTGCCTCATGTGAATGCAGCAAAGTTTAGCATACCACATGTAAAAACAAGAAAAAGAGGGTGCAGCATAGTATTACTCAATAAGAGTTATCACACAAGTAAAATAAGTATCGTACTCACAAGTGAAATGGTCAGGTTGATAATATTCTGATGAATGAGCATACCGAGATATTCTCCTGTCTCCATTCATGAACCATTTGAAATTGGTCTGGGAACAGGAAAGGAGTGTTGTCGGTGTGGAAGGGATCTCCTCCCCTCACACATTACCAGCACTACGGCAATTATGTACAGCATTCTCTGTGCTTCCCTACCCAGCCAGTAGGGGAACACAGAGAAGGCATTCAGCACCATGGACAAGTTTAGGTATATATGATATTTACTTGAACGGTACTAACGAAGTACAGTCATGTAACCTAATTTATGATTGAACAGTGTCTATTTTTGATCCCAGCCACTTGATATAATTGTTATAATAATGGAAAAAAAACTTGCTATATTTGCTGGGATACTAATAGTGGTATTGCATCAATATTTGAGTTGTGGGATTGTAAGTCGATTTTATTTTATTGCCAAAAATATGATGTTATATAGGTATATGGCAATTCAAGGGTTAATATCATCTCACAGTATTAACATCAGTGTATATTTAACATATGGTTCTATGGAATAAAACGGTTAACATCCGGGGACATGACTTTGTGAATTATTTGGCCAAAGTTTTCAACTAAAATCGATATCGATACAGGCGCATGAGTGAGGAGGGAGGAAGTTGTTCAGTGTGTGACTCCATGCAGGGGACAGTCGTTGATCTTGGAAAGGGAGAGAGGTATCGGAGGAAGTAGGGAGACAGAGGTATCGGAGGAAGCGGGTGGCAAACACAAGCTTGCCACCGCTTCCTCCGATGCCTCTCTCACCTCCAAGATTTCACTCTTTATATGTATTTCCTTTGACTCAAAATCAAGTTAATCAGAGCAGCATGGAGAGCACATTTATTTATATTATTTTAATTTATTTATTTTATACCAGCATACAATTTGAAACCTAGAAATTGCATGCAGATAATAGATATTATACTATTTATTCTAGCCATTTCCCTAATTATGGTTCTATTTTGGATCCTACATTTACCATAGTATATTTACTGAGGCTATATACTAAGGAGAATTGAAGCAATTATGCAGTAAACCTCTTGTGTGACATGGGACAAATAAAAATTTATTAAATGTTAATTGATTTAAATGGGACTTTAACCTGTTTAATGTTAGAAGAGTGTTCAATATGTTCCTTTGCAATGCATTGCACACGTCTTTAAAATGTATATATACTATTCTATAAAGTTTGTATGTCAACATAAATGCACAAGGGATTGTCATATACTCATATCTAGTCAAATAATTACTCCTGAAAGCTATCTGTTCAGAAATAAAATCAAATATAGATTATAAAACTATACGGGATCCTTAATTTCACGTACAATAATAACATAGCTGACACACAGAACCCTCAGAAATCTGTGGACACCACTAATATATTTTTTATTTTTAATTTTATATTAAAACTGTGTGTCTCAAGGGCCATATAATTCACAAAGTCATGTCCCAGGATGTTAACTGTTTTATTCCATAGAACCATAAATTAAAGAGACACTGCTGTAAATACTGTGAGATTATATTAACCCTTGAATTACCGTATACCTATATAACATCATATTTTTGGAAATAAAATTACTTCTGAGCCTAATCGGCTTGTAGATCTACTTAAAATCCCATAACTCAAATATTGATGCAATACCACTATTAATATCCCAGCAAATATACCAAGAATGTTTCCATTATTAAAACAATTATATCAAGTACCTGGGATCAGGAACAGATACTGTTCAATCATAAATTAGGTTACATGACTGTACTTCGTTAGTACTGTTCAAATAAATATCATATATACCTAACCTTGTCCATGGTGCTGAAAGCCTTCTCTGTGTTCCCTACTGGCTGGGTAGGGAAGCACAGAGAATGCTGTTCAGACTGTCATAGCTCTGCCTGTGGTTACTCCATAGGAGAGTACAGGGAGATCCCAGCTACGACAGCCTGAGTTAGGTGAAGTGGAGACAATGAACTCCAACAGCAAAGGCTGCTATTGGAGTTTCCTGAATTAGTAGAAGTGTCACATTATAATGTCAACACACCCTCTTGCATATGAATGTATCTGATTATGCTTCATTTCCATATGGAAATGAGCAATTGTCGATTCAAAGACTACGAATTCGTAGACATAGTGGAGGCATGTCGGATTGATGTCTATGTGGGTCTTTTTTTGTCGGAGTTCTGGTGAAGTGATGTCGTAGACACTTTGTGAATACTACGGAGGTGTCTACGACACTGCTGCTGCAGAACATTGACATTCATAGCCCTCTTAGACCTTTAGTGCATCTAGGCCAATGTGTTGCTGATGTCTCCGGCTTACAATGGGTTAAAGGGTATAGTAATCAAAGAAATAGTTTGTTCTGGGATATAATACTAGAACACATTTCTCAAGGAAAAGAGGAGCCTTAAATGTCGATAAATACAGTAATTTTCTGTAAGAATTTTATGGTCTTTGCACCATTTTTTGATGAGCAAAGGAATTTCCTTTTTAGACTTGTGCACGGGCAAAATTTTCAGTAAAATTCGAATTAGGACGAATTTTTTTTTTCTAATTCGGATGATCCTAATTTCGGACCGGGCCTATTCAATTCGGACAAAATTCTGATCCATTCCGAATTATTCGGCCGAATTTAACATGGGTTAAATTATAGCAGTGCGCCTCCGTGCACGCTGCTATCATTATTTGCAGACAGGGTGTGCATTTAGAAAAAGATCCATCCCAAAAACGGACATTGTCGTACACTGAAAGTCTGTGCATGTCACCTCTACTCTAGCATGGGATGCCAGTCACAATGCAAAAGTCGAACATCGAAAACCCATGCCTGTCATTCAATTTAGCATGTTCGAACATCGAAACCCCATGCCTGTCCTTCAATATAGCATATGTTCGAACATCGAAACCTCATGCCTGTCATTCAATTTAGCATATGCTCGACATCGAAAACCCATGCCTGTCACATCCTACTCAACATAAGTGGTCGACTCGAACATGGAGAAACTACATGTCACATTCTATGTTAGTACATGGGTAAAGATTAAGGTTTCATTTTCTGGTACCAGCCTCCTACCCTACTGTCCCGCTTTAGTACCCAAATTCCTCTCTCTCGTTTTCCTATCCTGATTTCCCCTCATATCAGATAACTCTTTGTGTATATACATTGTAGAGTTTCATACTACATCAAGAATAAACATCAATGATTGTAATGTGATAGATGTAATGTGTTTAAAAGAAAAATTGAGACATTCTGTTGTGAACAAACTGCAACACAGGAGAGAAATAAAAAAAATGCTTGACATCTATACTGAAGAGGGTCCACAGCATTGTCTTAGTATAGCAATATCACCATTTTCCGTGAGTGTGCAATACAGGGCTCTACGGTAATTGCTGGGCATTTCCCAATGTCATAATCAGGGGATGATGGGAGTTGTATTCTAACTACTGTTAGGAAACACATAAGTGATGCACATTCATCTCCCACCTAGAAATTATTTACACACGAGGCAACTCCCCCAAGTAATACCTAGCCCCTTTCCAAGTGAAAGGACTTCCAGAAAGGCTTCAGATCTCTTAGTGACTCACCTGTTATTGCCAGTCAGCGGGACCCGGAGAGTAGGAGGGAGTGATGCTATGGCTGCACGGCACGGTGCTCTTAGTTGGTCACTTGTCGCAATGTTGAAGCTCAGCCCGGCCAGCACCTTCTGGGTGGAGAAACCTCACAGCAATCCTGTTCAGGACACATCATGCACTGTTGTGCACTCATACTAGGGATCCCAAATGTTTAGACTCATTTTGTACAGGGGGCACCCTCCTGTATTTGTAAAACCTCTCTAGCAAATCTGGGACGGTAGACCTATTTACTCAAGTCTTGACTTTAGGTGGGCGATAAACAATACAAAATAGGCATAATGTTTCACTATCACATAATTCACGTCACTGAAGCAGCCAGCAGGCATCGCCACTGAGTGAGCATAGGGCTGCCCGGCTGCTGACAGTCACACTGATGGGACACCCTGCAACACAGAAATGGCGGAAGAGCACAAAATAAACATGCTATGGGACGGCAAATTGCCGCCCCTGTCAAAGTGCCGCCTGGGTCCATGGACCCACTGGGACCCATGTAAGGGCCGGCCCTGTATTCGAACAAATACCTAATATTTTTTTATATTTTGCACAGGAACAAATATTACTTGCTCTTGCAGTGGCAATAACTGGAACTAATGTTGGCTGCCTACCTATGCCTAGCCTAATGCTACCTGCCTGCCTACACAATAACTGTACACTCTCTAATCTCTTCTCTCTCTGAGCTCCAACAACCCAATGAGGAAATGCAGGCTGTCTGTATGTGTGACTGTTTCATTAGTCCAACCCCAATCTTGAAACGAAGAAGGCTATTCGAATACAAACAAAAGAGGGAAGTAGTGCATGAAACAGAGAATGGAATTGGACTAGAGACCTGGAGGGAAAATTATGGAGGGAAAGTAATTGAGCGCGCACAAGAAGTACAAAAAAGTCCTGGTCAAAAGTAGTCAAAACTTTTGGAAATGTGTCGATTGCCGAAACTTCCGAAAGTTTCGACGAATTTCGGACCTGGGCTGTTCGGAGTCGGATCATTTTTTCTGAATGACCCTTGAGTTTCGGATTGGCCGAATGTCTCTGAATGACCCCATTTTCGACGAAATCCGAATGTCTCCGAATGAATTCGCACATGTCTATTCCTTTTACACACTTAGAAAATGTAAAGAAATTTCATCACAGAGATAATGAAAGTGTCGCACACCTCTCACACTCTAATGGTTAGTGAAACAGTTAATTTATTTTATTCTTTCCTGTAGTGCCATTAATTTCTGTTAACTGAACACATGAACCAAGTGACAAAGTTGTATTGTTTTTTTTTTCTTAAATCATGCCAAAAACCATACCTAGATTACACAAACATTGTTCTGGATTATGCAAACATTTTTTTTTTTTAATTACATTACTTCAGCACAACAATAATATCAGCAGCATGTACTCCCACATCATGATTGCGAATGTTAATTAAAATTGCTTAGAATGCATTACTGTAATTATCTACTAGGCAGAAATTTTGAAAGAAGCACTGTGGCCTCCACTTATTAGAATGTTCCTTTGCCTTGTATGTACAGATTTGATTTATTTATAAATAGGTCCTTTGGCAAAAATATATTAAATGTATTTTTATATCTCTTATCTTAAATATATAAGAATAAGGATATGAACAGAAAAGGGATTACTTTTACATTTCACAAAATGTATCTCTTTATTAAAAACTAGTAGAAGAGCCCGTGTACACGGGCCACAGTGGCTGGCGCTCACGGTGCAGTCATGCCCAGTAGAGACTGCCCGCGCCGCGGGTGATACAGAGGTGGATGGTCCAAAGTCAGAGCCCAGCTCCGTATCAGCCTCGTCACGGGCAGTCTCCACTGTGCATGACTGCAGCACGTGCAGCAGTCTCTACTGCGTATGACTGCATCATTACAAGCTTTGTAGTGAATTATTATATAGGATTATCCACACAGTTTATATTTACCAGATTATCATATTTTTGTATGTCTAAAATTTAAGAGCAGGATGTGCTTTGGTCATCCATTAGATGTTTTCTAAACACATCCTTTGATATTTCTGAGCAGATATTTATAGCATATATTCATAAATAAACATTAGAAATATATATTTATTATACAGAGATATGCAAAATGTGTTCTGTAAAGAATCCCAGGATGATGTATAAGAATGGACATCAGTATTTGCAAAATAATAATTGTGCTGATTGATGACTCAGCTGTGCTGGGGATCATTGTTACATGACATCTGTCCTAAATCGTTCAAGTGTTGATATGTAGTTGCTTGGTTTCATTAAAAAATAAACACTTTTGTGTAGAGCTCTCACTCAAATTAGACCATTATACAGCCCCCAAACTGTGGAACTCAAGGGTAGGGCCCTCTCTCCACATGTTTCAGTGTGTATATATATATATATATATATATATATATATACACAGCCCTTCTTTTGTACAGCACCAAGGAATATGTCAGCACTTTAAAAAACAAAAAAAGATCATAATCATACCTGGGAAATTTCAAAATGAGATGACCCTGAGAGTGTGTAAATATTAACCCTTAAACTTCCCATAATATAGATTATTGGCGATATGTCCCTAATCGCTGTAATCGAGAGTTGCTCCAATCAGCATTCAAGGAGCCATTAATACACAACAACTTATATAACAGATATAATTGCATGAACACACACAAATCAAGCAGGACTTCTCCCTCTGCCTTTCTGGTATAAGTGGCACCAATTTGGAGACGTATGAAGAATTTAATTGGAGCAGAATATATAACAGGTAGCACTGAACTCTCTCACCCTGAGATTTTGACTCTTCATCCTGAGACCCTGAGATTTGGGCCAAAACCCTGAGTTCCAGGGTCAAACCCTGAGAGTTCCCAGTTATGATCATAATAATAACTACCAGCTTGCAGCCGAGCACTCCTCTCAGCATCTTCAAGTCTCGTTGCATATGCACCTCCTCAATAATTATTTTAGAAACTAGATGGTAATCCCACTCTTTGGGCATCCAAGGCATGTTTTATGTACTTGATAGGGAAATAAATATAGCTCTAAGACACCATAAAATATATATGTGCAAAATAGTATTAGTTCACAAGCATGAAGGGACTCTTCACAACCCTACAAATAAAAACACAAACAGATAATAAGACAAATGTATACTACTTCATAGAGATTGCTTAAATGTGAACCTATGTATAGCATATATTACAGCTTATAACACACACATGTTAACTGTTTAACGTTAAGGTTTTGGTTCGAAGGTTTATCGAAGCTATGTTCATGCTTTCCAGCCACATAAAATTGGCAATGTAATATCACTATACAAAATAAGGCAGTAGGATGAACTTTAGCAACTATAGACCAATGACACTGACTGCAGTAGTTGGGAAAACAATGGAATCACTATTGAAAAGACTAATTGTTGCATATCTGAAGTCTAATGACTCGGAAGATCCATGGCAGCATAGCTTTATGATAGATATTTTCTGTCCAAACAAATGTAGTTTAATTACTTTATAATTTTACTCATTTGATAGACACTGTTGGAGAAATAGATGTAGCTTATTTAAATTTTAGAAAATATTATGTTCAGGATTGTACTTGAAGGTAGTTGATTGAATAAGACACTGCCTGAAGGACAGGTAACAGGAAACAGTGTGTTATAGTCAATACAATTCTGAGGATGGACAGTTCACTAGTCCGATGCCACATGGGTCTGTGCTATTGAACTGTTTTCTTTAAAGGAATAGTATTGTCTCATTTTTAAAAAATCAATCTTGTAACTATTAAATTAGACTAAATGATCCCAGTCCCATCACTCAGACCTTTAAGGTTTGAGAGACATTCGCAGGTAAAGTTCCCCCTTCCCTCCCCTTTCCCTGAAATCTAGCTGACTGCAGGAGAATCCGGTCCCGGGACCGGCGGAGGCTCTTCCACAGAGCCGAGATCACGAGATATAAAAATAAATACTTCACTGGAACGATCTACAAAGTATGCTTGGTTTGGATTCTCTACAGTAACAACTAGAATTTGAAATAATTGCTGCATTGCTGAGTGTGAAAAGAAATACTATGATTTCCTTGCACATTCACCATTTGAAATTCATTAATGGTTGAATAGTATTTGGAAGTTGCACATTCATCCATGAGTGAGTACAGGTAAATGCATTATTCCACTCGACCAGCTTCATCGAGTCCCATAGAAATGTATGGAACATGATGTTAAATGCATATGGAATTGCCTTAATGATGGCATTTATGCAGTAAGTTTTGCATATTTCTATCCTTTGAAAATACAATTGATCATAAATACCTGAAGATTTCAGTCAATTCTTGCTGTGATGAGCCGTGCATCAGATATATTGCTTTTTCTACACTTTGATGAATTCTCGCTTAAACTAGATTATCAGATACGTAGAAGTCTCCTTACTAATGAGACTCCCATCTCCATCCACAACATTTCACATTGTGCAGTCCATTCTGTTTGCTTGATGCACAATCACTTCACATAATGACTAAGTACACTAGTCAACCAATGCAAAGCAGAAAATACAGTATCAGTATTTAAATGCAATCCGAAGCCTTATGCATAAAATGATTAGTGATTCTACAAATGAAGTGTCCCTTTTTGCTTCACCCAGCCTATCAATCATGATTCACATAATCAAAGAACTCACATTCCCCCCTTCATCAGAGATCCTCATGACCCTACTACCTTCCATTAAAGGGGATCTCTCACCTTTTTCAATATTCACTTCCACTTGTAGTGTAACTTTGTAGAAGCTGTAATCTTTTTTTGTTTCATCATTTTTAAGTAAGTAGTTTCAGAGAAAACAGCTTTTAAAGTTGTCCTCTTGACATCATCCGCTCTAAAGCTGCGGGTACAGCTCTAGCCTGTCAATCTATATCTTTTTCCCTCCCTTTGTAGTGGCTCTTCTCCTCCTCCTTCGATGTTGGAGGTGGACTGCATCTGACCTTGCACACTATCGTGCATAAGCGTGTCCAGGTCAATGTTTATGCATAGACAGAGCACGTTCATGCGCACTGTCCTTTATAATGAGAGCCAGTCCGCTCTCCTCTGTGGCTATTCGACTTAAGCAAGTGGACTGACTCTCATTATAAAGGTCGGAGTGCATGAACGTGCTCCGTCTATGAATACACATTGACCTGGACGCACTTATGCACAATAGCGTGCCTGGTCAGATGCAGTCCACCTCCAATATCGGAAGAAGAGGAGAAGAGCCACTACAAGGGAAGGACAAAAGATATTAATTCTGTACATATAATTATGCCATTGTTGGAATTATGGGACTGAAAAAAGCCACTGCCATTTAGGAGAACATGGACCAGTATTACATATGTAGTAATATTAGTCCATGTTCACACAATTCTCCTAAATGACAGTGGCTTTTTAAATTCCTGAACTAACAATTCCAGATGTACATCACGTTCTAATGTTCTAACTTTTCATGCTTGCATTCTAGCCTGGCAACTAGAATGTTATGAGAATGGGTGCATATACATGGGTGTCCACGGTAGGGGCAAGAGTGGGCACTTGCCCCCCTATCGCTTGTCCTCCCTTGGATAAACATATGAGCTGGCCTGGCTGGCCTGAGGGCATGTTATGGCTTTTCAACTTCCCCCGGAAAAAATTCTGCGGACACCCATGTGCATATACATTCAAGGCCAAGCAAAATATTTATAAATATGCAGATAAATATACAACTGGAAGAAAAGATGAAATATGCAGAAATAATCCTCACTAATCCATACATATTGTATCAAAGGGATAAGGACAATAAAACGTGTTTAGAGAATTTCATTATTAATTATATAAATTTAAAGCAGAACTTTCACCTAAACTAACTCACCATATCGCAAACCAATTACCAATTTGGCCCAATGTTCTTTCTAGGGATGTACAGTGAGAGCACTGCCATGTTGTTTACATGGTGTTTGATTGTCAGCTCTCCCCCTCAGAGTATGCTTCATTGTTGGCTGGAAAGTTATGACGCATGGCTAAGGGAAGGATTGGAAATCCAGTGGGGAAGTAATTACAAGCTATGCGGTACAGCTTATACTGCATGGAGGAACATTGCACCGTCATTTTGAGGAATCATCTAATATTAACTATGCAGGAGGTGAAAGTTCCACTTTAAAAACAATACACACAATCAAAATAGAAATGAATAACATTCATAGAAAAAGGGGTAGTTAATGTACATGTTTCTCCACCATTTAGTCACAGATACATACAGTGCAGCATACTAAATGTGAACATTGACCCATGTGTAGGAAGAAAAATGGAAAGGCGTTATGTATAAAAGCAAAGTACAGGCAAATCAAGAGCACCACATGAAGGTGACAAATAAAAATTGTTATTGATTTCAAGGTTTTTTTTTTTACCCCTTAAATATTAGAGAGGTCTCTAACACATTTCATATTTGTTCTTATTTGGGCAAGACCATTCCTACTCCACTGTAAAACAAAAATGCAGTTAGTACTTAGCAAAAACATTGCTAAATGTTTATACATATCTTTATGTTACTTTGCAACAATTTGAAAGGCACTTGCTTTATTATTTATTATTATTGATATAATACAAAATTATGGAAATTGTAACATATTAAGCTTGCATCTCTCAAGTGAACGTTTCATTCCTAAGTGTGAGCAAACAACAAGGGCTTCCGCCTCAAGATTAGAGGAAAGGAGGTTTCACTTTCAGCAGAGCAAGGGGTTCTTTACATTAAAGTCATTAAATTGTGTAATTCTTTGCCTAAGGATGTGGTAATGATGGATATAATGGATATATTTAAGAGTATATACAGTTCTAGCAAAAGGATCATACATAGTTATACTATATGTTGGTGATTTAGCAGGACATTCTTCTAAATAGACTAATACACATCTTGAAGTAGGATTATGTCATTTTTTTCTGGGATATACTGTTGCAAAGGTTGAACATGATAGATTTTTGTCTTTTTTTTAACCTAATTTATTTTGTAACTATGTAAGTATACATTGTACCGTAGTTTCTAATCGGGTTTTAAAAAGCATGGAGAGTTATAATTAAATGAGGTTTAACTTTGTACCATCTCCCCTGCCCTCCGTGCTTTACATTAATTATATTAATTATCATAGTATGTTTCCTGTCATCAGCAAAGTACTGGGGGGAGGGGAGCAGGTCAAGTTAAAGTTCCATGAAAAAAGCGTATAGATTGACATTGCTACTGTACAAAAGACATCTTTTAGGCAGATTATTCTGTGAGCTGAAATTAGCCTAATCTAATCTTCATATAAAAAAAAATGAAGAGCCTTTTTTTTCTTCATCACTTTTAAGTTTATGACTTAATAATGCATGTGCCAAAAAGCAGAATTAGATATCTGAAGCAAAGAAAAAAATGACATACTGTTTTGCTGTTCTAAGATATCATTTGCCAGTACTTAATTAGTGGTAAATTATATATTTATAATAATATGGACTGTTTGTTACTAAAGAGATAATTTAACATTTTGAAAAATGCTTAGACACTTATTTAGTGTTTGTTTCACTAGTAAACAAATCAATGAATTATGTAATTGAATACATGTGCTAACTCGAAAATCTATGAGCCTATTACATTTTATTTCATCATGGTGTTATGGACTAATATTGCAGTTTGGCCTAGGTGTGTGATTTGAAAAACTGTATTAGGAAAGCAAGCATATCTGAATAAAAAAATTATGCCTCCTGCTTTGTTTATCAAAATATTGCTATAGTGCATAACTCCTAGGACACACATAAACTTTGAAGTGATAGAATTCATTGCCAAATACTAGCCTTTAAAAATATAGAATGAAACTTTCAGCAATTCATTCAATTGAAAATTATCTATTGTTACAGTTCTATATATAGACGATAAAAGTGGAATTTTATGTAATGTATTTATTTCCTTCTATTCAATACTAATAAACTCACTTAAATGACCAGTAGGATCATTAGGAGAGTTGAGCATTAGAATAATGCCCTCCGTATAAAGTGAAAGTAACAGCTACCCTTCATCCTGGAGTTTGAAGTACAATAATTTTTAATTAAGAACCTTGTAGCAGTGATAATACATTTATTTTACTCTGCACTACTTTATAATATATTCTTAATGAATCATTATTAATCCTTTAACCCTTCTCTTGATACCCCTTTGGTACTCAAATGGTTAAAAATCCTTGAACCAGGACATAATTACTCTTAAAGGGCAAGATGTTCAGAAAGTGGTGGTAACTGAAATTGTCGGTAATCAGAATAAAAAAGTTCTTACACCATGATCCGTCAAGTCTCAGACATGTTTCCGTCATTTTTTGCATCCAATTCTGCCATCTCCGTCAAAGGGAAAAAGCCCTCTTCAAAGTGGGTATGGTTTAACCTTCTGTCATAATGTAAGGTATTTTCAGAAAAAAATATTTGTTTGAACGTCATTTTTTGTCTGATTAACATCATTTTTTCCTGACATAATCAAAAAGGTCTAAACTTGGAGAAGAAAAATGAAAGTACTGAGAAGCAATTTTTCGTTTCAAAGACAAAAAAATGTATTTGTTTCTTTGAAAATTTTCATTTCAAAGACAAAAAAAGTCTTTGTTTCTTTGAAAATTTTTGTTTCAAAGACAAAAAATGCCTTTGTTTCTTTGAAAATGTTCTTTTCAAAGACAAAATCAAAGACAATTTTTAAGATCAGAATTTTTAACGGTAATGAAAATATGGTCCTTCTTTTACCACCAACTCATGTTCCGATGAGTTTTTCATTATGATGACTTTTTGAGCATCTCACCCTTAGAGTTGAATGAACCTTCTGCAGATTGGGTTTATGATGTGATTTTTTGGATTGCCTGAAAATTTCTGGTTCAAAGCAAAGTCCAAGAAAAGAAATGTTGAGATTGTCTCTCATTTTCAAGTATGTCTTGGAGTATAGACATTATTATTACCCAATTTAATAGTACTCATTTTAACTACCTTGGAAGGATGAGATGACCCTGCAGGGACAAGAACCTATCACCCTGAGATTCTACAGCTGGTGCATTAACCAACAGAGGCATCTCACTGGCCTACTGTGTTAAATTAAGTATATTTGTGTGTTCGTGTGTGGTTCGTAAGGAAAAAAATTGTATAAACGTTTACTAACATCCCTTCGTATTGTCTTTTGCTTCTGGGTCCTCTGCCGACTTCTTTCTAGGCACCCGCTGATAGGACTGACACAGGGGAGTGACCCAGTGTTATCTACTTCTGCAGTTATTGAGAGAACTATGGATTCATAGTATTTAGTATGCTTTCTCTAGTATCTGACATGGGGGAATCTCTCATGTTGGGTACTTTACGATTGCACTACATGTATCGGCCAGCCCTTCCTCCTTACTAGGCACTCTGCATTAAATTTCTTCTACTGTGCCAGAGAAACAGGACTATGCAAATCACTCTTTCCTTTACTTCTTCCCTGATATTCTTTTCTTCCTCTTTTCTTTATTTCTTTTCTTATTCTAATTCCTTTCTTGGGTGTTGTTTATACATGAGAAATTACTTCCTGTACACTCTTTGTCTCTTGGGAATTGATAATGGTACGGGGTCAGATTGGATGTTTTGTCCACATTCCTTGTTTGGTCATTTTGCAATTGTTTAGTGTATTGTATGACCTTTTATTCTATGTACCACAATTTCATATTATTGTATGTTTTGGATTCTTCAATAAAGCTTTTGAAACTAAAAAAAAAAAAACTTTTACTAACATACCTGATTTGTAAAGTATGATTTGGAGCTTCTGAAACCTCTTTTATCTTCTACAAAGACATAACTCAGTCAAATTAAAAGTAGATACCTACAAACGGGAACACTAAGTCGTTAAAAATGTTAAACATTATATTTACTGTGCTGTATATTTAAACACATATTGCAAAAATAAAATGTTATTACCATTTCTTCCCACTGGGCAACTGTGTCACAGCTTTATAAAATCATCACTGATGGGTTTGCTGTCTAGAAACAGGTGCACTCATAATTCTTTGTATACATTTTAGACTCTGTCACTTGTCTTGTCTTTCATTTTGCAGCTATGTGTTTTTACACATAAGTATTTATTTATGTTAATTAGTGTAAATCTAGTAACAGAGATTTCACATTATCTAACCATTGAAAATGGAGAGGTATTCTTGACAGATTTATCAGATAATATGGGATGGCATGCAGGTGGTTACAATATTTATGAGACCTGTAATTACATTTAGTAAAATGAGTTCCACAGAGAAATCAGTGCAGTCATCAAACTTGATGAGATAGTTTGAATTTCATAAGTTTTGTAGTCACCAAAACCAAAAATGGCCTAGAAATGTCATGATGTCTTATCTGCGGATGATTAAAAAGGATGAAGTGGCATATTATTTTGTCATAAGTGAAGTGATACCTATCCATTGAGGTGATAAAGCGAACTGCAAATCTGTATTAAAGTATTGTCCAGATCTGTTCATATTACAGTGCATGGTAATACTGGTCCAGCACAGATATCAATTAATACTGTGCCACTAGCAAATAAAAGGTACATTTTTCCCATAATACTTTTATTACAAATAATTGGCTAACACAATTTATAGGAAGTTTTAATTTTAATTTTATTTTAGGTTTACATGTCTACTTAATTGTTTGAGTGCCAGAGGGGTACGCAACGCATTGCAAAGCAATGTGTTGCATACTACTCTGTCACTCAAAGTGCTTAAGACCATGCCTCCATTTATATATGGTATTCCTTTGGGGTACATTGGCCCAGGGTGCCATTTAAACCTTTGATTGCCAGAGAGGTATCGAAAGCATTGTGTTTCAATGTGGTGGCTACCTCTCTGGTACTCAAAGGGTTAAGAATGGTACCAGCACTTTAAAGAGATAGTAATGTCTCACAAAAAAAGCAGCTCTGAATCATATTCATAGTATTTGGACCATGGAGTGCATTATTTCAATACTGTCAGAGTTGTAGCTCAAGAGTAATTGAATGATAAAGTATCCCCCTCCCGCCCCTTTTACTGCTCACCTCAGAGCAGCAAGACTGTCCAGATGGATCTCAGCAAGAGACAATCTTCAGTGTGCATAAGGAAAAACCTGAAAAACCTTTTAAGGGAGCAGGGTTTTCCTTATACTCAGAGTAACAAGATTGTCCCTTGCTGCAACCTGACCAGATTCCACATCTGAGGAGAGGCGGGATACTCTAGGTAAAAGGGGGAGGAAGGGGATACTTTAATTTCTCTTGAAATACAGCTCTGATAGTATTGAAATAACACTCTCCATGGCCCAAATACTATGATGATTAATCAGATATGCTTTTTTATGAAACATTACTATCCCTTTAAAACTGTGAGTGTTTCCTCCAGTATCTTTTACAACCAGTGTCTTGTGGCAGTGAAGTAGAATGATCCTGTAGAACACAAACACACCTGACAAAACTTTGCTATGTAATGAGATTTTTCATTCTTTCAAAAATATAAAGTAAAAAAAGTAAACTGAATATTTGCTACAAAAACAATCTTGTTATTTCATCATCTTCTATGAATAACCTGCAATTAACTGGAAATAAAAGGTGAAAAGAAGAGTTGGGGGTATTAATCAGAGATCTGACCTTTTGAATCAGTGTTTTTAATTGACTACTTCCCCTTTGTGATTTCACTAGAAGTTTAACACTCGGCAGTTTAAAACCAATAAAACTTCCAAAGTAAATGCTAGCTTAACCAGTCCAAACATTGTAACTATCATTCCAAAAATAATATAAATCCTACAATAGAGTATGGGCTGAAAAGTTGTTAGTTTATAATATCTTTAAACAATACTGAAGAATTATCCAGCTGTATTTACGTTATGATGGTAATTGAAGGTATAAAAAGGTATTGAAGGTTTTTTTTGTAAATTAGCCTACTTAATCCTTTGAGAACCAAAGGGATGTGCAACACATTACTTTTCACACCTCTCTGCTTCTTAACGGGTTAAAGGAGCAGTAAACTTTTTAATCAAAACCTATATGTTACAGAGCTTTTCCTGCTGAGTAAAACAAGGGTATTCTTAATGCTATCATTTGTTTTAGTTGAAATGGTAACAGTTCAAATAATCAGGAAGTGAATTTACTGTGTTTGCTTCCTGTTTGTTGTAACCGACAGGAAGTGACCATACCTGGGAACTTTTGAGGCAGGGTTACCCGGAGGGTAACCCTGTCAGTGCCCAACAGGGAGGAAATGACGCGATTTGCATCATAAAAGGGGCGGGGCCTATTCGCGGCGGGGGGGGGGCGGGACCAAAAAAAAAAAGAAACCCTGCAAAATGGAGGGTAAGAGGGCGGGGAGTGGGAGGAACTGGGCAGGATGGAGCACAAGTGGGCAGAGTTTCTACTTGAACTCTGCCCACCCGGTGATTCACACATTGCCCCGGAGACCAGGTAATTCAGTTTGAAATCCGGAGTCTCCGGGGCAAAACCGGAGTGTTCCCAGGTATGGAAGTGACTCAGCAGTTTCTTTCACATTCTGTGGAGAACTGTAAGTCAATGACTTCCCTCACCATTAGAATGTAGTAGAATAACTAACTGTAAGTTGACCATGTAAAAGAACATGATTTAAACGGTTGTAACTCTGTATATATTCATCTCTCAGCAGTGAGAGTACCCTTACTTTATAAAAAAAGTTTACTGCTCCTTTAAGTTTATCATACACAGTGAACAGAGTTTGAGATCCTGTGGTCCTGCTAGCAACTGTCATATTCACCTCCATGGATATGACATCCTGAACTGGTTGCTGACGTTATCCCTTAAACAAAGACAGAACAATTATTAAAAACCATTAGGATTTTATACCTGTGATAAAGTGAGTGGAAAGTTATTAGTAGGAGGTGTCAGTTTGAGTAAAATCTGGTCATAACCCCTTAAGATTCCACAGTGAATTTTGTAACTTCAGCTTATACTAGGCTGGCATGTTTTCCTTATTACAAGGAAATCGAAAACACAGAGTGGATAGACAATGCATTTATTATTGCTCACTGCCGAAATCACATCCGGTAACATGTGAAGAACAGACAGAATACAATCTTAAATATATCCTTAAATGAATAAGATTAATGTTTCCATAGCCACCTGTAGATTAATGTTTCCATAGCCACCTGTATCTGGACAACTTACTTAGATATCCTAACCTCACTAGATTGACCAAACCCAACTATGTATAAATTCCATTTAAGTACCACATATGGAAAATCCATATACAAGGGACCATTTGGGATATTCACCTATATCAAGCACACAAAACAGAATTGTATAATAATAACAACACACATCCTTCATGTCCATTAATATTTTAGCACCAAAAGAGGTCCAAATAACAAACAACAATAGGAACAACAGAAGGAATTTGTGTGGAAAACATTATGGAAGGAAACAAGAACTTAATAACTTAAGTTTATCCAACTTCATTAACAAAGCATACATGGGAAGGAGGGATAAAGGAGGAAAAGGCTCATGTCTGTAAATCCTCCCCCATCCAATAATCTTTAGGATAGCCTAACTAATAATTCTAAGGGCTGGATTTCAATATAACTGGAAAAATTTGCCAAATGGCTATTTTTAGCAATGCCAAATATTTAGAGTTAATCAATTATGTAATCATATTCTCAGATTCAAGATATTCTGTTGAGGCTGCATTTGTATTTAAAGGGGCCTTAGGGGATTGCAAGTACTCCACAGGGAACACAGAATAAGAAAGGAGATGAATGTCCCTGAAAACATCTGCATTGAGTATCAAAAAGTCCAGTTGTTGCCACAGAAATTGTCATGGCAACCCCAATCTGATGCCTTTTTCTGCTTTATACTTAATGTGTATTTGATACATTGCTGTCCCTGCTAAGTAGTGGTGCAAAATGATTAGAAGCCAGTGTATACATCATGTTTAATTATGCTTACTGTATGCCTGAAGGGACAAACAGCATGAAACATTATATGAGCTTTAAAATCTGACTTTTTAAAATTACAACTTTAACTTCATGGGTGGTCTCAGCAATTAGATGGAAACAAATGATCAAAGCATTTAGGATGTCAGAAAGCATTTGGCTTTGTTTAAGGTATGCAAGTGGGCAAAAGCACAAACCATTTTAAATGTATTGAACGATAGAATCCTGTCTGCTTTGTGGTGGACACAGATTAATCTGGTTTGCAATGCTCAGCGGCCTGCCAGGATGATTAGTTAACCCAAGCAATCGTGTGATCAGATGATAGGAGAGGAGAATACAATGACAATAAATGTCTCTCAATTGCCTGGTGGGTAATGCCTAAATCAGGCGTGATAGCATCCATACATTTCAAGCCAGCAATCTGTTTCCCTTGAGCTGACACAATTTTCTCCTGTGTAGCATAATAATTATGACTTACCAAAGGCTATACTGAAGAGAGCATTAATAGATTACTTCAGGTGATTAAAATTGCCCAGCTGATTCATATATTTTAGTCTCATATTTCTTTGGTTTTCTGAAAGTGTAATATTTGATCATTATTATTAGATTGGGTTTAACTTTTTGAATGCCAGAGAGGTAGCCGGCTATCTCTCTGGCACTCAGAGGATTAAAAGTCAAAATGTTAAAAAACAATTTTAAAATCCATGACCTTGAACAAAGGCGGAACCAAAGCTTTAAGCTGTCCTTCATGCAATGGAAGATCCTTCCTCCCACTTTTATACTTCTGAGGGCCACAAGGTCAATAGAATCCCTCATACCCATGATGCTGTTAGAACACCTCCAACTTTTCTTCTTAGGTCTTGGATAACCAAATAAAATCACTAACTTCTAGCTTCTTATTTAAATATCCAATTAACCCTTTCCTCCAGTTTCCAGGTCCTCCTCCAGGGCCATAGACAACCTCTGCTAAATTGGTAAGGGTACTGTATATAAAGTCTCCAATACACCCACATGTAACCTGTCACTATTTCATACAAAATTTCCCACTTGCAAGAAAAAAACAACTCCAAAACAACCAAATATTAGTGTGAAACACCATCTATAAATGATAATATACCACTAACTTAATGGCAAATGGCTCAAAAATGAAATGTATAAAAGTTTAATAAAAAAATTATATATATAAAACCAACCACTGTACATATGGCAAAATAGTTACTCTCTTACCACAAAGATTGTTATGTGCTGAGTGAATTGTATCAGTCCCTATGTTTAGTGCGCAATAATCCATAAAAAAAAAACAAATAGGCAGAGAGTGCGCAAACCTATTCCCTAGTGGTTTTCACACGGGAAATAGCGATTGTGCATGTTTCCTGCATCGCACCATAAATGTGCAACTACATGCAAAAATATGCCCCTATATGCACATTTAGTATGAATATACATGTAGGGGCATATTTTTGCATGTAGTTGCACATTTATAACGCGATGCAGGAAACGTGCGCAATCGCTATTTCCCATGTGAAAAACACTAGGTAGTAGGTTTGCGCATGATTTTGTTGAATTGCGCATGAAAGTTCAAGATTAGCTGTGCATATTTCATTTTTTTGTGGGCGTGGCTAAGATTAACGAATCTGTGTGAGTGGAATAGCGAATGCGCCTAATGCAGGAACTGCTATTGTGAATGAATGTATTTGTCTGTGTACTGTTGTCACAAAATGGAATTTTTCATGCGGAATTCAAGAAGCGTTCGGTATTTAGCTTCCTGGAGTAGAATATGCGCAAAATCTATCTGCCTTTATCTGATAAGAACGTTTCTTGCATCGCACTATCAGTATCAATATACATATGTTGGAGTGTGTGTGCTGACCACTCTCTACCTGTTTGCTGTTGTTTATTAGTGGATTATTGCATGCTAAAGGTAGGGACTGGTAAAATTCACTCAGCACATCACTATCTTTGCGGTAAGAGAGTAACTATTTTGAAATATGTATAGTGGTTGTTTTTATATATATAATTTTTTATTAAACTTTTTACATTTCATTTTGAAGTAATTTGCCATTCAGTTAGTGGTGTATTATCATTTATAGCTGGCGCTTCACATTAAATTGGTAAGGGTGCTTTATAACAAAGAAATAAAACAGATTTCTAAATATCCATACTACTTCTCATAACCACTCAGGGGTGTTCGTAGATATTTTTCTAGGGGGGGGGGGGCAAAGCCATAATATGACCCCCATGTGAGCCAATCCAACCCCTTTGTTTATATGGAGGGGGTAAGTGTAGGGTGGGGCAAGTGCCCTCCCTTGCCCCGTACAGACGCCCTTGTAGCCACTTGAACGTTAAAGAGGTCTAAGGGCATTGTAAGGAACATTTTACATTCCACCACTGATAACCATCCTGATAACACCTGGGAATATAGTAACCAAAGATGACAGCACTGATATCTTTGTTTGCTATGCTCCTAGCCTGTGATTGACTGGGGTGAAAAAATATGAATGACTGGACCCCTGGAATCTAGCAATGTCACTTAATTTTAATGTACCTTACCTTCTGTGCAGTTTCACTGCTTTTTAACATACTTATAAATAGCCTGGGAAATAGGTATAAAAAGCAACATTTAAATATTTGCAGATTATACTAAATTATACAAGGAAATAAAATCAGAGAAGGCTTTTCATAAAATGGTAGATTGCTCAATTATATTATGAAATTGAATGTAGGAAAGTATATAGTTTTACATTTGGTACAAATAAATCATAATGCTACTTTTGAATTTAATTGAATCATTCTGGTAGACTCATTGCTACAGAAAGATCTGAGAGTCTTTGGAAACTTAAACTTGGAAATAGTGATCAATGTCAATCAGCAGTAGCAGAAGCTAACTTAGTACTTTCTTGAATAAAAACGGGTATTGAAGCAAGACTGGATAACATAATTTTGCTACTGTAAAACTCATTGGTAAGATCTCAGCTTGAATATACAATACAGTTTTGGGCACCAGTTCTAGCACTGAAGAGAATATAGAAAATAAAATCAAAATTAAAAGAATGGAGGAATTGAAGTATGAAGAACATGTAGCCAAACGTGGCTTGTTTGCTGTAGAGAAAATATGTCTAGGGGATATTGTTACATTGTATATGTATATGTGAGGTCAATAAAAGGATCTCTCTAGTGAGCCTTTCATTGCAAGACCTGATCATATAACTAGGGGCTACCCCTTGTACAGGAACTTAAGCAAACCCAATTTATTTTTTATCATAGTTTCAAAATTTTAAGAATCCTTCTGAACAATCCTATTACATAAAGTGGTAGAATGCGTTGCTCACTGTGACCCGTAACCGCACATGCACAGTAGAGAGTCTCTACCGTTCATGTGTGGTTTCGCACACAGGTAGCTTCGCTGTGAGCCGTCTCAATGCTTTAGACTTGAGAAAGGGAGGTTCTCCCGAAAGCTTGTCAATCCAAAATTCTGTTAGTCCAATAAAAAAGGTATTACAAGATACTTATTTTGTTTGTTATTTTACAGATACATAGATAGATATACATCGGTAGGTAGATAAATAGATATATAGATAGATTTATATAAACATATAATATGACTTTTATTTTATTATTTTTATTCATTTTTTAATAGAATTTAAAGCTAAACAGGTCATATAAATCTTTATTTTTTGGGCTTGTATGCATTGTTAACATACATCAAAATGCTTATGATGTATTTCACTCTTTTTTGTGGGCTTACTTTATACGTAATAAGAATATACACAATAATGCTAATCCTTTCTCAAAGAGAACTGAGTGTGATAGTAATTCGGCTAGGTTCTGCATCCTTCATAAGCAATGACTGAACTGTTGGGAATATATATATTGGTGTGTGTTTTTCTTTTTAGAGCAAGCTGTTGGCTCAGATGGTGTACTTGTTCAAACATATTAAGCTGGCAGATTGGGTATTGTCTTGTAAATTGTATGTGTTATGGCTGAGTCTATTCTGTGAGGACCAATACAATTTGTTTGATCTTTGTAGACATGTCATTGGTCTTTTTTTCCTAAATAACCACTGTTACATTTGATAGATAGGGTATGAAAACAAGTTATATTAGTATATAAAAGGTTATTCTAAGCTGTTGGGCACTCCAAGAAAATTAATGTGTCACGTAGCGTGAAGCAAAAACAAAATTCCGTTTTGTTTATTTTAACCCTTTGAGTGCCAGAGTGGTATACAGTGCATTGCAAAGCAATGCATTGCATACCCTTCTGGCGCTCAAAGAGTTAACACTGTAACCCCTTATAGACCAGAGGGATGTGCAACACATTGCAAACAAATGAGCTGCACACCTTTCTGAAACTCAGGTGTTTAATTAAAGAGAGGTCTATAACGTGGGTAGAGGTTAAACCAGTAATTATTTTTATTACTTCTTATTTTTGCTATGTGCTCCTCTAATTAAAAAACAAACATAATGCGATTAGTATTTTGTACCTCCATGCAAATGATCAGTTGCATTTGTTCTATTTGGTAACGGTTTATACCAATGCAGCTGGTGAGATAACTCAGTTGGTTAAGGCACTAGCTGTAGAATCTGTTCGAATTCAAGGTCACAGGTTCTAGTCCCTGCAAGGTCAGCTCAGCCTTTTATCCTTCCGAGGAAGATAAAATGAGTACCATTAAATTGGGTAATAATATCTATACCCCATAGGACATATTTGAAAATGAGAAACAGTCTCAATGTATCCCTCCTGGTAAAATGCTCTGATATTATTATAACTTCCTTTCGTAATGTTTGCAGGCATATATGTGCCATTGCGACCTTAACTATTTTGCAGCTATTCACGGATTCATTGTTTGTTTTGACAGTAGAAAATGGTGGGGAGAGTAGCAGCAGTATGGGTTTAATACAGGCAGTACTCAAACAGTAGTCATCATTGTGCCATATTGTTCCTTCCAACAACTATTCTTCAAGAAAGGCAAACCTTTCCTTGTGACTCTCTTATATAGATCTAGTTATGTTTTCTTAAGTGTGCTCCTATGCAAGCAACAGCAGTAAAAATCCAAAAGCTGTGCTGTGCAGCTCGAAATGACTCCTATTAGCCATTGAGAGTAGGGGTTTAGAACACTGAACCCCATGGATGTAACACAACCTGGAAGTATGTGGATGTCAGACAAGGGGGAGAGATGTACTAAGGTGTGATAAAGAGGTGATGAAGTGGAGATGACTATGATATTCTGTGGAGCCAGTGCACTAAGATTTTTCCACCTTTGGAACACTCATGGAATCAAGAGAGATATATTATGTTTTGACATAAATTAAAAAATTAATGCATTAATATGGGGTCAGTATACTGTATATTAATTTATTTTTAGGCACCAGAATTATAAAGTATCACTATGGGTCCCGGTATCCCATATTAATAAAGTAATTACTCAAGGAAGTGATTTTGAGGATCTCTTCATCTTTCCACCCACTGGGAAAGGAACTAATTTAATAAATAGTAATTTGAAACAAAGGGGGTTATGCACTAAGGTCTGATAAAGAGGTGATAAAGAAGTAATAATGTAGAAATGGTTTCTCCAATGTTATAATCTCCTTAACTATCCTATGGAGCCAATTCACGAAGATCTCTAAAGTTGAACAAATCTTAGTGCCTTATCTTCTACGAAAAACATAGGAAACTGAGTTTATCACACCGGAGAAGCCATATCAATTATTACCACCTCTTTATCACCCCATAGTGCATCTCCCACTGGACACTTTGGAAAAGCAATTCAAATAAAATGTCATTTTTTTAATGTCTGTTTCCAGTTGTGGTCTAAATTACTTTGCAGTTGATGTGGTAGTCATATCATTATCACTGTGGTGCATATCACTGAGGTGAATCTTGTGCCACAGTGATATATTAGTCTGTGGGCAGACATTCTTTCACAGACTGAGCTCTTCTTGCAGAAGTGACACAGGCAAACTATTTCCTTGCAAATTGCTGAGCAACCACTGGCATCACAACAGTCAAAAATTACCCTTAGTGTCATTATATATTTTTATGGATAACTGTGGCCCTTGTGTTCATTTATGTTTTACTGTTTTATTTTCAAATAATTTTAAATATCAATAAAGTACATTGTATTCTGTTGTGCAAAATGATGCTACTTCGTAGTGCAGGTCAGCTGATCAGTTAGAAAAGACTGTCCAAGTTCAGTCCTCAAAGGCCACCAACAGGCCAGGATGTAATTATTTCCCTGATTAAGCCCAGGTGAGTTAATCAGTGGCTCATTCATTTTTTTATTAACTCACTTGTGCATAATCAGGGAAATCCTAAAATCCCAGACTGATGGTGGCCCTTGAGGACTAAACTTGGACAGCCCTGAGCTAGACAGTCTGTCTAGGGGTGAGAACACAGATTCCTGTGGCTGGCTGATCCTGTGTTGGACCTGAATTGCAAGACTTGGACACAGTACTTGATATGTATAGGATTGGCAGTGGAGCAAGAAAAATCTGGACTTCACTTATTTATATTACAGCTGAATTTGACTTTCGGGGGGGCTTTTTATGATTTGAAATATTTTTTCCAAAACACCATCAAGCTATTACATTGCCAGGTGCATTAAAAATTAGACTCCTGTATAAGTCTTCTTTAAATGCTGAAACTCTGCAGTTAGAAATCCTGGGAATTGATTGTGAAAGTTGAAGAACAGACAAGAGATCAAATTACAGAATGGCACACTGTAGTGAATAGAAGCAAGACAAGCAGACCATGCTCCTTGTGGCAAGGTTAACCAGGGGGCAGTATTGACCCCCCATTCCCATAAACACCATATTCACACCTATACTTCCCCTAACTTAAAATGTATTGCACACCAGTTTTTCCAAGCACACCAACAACAAAAATTTAATAGGATAAAACATTACAAACTTTTCCATTGTATTTATTAAGACAAGAACAACCTGAAATAAGTTGAAGGGGGACAACATTATCCTCTAGATCCTGATCTCATAATGTAGAACTCATGTTCACATTATATAGCTGCACTATTACCCTTCATGGGATGTTTCTTATTAGGAGGTCGGGAGAAGTAAGTTCCACTTGTGCACCTCACTTCCTGCTGTGGCTTACAGAATAGAGTACAATCTTAAAGTGATAGTAATGTTTCACGATAAAAGCAGCTCCAATTAATCTCCATAGTATTTGGGCCATGGAGAGTGTTATTTCAATACTGTCAGATTTGTAGTTCAAGAGTAATTGAATGATAAAATATCCCCCTCCCGCCTCTTTTACCTAGTGTAAGCTGCCTCCCCCAAGATGTGGAATCTCGTCTCTTGACCAGACAGATCAGAGCAAGGGACAAACTTCTTAATGTGAGCATAATGAAAACCTTGCCCCCTTGACAGGTTTTTCAGGTTTTCCCTTATGCTAATTGAAGATTGTCCCTGTCTGCTATCCACGTGGACACTGCCTTGCTGCTCTGAGATGAGCAGTGTTACATTAGTAAAAGGGGCGGGAGGGGGGATACTTTATCATTCAATTACTCTTGAACTACAACTGTGACAGTATTGAAATAACACTCTCCATGGCCCAAATACTATGACAATTAATTGGAGATGCTTTTATTGTGAAACATTGCTATCCCTTTAACAGGCAGTGAGAATACGAAAGATATAAAAACTGCATTCCACCACCAGTTGAAAAACAGCGCTGGCATTTCAAGGTATGGGAACTTTTACATAAATGTAAATATTACAATATGTTAGGGTGACCACATTTCCGTTCTGCTATTCCGGGACATGTGGTCACCCTAAATTTGAGTGGCATCCGGTCCCCTGCGGCTGGCTGGCACTGAGTTCCCTCCTACCCGCCCGCATCATCACGCGCCCCTGCGGGCCGTGATGACATACATACAGAGAACGGGAAGAGGGCAGAAGCACCGGAAGAGAAGCTCTTGCTGCCAGACAGTAACGATCAGTCTGTTGGCAGCAAGCGCTTCTCTTCCGGTGCCTCTGCCCTCTTCCTCCTCTCTGTATGTATGTCATCACGGCCCGCAGGGGCGCGTGATGATGCGGGCGGGCGGCTACCTTCATTTCGGGACTCTTTATTGTCCCGGTGGGGGATGATCCGGGACGCGGGACATAGAACCCAATTAAGGGACAGTCCCGGACGTTCCGGGACACGTGGTCACCCTACAATATGTTGTTTTATACAAGCACAACTTGAATTTTATTATTAATGTTCCTTTAATATATATTATCACTAGAAACCATTATGGCCTTCATTGCAACATTGCAAAAATGACAAATTCCCTTTGTGCGTTGTGATGTCTTATTAAAATGTTATCTGTTTTAACAGGCTTGAAACATGCCCTACAAGAGGATATAATGTTTATTTCTTCTTTGTCTGTTACACTTAGCAAGAAAGACCTACAAACACTGTGTATTAGATAACCCAGTTCACATAGACATATTTTATAGTTTGCGCCCTTCCATCCACCTAAACTGTCTGCTTTTAGCACAACAGTGAATATACTGAAAACCTACAGACATCTAAAAGCTTTGTTAAAGAAATAAATCATTTCGGGCAACTGTGTTTACAACAGACAGATGTGTGTGTGTTGCTGTTCACTCATTATTCGCTTCTATAAGGTCCCCAGTGTGTATTTGGGAACAATCTATTACCTATTAATTTTAAACACCACAAACATCTAGAAAGTAATGATTCATATATCCTAGGTTGGGATTTTAGCTGTCATTTGAAACCACTATAGAATGAATTCCACTTTCATAGTGCTTGACTCAGTACAAAGACTTAGTTCAACGCATACTGAGTGTCAGAGAGTTGTGCAATATATACCACTATGGCATAGAAAGAGTTAAAGGAGAAGGGTTTCTTTTTTTTTTTTGTTAACCAACTGTAGGAGGGAAGCATTAAGACAAGGGAAGTCAACTGATGAACCTCCAGCTGTTGGGTACTAGAACTCCCATTATTTCCAACTAGCCAGCAGCTGATGGCAGATAACGGGAACTGTATTAGCAACTGAATGCCCTGTAAAAAGAAGCTGAACAAAGAGGTTAAAAAAAACGAACCCGTGAACACAAAATTTCCTCTGTTATTGTTAACAGATGTCTCCCCTTGAGAAGTTCCGTAGAATAACATTAAGAATTACATATCTGAAATTTACAAGTGAGTTTTGCCACCAAGTACACTTCATATACTTCCTGTGCAAAATTAGAACATGTGTTAGTTCCCTATTTGAATAACAAATATGTATCACTCCTTAACTTTTTGGTGTCTAGAAATGTCTCCGATTTATGGCTTTGCAATGTGTTGAAGAAATAATAGAATCAAGAGGGATAATGTGTAACTAAGATTCAAAATAAAAAGCATTGCAAAGACTCCATCTTTTATTAGTTTAGCACAACTAATGCCTCCTCTGAGAATAGCAGTATTATACAGTTACAGACCCAATTGTATATGTTTCCCAAAAGGTTCTTGGCCCTCCTTCTGTAAGAGCTAATGCTGCCACTGGCAGCCTCTTTCCTATTGGTTGTGCAGATGGGTGTGAAATCTTAGTAACGAAAGGAATCATCACTGTACACTAGGGGACTGTAAACTTATAACACTTGGTTATTCCAGTATTCCTCACATGACCCTAACACCATATCCATCCTCTGATGCCTGTTATAGATAATATCTTAACCCTTTAAGGAAACAATATGCTGCACGCCCCTCTGGTCCTAAAAGGTTTTAAAGGCCTTCTGTGGAAAGAAGGATATGAAGTGGATTTAAAGATGTTTACACTGGTGTCCTTTCTTAGTAGAACTAGTTCATTTAGGAAGACATTATCATTATTTGTCAACTACTTTTGACCTTCCATGGACATGCAGACATCTAAACCTATGATTATCGCATGGGCATATTGAGCCATTTCTGAGGCATATACACCATTGGGAAAAGCAACCTCCTGCAAAACGTTGTGTTTCCTCTCCTCATGCTAGGACTATGGATCAGTTTTGCGGAGCCATCACTTAGTATAGCAGCTATACCTTCATGAAACATTGCAGCCTTGAGATTTAGGGTACTGGGGAGGATCCTATTGGTCATCAAGTTTTTTTCTACCAGCTGTAATTTCATTCACTCCCTTTGCTTTGCTTGTGATCTCCCTCTTTGTGTGTGTTACCAGGAGACAGCATTTTTTCTTGCTTGATAATTCTTTTTCATTCTGGTCTTCATATATAGCACATGGACTTCACAACCCTTGTGTTTCTTCAACAATATATTTTTTTCCTTTTAACATTTTCCTTTCCTATTTAGGGAGGTGAGTCTTTCTACCAGTGTATGATACCTATGACCTGAAGGAAAAGGAATTGATAGGCAATAAAAAAATTCCATCTTTCCCTTAAGCATTGCATATGTCCCATGCTTTCATACAATTCTGATGGTAGTTAAAGCAATATTAATGCTTAAAGGGATAGTAATGTTTCAAAATAAAAGCAGCTCTGATTAATCTTCATAGTACTTGGGCTACGGAGAGTGTTATTTCAGTACTGTCAGAGTTGTAGTTCAAGAGTAATTGAATGATAAAGTATCCTCCTCCTGCCCCTTTTACCTAGTGTAAGCCACCTCCCCTCAGATGTGGAATCTGGTCTTGACCGGAAAGATCACAGCAAGGGACAATCTTCTTAGTGTGAGAACAATGAAAACCCTACCCCCCTTGACAGTTTTTTCAGGTTTTCCCCTTATGCTAACTGAAGATTGTCCCTCTCTGCAAGCCATCTGGACACCACCTTTCTGTTCTGAGCTGAGCAGTGTTACATCACTAAAAGGGGCGGTAGGGGACATTTTATCATTCAATTACTCTTGAACTACAACTCTGACAGTATTGAAATGTCACTCTCCATGGCACAAATACTGTGAAGATTAATTGGAGCTGCTTTTATTTTGTAACATTACTATCCCTTTAATACTGAAAAAAATCTATATTGCAAGGTTTATACTCCTGAGTAAAACAAGGGTAATCCCACTACTGAGAGATGTTTTATTCAAAAGTTATTACAGTTCAGAATTGTATTTTTGTGTGCAGTGCCTCTATAGCAGTGTTTCTCAACTCCTGTCCTCAGGACCCACTAACAGGCTTGTTAGAGCACAGGTGAGTTAATCAATGTGAATGAGCCTCTGATCACTACACCTGTGCTCTAACAAGGAAATCATCAAATCCTGGCCTGTTAGTGGGTCCTGAGGATACTAGTTGAGAAACACTGCTCTATAGTCTGGAATTTTACAGTAGCTATTTTGCTACAGCATCCTATGACCAGAGCTTTCCATAGGGTGCTGTAGTAACAGCACCACCATAAAATTTCAGGCCTTGCAAGTGCTGCACCTGAAAAATGCAAGTTTGAACTTCAATATCTTTTGAATAAAATATCTCTCAGTTATGGGAATAGTCTTGATTTGTGCTACAAAAATATTTTAAGAGCCAATATACAGGCTGATCTAGTAAAAACTGGAGCAATTTTGGGGCAAACCATCTGAACCATAAAAATCATTTTTATTTAATAGTGATTATTAACACCTTGAATGCTAGAGAGGTTACCATTTGC
Source organism: Rhinophrynus dorsalis (assembly GCA_037306005.1). Classification (NCBI taxonomy): domain Eukaryota; kingdom Metazoa; phylum Chordata; class Amphibia; order Anura; family Rhinophrynidae; genus Rhinophrynus; species Rhinophrynus dorsalis. Next base: position 244,846,934 of record CM074718.1, on the reverse strand, counting down.
ATCACAGTACATTGGAGACCTTTCTAGCATTCAAGGGTTGAAAGCCCCATTTAAATCAAAGTCCATTTTGGAAATGTTCATTTGCTCCCTATGGTGCAGTTTTTTATAACCCTTTAGCCTCAATACTGCATGTAAAATATCAATTGTATGGCTTTTTTATACAACTAGTACATCATACTAATAATAAAGTAATTTCATTTTGCAAATTACATAAGCATAATCTCCTTTCTTGATGGATTTCATATATGTGTCAAAAGGAAATTTAGCCCACCCATTTTCCTTTCTTAATCTCCAATTCAGTACTTTCCTTAACAGGAACCACTGCATCCTTCCCATGGCTGTTATTAAATTCAAAGAAAAATAACTATACCAATCACCCAAACCTGTTTGGACTGTGTGGGAAATGTCCTTCTGTGCCAGGCCTGCCATTCTATGTGATACAGCAATCAGTCTCGTTGATGAATGCCCTAATACTGGAGCCAATTTTTAACACAGTAGCTAAATCATAGGCCTCAGAATAAATGTTTTCATGTTTGAGAATGAAAAATGTCTTGAAAGATTCACAAAATCATCTCTTTTAGAAATTCTAGAAAATATAAGCCTTCAGATGTGGAACAATTTTATAACTGATTAACCCACTGAGAACCAGAGAGGTGTGTGATGCTTGGTGACAAAATTAGTTGTACACCCAACTGTTCTTCAAAATGCCAAGATACGACTGCAATATAAGTTAGGGCAACATGGAGTCTTGCAGCTGTTGTTTGGCTACATAATTCTTAGATGGACAAAACAGGCTGAGAAATGGGTGAAATTATTTTAACAAAAGCTGGAGTTCTTTGGGTTGCCTAGATCTTTCCTATGATATTTGCTTCTCAAAGTTGATTCCCCAGTGATAGAGCAATAATGGGTACCAAATCCAAAGAGCAATTTGGAGGAACACCAGCTGCAGAGAAGTCTCTAATGCAATTAACCAATGGAATGCTAGAGAAAGCATTGCCTTGAAGACCTCTGTATCATTCCTGGTAAATTACTTTCATTAACATTTGTTGCCTGTGATGCAGTTAGTTTACCCTGGAATTACTCCACTTCTGTCAATGTACATAAAGTCCACTGAGTGAAACTGTATATAACTGTATATAAATGTCACATTTCTAAGAAATAAAAATGCTAAGAATGCTTCTGTATCAACCGCAGAGTTTCTGTGGAAAAAAATGTGATATTCAGTTTAAATGTGACCTGTGTTTTAAGCCAATCATGTTAATATCTGCTTGGGGATGGAAGGATAGTATATGGGTGATGTCATTAGATATATAAGAGTAATGTCTACTGTGTAAAAAACTCCCAGCAATGAGTACAGAAGATTTTATATGTTTCCTTTTCCTCAACAGTATAACATTTTTACTTTTTTATTTTATTGCATTACTTCTTTTAAATTATTTTGCGATCATTACCTTACGTGTAAAAGAAAGTACATAGGAGGAGATTATGAAAAACAAAAATTATTTTTAAGCATGATTAATGACAATCTTATGTCCCAACTAGTAGAGGAGCCAACTAGAAAGAGGCTTTGCTTGACCTAGCGCTCTCAAACAATTCTAACATCATAAACATTCTAAAGGTAAAGGAATATTTAGGAAGTAGTGACCACAATATGGTAACCTTTGAAATGTGTTATAAGAAACCCAATAGCAAGGATTTAATGAAAACATTAAATTTTAAAAAGGACGCAAGAGGAGTAAATTGGGACCAGTGTGGCTTGATAATAAAGTTTGCAGGCAAATCAAAAATAAGAAGCAGGCTTTTAAAGTGTTTAAGTCAGACTGGTCAGATATGTCATTAAAAAAATATAAAGAATGTAATAAAATCTGCAAACAAGCAATTGGGATAGCTAAAATTGAAAATGAGAGAAGTATTGCAAAAGAGAGAAAGAAACATCCTAAACAATTCTACAAGTATATTTATAACAAAAATATTAAGGTTGGTATTTGTCCACTTAAGGCTGAGACAGGTAAATTGAATAGTGAGGATAAGGCTATGGCCGACACACTAAATGCATTCTTTGCTTCTGTATATACAAAGGAAGCAACAATGGCAGGATATAATTTCCTACATCAAGTATATGGCTTACTGAGGACAAACTTCAAAAGGTTCTGGAAAATGTTATGGTGAATAAAACACCTGGACCTGATGGTATACATCCAGGGGTACTTAAGGAACTTAGTTCAGTAATATCAAGACCATTATACTTAATATTTATTGATTCACTTTCATCAGGCATAGGGCCCTGTGATTTGAGGAAAACTGATGTAGCTCCATTGTTCAAAAAGGGAACAAGGTCCAAACCAGGAAATTACAGATCTGTGAGCTTGACTTCCATAGTGGCTAAGATATTAGAAGGATTACTAACTGACAGTATTCAGAACTATGTGGAGACAAACAATATTATTAGTAGGAGTCAGCATGGTCTTATGAAGAATAGTCATATCAAACTAAGTTACTTGCATTTTATGAAAGGGTAAGTAGTAATTTGGATAAGGGAATTGCAGTTGATGTAGTATACTTCAGTCCTGGGCAAAAATGATTTTATTCTATATATATAATTCTTCTATTAATGATCTAGAAGAGGGAATTGAAAGTAGTCTGTCATTCTTTGCTCATGACAGTAAGCTGTGTAAAGAAATAAATACAGAGCTGGATGTTTTTTCTCTGCAGAAGGATTTAGATAAACGGAGTAAATGGGCAGAAAAGTGGCAGATGACATTTAATGTCGATAAATGTAAGGTTTTGCATTTGAAAACAAATAACGATATACTTATCCAGCGCCAATGGTGAATCTTTGTTGAGGCTTTTTCTGCAACTATATTCAGTGGGTATCACCTGTCCAACACACGTCATTTAAATCAGTAGATATGAAAAACAGAAAAAAGAAACAAAGCAAAAACAACCTCTTCTAAGCGTAGTATTGTGCAATAAAGCTTTTGAAACTCCCCCCTTTTTCCCATGTATTTCCACTCACTTGTTTGGGAGGTTTCCATTGCCTCCCAATATAATGCACTCTCAATGGAGTTAACAGTGAATCTTCAATGTATGTTTTTAACCCCTTAGTGACAGCCGCGTTCGTACGCGGCTGTCACGTTAACGCCCGCCTAACATTTTTTTTTTTCCTTTAATGAAGTCCGGAGTCTCCGAGCGGGTTGCAGCCGCACGGAGACGCGGACTTCCGTGACTTACCAGGTACGTCCTCTGTCACTAAGTGACAGTTTTTGCGGGACGTACCTGGTAAGTCATATGTCGTTAAGGGGTTACAAAGGAATGTTATTCCCACAAATTGTATAGAAGGCCATATATACAAAATATGTAGACTATATACTGGGAATATTACTCACAAAACGAGGGAGAAAAGTGTGTGTACAATAAGGGGGTATAAAAGTCTTGATACATTTATCAACATGTCCAGGACAAAAATTGCTATATCTTCAGGTAAAAAACGCTATATTTATTAGAGAAAAACACAAATAAAAAAGATGAATAAAAAGACTATAATAAAATCGTGCGTACACGGACACTAATACTTCTATAGGTAATAATCAATAAAAGGTTAAAAGCAAATATAAAACACAATAAATTGAAAAGTACAGAGTTGTCCAACCAGGATAATCAATATTGCTCAACGCGTTTCGCTTCATCAGGAGTAGGAAAATCGGTCACAACTCTCTCCTTTATGTAGTATAGGTTAGATGTCTTCTTGAAATTCTTTGAGCTCTGTTCGTCGGGAAACTTCCTGTCTCTGCATACATCCATTCCTCGTTAGCGTGGTAGTGCGCTCCACAGTTGGAACGCATACGTAACACACATGTCGTCATCAACCTCCACTCCACAGTTGATGATGAAGTGGGATAATAGGTCTCCAAGGTTGCAGACAACAACCGGACTAAATTCGAATGAGTTAAAGTATGTAAAAGGATCCAGTGTGTCGTGTGACACTACAACAAAATATTATCTTTATCTTTATTATCTTTACAAAGAACCACCGTTTTGTTGCCTATGTCAATACACCCCTGGACCCAATAATCATACTCCACAACCAAAACACCGGTGTTGGCATATGAGCTAGGAAAACCATCCCCTCACCCAAAAGACAAAAGAAACATGATGACGGTAATATGTTTAACTATCAGGTAGGATGCAGCCACAGCCCTAATTCCCTTATGTGGCTCAAAAAGGAGGCAAGAAGACAGATGAAGGATATATTAATGGACACATTGTCTCAAATTACAGACAGGATGCAATATCTATTTCTGCATTTAAACCTTTACTTTCCATAGTTTTCAGGGTAAAAATTCAGAAAGCCTCTCTTTTACATAACCTACTGAATCTACTACTGCTGTTTTTACTTATATGTTCTAGCCCAGTAACCTTTAAGTTTTTAAGGTCTCCAAATGGGCATTCATTAAAGTTTCTTGGTACGCCATGATTCATATAATTTTTTCTGATTTTTCCCCTATTTTCATTAATACGATCTTTTAAGGGGTGCATGGTTCTCCCTACATAACTTGCTCCACAACAACATTAGAAGATAGATCACAAACGGTGTGTTGCAGTCTATATATTGTTTGATTTTATACACCTTATTATTTTCTGCATCAGAGAACGTAATACTACCGTGTGTTATATGTTCACACACAGTGCATCTCAGATGGTTACATTTATATGTTCCCTATGGCTTAGTAGTTATTTCTTTCCTTTCCGTATTGAGCGTCTTAGGTCTACTGGGCGCTACAACTGATCTTATATTTCTGTTTTTGTGAAAGATGACAGTAGGTTGTTTTCCAATTATGTCCTTTAGGCTTTGATCCTGTAATAAAATATTCCAGTTCTTTTTCAATATTTTTTGTATATCTGTACCATAAGAATTCTACTGAGTAATAAAAGTGACCTTATGTTTAAATTGATTTCTTTTGTTAGCTGGATTTTTCTTTTTTAGAATAGAATTCCTGTTTAGATTCAACGCCCTGTTGTATGCTGAATCAAAAGTTTTTCACTGTAACCCTTATCTTTAAATTGTTGTTTCAGAACCTCCCCTTCTTTTTCAAAATCTTTTAAATTACTGCAATTCCGGCGCAATTGATGGAATTGGCCGAAGGGGACATTCGACAGCCACTTATGATGGTGACCACTGTCAGATCTGATGTATTGATTAGATGCCACTGGTTTTTCGAAAAATGGCACTATCAATACAGTGGTTGGCACCAAAGCTAAGGGTTAGATCCAAAAATTCAGTACTCAATACTCTGAGATTCTATTTGTGTAGTGAATTTAAGGCCTCTCTTATTTTTATTAAAATATCCAATCATATTTTGTAGTTCTGTTTTGTCTCCTCTCCATATAATTAGTACATCATCTATGTATCGGCCATAGTACACGAGATTGCCTTCACCCATTTTGGAGAGACACACATTATGGGCCTCCCAATGGCCTATAAATACAGTGCCCATGGCTGGACCCTTCATTTGTAAATACCACTTCTCTTGAAAGAGGAAATAATTGTGGATTAATATAAATTTAGTACATTGGATAAGAAACTGTTTCTGTTTATTCGGTATGGATGGATCATTGTTCAAAAAGTAGGCCAGAGCCTCCAGGCCCTTTGAGTGCTCAATATTAGTGTAGAGAGCCTCTACGTCCATCGTAACCCAGCAATAAGTATCATCATGTTTGATGTTTTGCAATTGTTCTAGGACATGCTGTGTGTCCCGAATAAAGCTGGGTAATTTCACAACATACCTTTGAAGATAGAAATCTAGGTATGCAGATAGATTTGACATGACTGAATTAATACCAGATATTATTGGTCGGCTGGGTGGATTTGTAATATTTTTATGAATTTTAGGCGAATGATACAGGAAAGCTGGATCAGGTTGTTCTATATAAATAGATTTATATTCTTGTATCATTATAATCCCTTCCTTTAGTGCCATTTGCCATTTGTATGGGGTGTTTACACTCTTTAATGTAGGGAGACCTCCTAAGCATTGCTTCTCAATGCATTGAATATCTTCCTAGCATTCGAGGGGGGGGTTATGCACTAAGGCATGATAAAGAGGTGATAACACGGAGATAACTTATCCGGTAATATCACTTCTCCAGTTCCTGTGTTATTATGTAGTGCCTATGCATTAAGATTTCAAAAGTTGGAGAAATCTTAATGCATTGGCTTCATAGAATAACATTGGAATTGGAGAAGTGATAGCACTGGATAAGTTATCTCTGTGTTATCACCTGTTTGTGACACCTTAGTGCATAACCCCTCAGAAGTTGGATGCAACATTTAAATCAATGGGAATTTTGGAAATTTGTATATGTTCCTATAGTACATTTGTTTTTTCCCAGTTACTTGTTTTAACAGATTTTGCACAATATTGTGCTTGATATTTTGTACAGTTGTATTCTATATAGACAGGCAATATATATATATATATATATATATATATATATATATATATATATTTTTTTTTTTTTTTTATATATTTTTTTTTTTATATTGTGTATCATGTTTGAATGTGATGTGAGGGACCATTGATTCATGTTAGTAAGACAGCAAATCTTATGACGGCTACAAAAAAATAGATCATTAAGTCTTTTGCACCCCTGATTCAATGGACTAAACATCCCATTTTAATCAAATCGGAATTTGTACTTCCCCACTAAGGTGCATTTGATTCACTTTACATGTGTATTTAGCGTAATTCACACTTTGCATATAAATTACATAGGCCTGGATTCCATTGCAATTAAGAGGTAATGGTTTTATCTAACTGATTCCCATTATCTATGTAGATAAAACACTTGATAAAGTTATCAACTGCAATGGGATCCAGGCTACAGTTTTAATATAATTAAATCACAAGTTTTTAGGAATGAACTGAGCAAATCTATATTATTAGGTTTTCTTAAAATGTTAAAACATTGTTTGTCTTTCTATAGTTGAGTTCTCTGATATTCTGAGAAAGTTGCCCTTGCAGAATTAGTGACCTTTAAAAACAGGTTTCAGTGCAAGTGCGCTTTCCTTTCAAATCATACAGTGTAGTGTTCGGTTGCAGACTTTTAAGATGGAATGATTGCAGGCTTTGTGAGGATGCTGAGATTAAATTACATTTTGTTTGAGAAAGAAAACTCAAAAATACTTCTTCCTTTCTCCTTCAGTGCGATATATTGTAACGCAGATGTGCCCCGGATACAAAAGAGGTATTATGACAATACCTTTGGGATCGATTTGATATACTTAATTGGTCTTTATCTCACGGTTACACTTTAACACTTCTATTAAAGGAAACCCAAAGAGTAAAATTACTAGGTTTATCATTAACTCCTGGTGTAGGGTTTCCTATTTCTTTATCTGTTTTATTCAATGTCAGAGTAGTGTATAACTTGCATGCAGCTGTGTCTGTTGCAAAGCTACAAAGACTTACTTGAATGCCCTTTTAATTAGCCATATGATTCATTCATTACAAAGGTTCCATCTGATGTGATTAAGATATAATTTTTTTAGTTTATCACAGAATCATAATTCAGTTGTGATCTTATGGCCAATTAGATTAAAGTCACCTAATCTATGTACAGATATTCTTAAAGGAAAAGTAAATGTTTTATAAACAAGTATATATATTATAGAGCTATTTTCTGTTCTGTAGGCAGGGCATTCCCATTGTTAGACGTTATTCATTCAAAAGTTATTTTGACTCAAACCTTTTTTTATTAAACTATACATTTCTGTTGTAGTCATCAGGTGGGACTGTTCCACAGTCTATGAATAAAATGTTCTCATAGAATGCATTATAAAAATTTGCACTTTGGACACCAGGGGAGATGCATTAAGTTGTGATAAAGAGGTGATAAAGAGAAGATGACTTCTCCAGTTTGATAAATGCTCAATTCCTAAATTATCCTTTGGAGCCAATACAGTAAGATTTTTCCAGTTTGCGAGATTTTAGCGCATAGTCTCCATAGAAAAACATAGGACACTTATTTGCATGAAAAGGTATCAACAGGTGTGTAAAAGCCAAACTGCACTTTCGTTAACATGCAATAATAAGTGTGTGCAAATAATTAAAACAATGTACTTTGTTTATCTTGGAAATATTATATATATATATACTAGTTGAACAGCCCGTTACACGGGCCACAGTGCCACTGCCACCCAGTCGCGGGGCAGTCACACGCAGTGGAGACTGCCCGCGCCGCGGCTGATACAGAGCTGGACGCTCCTTCGGAAAGCCCAGCTCTGTATCAGCCGCGGTGCGGGCAGTCTGTACTGTGCATGACTGCAGCATGCACAGCAGTGTCTACTGCGCATGTCGCGGCGTTACACACAAATTAGCGAATTATTATATAGGATATATATATATATACTGTATAACATAAGCCCACACAGGTCTTCAATAGCTGTAGAAATTAGAATTTATTGATCAATATTTCAGTGCCCAATTGCAGCCTTCTTCTGGATTAAGGCTGTCATTTGACAATGTACACGCTGACCAATAAATTCTAATTTCTACAACCATTGAAGACCTGTGTGTGATTATGTTATACAGTAACAATTCCATACATGCCTTGACACCAGCACCCAGGCAGAAATCCACCTTAAGAGCGAGTGCTTACCTTCTGGTAACGTAAATATATATATATATATATATATATATATATATATATATTTATTTATTTATTATTATTTTTTTTTTATTATGTATATTCTTTATTTATATTATTTTTCTGCTTGGAGGTCCATATTTTAGGTAAGTGTTTGGATTATATATTTTGTGTTAACAAAAATAACAGTCCTGTGATTAGGTTTCACCAATCATCACCTATGAAAAAAAATAAGTAATTCTGTTTCTCATCATATTTATTGTACCTGTTCCAAGACTTTATGTTGTCTGTAACAACTAAACGTGACAGCCACAGTCACCCATCTGTTTATAATTCCCTTGTATTTCTGTAATGTATGTCTGTGTTATATAATGCAACTACTGCATGGAGTGGATAACTAAAGTGAGGAGGTATATTGAAAGGTAAGGCCCTACACATCTGTGTTCCTCCTGTGTACAATTTTAAACACGCATCTCTTATATTATACTTCTGATTAGGTCCAGATTTCCCATTAGGCAGAGTAAGTAACTGCCTAGTGCTCCATATTTTCAGAGGCTTCTCGGTTGTTATGGCCACAGCCAGTGTTTTGGATGTGGCTAGACCAATCCCCTTGTTCTTGCACCAGACGCCTATTCCTGTTTTTTTTTGCCAGATTACCTGCCAATCTACTAGCCATTATTTAACACATCGGTTGTTATAGCGTTCTTCAGTGTATTGCTCTGCAGTGATAAGTATTGTTAGTGGTTTTATCTATTGGACTGTATATGCCTTCCTTCTGAAGAATGTTGACAGTTCGTTCTAGAGCATTGTGTAATGAGGTGATTTGCCTCTTTCTAATTTTAAACTGTATGTGAATTATCACCTAATTACTTTTCTGTAGCAACAGATAAAGTTTTAACACAGCTCTCAAGAAGTTTTAGCACAGCTTTCAAGAAACTGAATGTCCTCTTTGCATACGCTATGGTCCTTTAGTCAACAGTTCTACTCATCATTGACATTTGTCATCATTCTCTGGCAATTTGTGACATTTCAATTCAAGTGAGGTGATGCATGAACTGAAGTGTGTATGTACTCTCAAATACAGCATTACAATCCAGAAATCTACAAAGACTGGAGTACCAAAAAATTCAGTGCAGTTTATGATGGCTACATACAGGGAGACAAAAAATACTACAAGTGATAAAACTCCCTTAGCATATGCACATTTTCTCTACCAAGCAAAAGGTTAGCACTTAACTAATTTTGGATCTTAGCAGCACTTCCTTTTTTGTTATTTTTTGTCTCCTTGGATATCACCACAATTGAATATTTAAAGCGGAACTATCACACAAATTAAAGTAACCCCAAATCATTATGCACATAGAGATACTTATTTCCACAATAGTATCATCCTGAATAAGTCTGGTGTTTTTGAGAAATCCAAGTCGTTTTGAGACGCACAGGCAGGCGTCTTGCTGTACCGGCATCTGTGCACCTGCGTCATCAGTCCCTTTCTGCACCTAAAGGTACAATGCAACACCTCCTCAACAATCCGAGAGGAGACTGGGATGGACAGTGCAGGCACACAGATGTCTCTTTGTCAAGATGTATGCTCTGATGCTTGCCTGTTCGACTGGAAACGAGTTGGATTTCTCAGTAACTCCGGAATGATTCAGTATAATAATAGTATGGATATGCATATCGTTATGTGCATAATGATTTGGGGGTAGATTTAATTTGTATGATAGTTGCACTTTAAATGGTTTATACACCTTTTGTCACATACTTCTAAGCTGCAATGATGTACTTGGCAGTATACCTTTTCAATTGTATTGTTACTGAAACTTACAGACATATCAATCAAAGTGACTGAGCCACTGATTACCTACATGTGATTAACTCCTTAAGGACCATTGCCGTTCCAGGACCATCACAGCAGTCCAGCATTTAAGGACCAGTGACGGTCCTGGTACGTCATGGAGATCAGGGCTCCCGGTGCGGCTGCACGCCGCTCTGGAAGCCCTGAACCCCGGAAGTGAAAAAAAAAAAGCCCCGTGGTCCTCAAGTGCCGGTCGCGAATGCGCTCACCGGTCTTTAAGGGGTTAAGCAGGCATATAATGAAAAGCTGTTAGTATGCCCGAAGGACTAACATTGAGAAACACTGGACTAGACAGAACTCCAGGTGATATACTTATGCAAGAATATCAGCATGTTGAGCTACCTTAAAGGGATAGTAATACTTAAGTATTACTAATCCCCATATTGTAGTAATGTTAAAAATAATTTAATTGTCCCCAGTGTCATCTCTCAAACCTTAATGGTTTGAGAGATAACCGCCTGCAAAATTCCCCCCTCCCTCCCCTGAAGTCAGCGTTGTAGCTGACTGCAGGAATATCCGGTCTTACGTGCATCAGGTAAGCACACGTAGAAGACCGTTTTAGTGAAATAATTATTTTTTACTAATGCGATCTCGGCTCTGCTGCAGAGCCACCTGATGCACGTACGACCTGATAAAGCAATGCATTCTGTACCCCACTGGAACTCAAAGTGTTAACCCTTTAAATGCCAGATGAGTGAGCAATGCATTGCTTTGCAGTGTGGTAACCACTCCTCTGGCACTTAAAGGGTTAATAAGGTAAATAGAATCCTAAAACAAAATGCTGTTAGTTTTTCTTTGCACAAATAAGCACCATAAGTGCTTCTATCTATCTTTTTTTAATAATGTCAAATGTGCATTCTCTCTGTAGTGTTTGACAACCTGTAATAGTAGGGTTTATCTGAGGTAAAACACAGAAGGACAGAAGGAGAAAAAGACTATGGAATTTTAAGCAAAAGAACTTGAAAGTCTAAATATATTATTACTTAACCACAATCAATATAGTTTAGGATAGAATAGTTTTTATAAAACATTAAAGTCATCTTAGTCCACCCATCTAAATTAAACTCCTTTGTAAAAAAAAAAAAAAATAGGAACATTTGGACAGTTTCAGTGGGAAAATCAGTATGGTTCTTCAATTTCAGTAAATTCGGTAGAAGACTATTCTTGTTATGTTGGATGCTAGATGTCTCCAGCATATTTTCATTTTCTAGCATTTAAAGGGATAGTAATGCTTAAAATGTAGAAAAAAATATGTTTAGGGTTTATACCCCTGATTAAAACAAAGGTACCCCCACTGCTAAAAGGTGTTTAATTCAAAAGTTATTATAGCTCAAAAATGATTTTTGGTGCAGTATCACAGTGGCCTTAAATTGGAAAGCTCTGCTCAGTTGACCATAAATCTCCATAGGATGGTGTAGCAAGAGCGCCACTGTACAATTTCAGGCCACTGTGATATTGCACCAAAACATCATGTTTGAGCTGTAATAACTCTTGAATAAAACACCTTTCAGCAGTGGGAGTACCCTGGTTTTACTAAGGGGGATACACCCTACAACATTTTTTTTTTTAATTTTAAGTATGACTGTCCCTTTAAGAACTTAAAAAAACTGTTTTTCGTTGTTATCCTACTAGAGTAGATGAAAAAAAAATAGAAAAATAATATCTGTCTGCTTATAATCATATTATTATTCTTTTTCATTTAGCTCCATCTCCAATCACTATTGTGAAGAAGGGGAAGATTGCCAAAAACAGCATTTCCTTGTCCTGGCAGGAACCAGATCGACCCAATGGTATCATCCTTGAGTATGAAATCAAATACTTTGAAAAGGTCTGAACCTTTGCAACCTACAATTATATTTCTTTATTTATTTTACTCTTGCTAACTAATTCTGGTTAGAGACCCATCAACTGCATGGGGAAATTGATTGCTAATTGATTGTTTCTGCAATAAATTACTAGGATGACTTTCAATATGTGTTTTTCATTAGCGTGGCATGTCAGCTGAGAAAAATACATTAGGAGTTCAAGCAGAAGTCATTGGCAGACTTTACACATTTAAATAAAGGTCACTCTCATAAAAAGATACACTGGGTGATGAATGTGCTAATATTTTTCCTGTGATACCAGTAGCAGAAAAGAGTACAGAATGCACATGTAATAAAATCCTACTATTAACTTATATGCAATACATAGCTAAAGCAGCATACTTGTTCCAAATGGAATATCTATCTATCTATCTATCTATCTATCTATCTATCTATCTATCTATCGATCTATCTATCTATCTATCTATGTGTGTAATGTGTATATATATATATATATATATATATATATATAAAGTGTCGCCTAGAGGGTGATACTTAAGGGGTTCCCCATCCCAAGTGAGCCATTTTAACCCCTTAAGGACTACATGACGTACTGTGACCGTCATGGTCCTTATACCCTTAAGAACTGATGACGGTCATAGTACGTCACATATTTTTCACTTACAGAGCTCCACCGGGAGCGCTGTAAGTAAAAATAGGGCCTAAAATTGACTGCTCTAGGCCCCGAAGCAGCGCTCCAATAGACACAACAGGTGACATGTACCGGCGCGTCAGCAAGGATCAAAGCGGTCCTTATGGGATGGAAACGTCCCAGGACCGCTGGTCCTTAAGGGGTTAAGTGAATTGAGACTTAAGCAGGACTTGGGCAGGAGTGGGGCAGGAGATAGAACAGATTCCACTGGAGAAAGAACACCTCCCAAAGCAAGGCTACATCGACTTGAAGCAAACATCTAAATGGAAGCTCTGCAATTCTCCTAAACTTCAAGATTCTTTGTATAACACCAGCTTGTGGACACAGTTTACAAAACAAACTCCATCATAAGAAGGTGCTCTTGGCCCATTCGGACTGTTGTTTCAACATCATGCCGTCTGCAAACAGTACCTAAATACCTAATATTCATTCTGTCTATGGCTGCAGTTCTCTGTAAAATATCTGGTTCCTTCTACCTTCCACCATCTCCTCCACCCCATGTTTATATCTCTCCTTCACTTCTATCATCCATACTCACCTCTACACACCAACTCCTCACTCTTCTCTGCTCTGCACTCCTCCACCCCACACGAGTCAAAAACCAAATACACACAAATCACTCTCTCATCTCCTGTCTCTCTCTTTTCTTCTGTTAATGGCAGCTGGAGATATCTCTCCAAACCCTGGCCCCATCTCCATTCACAAACACTCTACCTCCAGTCAGCATAGGAACAATTCAAATCTAATCACCATTCCCTGCCTTCATCCTCAATTTCTTCCTTTTCCCTGTGCTCTATGGAATGCTCGCTCCATTATTAATAAATATAACACTGTGCATGATCTCTTTTTCTCACGCTCCCTCAATTTACTTGCTATTACTGATACTTGGCTCTCTCATTCTGACACTGCTTTAGAGGCAGCAATCTCCTACGGTGGTCTCTCCTTCTCTCACACTCCACGCTCAACTGGATATGAGGGAGGTGTGGGTTTGCTGCTCTCTGAACATTGTCATTACAAACTAATTTCACCCCCCTCCTCACTCTGCTTCTCCTCTTTTGAGCTGCATGCTGTCTGTATCTTTGCTCCAGTCCCTCTACAAGTTGCAGTCATCTATCGCCCACCTACCTCCACATATACACCTTCAGATTTCCTATCTGACTTTGAATCATGGCTTTCCTTATTCCTCTCATCAGACACACCTTCACTTCTTCTGGGGGACTTCAACTTCCATGTAGATGATCCGTCCGTCTCCTGGGCATCCCGTTTTCTCTCTTTAACATCTGCATTTGGACTAACCCAATGGGCTCAGGAGAAGATGGAAAAAGCCTCTGGGGTAGCACCTAACAATACACATGCCCAGTACAGGTGTGATGATACAGGATGGAAGTTTCCAGTAATGCTCACTTGTAGAGACAAGGAATTACACTGCAGAAAGCAGTAAGCTAGGAAGGTAGAAGGAAAAGATGATTGAAACCATTTCCCACATAATGTTACTGATAGGGAATTTATACAAGAGAAATGTTTATTTTCCTTCCCCCCATTCATTGATTTCATTTTTTCTTCTACACTGATTTAATTCCTGGAAAAATACAGGATCTATACAGGACTGTGTGGATTTAGATCAGGCCAGGTTTTTGTTATTTTATCTTTTTTATATACACTGTCAATATGTCCCACGTCAAGAGCACAATACAGCAAAAACATTTTACTTCCTCTCATTTCTTTCATCATCATCATCATCAACATAGATTGAAATTAATCATCAACTCTTTATTGATTGGAAGAAATGTTCTAAAGGTTGTGGTGACTGACATTGTCTCTAATTAGTCTAAAAAAGTTCTTACACCATGGACCATCAATATTTAGACATATTACCATCATTTTCTGGATCCAATTCTGACATCTCCAACAAAGGGAAAAGGCAGTCTTAAAAGTATATGGTTTAATCTGCAATCAAATTGTAAGGCATTTTCAGAAAAAACAACTTTTTTTAGCTATCACTTTTTTGTCTGATTTCTGTATTTTTTTTTCCAACAAAATAAAAATGGTTCAAACTTGGAGAAGATAAATTAAAGTACTGTTAGCAGATAGGAGTAGATTGAGAAGCAGTAGTATGGTGTTAACTGGTAAAAGTATTTATTACTTTGAAAATCTTGTTTTAAAGATAAAGAATTTTTTTATGTCAGATATTTTAAGTGCAATATTCATTAAAGGGATAGTAATACTTAAGTATTACTAATCCCTATAGTAAAGTCCTTTTAAAAATTCACATATAATGGGGCTTCTGGGAATCCTAGAAACACAAATATATAATACATATATCAAATGAGTATAAAATAGCACTTGCCTCAGCCAAATATGCATAAATAAATAAATATGAAAAGAATGAACACATTCACAGCATATACCAAAAGTCATCATATTTGGCTGTTTGTAAAGAAATTGATAAGGTCAGCTTAAAGGGATAGTAATACTTAAGTATTACTAATCCCTATAGTAAAGTCCTTTTAAAAATACATGTATTGCCCCCAGTTTCATCTCTCAAACCTTTATGGTTTGAGAGATAATCACTCCTAAAGTTGCCCTCTCCCTCCCCCTTCCCCGTAGTCAGCTTTCTAGCTGACTGCAGGGAAGCCAGTCGTACGACTGTCAGGCGGCTCTCCAGCACAGCCGCAATCGCGTTAATAAAAAAGAAAACTTTCACTGAAATGGTCTTCTACATGTGCTTGGTTTGCAAGACCGTTTTAGTGAAAGATTTTTTTTTTTTATTAACACGATTGCGGCTCTCCTGCAGAGCTGCCTGATGATCTAAGTCCGGATTTCCCTTCAGTCAGCTACAACACTGACTTCGGGGAAGGGGGGAGGGAGAGGGCAACATTAGGAGCGATCGTCTTGCAAACCATAAAGGTTTGAGAGATGAAACTGGGGGCAATACATGTATTTTTAAAAGGACTTTACTGTAGGGATTAGTAATACTTAAGTATTACTATCCCTTTAAGCTGACCTTATCAATTTCTTTACAAACAGCCAAATATGATGACTTTTGGTATATGCTGTGAATGTGTTCATTCTTTTCATATTTATTTATTTATTTATGCATATTTGGCTGAGGCAAGTGCTATTTTATACTCATTTGATATATGTATTATTTTGTATTATATATTTGTGTTTCTAGGATTCCCAGAAGCCCCATTATATGTGTAGGAACCAGAAGGGAGAGGGCCTATGGAACTGCATTTTGTTTTCACATTATAAATATAGAATGAAAGTGGGAGTTTTCCAGCTATGATGATATGGAATGTTTGGATAAGTTTATGAAGGGTACATAATTTCTCTTCAAGGCAGTTATGTAAACTACACTGTATATTGCTTTGAATCATGGTTTAGTAGATGCAGAATGAACAGGAAGTATTATTGCATTTCAACAGTATTCTAAAAATTTTAGCTGCAGAACATTGATCAATCTGATAAAATGTGAATATTCGCAAAACTCCAAATTATCTAAATCTTTATTTAATCTCCTGAATCAGAACTCTAATACAATGTGCATTGGAGAACCCTAATTTTCAAGGGGTTAAAAGCCCAATTTAAATCAATAATGGGGATTATGGCGATTGTGGCTCTGCTGCAGAGCCTCCTTTTCGGCCGACACGGATCTCCTGTTTACAGCTGACAGCAGGACACATCAAAGTCTGAATGCCGATATCTCTCAAAGCATAGCGGTTTGAGAGTTAAGTTTTTTTGCATTATATTCAACTATTGAAGCTCTACAAAATAAAGTCTATTTATATTGGGACATTACTAACACTTTAAGTCCTTTGTGGTATATTTTTCTTTTGTGCATAAGGCCCAATATATGATGCTTATTTAATGTGATTATTGCTTGTTGTGTGTTCAGTTGTATTTAGACTAGCCATAAATTTGGTCCATTAAGAGGATACATTATTTTATCTGGGTTGTTATCCATAGATAAAAGCCTATTTATATCATGAATACATGGCTACAATTTAATGTTATAACTTGTAATATTTATTTACATTTTCTTTGTTGATGATGCGTGGTATGAGATGCCTACAACTACTTATTCCATGCGATCCAGAGACATAAAATAGACCTAATTCCCAGTTTGTTACACGTTTTTAAATATGTTCCATCTATATCATGCAGATTACTTTGAATTGCAAGAACTTGTTGGGAATTTTGATTAAATTATGATATTTGAGCATAAGTACATAAACTTCATAGTTGTCAAATGTTAATTCTTTATTAACCAGCCACTATACTGCTACCAAATATAGTTGTATTCACTATGTACTAATCCAGAGTGAAAGAAGGACAGTAACCTTTTATTATTAAAAATAATTTGTGAGGTGGCATTGTTGCTGTTGCTGTTTATGAAGTGCTCTAGTCATTGACATGCACTGTCCATAGAATGAAAAAGCAGAGAGATTGATAGATGGATGGATAGATAGATAGATAGATAGATAGATAGATAGATAGATAGATAGATAGATAGATAGATAGATAGACAGACAGACAGACAGACAGACAGACAGACAGATAGATAGATAGATAGATAGATTTGTCTTTTTGCCATTGATTTTAATGAAAGCTGTCTACAACTTGACTTCATGCCTTGTGTTTGTTATTTTGATTGTTGATTTTGCTGTTCTTTTCATGAGTAGTTGATTGTTTTATTCTAATTTGTTGTACAAATACAGGACCAAGAAACCAGCTACACAATTATCAAGTCGAAAGAGACAGAAATCACAGCAGAAGGACTGAAGCCTGCATCATCCTATATATTCCAAATAAGAGCACGTACTGCAGCAGGGTATGGTGCCTTCAGTCGCAGATTTGAGTTTGAAACCAGCCCAGTGTGTAAGTCATTTTAATTACTGTCAGCTCATGTCCATGTAATAGTTAGCAGAAAGAGTCAGCAGATCAATACTATAACAGGGAATTGTCATTCTTACACTTGCTACAGATTTCCTCTTACAGTCCTGATGTTTTAAGTGAAGAGGCCTCATTCATGTCAGTCGGTTGGATAAGCTAATACATTGACCCTTTCTTTCACATCTGATGTAGTCCAGATGGAGGGAAAGATGTCAATCTATCCTAAAACTGTAGAAATTGAAGCTATTTTGCTGTTTAACCATGCCTTTCTCTTTTCTTTCATACCCATCTGGTCCTTAAATGGTTGAGGTACATCATTGTTGATGTCGTTTTTCAACTCCTCTAGGGCTGGATTCTATTGCACGTGCTAATTTTATCACTGATTTTATCTCCAGTTTTCCCCATAGACTTCAATAGGAAAATGTTTGATAAAACGGGTGTTAACATTTATCACCTGCAGTAGAATCCAGCTCCTTATCGCTGACTAGTTGAAGAGTCCGTGTACACAGCCCACAGTGCCACCCAGCAACGGCCATGGTGCAGTCATGCACAGTACAGACTGCCCACACCACTGCTGATATGGAACGGGGCGCTCCGAATTCAGACCGTAGTCCTCACTGAATTCGGAGCCCCGCTCCGTTATCAGCCACGCCGTGGGCAGTCTGTACTGCGCATGACTGCAGTGAGCGCAGCCATCTCTACTGAGCATGACAGCTTCTGACAAACATGCATTTAGCAAATTATTATATAGGATGGTTTTACCTGGTACATATTTTGCAATCATGTAATATGATAATAGTGTAAACAAATAAAATAGAAAAGTAAGGTATTTTATACTAAGAAAGTGGAGATTAGCAAAAAAATTGACCATGCAGTAAATGTCATAATTTTGTCCCCAATGAGATGTCATAAGTGTGTTTCCTATATACACTGCATTGATGAAAAAATGACCCTTCAGCTGGAAACTTCAAATATTAGCCTCAGGTGCACCTGCTAATATATATATAAAAAAAATATATATATATATATCCTTACTGTCATTCCCCAACAAGGGAGGTTTCCATGACCACAGGAAATAACAAAGAGCCAGTTTTACATGTTCGTATATACAGTAAAAGCTTTGTTATCCACCAAGCACAGAAATTTAGGCTTTCCGGTTACCTAGATTTTCCAATTAGGAGTGGCCCTTCTAATAGTAAAATATGTGGATTTGGCCTTTCTAGGTAGCTTATGACAAATGTAATCCATATTCTAACCATAATGTATATATACATTATATGTATACAGGAAGGACTCTGTCTCACATCAAAGGTCTCTGACCTATGTGATTTTACCAGCTTAAACAGGAATGTACTCATGAAGAAAAATAAGGCAAGCACCATGTAGTTTACGTCAAAATAAATTTCCAGCCTCGATTATGGTATATACTGTACTTCTAGCAATTCAGTGCTTTAAAGGGATAGTAATACTTGATCTTACATTTAATATTGTACATATTAAAAAAAAACAAATGAAATTATTTAAGTCCCGTCGCTCAAACTTGTATAGTTTAAGAGTTATAAGCTTCTAAACTTCCCACACTTTTTACACGTCAGCGCTTTAGCTGACAGACTGAGATCTTGGTCTCTGGACCAGATGGCTCTTCAGCAGAGCCAAAATAAAATTGTCTACAAATAAATACTTCAATAGAATGGTCTACAAAGTGTGCCTGGTTTGCATAAAGCCAGGATTACCCCAAGAGATTTGAAAATAAGACCAGTTTACCTGATTAGCACACAACCTTTCAAATTGTTTGGATTCAATTTAAATCTGCTTACGACAATTGAAGGTACAATTCATTAGGCTAAAGAGATGCAATTCTGGAGTCAACCAACTGCGCCATGGGGGGGGGGGGGTGATGAAAATTCCCCAAATACTGAATGATTTAAATAGGCCTTTTAAAGGGATTGTAAAGTCCAGAAAAACGTATAGACCAAATGATAGGTACAATAAAAAGATACATAATGCCCTAATTCCTATCTCTCAAACCTTTATGGTTTGAGAGATATAAGAAAATAAAGTCCTCCGCTCCCTCCCCCTTTTCATGCATCAGCTGTATAGCTGACGGCATGAGATCCTGCTTCCGGGATCAGACGGTGGCTCATCAGGAGAGCTGACATCAAGATATCTAACTATAAATACTTCATCGGTATGATCTACAACATATGCTTGCAAACCAGGCACACATTGTAGACCATTCCGATGAAGTATTTATAGTTAGATATCTCGATGTCAGCGCTCCTGAAGAGACAGCTTTACAGCTTGTCAGTCAGAAAGGGGAGGGAGTCAGTCAGAAAGGGGAGGGAGTGGAGGAGTGGTGTACACGGGCCAAGGTCCGGGTGATGTTAACCCTTTGAGTGCCACTGGAACTCAAAGCGTTAAGAGGCCGGTCCTGCTCTGTGTCCTGCTGCAGACGTAGTCATGCACTGTAGAGACTGCCCGTAAGCACAAAATGCTCCCTGCATTCCTACACCTCCCAGCATTCCATGCTCCCAGCATTCCTAAACCTCCCAGCATTCCGTGCTCCCAGCATTCCTACACCTCCCAGCATTCTGTGCATTCGGGCAGTCTGTACTGCGCATGACGGCTTCTGACAAACATCTTTAGCAAATGATTATATAGGATATCTCTCAAACCATAAAGGTTTGAGAAATAGGAATTAGGGAATTATGTATTTTTTATTGGACCTATCATTTGGTCTATACTTTTTTTTGGGACTTTACTATCCCTTTAAAGCCTTGAATACTAAAGAGGTTTCCAACACATCCAACACATCGCAAAGCAGTACTTTGAAGATTTCTCTCTAGTATTCAAGTGGTTAACATTTAAATAATTGAGAATTTTCATCTCTTCCCTATGGTGCAGATGGTTTACTCCTCTTTAGCTTAATAAATTTCAAATGTATAGCCATATGCATAAAAGAAAAGAGGAGAAATTCTGGTGTAAACCAACTGTGCCATAGGAGAGAAACAAAAATCCCACAAATTTCCATTATTTTTTTAAATTAGATTTTAACCCCTTAAGGACCCTTGACCAGCCAGGACCGTTGGTCTTGTGCCGGCACTTAAGAACCAGTGAGGGTCCCGGCACTTCATGGAATTCCGGAGTCCCCAAGAGGCATGCAGCTGAAATTCAATGCACATAAAAAAAAAATGACCTATGGACCTTAACTACTGGTTGCTTGCTGCAGCGGATGGTCCTCAAGGGGTTAAACCCCTTGATTTCTTAAAGAGATATCCAACACATTGCAAATCTTTGCAAAGCACCAGTTACATCAATTACAATTTCTATTTCTCCCCCATGGCACAGTTGATTTTTTTCCAGTATTTTCTTTTGTGCAAAAATATCTTAGACTAGTTTTAAAGCCCGTGTACACGGACCAACACAGGCGGCACTGCAGTCATGCGCAGTACTGACTGCCCAAATGAGCCACGGCTGATATGGTGCGGGCAGTCTGTACTACGCATGACTGAAGCGTGCGCCGCCATCTCTACTGCGCATGACGGCTTCTGACAAACATCCTGAGCGAATTATAATATAGGACTCTTTATGACATCATAATATATAAATAAAAATATATCTCTCTTATAAGGTAATATTGTAGCATATAAAGTGCAACATTATGGTTCAAGCACTAACTTGAAACTAATCTTCAGTCAGATAAATCTTTTTTAAGAAAATGACAAAAATATCAGTGGACAGCAGAATAAATCTTGATTATATTTTCATAATAATGTTTAACCCCTTGGATGCTAGTGATGTTTCTATAGTGCGATGCATTGGAGATGTCTCTAACATACAAGAGGTTAATAAAACAGAATATTTTGGAACAATGATAACTAGCAATTCCAGTCTAGGCTGTTGTCCACAAACAAAGTATATATAGATATGCCTCAATATTTTGTGTATTTGATTTTAACCCCTTAAACACAAGGGGAATACACAAGAGGGCCAGAGCCATTTCATTTACTGAACTGGCACATGTGAGCAGTCACGGTCTTGGAGCAGTCCGTTTCAGCCTACTGACATGATCAGGACATGACATGATAGAAACATCACTGGTCCTTATAGGACCATAAACTGTGACAGTCCTGGCATGTCATTGGAAGTTAAAGGGTTAATAATATCTAGCAGGTCATGCGTAGACCTTTATTTTATTTCCACACATGCTCGTTCTATTGATATGAACATGATGCAAATCTTCTATGCACTTAATAAACACTGCCAAAAAGAAATAAAGGAGGCAAATATAGTTGTTGATACCTTTATTGGCTAATTAAGCAGATGTAGGATGCAAGTTTTCAAGACCTCTCAGGTCTGTTCCTCAGGCATGTTATACAGATAAATATGAAAACATCTCTTATATACAAGTACAATGCAATTCAAAGTATATATAGGAGCGATGTTTTCATATTTATCTATATAACATGCCTGAGGAAGAGACCTAAGAGGTCTTGAAAGCTTGCATCCTAAATCTGATAAAGGTATCAACAACTATATTTGCCTCCCGTATTTTTACAGCTAACACGGTACCAACTGTCATCTGTTAAAAAGAAATAACATCTCTTAATAATAATAATAATAATAATAATAATAATAATAATAATGTTAAACCCTACTTACTTTACTATATCCAGAAAATCCTAATGGTCGACCAGCAGTTTTGCCCATGTGCTTTTTTGTTCAAGAGATAACATTTTCTATTAGAAATGACAGTTACTAGCAGGACTACATTCTCTCTAACTCTGCTCACTGCACATTGCAGTCTTAAAGGGATAGTAATGTTTCACAATAAAAGCAGCTTCAATTAACCTACATAGTATTTGGGCCATGGAGAGTGTTATTTCAATACTGTCAGAGTTGTAGTTCAAGAGTAATTGAATGATAAAGTATTCCCCTCCCACCCCTTTTTCTGATGTAACACTGCTCACCTCAGAGCAGCAAGGTGTGTCCAGATGGCTTGCAGAGAGGAACAATATTCAATTAAGATAAGGGAAAATCTGAAAAACCTGTTAAGGGGGGCAGGGTTTTCATTGTTTTCACATTAAGAAGACTGTGCTGTGATCTGTCCGATCAAGAGACCAGATTCCACATCTGAGGGGAGGTGGCTTACACTAGGTAAAAGGGGTGGGAGGGGAATACTTTATAATTCAATTACTCTTGAACTACAACTCTGACAGTATTGAAATAACAATCTCCATGGCTCAAATAATAGGAGGATTAATTGGAGCTGCTGTTTTTGTGAAACATTACTATCCCTTTAATGCTTTAACAATTAGAGGTATGTGGATTGCTTTTCTGGTCATACTGAAGTAAGTAGTGGGATATTATTAGCAGGGCTCAAAATTTCCACTCGCCACTAGCCAATGGCGAGTGAAAATTTAGCCCTGGCGAGTAGAAATTCAGCCCTGGTGGGTATGTTATGGCTTGTAGCGGCGAGTAACTTTTCAGGTCTGGCTAGTAGCAAAGGACCTAAAATTATAAGCCCTGTTTAATATTAGGAAGTGTTAATTATCCTTTAACCCTCTGAGTGCCAGAGGGCTAGACAATGCATTGCAGAGTAATGCGTTGTGTACCCCTCTGGCACTCAAAGGGTTAAATCAATCAGTCATGTTACTGCAAGTGCTGCAATATCTTAATCTGGAAAAAGTTGCTAAACTCGCATAGTCACAAAAAGCTCTGAGGCCTCCTGTGTGTTTTGTTATAATTGAAATCGTAATCTCCATTTTCTGTTTATCTACTCAGCATTTGCTGCAACCGGTGATCAGAGCCAGATTCCTCTAATTGCTGTGTCGGTCACTGTGGGGTTTATTCTGCTGGCCGGCATTGTTGGTTTTCTTCTCAGCGGAAGGTATGTTGAATTGTGTTGTGTTATTACAGCTAAAACAAGATAAAATACTTGGATGATAATGATAATCTGCCCACTCCTTTTAAACTTACATACTTCCATTCTCACTTCTCGATATTATCACAAGTTTACAATTTTTATGATAAAATAAGAAATAGGAAGCCTTGCCGAAAGAGTGAAAGACACATGTTTTTAAGATATGCCTGCTTAATCACAGGTCAGCAATCAGTGGCTCAGAGATTGTGATTAATCCACCAGTGTTAGCAGTATCGTAAAAACCTGTTCTGTTGATGTGCCCTGAAGGCTGAAGTTGACAATCACTGTTTATTGATGACTAGTTTTAAAGCCCGTGTACACGGGCCAACACTAGCGGCGTTGCAGTTATGCACAGTACAGACTGCCCGTGCCGCAGCTGATATGGAGCGGGGCGCTCCAAATTCAGACTGTAGTCCTCTCTGTGCACTTTAGCACCCGCAGCCGCCTCTACTGCGCATGACGGCTTCTGACAAACATCCTTAGCAAATTATAATATAGGATGCTAATTAAGGCATACCATGCAGGAGCCCTACATTACCTGTCCCACTCATTGACATTACTCAACATTGCACTGTACTGAAATGTGTAAGTATTAATGAGAGGGGGAGATGATGTAGGTCTCCTCTTTATCAGCATGTAAATCTATGTAGCTCAAAAATTATTTATTCTAAATACAAAAATGGATAACACAACATACACATGATTTTGAAAAATCATGACACCAAAGTTGTTTTTAGACGATAAGGAAAAATTTTCCTCTTGAACTAATTTTATATATATATGAGGGGAGGTACACTAGGTAAAAGGGGAGGGAGGGGGACCCTTTATCATTCAATTACTCTTGAACTACAACTCTGACAGTACTGAAATAACAATCTCCATGGCCCAAATACTATGAAGATTAATTGGAGCTGCTTTTATTTTGAAACATTACTATCTCCATTTAACCCTTTGCATGCCACAGGGGCAATGTGTTGTGCCCCCCCCCCCCAGCTAGCACTAATGGGGTTAAATCATTTGTGATTTTCATTCATCCCTTATGGTGCAGCTGGTTTTCTCTAGATTTAATTTTCATTTATCTCCTACGGTGTGGTTGATTTCCTTCCACACAATCTCCTTGATTATATCCCTAAATAGCTGTACATTCTTGGTGAGAGCTTCTTACTTTTTTGTATGATGCTACCTTGTACCAATGTAATAGCATAATCACAATGTTATAAGATTAATGTATTGTCCTGCATTATTTGCACAGCCCTTAATATGACTGAATACATGCATGTGTTAACTGATCACAGTCTGTACAGAAAGTTAATGGTAACCTTATATTAACATTTTGATGTTGACTAACTTAGTATTTTAACCTGCTAAAGACAATACATTACACATCCCTCTGGTCATTAGGTTTAAAATACAGATAGCAGCTATCAATATTTACAAGTATATGTAATCAATCTTAGTTTGTACATTTATTTTTAATTATTACAAATGAACTATGCCTCTAGTAATAATCTGATAAACTGAAGTACTCATCTAAGTGAGTGTGCTTCACAAAGTATTTGTATATATCTATCTACTGATTAAGTTGCCTTCGAT
The DNA here is from genome assembly GCA_037306005.1 of Rhinophrynus dorsalis. NCBI lineage: Eukaryota > Metazoa > Chordata > Amphibia > Anura > Rhinophrynidae > Rhinophrynus > Rhinophrynus dorsalis. The sequence goes on along the minus strand of CM074718.1, from coordinate 244,821,501 downwards.
CTCTCTTTCAATCCACTCCTCAGTGTTTCAATTAATTATGTGCGAAAGGTATTTTATGAGCCATTGAGGTACAGGGAGACAACTACAGAGATCACCATAAACAGGAAAAAGATATAATGAAAAAAACAAATATATATCTGTACTGTATGATGGTCACCTACCTAGGAAATTTAATCTGTTAAACAAATTAAGAGCCACTTATTTTTCAATTATAAGTTCACTTTAATGGGAAACTGTAAATGGTAAATATACTCTAGAGTTATTGGTCACTAGATTTAAAGGAGCAGTTAACTTTTTTATGAAAAAATATATATTGTATGGCATCTCATGTTGAGTAAAATAAGGGTACTACCATTGCAGAGAGATGCATAGTTACTGTTTAAAACTGTGTTTATTACATTAGCAGTGCCCTCTAGTGGTCACATTCTAATTAAATAGTCTGTTACATTCTAATATAGAGGGAGGTCAGTGTCTTACAGTTCTCCATAGAATGTGATAGAAACTACCGAGTCACTTCCTGTCAGAACAATGAGGAAGTAAACACATAAATTAATTTCCTAGTTATCTGAACTATTATAAAGTTTTAACAAAACAACTGACAATGGTGGGACTGACTTTGTTTTACTCAGCAGGAAAAGTCCTATAACATGTCGGTTTTAGTAAAAAACAGTTTACCGCTCCTTTAATTTTAGATCTGTATTAATCTTATATATTTTAATGCAAACCTGTTCTTTGCTAAATCCTTTAAGGTTATTATATGTTCTCTCTTAGAGTGAAAAAAGGTATCTAACACATTGCATTGTAAAATGTTGGCTATATCTCTGGCACTCAGAGTTAACATTATTTCCATGCAGTTAAATCCTGATCAATCGTATGATGGCCACATTGTGAATAACCTCATAGCTCATTGATATAAATTATGCTTTTTAACCTCTGAATGCCAAAGAGGACTCCAGCACATTGCTTTGCAGTTAGTTTGTGCTATATATATATATATATATATATATATATATATATATAATGTATGGAAACACTCACGTATACAGTCTTCCTATAGCAGCATTAGAACTTTCCTGTTCTAATAGTCTGTAGCTGTTTAATGGCATTCTGCCAGCTGAAAATTATATCCCAGTTCTAAATGGTAATGGTTGTGACTTATAGCTACAGCTTATCTCATTCAGACTGATAAAGTTTATTGCATGTTGTAAAGATGTGTTTATTAACAACCTGAGGGCCAGACAAAGGTTTAAAGGCAAGCTAAAATGAAGCAACTACAGATACATATATATATATCCTATATAATAATTCGCTAGGATGTTTGTCATGATGCAGTCATGTGCAGTAGAGACTGCCCGCATCGTGTGAGTGAGCCGATGCAAGACTGCATTGGTTGGGCAGTGAGGTAGCGGCCTCTTAACCCTCTGAGTGCCAGAGGAGTAGACACCGCATTGCTCTGGCACTCAAAGGGTTAACATTACCTGGACCATGGCCCGTGTACACAGGCTTTTACACTAGTAGAATATAAAAGAGTACTCCATGCTTGGAGATGTTTATTTAAAATAAATTATTAAAGAGATAATGTGGCATTTTCCAATAGCCTGATTTCAAAATGTTATTGATAAGCCCGAGGTGCTGTGCATTCTTCGTGCATCCACATTCCCGTGCTTCCTCTGATCCCTCTTGTGCGCTGTGTCCTCTCGTGGGTCCATCAGCCCCTCTTACCCGAAGGCTTGGGAGGCTCTTTTAGCTTCTCCTCCTCTCCCCGGAGGGAGAGAAGGGTCTTCACCCCGGGGACTTCCACCTTATAGCTTCCGACCCCCAGCGCATCATTTCTTCGGCTCTCTCTGTAGAGAGGAGCGCCCGAGACGTAAAGGGGAGGTGGCCGCCCAAGCTCCCCCACCAAAGCCAAGTCTTCATCCTTGCCCCACTATGGCAATTTTTAGTGTTAAGTGCTAAGTGTTCGTGAAGTGCTCCAAAAAATAAATAAGTGGAAGTCCATCAAATCACAGTGCAAAAACCAGTACAGTGAAATAAATAATAATAAATAAGTGCCGGTTAAGGCCCCAGCTTCCTGGCTGGCATTATAAAAATTGCTTCACTACCTTCTCCAGAAGGCTAGGGCAGTAGAAGTGAAGGAAATAATAGAAAGTCCAGTGCGTGCAAGTGCTCCAGCGCTTCAAGTGTCCATGTTACCACGTGAGCAGCGTGAGACAAAAGTGTTCTAGCACCTCGGGCTTTCCGCTTCCCAGCCATGGCATCAGACTAAGTGGTCCCCTGCCTCCAGCTGGGCGTCTTACCTAACCCAACTTCCGAATAGGTACTACACTTGATCTTAGCCAAAAGGCTGAGAAGCAACAAGGAGTCTGAGGCAAAAAGGTGATTCCTTAAACCTATTTGCATATGCCTACCCAGAATCCCTTGCAGTAGTAACAAACACTGCAAATGTGAGATTTCTGTGGGAAAAGCAAGTATTATGGCTTGACTGGTGTGACAAATTTTTGTTTAACATTGTATCTACCACCCACCACATTCAGTATAAAAGCACTGCCACCCGGTTGTAAAACATCTTGAACTCAAGATATTGTAAAAATTATTTCCAAGCTTTGAGAGTACCCTTCCTGTACTCTACAGGATAAGCTCTGCAACATTTTTTTTTCATAATTGGGTATGCTGGCCCTTTAAGTGGAAAATCTATAACTTGTGTATCTGATGACACAATTGGAAGAGCTATTGCAGATAATTTTTCATGCACAGGTTTTCTGCCTCATGTTATTATTAGAGATGCCAAACCGTGACTGGAGAGCCAGTATAAAACTGCTGTACTGTTATGCAGTATATCTTGTTGAGACCTGTCTTTATGGTTCTTTGGGGGTTTTAAAGATTTAATTTTATATGTTAATGTGGCATGCAGTCGTATACATTTATAGAGCTCTAGAGATACCGGGAATGAAAAATAAGCTGCTTCCATTGCTTTTTCTTAAAAAAAAAAAATCTCACTTTAGATAATAAATTAAGAACCATTTAGCAATGTCAAAATATTTTTGTACATACTTATCATGCTTGTGTTAGAATGTTCTGGTTGCGTTTTCTATGACAGAGCAAGAAATATTAACCCTTTAAGAACCAGAGGTGTGTACAACACATTCCTTTGCAATGAGATATGCACTCCTCTAGTCCTTAACCCTTTGAGTGCTAGAGGGGTACGCAAAGCATTGCAAAGTTAATGGGTTAAACGTATTATTCAATGTTTATTTATTGTTTGACAGAGCGCCAACTCTTGTATTCAGTGCCACACACTGGGCCATATGTTCAAAGAAGTAGCGAAATAGCTTTTGTTGTTTGTAACGACTTTTCAAAGAACAGTGTCTTTGGGCTCATTAGCCCCATCCCGACAATGGACTTAATAGGTACGTCCCGCAAAAACTGTCACTTAGTGACAGAGGACATACCTGGTAAGTCCCAGAAGTCCGGGTCTCCGTGCGGCTGCACGCCGTTCAGGGACTCCAGAATCATTTAGTTAAAAAAAAAAAAAAAAATGTTAGCCGTGCGTTAAGGTGACAGCCGCGTACGCACGTGGCTGTCACTGAGGGGTTAATATATTCAGAAAGTGTCGGTTGTGATTGGAAATATGTTGTTTGTCCTGACTGAAATTGTCATATGTAAAGACAAAAATGTCATATGTGACAATAAAAAATGTTTTAAATAAAAACAAAAATTCTCACATTCAGAGGTTCATATTCCCTCCACTTTTTTCTTAACATACAAATTTTGCCTTGTGCAAGACTTTTTTGGGGTATGTGTATCTCTATCATTTGCTCTCATTCGTATCGTAAATATTTTCATCCAAGATGTTTCTTTGAAACTTAATCCCTTAAAGGGGATCTGTCACCCCTATACATGTTTGTCTAAAACGTTAGTTTATATAACGATTTGACTGAAAACTGTTTTCATTTTTTTAAAAAATCATTCTTTTGCCCAAATGAAACATCTAAAGATTACCCTGCGGCTTCCTTCCAGACAGACTGCGGTTACCAGCTCTGTACCGCAGTCTGTCACTCTTCCTCTGCTCCCTCTATCCAGCCTCCTCCAATGACGGACGCTTCCTGCATGTAAGCTGGAGTGCTTCCATTGGCCAGAGAGCCCTCCAGCTTACATGCAGAAAGCCTCCTTCATCGGTGGAGTCTGGATAGAGGGAGGGGAGCAGAGGAAGGGTGACAGACTGCGGGGCAGAGCTAGTAACCACAGTCTGTCCGGAAGGAAGCCGCAGAGTAATCTTTAGACGTTTAATTTGGGCAAAGTAACATTTTTTTTTTTCAAATTAAAACAGTTTTCAATCGAATCACTATATAAACTAAAGTTTTAGACCAATATGTATAGGGGTGATAGATCCTTTTAACTACAAGAGATCCTGGGAAGTTACCTTCCGTTAAGGACTGCTTTGATCATTGTCAGAGCGACAGCACACATGACCTGTGACCTGTACTGGCATGCAGAATGTGGGTCAGACCCCGTTTTTTAGTATGTGGTGCGCCAGGACCAACACCAGTCCTTCACAGAAAAAAAAACTGTGACAGTCCTCGGTCATTACGGGGTTAAGACCTTTTATCCATACCTAAGATGTTGTTGAAAGAGCTTTCGTTTTCTTCAAAACTGGTTTCTATGTTATTTTAGTTTTTAATGTTCATATATTTTTATTTTTAATATCTTTTTTTTGCAAATGGGGCTAAATGACCTCCCTAGACCCTCTGTATCTATTTCCTTGTTCCTGTCCAAGTTCGTTCCTCACGAGCTACCAACAGTGCAGGTTTTAAGGATTTCCCATGTTTGAGCACAGGTGGGCCAATTTTAATGAATGCACCACGGATTATCTCACCTGTGCTTAATCAGGGACATCCTTAGAGATAAAGAGATGAATATGAAAATAAAGATAAATGTAAAAATATGTATTTTTTTCTGTTTTAGACGATGTGGTTACAGCAAAGCCAAACAAGATCCAGAGGAAGAAAAGATGCATTTTCACAATGGACATAGTAAGTAACACAAAATAAATAATTTAAAAGGGATAGTAATACTTCTTTTATCTTTATTTTATTTTGTAGGCATTAAAAAATATGAAGAACGATATAAGTCTTATCTCAAACCTTTATGGTTTGAGAGATATTGACAAGCAAAGTTTCCCCTCCCGCCCCTTTTACCCAGTGTAAGCCATCTCTTCTCAGATGTGAAATGCAGTCCATAGACTAGACAGTTAACAGCAGGGGACAATCTTTTTCCTATGAGAACAATGAAAGCCCTGCCCCCCCTTGACAAGTTTTTCAGGTTTTTCCCTTATCTTAATTGAAGATTGTCCCTCTCTGCAGGCTACCTGGGCATCTCCCTTCTGATCTGGCTGAACAGTGTGACATCAGTAAAAGGGGGGCTGGGGGACACTTTGTAATTGAATTACTCTTGAACTATAACTCTGACAGAACTGAAATAACATTATCCAAAGTCCAAGTACTATGATGATTAATTAGAGCTGATTTTATTATGAAACATTACTATCCCTTTAAAAAATAAAATTATTTACAGTGTTAATGCTGAAAATTCTAATTGTCAATGCCAATCAACATTTAACAAACCATAAATGCTTACTTTGTAATTTAATCTGAAAATGTAATCATTATGGTTATCTCACTCTAGTTGGGGAAGCCACATATTGTCCTACTCATTTATTTTACATCTTACATCACCCTATGAATAGTTAAAATACATTGGTAGTACTAGGCATTTAAATAGGAGCAGAAACCTATTTTTGAGCTGCTCCTGTCTGTCACCTATTTACTTGCACCAGGGATGGCAGTGGGGGGTGCATTGGCTTTTTGGTGTATTCCATCCCTGTGCTTCTTGTTTCTCACTATGTACCACTAAGGCACAGACAGAGGAAATCAGTTTAATCTTTTCCCTTTTCCTGCACGTGCTATTGGACTGGCCTTGGAGGCTTAAAGTCTGAACCGTTTGATTGGCTGGGAGTTATCCAATGTATTGCAATGTAATGTGTTGGATATCTCTTTGGCACTTAGATGCTTAATGTTGGTGATTGGTGGTGAGGTGCAGGTGCATAGTTTTTATTCTAATGCATAAAAGCAAAAATGAACTTTTTTATTGGCATCCTATATTATAATTCGCTAGGATGTTTGTCAGAAGCCATCATGCGCGGTAGAGACGGATGCGCACGCTGTAGTCATGTGCACTAGAGACTGCCCATGCCGTGGCTGGTACAGAGTGGGGCGCTGCGAATTCAGACTGGAGTCCTCTCTTTGCACCTTCTTCCCAGGAAGGTGCACAGAGTGGACCACGGCCTGAATTCAGAGCACCCCGCTGGGTATCAGCCAGGGAGCGTTCCAGCAGTCAGTACTGTGCATGACTGCAGCACCACCTGACTGGTGTACACGGGCTTTAAAACTAGCAGAATTGTAAGTTCATGTTAAAATAAACACAAGAAACTACTCTGAGGACTGCACCTGTCTAATACCTGTGTATTACGGTTTTTAAATGAAAAAAGGAACACTTTGCACTGCTTGCACCAAAGGATGGGTAGCAGAGAGAGGGTTTGGGAATTTGGGGTTATGCTGTTCCTCTGCACTCTTTTACTCTATGTACTAACATGTTTCCTTTTTTTTTATGCCTACTAAGGAATGAAACCCATTGGATGCCACAGATGTTTGCGTCACAATTCTTGTAAATATCTCTGGCATCCAAAGGTTAAATTATATTCTTGCCAGAGCCTAAACATGCTCTAGAGCAGTGAGATACAACCAGTGCCAAAATGGGCCACACACCTTATTTGTACCTTTGTTGGATGAAAGCAGGCAACAGTGAGGCCAATATACTAAGAAGAATCGGAGCAATTCAACTTATGGGATAAATGTTCATTGATTTAAATGGGTCTTTTTAACCACATGAATGCTAAAGAGGCCTTCAAAGGCTTTGTGAAGCGATTCACTGGGGACCTCTGTAGCATTCAAGCTGCTAAACCCTCTTTTTAAATAAAAGGGAATTTTGGATATTTTATTTGTCCCCCATAGTGAAGCTGATTTGCTTCAATATTGAATACTTTCAGTTTGGCGAGATGGCTCAGTTGGTTAATGCACCAGCTGTAGAATCTGATCAAGCCACAAGGTCACGGGTTTTAGTCCTGGCAAGGTCAACTCAGCCTTTCACCCTTCTGAGGTACATAAAATGAGTCCAGAACAAACTTGAAAATAAGAGACAATCTGGTAAAAATCTGTCACAAAAAATGTGCTCTTTTAGTTATTATTACTATCTCAGGTTATTGACTTTGTATTTAGCAATCTGTTGGGTAATCAATAAATGTTTAAACACTGATGTTCCTCCTCAGTTAAACTTCCCGGAATAAAGACATATATTGACCCTCATACATACGAGGACCCAAATCAAGCTGTGCATGAATTTGCCAAGGAGATAGATGCTTCCTGCATAACCATAGAGAGAGTTATTGGAGCAGGTATGTAAATTCCATGACCAATTTTAACTTTAACCACTTGGATTCTAGAGAGGGTTCCAACACATTGCGTTGTAACCTTTAATATGTACAGCACTTTGGAATAGCACTGTAAACACTGAAAATGCATTTTAATACTTTCTCTGTAAATCATCATGTGTGCAACATCTGAAACACGTCAGAGTGATAACAATGGATGCACTTAAACATTTTTTTGTACAGAAAACAAATATACAGGCTTGGCAGGTTTTAGTGCACCGTTGACAAGCTGAAGAACAGGACATTTCTTGTGACAAAATTGTTTAAATACATGCTGTGCTAGTGCCACTGTTTAGCTACACATTATAACAGTATTAAGATGTAAAGGTGCATGGCCTACAAAGACGCATGATTATTAAAGATGAGAAAAGCACCTATATTTTGTTTCGCAAAGCATTTTTGCTTTAATGACCCAAAATGTTGGGTTCCATGGAAACACCAGGAAGTAGTTTTTCTCTGTTTCATTTGCGTGAAACGTGTTAAGCTCAATGTTTAATTATTTTGATTGTTTTATTTTGATGCAAAATGGAGAGAGAGAGCAAAGGAAGCAAGGAACAAGGAAGTATGCCTAGAGAGAGTCACATTTGAGTAGTAGGGAGAAGAAAAAAGGCAGAGAGGGAGAACGTTAAGCCATGTACCATTTTAAGTTTAAGAATGACCGTTAAAGCTGAGTTGACACCTCATCATTCAGAGAAAGGAAGCACATCGTCTACAATCTTTCTATTTTTCTGCTGTCCCAATGTGTAAAACATAACTTTAGAATTTAGAATCAACACACAGCATCACATACAAAACTACCAGACATAACCACCAAAACAAATTCCTGCCCATTATGCTAGCTTTCATTTAGTTAACATGCAGGAGTACATTGTCCTACTCCCTTAGGTTTGTAAACGATGCTCAGTGACTCTTCATAAATATTTCTACCTATTAGTTAAATTATATTCTACTATTAAAACAAATGATGATGGGATTTGCAAATGTGATTTCTTTTGAGTTAGCCCTTCACGTTTTGATAGAAAGTAGAAACTGCAAAAAAATGCCATAACATTTGCTAAATGTGTACATGTAAAATCCCCTGAAATAAATAAATGACCAGTGTAGAAAATATTGACATCTCTCTATGCAATTATCCCTTATAGCTAATGATCTTATGCATTTACATTATATTCTGATGCTACATTCATCATGTTTCTATGGGAACAATCACCAGTAAGGCAGATAATTATTGCTTTGTGATAAGAAAGGTTATACCCTAGAAATCAAGAAACAGTATATAAATATATTTGTGAGTGTAATCATTTAGATCAGAGGTGGGCAAGCAGAGTTCCTCCAGCTGTCATGGACTTTAATTTCCATCATCCTCAGCCAGTCAAATGCTGAATGGGGATGATGGAATTTGAAGTCCACAATGACTGTTGAGACTCAGGTAGGTTACCCCTGATGTAGATGCTGAAATATCTCCACGTGTTGCTTTGCTATGTTTTATAGACCCTTATGGCATCCAAGGTATATATTCAAAATGTTTCTAATTGATTTGTTCTCTATATATTGTGATGATCAGTGTTTGTATCTGCATGATAAAATCAGAATTTTTTTTTAGGATATAATTAATGCACACAGTATTATAATCAATATTATAAAAAAAAAAAAAAACAGTGGTAATAAATTTGTGGTTGTACACTACCCAGATTGATTTATAGTTAGATGAATCCTTTAAGGACTAGAGGTTTGCATAACACATTCCAAAGTAGTGCGTTTCACCACACATTGATCCTTAAAGGGTTAAGGACATGAAGATTTATTATGCAAGAGATGTGAGACAATCTGAAAAAGCAGAGTGGTTCAGGTTAGAAAGTCAGCAAATTTTGTTTGAGCTCAGTGGACATATATTTTAAAGGTTCCCAAAAGGACTTCACAATTCAAAATCAGTGTAAACTCAATTACTGAAAGGAGTAAAATTTGCTACTAAGAGTTTTTGTGTTTTGGTAATTTATCTTCACACTAGCTTCATTAGCAGAAAATCTGAACTTTGGTAAAATAGTTGCTTTACACATATTGCAGGGCTCAAAATTTCCACTCGCCACTAGCCAATGGCGAGTGAAAATTTAGCCCTGGCGAGTAGAAATTCAGCTCTGGTGGGTATGCTATGGCTTGCAGTGTGGAGTAACTTTTCAGGTCTGGCTAGTAGCAAAGGACTTCAAATTATAAGCCCTATCATATTGTATATCATTCTTATCATTGATCTTGAGTCTCTCTTCAATAAACTTCACATTCAGCAATAACAAAGTCAAAACAAGGAGAATTTTATTTTTTGCCACAAAGTGGGGCCCTGGGAACAGTAAAATGTAGTACATCTGTTTTTACCAAAGTGTTAGTTGCGTGCACAGAGTATTTTATATACATGCAACTAATTGTGCTAAGTAAAATAATATTCTGCTCTGTAACCAGAATATACTGGATTTGCTAAGCATAATAAGCAGTAACTTCCACTAGAATTTTTGCTGAATTCTAATTTTCTTTTAAGATACCTTAATTTTATGATCAGTATATTTGATTTAAAAAGTACAGGCATGAGGTGAATTCCTTTTGTGCATCTTAGCTGACTACTGATGTAATACAATTTAACATCACAAGAGATAGAAAACGGTTTACTAGGAGGAACTATGACAAGTGAAGAGAGTCCATTCTGTACTATAAACTCCTCAATGTATGTATTAATCCCTAGCAATGTAATAATAGCTAATTTTGCTGAAACATAAAAGTTTGTATTTGTGTGTTTTTTTGTTTGTTTTTACTAAATAAGTGATTTCTTCTTATTCATCTTTGCTTATTTAGGTGAATTTGGGGAAGTTTGTAGTGGTCGAATTAAGCTGCCGGGCAAACGGGAGTTTCCTGTTGCAATCAAGACTCTTAAAGTTGGATACACTGATAAACAGAGGAGAGACTTCTTGGGTGAAGCAAGTATAATGGGACAGTTTGACCATCCAAACATCATCCACTTAGAGGGCGTTGTCACAAAAAGTATGCACTGTTATTTAAAATTACAATATGACAAAAGTGAAATATGTGTGTGTCTCCTAGTGTATTACTAATGATATATACATTTACAACTCAGTGCAAAAAGAACTTTCTCATGTTATTTACTGACTACATAAACATCCTTGTGTGAATGAGGTTAGAGGAGAGGTAAAGGCTGAGGATATTGTTTTGTCTTTACTTAGATCAATAGGACTGGTTTGGTCTTTTTGGGATATTGATCATCAAATATCCATCTGCTGCTCACACCTCAGTGGTCTGTACTCCCCATGGGTAACCTCCAATAGGTGAAACTGATAAAAGGAAATAGAGGTATGGGCTATGCCATTTAAGAGCAAACCGTAGGTCAACAAAGCTGTTTGAACTATTATATGTACATGCATAGAGATGCGACTGGTGAAATTCATATTGACCAGTTGATAGCATGCGGAGATAACAAATTGTGGCCTTATATCAAAAGATAACTCAAAGTGGCTGGGAAGTTTTGTAAAGAAATGGATTCACTTGAGCAGAGATAGACTTTGTTATCACCTCACTTATTAGATATTCTTTCTTGGATCAATCCGACTACATGTTATAAGGGTTTTTGATTTCACAGTTTTAATCATCCATGATAGTGCCTGGCTTCTATGGCCCAACCAGATTAGGTTATCTCCTTGTAAATAAGAATTAAAAAAATTAAAAGGGTCAGTGATGGCACATCAGGGGAGGTAAACTTCTAAATAGAAATTGTTGAGAAAAGAAGGGAATATTCGTATATGTATAACAGTGTTATCCAAACATATTTGGGTTACAAAGCAACAACAAATGCATTGTGAAACTGTAATGAGGGCCTAAACTAACTGACAGGAAGTCCATATATAGATAGGAGCAGGGCTCAAAATTTCCACTCGCCACTAGCCAATGGCGAGTGAAAATTTAGCCCTGGAGAGTAGAAATTCAGCCCTGGTGGGTATGTTTTGGCTTGCAGTGGCGAGTAACTTTTCAGGTCTGGCTAGTAACAAAGGACTTAAAATGATAAGTCCTAAATAGTAGTATATAAGGGAGATATCTAGCCAGGGCTACTCAGCTCTCGTTGTGAAGGAGGGTTGTTTTGCTCTTGCCTCCTTTTTAATTACAGCATTGCTAGAGAGAACTGTTTCTGTGCCAGATTTATAATATTTTCTTACACTTTTACTTTGTGCTACATATTGGGCTAATTTGAAAAGTCCTCCAGTTTTGTTATAGCTGGCAACTCAGTATATGGAAGGCATTGTTCATGTCATCTGTGTATCTTTGCAGTACATTTGATCACGCTGTCCCGTTGCTAAGTGTACCGTCCCACAGCCATGTGTCCTGATTCGTGTGCATGGTGTTTATTAGTGTATGGGTTTCCCTTTGCCAGTGCTCTGAGACCAGGCTGCACTATTGTTTTCAATGAGAGACTGTGTTTCAGAGCCTGGTTTGGAGTATCCCTCTATTGGGTCTCTTTCAGGAACATGTTTTATGATTAGATCTTGGACTGTGTTTTCTATACTTTATGTGCTTTTAGGAAGCAACAAATTATATCACTGTTATTAATTTATACCTATTCCCTTCTATTGCCACCCAATTTAGATTAGGAATTTGTCCCCCATGCTGTTGACCAGTGGATATAGATTGCACCAGTTGCAGCCCTGTCTAAGCTTGCATAAAAATTCATAGAGCTATGTTGAGATACATGTTTGCATTTTAATGACATTGTGTGCACCCTGTATATTCCAATATATCCTTACTGAAAATGAGTTTGCTGTTTATTGGCCATTAAAATTATACAATACAATGTTGCATTATAGAACCATGCACACAAATTAACTACAGTGATTATTTTTTTATAAGGTTATCTGCATTGAAGGGCAAAAGGTTTCAGTCATTGTGACTGGAAATGGTTCACAGTTCAAACAATAACAGATACTTCCTCAATCTCCTCAATGGGCTTAAAGGGGTTTATTAGATTGCCATTACTGAAATTAGTTTTATCCAAGCTGATACACTGTGGTGAATATTACTTCTTAAGAGGTGTAAGAGCAAAGTGCCACTCTAAAGCCAGATGTTACTTAAAAATATGACATAAAAGCGAAGCTACTCTTCATTTGTTGAACCCATTGTATGCCAGGGAAGTGGCCAAAGCATTGCTTCACAATGAAATGGAGGCTTCCCTTGCACTCAGAGGGTTAACCAAAGGATTTACCAGGGCACATGTCCTACTCCTTCATACAATATTCAGGTATATATATATATGCAACAGTCAAGTATATCTGCACACTTTTGTGCATTAGAACTCTAGTAGTATGAAGATAAAATTATTAAACGATTCTGTGAAATGTAGTTAGGTTTTTATATTCAGACTGTCAAAGCTTATTTTCTCAAGAGAGGGCAAGAGTTAAATACAGGCCATTATTGTTAGCAAATATAGGCAACTGCAGATGGTATAAAAATAAAGTAAAAGCATTATTAATCAAAAAAGTGACATATTTAGTGTCCTTATTTAAATAAATGTGGGGTATATGTTAATGAATGTGATGTTACTCTCAATGCTGTAAATGGACTATGGGGGAGAGATTCACTAGGGGGGGAGATTCACTAAGTGGTGATAAAGTGAAGATAACTTCTCCAGTTTATCACTTCTCCAGTTCCTGTGTTATTCTGTGGAGCCTATTCACTAAGATCTCCAACGCTGAAAACATCTTAGTGCATAGGCTCCATAGAATAACATAGGAACTGGAGAAGTGATATCACTTTATCACCTCTTTATCACCGCATAGTGAATCTGCCTCTAAGAGGTGATAAAGTGGTGATGACCTCTCCAGTTTATCACTTCTCCAATTCCTAGGTTATTCTATGGAGCCTATAGATTTCTTCAACTCTGGAGATCTTAGTGAATAGGCACCATAGAATAACATAGGAACTGGAGAAGTCTTCAAGAGTTTATCACCTCTTTATCACTGCTTAGTGAATCTCCCCCCCTTGTGAGCCTAGGATTATAGCACCCTCACTCCAGCCTGAAGGGAAGTATGTTGAGTTCAGAATGGTATTCCCTATGAGGCAGTTTTACAAAGCACTACAGTTTTAATTTCCAAGGAAACATATTTACCCTGCACATAAAGTGAAGTGGATTTAACCCCTTGAGTGCCGGAAAGGTATCCAAAGCATTGTGTTGCAATGTGTTGGATAACTCTATGGCACTCCAAAGTTTAAGCCAGCAAACTTACAGAAGCAGATGAAGTACAAAGATCTGGAGAAATTCTGGAACAAACCAAATGTCACTTACAAATAGAAATATGCAGTCTTCTCTATGATGTATTCCTACATTAATAAGTTCTACTGTTAACCCTTTGAGTGCCAGAGGGGTAAGCAACGCATTGTGAAGCAATGTGTTGCGTAGCCCTCTGGCATGCAAAGGGTTAAAGCAGGTCAGATCCTGTCAGAGTTGTGTGCAATGCATTGCATTAAAGGGATAGTAAACTCCAAAAAAAACTGTTCGCGAAATGATAGGAATAATAAAAAAATATGTAATGCCCTTATTCCCATCTCTCAAACCATTATGGTTTGAGAGATGTAAGAAAATAAAGACCTCCGCTCCCTCCCCCTTGTCATGCGTCCGCTGTATATCGGACGTCATGAGATCCTGCTTCCGGGACCAGATGACGGCTCTTCAGGAGCGCTGTCATCTAGATATCTAACTATAATTACTTCATCAGAATGGTCTACAATGTGTGCTTGCAAGCCAGACACACGTTGTAGACCATAGTTATAGTTAGATATCCCTCCTAAAGTCAGATTACGCCTCTGACATCTTTACAGCTCTTCAGGCAGAAAGGGGAGGGAGTGGAGGTCTTTATTTTCTTACATCTCTCAAACCATAAAGGTTTGAGAGACAGGAATGAGGGCAGTAAGTATTTTTTTTATTTTTCCTATCACTTCATCATTTTTTTGGGGAGGTTACTATCCCTTTAATGACTAAGTCATACTAGTAATTGGGAAGATAAGGTACCAGAGCTTTCCATTGAGGAAAAAGCTGTGTAATATCTATATAATTCTATTCAAGCTCATTATCGAAATCTCATTATCTAAAACAGAGATACCCAAATTAAGGCCCGAAGGCCTTGAACATGCTTAGTGCAACGCTTCGTGAAAACTCTGCTTCATTGTAAAAACTTGACCTGCTGTGAACCATAAAAATCCTGACATGATTTTTAGTAATTAATTACACGCTTTATGCTTAGTTTGTAAGTTTATGTAGCAAAATTTTAACTAATATATTAGCCTTGCTATGGACTATATAAAATATCCCAGACAGGACCAAATTTCCCAATAGGCTGAGTAAGCAACTGCTTAGAGCTCCAAGTTAGAGCTATGCTGGCAACACCCATGTTATGCATTGTGGGTATAGCCATAGCAAGCTCAATGTCCCTGCACTGTTTTTTTCAACCACTTTACAGGCTATTATTTAACTCACTGGATGGTAGCAAAATCTCCAACTTATTGCAAAGCAATGCAAGGGGCTCAAGTTTTTTTTCCATTCTTGTTATAGGCCAAGGGTATTTTCTGTACCAGGAAACAGTGAATGGAAATGGGTTCATGTGAGGAATGGTGTATGTCGCCATGGAGGGAGCTAAGGAGGCTTAAAGCTTTGCCTTGCCTAAGGGTGCCTGAGATGTAAATAAGGCCATGATCCCATGTAATCTGTTATTTTGCGCATGCTTGTGTTCAGTGTCTGTACATTATTTAGTAGTATATGGTGCTTCATTAATAATTTTTTCCAGTCTGGCCCTTCAGGAAAAAAAGTTTGGATAACCTTGGTCTAAAAACTCTTACTTTACTGAAAAGCCATTTCAAAGTGCCCTTCTGCTTTCTGGACCGAAGATGTTTATTTGGAACCTTTATTTTGTTTAGCAAATGTGCATCAGTACAACCCACTAGATATTACTGCTGGCCAGAATCTTATACTTAGACAGCAAACTCAGGAAGGTTTTATTATAGTAATTAAGTGACACAAGCAAAGCGAAAAATAAATAAAATCTGTACACTGGGCATGCGAAATAAACTGCTGTACAAAATGACAGTTGACTTATATTTGTAATGACAGGGCAGACAAACATTGCATATGGAGAGACATGTTCCACCTTCATTATTAGCCCTTATTAGCCTGGGTGCTTAATATATTTCTAGCATGCTTTGTGTTTAAATGAATATGTCAGGATGATGTAATAAAGACACTCAGAGTACTTCTGGGGCAACCCAAATGAGACACAGGGGACGAAAACAAATCCCTTTGGTGTAAATTGGAATTGTAACCACTTGAATGCCATAGGGGTCTCCGATGAATTGCGAGGCAAAGCTTTGGAAACTTCTTTAGCATTCAACAGGTTAAAAGACAATTTAATTGAATAGGAATTTGAGGAATTTTTCTTTCCTTCATGGTCTCCAGGTAGCACATGACAGGGAGCCCTGCCACCCCAGGTACAACAGGAAAAACTTTAACAAGGACCTCCCACCCTACCATCCCCAGTGTTTTTCTTATTTTATCCCAGATGAGGTCCAGGTTTGTTATTTTTATTTCAAGACTGCTCTGGGCACCCCTCTTTGCCCTCTGGATGAGTGCCATCATGGCCATTGTCCACTGGGAGGCTAGTTCTCTTTTGACATCCCCTTCTCTTATATAGTCGGGTTTGCTTACATTGAGCCACTGTGGCAAGCTTCTCCTTGATGATACAATGCTATGGTGCAGCTTACAGCAATGGAAAACACACTTCTGTTTCAAGGACCATAAGTGTATTAAGCTTGCAGTTTCTGAACTATCACTACTTTGCCTTTCATCTCTTCTGAAGGGGTGGGATCGCCTTTGATAGAATAGAAGGGAGAAGGGAGTCTCCACCTCAATGACCTTTTTTTCGAATGCCCTGCCCTCCCTGAGGAGGAGACTTTACCCCTATGGTTCCTGTGTTCCACATGGACTAAAACAAATGGATTTAATCATAAGTACAATAAAATGCTCTTTTCCTATGCCTCAAGTTACATACCAGTGGGAAGAAGACTTTGATTCTTCCTAGATATGGGAAAAACATAACTACCGATTCCTGGGTCTTGAGCACCATCCAAGTAGGTTATAAAATCCCCTTCTTCTTTCATCCTTCTTCAAGCTTTGTCACTACTACAGTTCCATCATCTCCATTCATGAATCCTGCATTTCTCTTTCTGATTCAATAGTTCCTAAAAGCCAAAGTTTTACTGTGCCTGTCTAGTTTTTGAAAAAAGGGAGTTATTCTTCATTCTTCCTAGCTCTCAAGCAATTGAAAGATATGTGTCTTTCTAAATCAATCCATTCAGCAAGAGCATTTAAAAATGGAAACCATCAGACAGTACTCATTTTCCAAAAACAAGATGAGATGATGATAATAGAGCTACAGGATGCGTCTCCATATTCCTGTTCATGCCTTTTCCTGACAATATCTATAGCTATCCACACCAGATGGGCTGCAGACCCAGCACTTTCAGTTTGCAGCCCTTCCATTCAGCCTGTGTTCAGTTCCTTGAGTTTTTTTCCAAACTTATGGCTGTTGTAACATTCCATTTGAGTATCCAGGAGTTATCCGTGGTGCCCTATCTGGATGACTGGTTCATCAAAGCCTCCTCTTAACTTCTGGCACAACTACGCTCACAAATGGTGCTCCATTATGAAGATCCAATCTGATTCCAGAACAACGGAAATTATTCCTAGATCTTTGGTTGGATTCTACAGCAAGGAAGACATTTCTATCACCAAAAAAGTGGTTCTGCTTGTGGGTCAAGTCAGTCTCCTCAAAACTGCCCATTTTCTTTCTATTCATCAGCTCATCCTAGAGCTGATGAAAACCTCCTTGGGAGCAGTCCCACAGGCTTGTCTCCACATGAGACCTCTGCAGCAATACATAGTGCTCAATTGGAACAAGGATCCTCAAACACTTAACAAATGTGTTCAGATAAACCCAAGAGTCAAATTCTCCTTACCCTGGTAGGAAAATTTCATTCATTCCAAGGGTCCTCCATGGTACATCAATCACTGGATTATTATAATCACGGATGCTAGCAATTTTATAGAATTTTAGGCTCTCCACTGTAATCCTCCATATTTACTGTTTAAACCAGACTCTTGCAATTAAGCTACCTCCAGAGTTTGCTCCTAAGGTGTAATCTTATTTCCATACAATCAAGACTTTTCTCTTCTTTATTTCTTTGCATCTTCACAGAACACAACAGAAGAGGATCTTCAAAAGCTTGTTAAATGGAATTTACAGTGCTATCTAGGAAGGAAAGTTCTTTCAGAAAATCTCCATTCCTGTTCATCAATTTCTTGTAAAGGCACGAAGGAGTCTAAGTCTACAATATCAAGATGGATATGATCGTTTGTTTCTGAAGCTTATTCAGAACTAGGGAAAACTGCACCAAAACATCTGTGAGCTCATTCCACCAGAACCATCACAGCATCCTGGGCAGAGAAAGCAGAGGCATCTATAGAGTTCACCTGTAAAGCCATAGCTTGGAATAATGTTCACACTTTTGCAAGGCATTATCACATTGACCTTCATGCCTCAGAGACTGACTTTGGTTGCAGTGTCCTCTGGTATTGACTTTTTTGTCTCTCTTAGTGTAATGCCTAGAGACCTTGAATGTTTCCTATCCTTGTTTTATTGGGCCAATTGAAACTTTGACTTTTTCTGCATCAGTTTGGATGTCTGGTCTACTCTTTGTTCACGTTCAGCATTGGGTATGGTATGGTAGGGTGGGAGGGTCATAAAATGTTTCCTGCCCTACCTGGGGGTGCGTAACTTTCTCTCTACTCTTGCTACCAAGGAAGGAAGGAATTTAAACTGATGGGAAAAAATAAATTATTTTTTCCTATCGTCCAGTCCTCTTTAGTAGGAATGGGTGAAACTTTTTGTTTCAAAAGCAAGACACATGAAAAGCAGTACTTCCACCTTCCTCTGTGATTCCTGTTAAAAGTGCCATTTTCCACTTGTTCATTGCATTGAAATCAATGATAATATTGTATCCCTTCCCAAGTGGAGAGTTTCTCCAAAGTTTTTCCCATTCCCAAGTATATAAGAGGGTGTCAGTTTATCACATATTGTAGTCTGTGCTTGGGAGAGCAAGAGAAAGAAAGCTAGTATAGGCAGACAGGCAAAGAGAGGTCATTGGAGTTGCATGATTTTTGGTAGTGACTACCAGTTGTTCTCTGGGTGTGAAGGGAGAAAGAGAGAGATGAAAAATATTTTATGACTGGTAAGTGACAGTCAGACAAACAGATGAAGTGATTCTCCCTATCTGAGCTGGCTGGTTAACTGACCTAAGACTGTATTGAGACTGAGTGATTTCAACACATCCATTCCTACATGCTCAAAAACAAGAGGTACAAGCATACACTGAGGTGAGATTGTGCTGCACCAGCTGTTCTTTGCTTTATCCTTTATTGCAAGCTGTTTTTTGTGAGGGGTGTGAACTACGTTATTATAAAGAGTCTGAACTAGTGGCAAACTTCAGCTGTGATCATTTTATATAGGCAGCTTTAACAATGAAAAATACATTTTATTAAATATACCTGTTAGCTGTTCTATGGTCACGTACTTACTTAAATCCTTATGTCATGTAAATAAACTAGGAGCCAAATATGCCTACAGCATAGTGGAAATATTCATACAAGAATAAAAATATTTTCATATGTTTTATAATAATTTCCATTCATTTTAAAGAGTATAATATTGTATATTGTATTTCATAATGTTCTAATATTTAAAGAACAATCTTTCCAGAAATATTCCTAATGGTTTAGATTTTAACAGTCAAAACCTGTTTTTATGAAAAAGCTTCTTTATTTGTGTCCTCCTTTTCATGTAAATTGAAACAATATTCACATTTTGCAGTGTTATTTTCTTTGTGATCTTGTTAAAGCAGCCACTTGACTTCTAATGTGACTTCTAATTTGCCATGTTATTTGTGTCTTTAATTTCATGCTTCCTGATCTGATGCTAATGTGTTCAACCATTACATACAAACTGCAGCACACAGATCTGGAAAATGAAGTCAACTATAACACTTTTTCAGAATGAGTTCAAGTGATGTTTAGAGAAATTGTAATGGGGGTTTAAAATATTTTAAGTACACTTTAAGGAGTATATTCTATTAAAGCATAATCAAAATTTGCCCTGAAAAAGAGTTGGAAAATTCAAATTGTATATTTTTTGCAACTCTGCCTATTTGAATACTCGAATGTACACTGAATTTTATATTTCTGCATGCATACTAAAATGGACCAAAATGTAAACGGCCATTCTTCTATCACATTGTTTCCGTAAGACCTTTGCAATGCCCCCTTTCTTGCAACTGTCTTTCAGCAGCCCATCTATACAAATAACCCTTCCCTCACTCACACAAGTCTCCCTTAACCCCTCCTTTGTCAGGCAGTGACTGGCATCAGAGGAATTAACTCAACAAACAACAAGCAAACATTGCCCCAACACCCCCTCTAACCTAACTAGGAGCACCATTAACACCTCTGATAGATGGATTGCCTGGGAACTTATTGGAATCAATGTGTGCCAGCTACCATGGCAAATGTAGGGTTAAATCTGTCAAGCATGGTTCAGTCATTGAATATAAGGCAAAAACAAGGAAGTATCCTGATGAGGCCTGATAAGGCCAAAACGTATGTCTGGGGTTGGTTGCTCCTCTTGTACAGAGAGGAATTGCTGACATTTTGTGGCTGGATTGCTTTATAGCAGGACCAGTATGATATGCTTTAGGATATTTCCTCTCTGTGAAAGGCATTAGTGGGCTAAAATAGACTGCACCCTGGGAAGGTTACCACTCCTAGAGAGCCTACAAATTTGCATTGCAGGCTTATTCCAAGCTGAGCGTTTCTGACTCCTGCGTTACATATACAAATTATCCTTGGGTTTAGTCACCCAAAGGTTAATAGGGGAATCCAGCATTGGACCCCTTGCTCACAGCGCTTAGAGACATAAGCTGCCCCTTGCTGATGAGGCCTAACAAGGCTGAAATGTATGATTGGGGTTGGTAGCACCTCTTGTACAGAAATGAATTGCCTGGCACTTTATGACTGGACTGCTGTTATGGCGGGATGAGTATGATGTGATTTAGGATGTTTCCTCTCTGTGAAAGGCACTAGTGGGATAAAATAGACTGTACCCTGGGTAGGACACCACTCCTAAAGAGCCTGCAAATTTGTATTGCAGGCTCATTTTTAGTTGAGCGTTTCTGACTCCTACGTTACATATGCAAATTATCCTTGGGTTTAGTCACCCAAAGGGTAATAGGGGAATCCAGAAGTGGACCCCTTGCTCACAGTGCTTAGAGACATAAGCTGCACCTTGCTGATGAGGCCTAACAAGGTTGAAATGTATGTCTGGGGTTGGCAGCTCCTCTTGTACAGAGAGGAATTGCCTGGCACTTTGTGGCTGGACTGCTGTTATGGCAGGACCAGTATGATGTGATTTAGGATATTTCCTTTCTGTGAAAGGCACTAGGGGGTAAAATAGACTGTACCCTGGGTAGAACACCAACGCCTAGAGAGCCTGCAAATTTGTATTGCAGGCTCATTCCTAGTTGAGCGTTTTTGACTCCTACTTTACATATGCAAATTATCCTTGGGTTTAGTCACCCAAAGGGTAATAGGGGAATCCAGCAGTGGACTCTTTGCTCACAGTGCTTAGAGACATAAGCTGCACCTTGCTGATGAGGCCCAACAAGGTTGAAATGTATGTCTGGGGTTGGCAGCTCCTCTTGTACAGGGAGGAATTGCCTGGCACTTTGTGGCTGGACTGCTGTTATGGCAGGACCAGTATGATGTGATTTAGGATATTTCCTTTCTGTGAAAGGCACTAGGGGGTAAAATAGACTGCACCCTGGGTAGAACACCACTCCTAGAGAGCCTGCAAATTTGTATTGCAGGCTCATTCCTAGTTGAGCGTTTTTGACTCCTACGTTACATATGCAAATTATCCTTGGGTTTAGTCACCCAAAGGGTAATAGGGGAATCCAGCATTGGACCCCTTGCTCACAGTGTTTAGAGACATAAGCTGCACCTTGCTGATGAGACATAACAAGGCTGAAATGTATGATTGGGGTTGGTAGCACCTCTTGTACAGAGAGGAATTACCTGGCACTTTATGGCTGGACTGCTGTTATGGCAGGACCAATATGATGTGATTTAGGATATTTCCTTTCTGTGAAAGGCACTAGTGGGCTAAAATAGACTGTACCCTGGGTAGGACATCACTCCTAGAGAGTCTGCAAATATGTATTGCAGGATTCCAGGCTGAGCATTTCTGACTCCCACAGCACTACTATTATGTGTACCTTGGCCCTGTGCAGTTTTGAAGTGCTTCTACTGCAGCTAGTCATCATGCATCTGAAGTGCTGTTATGTGTCTCCCAATCAGACCTGTGGTTGTGCTTCAGTTGGGATCTCAATTAGGATGTGCCAATATGTGATCCTGCTTTGCCCCGATAACATGTTTTTCACAGAGACTACAGATGGAGAAATGGTTAACTTTTGGACCACCAGTGAAGTATCTACATAGGGAAGATTTCATAGATTGAGAACTTTCTGAGTGACTTCTACTACTATTATTGCTACAGTATCTAGATGTTACAATAGTACTAACAGTAGGTGTTGGACACTAACAGAAGCACTCAAAGCTACGGTTGTGGAGTGATGTTTTGTGTTTCTGAAAATAATGTATGATGTATGTCTCTGACACTGTCATTCTCACTCTCTGCTCAGGCAAATAAAACTATTTAACCCGTCCCTGTCACTGTCAGTGTCACTCTTGACAAATAACACCCACACTTCCTGAAATTGTTTAGAGACAACACTCATTATATCAAGCAGCTCTATCTCCCCCTCTTTGCCAAGATACATCTATAAAGTAGTATAATTTCTAATGTGAAAATGTTAGAAATTTCTGCTTTCCCTTCCAAGGACTGCAGTATTCATAGAACAGTGCATGATAGGCCTTAAACCTGCAGAACCAGCAGCATGTGATAAAGGATAAAGAGCATAGGAGCCAGTGAAGCACCATCACACTTCAGTATACACTTGTCGGTCTTCTCCTTATGAATGTAAGAGTGGGTGTCTGTAAATATTACAGTGCAGGTTGTACCTGTATCTTTGTCTTGGAATTATATGTTCAGCCAGCCGAGGAAAGATAAATTCACCTGCCTGTCTGATGCCATCACTTATCACTTACATCCACACCCAAGGAACAAATGGTCGTGGCTACCACCAATACATATGAAGCAACTCCAGCTCCCTCTTTGCCTGTCAGCCAACACTAGCTAGCATTAACAATTACGCTGCTTTATCTCTCCCCCAAGCACAGACTAACAACAAGCAGCAAATCTGCACACTCCACATTTGGGAAAAATACATTATAATCACTGATTTCATTGCAGCAAAAAAAGAGAAAGAACAAGTTATAACTGCATTTTTGTGGGACTTAAAGGAGCAGTAAACTTTTTTTTATGAAAAAAAACATATTTTATAGAGTATTTCCTGCTGAATAAAACAAGGTTACTCTCATCACTGTCAGATGTTTTATTCAAAATTTATAGCAGTTTAAATAATCAGGAAGTGAATTTACCTTGTTTACTTCCTGATAGTTCTAACTGACAGGAAGTGACAGGCAGTTTCTATCACATTCTATGGAGAACTGTATGTCTCTGATTTTCTGACTTTCCTTTCTATTAGAATCTAACAGGAAATCTAATTAGAATTTGACCACTAGAGGGCACTGCTAATGTAAAAAAAACATGGATTTAAACTGTAATAACTCTGTAAATATAAATCTCTCTGCAGTGGGAGTACCCTTATTTTACTCAATAGGAAATCCCCACAATATATATTTTTTTATAAAAAAAAAGTTTACTGCTGCTTTAAACTTGAAGAAAGGATAGCTGATTTTTCCATGTTTTGTTTTGAGGTGAAAAGTTTCACCATTCCCTAGTCTGACATACAAATGTATCATGGCATATATGTTAGGAACCACTAGATTGTAGCTAACACGCTAAAAAAAACCTATGCTCACATGTGATTTGGTCCATAGTTGCATAAATAGAGGTGGGTACCACAACCACATAAAGAGATTATTCCATTGAGATCCAGTTTCAGGCCTGATTTCTCCACAATTACATGTGAATTGTATACTTAAACTTTTTTTTCCTTCTCTTTATGGTCTGAAAAATATCAGTTTACATAAATGCATACAGTCATTTTTATCTTAGAAAACAAATTTTATAGAATGTAGAGGATCGTTACATGGATATTGCTGCATGGCAATACTGAGAATAAGACATTCCAACACATTTCTTACTAAATGATCTGTGTTTCTATTTTAATATAGGCAAACCAGTAATGATTGTGACAGAATACATGGAAAATGGCTCTCTTGATACATTTCTAAAGGTAAGTCTTTAAATAAATATACAGTACAGTTTTATACTATTATTCAGATGTCACTGGTCCATTTTATTAACTTGAATATCTCTTGATAGGTTTCACTGTCAAGTATACAGTGCATGAAATAACTTTTCAAATAGTCTACCAGAATAATTTGGTGAATTTAACCTTTTCAGTTATCCACAATGCATCGCACCTCCTCTGGCACTCACAGGCTAAAGGATCGATTCTCTTTACCCTGCAAGAAGTACAAATTAAATATTGCAATTTATATAGTTTCATATTTCAGATCTGTTATTCATGCATGATCACTTTGGATGCTTGAGATATCTCAAATGCATTGTAAAGAATCTCTAGTATAAAATGGCAGTAAATGAAATGGCCTTGTAATCAAAGGAGGTTGTCTGTCAGCTATGGGAAGAAAGTTCCAATAGCTTAAAACACTCCCTTTTATTCATAGATCTCCCTGCAGATCTTAGTGATCTGTAGGGTTGGGTGGCATCAGCATCTCACTTGGATATACTCTTTATAGACCACTGAAGAAAAATTTGCAGATGCAGGGCTTCTATGGAGAGGACAGTATTGTTGATAGAGCTCTCAAAAGCATACAGTGAGGCACAGGTATCACATAACCTGATCACAGAGATCTGCACTGTTTAACCCTTTGAGTGCCAGAGGGGTACGCAATGCATTGCGTACCCCTCTGGCACTCAAAGAGTTAACATACAGAATGTGAGAGGCTTCTGGGAATGAACAACAGCACAATGGCCTGTTCTACGGCTAGTCATGCTGTAGGTCTCTAGTGCCATTACAGAGGATAAATTTCCACGTACATATTACACTAATCCTGCCCAAAAGGGCAGTCCAGTTCCAAAATGACAGGCAAGTACCCACTGCACAGGAACACCAGCTAACCCCCGATGTATGTTTCGGCCTAGTTGGGCCTCATCAGGAGGGTGCAGCTGGATTCCCTAGGCACTGAGAGCAAAGAGTTAAAACTGAAATAATTAGCAATGGACTTGTCATAGGTAAAGGGTATGATCCTCCCACATAAACAGACATGTAGATTTTTAGAAAACAGGTCGCAGCTTTATTAAAAATTCTTATATTAACCATACTTTTTTCCATAATAATGTAATTAATTATTATAACTGACAGTCCTTGCCATTGTGATAAGTATTTGAACCAAGCATCGATATCTGAAAAAACACGCAAGGACTAACCGCCCAGCTGTGTCCAGTGGCGTAACAATAGGGGTCGCAGCGGTCGCACCTGCGACCGGGCCCGTCACTCCAGGGGCCAGGCCACCGCCTGCGACCCCCTCGCCCGCAGCAGTCACTTACCTGATCTCCCACTTGGCACTCCGCTGTAGTAATACAGAGCGCTGGGAGATGACATAGTCTACCAGCCTCTGCATTACTACAGCGGCGCGCGGGAGCTCCGGTTGCAGAGATCTGTGCCGAAGGAGGCACAGATCTGTAAAGACACTCCGCTAGACCACCAGGGACTGGAGGTAGGGGCAATGTGAAGATGGGGGCATTGTGGAGATGAAGGGGGCATTGTGGAGATGGAAGGGGCATTGTGGAGATGGAAGGGGGCATTGTGGAGATGAGATGAAGAGGGCATTGTGGAAGGGGAATTGTGGAGATGAAGGGGACATTGTGGAAGAGGGCATTGTGGAGATGAAGGGGGGCATTGTGGAAGACGCATTGTGGAGATGAAGGGGGCACTGTGGAGATGAGATGAAGGGGGCATTGTGGAGATGGAAGGGGCATTGTGGAGATGATATGAAGGGGGCGTTGTGGAGATGAAGGGGGCATTGTGGAAGGGGCATTGTGGAGATGGAGTGGGCAATGTGGATGAGGGGGCCAATGTGGGCGGGGGGGGCCCATGGCAATTCTTGCACAAGGGCCCGGTGGCTTTTAGTTACGCCTCTGGCTGTGTCAAATCCACCCAAACTTCCAACATTAGGGAGGGAAGGGCAGGATGCTGCTCCTATTCCCAACTTCAAAGAATGGCAGACTAATTCCTGCCTCCACTCACATACACCTCCAGCCTGCCTTCTTCCCATATCACTAAGTCGTAGCTCCGGATCCCCCTTCCTCATGACATGCTTCCTCTCCCTGTACATTTCTTTCCTCTCCATGGAAGTCTTGTCATAAGTAAAAGATATGATCATCCAACATAAATCCAGACACATAAATCTGGGAAAAACAGACCACAGCTTTATTTAAAAGTCTTATATTAACCATACTTTTTGCCATAATGATTTCATTAATTATTAAGACTGACAGTTTTTGCCAACGTGATAAGTACTTGAACCAAGCATGGCCAAATTGTCCGGGCTTATGCTAAAAATCCCTACCTCTTCAACATCTTGTACCAAACTCCAAAGGAATTACCCCCCCACTGGCCACACACCTTTGCTTCAATGGGTAATGTCACCCTCCACAAACAAGATACAGGGCAAAATAAATCAACATAAGTTATCGATATCTAAAAAAACAGGCAAGGACCAACCGCCATAGTACTGAAGTTATCAATACTTGACCAGTCGTGCCACTCCCACCAAAGACTATGGCCTGCTTCCCAACTATGTTGAACCCTTCTGCTCAGCCCAGAGTCTTTAGTGAAAACCATGGCACCGACAGGCAAAAAATCACAAAGGAAACATAACCCACAATACCACAAGACACAGGGAGATCTCATACCCAGTACCACTTGAAAAACAAGCAACCAACTATAAAAAACAAAAAAATGTATGACCAAAATTCCTTTAAGTACCCATCCCACATATCCCAGAGCGGGATCTGCTAGTACCCCAGCCAGAACAGAGGATAATACCTATACCTCCATAAAAAACTAGGCCAAGCATGACACACAACAAAATAGGTTGCCAATAGTCTAATTCATTTTCCTCAGTGTATTTATGTTTTTAGTCATCTAGTAGTATCGGAAGAACATGTTACTCCCTTTAGGAAAACCTGGCAAAAACTGCAATCTGAACCTCATTCCAATCGTAAACGGAAAGCCACCAATTATGGCCAACTGCAAACCAAAAACAAATCAGGCAGCTTGCCACATAGAGGAAACCCTATACTGCCCACCAGCAACGCAAACACACCCAGAATATCCCCAAGCCTACCACTCCTGAAAAGGCCCAAACATACCGTCTCAGACCACAACTGCCCATCCACAGTTCTCTAGAGCATAACCACGCCACGATCTGAAACCAGTATCACTTAAAATGTCTATAACCAACACCACTACATCCCCAATCATGGAAGGCCAGTTTAGTCCACCCCCAAGACCCCAAAGACAGCAAATATACCCAAACCAAGGTACACCAGCATAAGGACAAACCAATCAAAATGTTCCATTTAAAGGCACCAACACAGGAAGGAATGTACCCCAGAGGTCCACTAACTCATTGGGAATAAAAGATAAAACACACACAAAAAAGGGGGTGGGGGGCACCAAGCCTTAACCTGACTACAATCACAGGGATCGTCAACTGTCCTACCAGGACAATACACCCTGGGAAACCACAACCCGGCTAAAGGTCAGCACAGAATGAGCTAAGAAGCCCCCCATCTCAATTGATCCAGATAGCCCCCAGAACTGCCAAAGCAGATGTATGAACCCCCTCCACACTCCCCTAATGAGGGGCTTTAAGAAGCGGTCACATAATATCAGATACACCATATCACACTCAAACCCACAACCACAGCAACAACTCCACACTGACCACCTCCCCTGGAATATCAGACAACCCAACCTGAAGTACACCTCAGTTGAAGGATTCTGCAACAAGAAGGTTTTGGACCAAAATATATTAAGGCCAAAAATGGAACAATTCTGGAACAAAAGAGTGTCACATAATTTTTAAAATAATTGATGTCTAAAATGTCTCCAATCATGCCACAATGCGTTGGATACCTCTTTAGCATATATGGGCTGAAAAACCCCTTTCAGTGAGACCATTTAAAGGGAAGTAATGTTTCACAATAAAAGCAGCTGCAATTAATCTTCAGAATATTTGGGTCATGGAGAGTGTTATTTTAATACTATCAGAGATGAAGTTCAAGAATAATTGAATGATAAAGTATCCCTTTTATTGATATAACACTGCTCACCTCAGAGCAGCAAGACTGTCCAGATGGATTGCAGAGAGGGACAATCATCAGTGAGCATAAGGAAAAACCTGAAAAACCTGTCAAGGGGGCATGGTTTTCCTTATGTTCACAGTAAAAAGATTGTCCATTGCTGTGATCTGTCCGGTCAAGAGACCAGATTCCACATCTGAGGAGGTGGCTTACACTAGGTAAAAGGGGTGGAAGGGGGATACTTTATCACTCAATTACTTTGACAGTATTGAAATAACACTCTCCATGGCCCAAATACTATGAAGATTAGTTGGAGCTGCTCTTTTTGTGAAACATTACTATCCCTTTAATATTACTTATGGGACCTCATACAGAAAGCAAGGACAAGCAATGCTGGAGCAAACTAACTGCACCATAGGGGAAACAATTTTAATTCCTAAAATTTCCATTGATTTAAATTGTGATTTTAACCCCTTGAATGCTAGAGAGGTCACCAATGTATTAATACTCTTTAGAATTCAAAAGGTTAAATATACCTTTTAAATTCATGGGAATTTTATCCTTCCCATAGTGCATTTTGTTTGCTCCATAGCTCTCTTCAGCTTCCTGTATACAAACCATTGTGCTGTTTTTTGCCTCAGAACCGCTCTACTTTGGCCTTTACACATATTTCCTTTTGACTTTTTAACTCATCTAAAGAATACTATTTGTTCTCTGGTCTAGAAAAGGATTGTGTTGTTTGAAACAAAAAAGGCCTTTTTCCTACAGCTCAAAGACCATTTTGTAGCCCAGGCATTAAGACATCTGATTCCAATGCAGAACTCTACTTTAGCCATGCATCGTTTGGGGCTTAGTTCCAGTGTTGTTGCCAAGCTTTGCTTTTGTCTCCATGGACTGACTGCAGCATGAGATGTGCAACAGTAACCTAACACCCCATAATTCTTCAAGGAAACCAGTAATCTTGGCTACCTTTTGATTTGCAGACTAAAATACATTCTTCTTCTAATCCTCAGGATCTCAAAGTCAGTTCTCTGGACCACCCCAACAGTACAAGGAAATCCTCTCATGTGCACAGACAAATCTGTGGCTCATTCATTCTTAAACTTCCACCTGTGTTAATAATGGAGCAAGCTGTGCTCTTGTCAGAGTAGTTTTAAATCCTTCTCTATTGTGGTATTCCAAAGACCTGATTTGGGAACCTCAGCTCTAACCCAATATGTATGCATATTTGTACTTATATAGCTCCAACAGGTGTACTTAACACTTTTGAAATTTTCATTTAACCCCTTAAGGACTACATGATGTACTATGACCGTCATGGTCCTTATACCCTTAAGGACCGATGACAGTCATAGTACGTCACGTACTTTTTACTTACATCGCTCCACAGGGAGGGCTGTAAGTAAAAATAGGGCTTAAAATTAGGCCCTGAAGCGGCGTACGGATACACGCAACAGGTCACGTTTACTGGCGCTTCGGCAAGGATCAAAGTGGTCCTTATGGGACAGAAACGTCCCAGGGCCGCTGGTCCTTAAGGGGTTACTATAGAGAGGATAAACAAGTGCAGTGGTTAAGTGGTTATATAGACAATTATCATAAGGGTAACACTAGGTGAGCATACATTAGGATATGAGGTCCCTGGCCATAGATCTTACAGTCTAAGTATAGTATGGGTGACACACCCAGTAGGTAGAGGAGGAAGTGCAATTTTTGACAGTTCATATGAAATAAGGTTTCAGTATTATGGTAGTGATACATTTAAAAGGTGCTCATTTAGCTTGGATTTGAAGTTGTTGAGGGTTGTCAAATGCTGGGTGGTAGGGAATTCAAGCAGTAGAAAGCAGCAAAGGAAAAAGCCTTCAGTCACGATACAGTGATAGATGTTAAATTAGCAGAGAACCATCCACCCTGCGTGGTGCATTTTGAACTTGCAGGTATAGGCAGAATTTCAATGATGAACTATAGAATGGGGGTGAGTGTTTTGGCATACCTTAAAAGTAATGCAGACGATTTGAATGCTATACATTGCTTTTTATGGTTAAGTATTGGTGTGGAGAAGAGAAAGAGTATACTAATGGGCGAGTTAAGAATCAACTAGAGAGGAGAAATATGGGTTGTAGGCAGAGTTGTAGTAGTCCAGGATGGAAAAGATAAGAGCGTACATGATGAAAGTTTATGTTGTAGAGTGAGAAAGAAATGGGAGGATTTGAATCTCTGAGTGTGTTACTTCTAGGATGAAAATATATTTGTTATACAAGGGCAAACTGGAAAAGATTGCTCTAGCTGCCCAGAACTATTGTCCCAATCAGATCAACTTTTGCAACCCAAATAATGAGCTGATTGCATACATATTATTTTTATTGCAAT
This sequence comes from Rhinophrynus dorsalis, assembly GCA_037306005.1. Classification (NCBI taxonomy): domain Eukaryota; kingdom Metazoa; phylum Chordata; class Amphibia; order Anura; family Rhinophrynidae; genus Rhinophrynus; species Rhinophrynus dorsalis. The sequence goes on along the minus strand of CM074718.1, from coordinate 244,790,973 downwards.
AAAGTCATGCTTATTGTACACATTAAATATATTTTATGCATATTGAAACGGCATAAACATTTTAATTAATAGTTATATTTTTAATCCTCAGAAAAACGATGGACAGTTTACTGTAATTCAGCTTGTGGGTATGCTAAGAGGAATTGCATCTGGCATGAAATACCTTTCTGATATGGGATATGTACACAGAGACTTAGCGGCAAGAAACATCCTTATAAACAGCAATTTAGTATGTAAAGTCTCAGATTTTGGTTTGTCTCGTGTTTTGGAAGATGATCCTGAAGCAGCATATACAACCAGGGTAAGTAAACGCATGGTGGGCAGATATCTGAAGTGTCAAATATACTGCTCTGAAAGAGTAACTGTCTGATCAATGCATTAGAAATCCAAATATTGCCAGTGATTTCAAATTGCTGTATATATTTATTAAAAGAGAAATTTTGTGTTTGTTCCAAGACTTTAGTCAGTCTTGTTTGTTATGTCTGTGGTAATTGGTCATGATAGTTGCTGTTAGTTTACTTTAAACTGAAGCAAGCACAGTGCATGAGTCTGCTTTCCCCTTTAAGGATCAGATGGGTGAACCATGCTTTGTGAAGCAATGCATTGCACACCTCTCTGGTTGATAACGAGCTAATATTAGCAGGTGCAGTGGTCAGATTTTGTGTCTTGTGGTCCTGCTACCAACTGTCATGTAAGCCTCCATGGGCATGATATCCAGAAATAATTGAGGATGTTATTTCTTGAACAAAGGCACAAGGACATACATCATAGGAGCCATTAGGATTTTCTTGCAATATTGAGATGTGTGGGGTTATTATTAGGAGATGTTACTTCTCCTTTAAATCACAAGTGCTTCCTTTGTATATTCTGCCTATTTAACATTTTGCCACTGTTTTTCTTGTCTGTAATCTTAAAGGGGAGATGTAGGTATAGGAATAAGTGGCTTCTAAGTTTCTTAACAGATGGACTTAGATAAGTAGGTAGCTGGTATCATATAACAATCTGGTATATCTATATATCCGGGTAGGAGAACCTAGGAACTGCAGCTGTCGAGAAATACAACTGCCATCATCCCCAGCGGAGTGTGCATTACCCCTCTGCCCCTCATAAGGTTAATACTTAGTCCCCCAAATGTTATGATGTTCTCAAATAGGGCTGGGTAAGCAACAGAGAGGGAAGCCTGGCACAGAGGCAGTAGGATGTGACAACAGGAGAGGAGTTAAGTTGGCATGGATAATATCAGAGAGGGTAAGAAGATGTGACATGTGAGATATGGTGGGAGGGAAGTTATAAAACGAAAGCAGGTCAAGAGTGGAGATATGATGGGAGGGAAGGTATACAAGGAAAGCAGGCCAAGAGAGGAGATATGAAGGGAGGGAAGGTATACAAGGAAAGCAGGCCAAGAGTGGAGATATGGTGGGAGGGAAGGTATACAAGGAAAGAAGGTCGAGAGTGGAGATATGGTGGAAGGGAAGGTATAAAAGGAAAGAAGGCCAAAGTGGAGATATGGTGGGAGGGAAGGTATACAAGAAAAGCAGGCCAAGCGTGGAGTTATGATGGGAGGGAAGGTATACAAGAAAAGCAAGCCAAGAGTGGAGATATGATGGGAGGGAAGGTATACAAGAAAAGCAGGCCAAGAGTGGAGATATGATGGGAGGGAAGGTATACAAGAAAAGCAAGCCAAGAGTGGAGATATGATGGGAGGGAAGGTATACAAGAAAAGCAGGCCAAGAGTAGAGATATGATGGGAGGGAAGGTATACAAGGAAAGCAGGCTGAGAATGGAGATATGATGGGAGGGAAGGTATAAAAGGAAAGCAAGCCAAGAGTGGAGATATGATGGGAGGGAAGGCATACAAGGAATGTAGACCAAGAGTGGGGATATGATGGGAGGGAAGGCATACAAGGAAAGCAGGCCGATAGTGGAGATATGATGGGAGGGAAGGTATACAAGGAAAGCAGGCTGAGAGTGGAGATATGATGGGAGGGAAGGTATACAAGGAAAACAGGCCAAGAGAGGAGACATGGTGGGAGGGAGGGTATACAAGAAAAGCAGGCTGAGAGTGGAGATATGATGGGAGGGAAGGTATACAAGGAAAGCAGACCAAGATTGGAGATATGATGGGAGGGAAGGCATACAAGGAATGCAGGCCAAGAGTGGGGATATGATGGTAGGAAAGCATACAAGGAAAGCAGGCAGAGGGTGGAGATATTGATGGGAGGGAAGGTATACAAGGAAAGCAGGCTGAGAGTGGAGATATGATGGGAGGGAAGGTATACAAGGAAAACAGGCCAAGCGAGGAGATATGGTGGGAGGGAGGGTATACAAGAAAAGCAGGCCAAGAGTGGATATATGATGGGAGGGAAGGTATACAAGGAAAGCAGACCAAGAGTATAGATATGACGGGATGAAAACCATACAAGGAAAGCAGGTCCAGAGTGGAGATATGATGGGAGGGAAGGTATACAAGGAAAGCAGACCAAGAGTGGAGATATGATGGGAGGGAAGGTATACAAGGAAAGCAGGCCAAGAGTGGAGATATGGTGTGTGGGAAGGTATACAAGGAAAGCAGGCCGAGAGTGGAGATATGATGGGAGGGAAGGCATACAAGGAAAGCAGGCCGAGAGTGGAGTTATGATGGGAGGGAAGGTATACAATGAAAGTAGGCCAAGAGTTGAGATATGATATGATGTGAGGTTGAAATGGGAAAATGGTATGAGGGTGGAGATAGGGTGACTGACAACATGAAAAAAGAGAGAGAATAAACAGGACAAGAGGGCCAAGAGTGGAGATTTGTCACCACCATTATGGATGGGGGGGGTATACAGGGCAAGCATGGGAAGCCAGTACTCAAGGGATCCTACAGTACAGGGAAGAGAGGAAGGACAGTAGAGCAGGTAAAAGTGTATGAGCTGTGAGTGTACTGCAGTGATTTGGACCAGAATGGTGAGGCAGCATAGCCCCCTATCCAGTCCTACCCAGACCACTGCCCCATGACATGTTGCTTTCACTAAAAAAGATTGGGGCTGAAGCTGGTTACACAGCAGGCTGCAACAGGAAGGCATTAGAATAACCCTCCCTACTGCAGCCTAAGGCCCAATGAGAACTTGGATGTATGGTGCTGTTTGTTTATCCCAAAATTGTCTCAGTTTTTTCTCAATATATCAGTCTCATGCTGTTAAACAATTTGTGAAGCATGTATTCATACGGTACACAATGAAGTTAATTTGCCTTTTAGGTGACATACTTAGTTGACACACCTTATAAATACACATTTAGTTTTTCATATTTTCTCCATTATCTAAATTTCGTCTATATTTCGTCTTAACTCAAGTGGTTTGAGATTCCTTCTGTCCCTTTAAAGGGATAGTAATACTTAAGTATTACTAGTCCCTATATTAAAGTCCTGTTAAAAATAAATGTATTGCCTCCAGTGTCATCTCTCAAACTTTTATGGTTTGAGAGATGATCGCTCCGAAAGTTGCCCTCTCCCTTCCCCGAAGTCAGCGTTCTAGCTGACTGCAGGGAAGCCAGTCATATGACTTTCAGGAGGCTCTCCAGCACAGCCGCAATCGCGTTAATAAAAAAGAAAACTTACACGGAAATGGTCTTCTACATGTGCTTGGTTTGCAAGCACACGTAGAAGACCGTTTTAGTGAAAGATTTTTTTTTTATTAATGTGATCGTGGCTCTGCTGCAGAGCCGCCTGATGATCTATGACCAGATTTCCCTTCAGTCAGCTACAACGCTGACTTCAGGGAAGGGGGAGGGAAAGGGCAAATTTTGGAGCGATCATCTCTCAAGCCATAAAGGTTTGAAAGATGACACTGGGGGCAATACATTTATTTTTAATAGGACTTTACTGTAGGCATTAGTAATACTTATGTATTACTATCCCTTTAAACCTCCCACTGTTGATCAACCGTAACTTCAAATGAGAACATTTGAAGGAGAAGCATTATCAGAGAATGTCAGGTTGGATTTCAGTACCTAACATCACCAGATTAGCAGAAATTGAGAATAAAGACTTGTTACCTTGCCATAACTACACAATAAGCTTGTAAACATGCTTTTTTAACCCTTTAAGGACCATTGGGGCACACACGCATTGCAAATCAATTTGATGCATACCCTAATTGTCTTTAAAGGGGTAATATTTGTAAAGTGAATTAGCGATGTGAGGACAAAAATAAAACATGTATCTGATTCCTTTTCTCCTCCAACCCACCTTTCTGAGTTTTGTCTTATAAAACACATTCCCTTTTAATACGAATGAACCACCATCTTGTACAAAGTGTACAAAAAAGTTATTATGTCTCACTATATTATTTTGCAGGGAGGGAAGATACCAATACGATGGACTGCTCCTGAAGCCATTGCCTTTCGTAAATTTACTTCTGCTAGTGACGTCTGGAGCTATGGAATAGTGATGTGGGAAGTAATGTCTTATGGAGAGAGGCCTTACTGGGAAATGACAAATCAAGATGTAAGTTCCTAGCAAATATGGTATCTGCAAGTGTGATAGAGTTGTGCAAATTATCTTTTAGTGATTTATAGCATTTTCATCAAAATACGCTTTTATAAAAATTCAAAATATAATTGAATACATACCATTGTTTGAAAGTTGGGAGTGCAAAACCATGAATCAATCTATTCCCATAGTGAGTTCCACATCCCTGCACCAAGTTCATAAGTTCTAGTGCTGCCTTTCTGACAAGTCAGATGATGACTTCACAATGCATGCACAGGGTACACATGTGCATCTTCACACAGCTTCAGAAATGGACTCTGTAATCCATATTGTACAACAGCACTGGTTCTTAGGCTAGAGCACACCCAAACATTTGTTTATATATTTTGGGCTTTATGAACAAAAAATATTTGACTGATTATGGAGCAAACCAATAGCACCACAGGGGACACATAAAAATTCCAGTTGATTTAAATGGAGGTTTTAGCCCCATTTCAATCAATGAGAGTTTGGAGACTTTCAAATTCTACTCTACAGTGCAGTTGCTGTAGACTTGTAACACTTTGACTGCAAGATAGGTCTACAACACATTGACATTTATATGATATTTCAAAAGTTCTTGGTATTGAGATCTTGACCCCATCCCAACACCTACAGCTCCAACATGGTTTTGGAGAGTTTTTTTTTTCTTTTAAAGTATTTAGCAAACTGGAGTAGTTTGGAAAATGTAAATTTATCAGGAGACCACTCTATCATTCAGGGTGTTAAAAGACCCAATTAAATGAAATAGGACAGGGGGAATTTTATTTGTTCCTTATGGTGCAGTTGAATTGCTGCAATTTCCTCTGTCAATCATTCTCACTGCCTGTGATAATGATTAGTGATGAGCGAGCACCCCAATGCTCGGGTGTTCGGGTGCTCTAACCGAGCACCCCCTGAGGCTCGAGTGCTCGGCCGAGCACCCGAGCCCCATTGAAGTCAATGGGAGGACTCGAGCATTACACCAGGCACCCCCTGCTCTGATGAGGGGAGGGTGCCTGGTCCATAGGAAAAGGGCAGAAAAGGATGGAAACACCACAGAAATGGTTCAGGGACAGCATAGGGAGGATGTCTGGATGCATCTTGGACTCCAACATCGCTGCTGGGAACGATCTTTCGCCCGTAGTACGCCATTTTTACAGACTGACCATAAAACACACAAAAAGGAAAATAAAAACGACTTTAGGCGAAAAATTGTTACCAAACAATATTTGCTGTATATTTACTTGTATATCATCTGCAAATTCTCCCAAAAATTTCCTTGGTTTTCGGAAGTGAGGCCATGATTAAGAGGGAAACGTGCGCAGAGGCAAATTCTCCCAAAAATTTCCTTGATTTTCAGAACTGAGGCCATGATTAAGAGGGAAACGTGCACAGAGGCAAATTCTCCCAAAAATTTCCTTGATTTTATTGAACTGAGGCCATGATTAAGAGGGAAACGTGCGCTGAGCCGACCATCTAAAACATTATGGGTGAGGGTCTGCTGCAGAGCTGACCATCCTAAACATTATATGCGAAGGCCCGCTAGTGAGCTGACGCTATAAAACATTATATGAGAGGGCCCGCTAGAGAGCTGACCCAATAAAACATTATATGAGAAGGCCCGCTGGTGAGCTGACCTATATAAAAATTGTCAAACAGGGCCCGCTGGTGAGCTGGCCCTATATAAAAATTATATCACAGGGCCCGCTGGTGAGCTGGCCCTATATAAAAATTATATCCCAGGGCATATGGAAGAGGAGGAGGAGGATGAGAAGATTAAGAGTCAACCATATACCCGTTTTTTGGGTGGAAGGGGTGAATGGGAATACAGAGTATTCCCATCATTGTAAATAACATATATAAAGTGAGTTTATGTTCCCCCGGGGCTTTCCTCCAGTGGAGTGGAGAAGTCAGGGGAAATCCAGGCCTTGTTCATTTTTATAAGTGTCAACCTATCAGCATTGTCGGTGGAAAGGCGGATACGCTTATCTGTTATGATGCCACCAGCACCACTAAATACCCGCTCAGACAGAACGCTGGCGGCAGGGCAGGCCAGCACCTCCAAGGCGTAGAGTGCCAGTTCATACCACGTGTCCAGCTTGGACACCCAGTAGTTGTAAGGCACAGAGGGATCATTGAGGACGCTGACACGGTCTGCTACGTACTCCTTCACCATCTTCCAAAACTTTTCCCTCCTTGTGACACTAGGCTGCGCATCAGGGTGAGGGTGCTGGCGGGGTGTCATGAAGGTGTCCCACGCCTTGGAGAGTGTTGCCCTGCCTTTCTCGGAACTGCTGTGTGCTCCCCTTTTCTCCCCTTCTCGGTTGGCCAAGGTAGCACGTACTCTGCCGCCAGCGTTGTCAGATGGAAAATTTTGGAGCAATTTTTCAACAAGAACCTTCTGGTATTGCACCATTTTGCTTGTCCTCTCCACCGGAGGAATGAGAGATGAGAAATTCTCTTTGTAGCGGGGGTCCAGAAGGGTGAACACCCAGTAATCCGTGTTGTCTAAAATGCGTGTAACGCGTGGGTCACGGGAAAGGCAGCCTAACATAAAGTCAGCCATGTGTGCCAGAGTACCAACAGGCAAGATTTCGCTGTCCTCACCAGGAGGATGACTCTCAATCTCCTCATCCTCTTCCTCCTCTTCTGCCCACCCACGCTGAAGAGATGGAACTAAAGTTCCATGGCTACCCTCTGTAGCGGAGACAACCGTGTCTTCCTCCTCCTCCTCCTCCTCCTCCTCCTCCTCCGCCTCCTCCAATTGTCGCTGAGAAGACGAAGTGAGGGTGCTCTGGCTATCACCTTGTGTAAGCTCTTCCTCCCCCATTTCCACCTCTTCCACATGCAAAGCGTCGGTTTTAATTGTGAGCAGCGAGCGTTTCAGTAGACACAGAAGTGGGATGGTTACACTGATAATAGCGTTATCGCCGCTCACCATCTGTGTCGATTCCTCAAAATTGCGTAAAACCTCACAGAGGTCTGACATCCATTCCCACTCCTCACTTCTGATTACAGGAAGTTGAACGGAGAGGCGACGACCGTGTAACAGCTGGTACTCCACTACTGCCCTCTGCTGCTCACAAAGCCGGGCCAACATGTGGAAGGTGGAGTTCCAGCGCGTGCTCACGTCACACAGCAGCCGGTGAGCTGGCAATTGTAAGCGCTGCTGCAGCTTCAACAGGCCGGCTGAAGCTGTTGATGACTTACGGAAATGTGCACACACGCGGCGCACCTTGGTCAAGAGATCATGCACATTGGGGTAGGTTTTTAGAAATCGCTGCACCACTAAATTAAATACATGCGCTAGGCATGGTACGTGTGTGAGCTTGCCGAGCTCCAAAGCCGCCACCAAGTTACGCCCATTATCACACACAACCATGCCTGGTTGCAGGTTGAGTGGCGAGAGCCACTGCTCGGTCTGGTGACTAATCCCCTGCAACAGCTCTGAGGCCGTGTGCTGTTTGTCCCCAAGGCAGATCAGCTTCAGCACGGCCTGTTGACGCTTCCCCACTGCAGTGCTACACTGCTTCCAGCTACTGGCTGATGGGGGAGTGGCGGTGTGTGTAGAGAATTCGGAGGTGGAAACGGAGGAGGAGGAGCCAATAACGTAGGTGCTGGTGGAAACCCTGATGGAGGTAGGGCCCGCAATCCTCGGCGTGGGTAGCACCCGTGCCATCCCAGGGTCCGAGTCGCTCCCAGCCTCCACGACATTCACCCAGTGTGCCGTCAGGGAAATGTAGCGTCCCTGGCCACAAGCACTTGTCCATGTGTCAGTCGTTAAGTGGACCTTCCCAGTAACTGCGTTGGTCAGGGCACGGGTGATGTTACGGGACACATGGTGGTGTAATGCGGGGATGGCACACCGGGAAAAGTAGTGGCGGCTGGGGACCGCGTACCGAGGGACAGCTGCTGCCATCAGGCTGCGGAAGGACTCAGTGTCCACAAGCCTAAATGGCAGCATTTCGATGGCCAGTAATTTGGAAAGGTGTGAGGTTAGTGCTATGGCCTGTGGGTGGGTGGCTGGGTACTTTCTCTTGCGCTCAAATGCCTGGGGTAACGACATTTGGACGCTGTGCTGGGACAGGGAAGTGGATGTGGTCGCTGATGGTGCTTCAGATGCTACAGGTGCAGGGCGGGAGGTATGCGGGCCTGCGCCTTCGACAGGCGATTGGCCGGCACCGAAAACAGGGGAAGAGGAGGCAGTGGTGTGGCCTGCAGACACAGATGGGCGATCCAGGCGTTCCTCCCACTTACTACGGTGCTTGGATGCCATGTGTCGGATCATGCTGGTGGTGGTGAGGTTTCTAGTGTTCATGCCTCGGCTCATTCTGGTGTGGCACAGGTTGCAAACTACAATTCTTTTGTCGTCCGCACTTTCCTTAAAAAAACGCCATACCGCGGAACACCTACCCCTTGGCAAGGTAGATTTACGCAAGGGGGTGCTCCGTGGAACATTTGCGGGCCGGTTTGGTGCGGTCCGCCTTCTTTCTGTAGCCACACCACTGCCTCTTCCAGCCTGTTGCGGTGCTGCAGATGGCTCACCCTCAGGACTGCTGTCATCGCTCGGCTCTACACCTTCCCAGGTGGGGTCAGTCACCTCATCGTCCACCAAGTCCTCCTCCACTTCCTCACTCTGATCATCCTCCTCAAGTCTTGATCCCACCACATACTCAGTCATTGACAACTGTATAACATTCTCCTCAACAAGGTCTTGAGACGGAAATAGTGGTTGATTTAATGGCAACTGTGTCTCATCATCATCATCATCATCCACTACTTCCTTTGACCTTAAATGCCGTTCACATCTGTCATCTTCTTGAGATTGGGTAGCCTCTAGAGGTTGTGAATCAGGGCACAAGATGTCATGTTCCTCTGCAAGCGTGCTTGGAGAGAGGGTCAAATGAAGGATTGGTGATGAGACGAGCTCCTCACTATATCCCAGTGTGGGATCACTTCTTTGACCAGACCGTGTATGGTGGGAGGAAGGATGATCAGAGTGAGGATTATGTTGACCAGACTCTTGGCTACTGAGAGTGAACTTGGTGGAAGACAGGGTGGTGCTTAACCGACTGGAAGCAGTATCAGCTGTCATCCAACCGACCACCTGTTCGCAGTGGTCGGACCTCGAGAGTGATGTCCTGCGACGCCCTGTAAAATTACACATGAAGCTAGGTATGGTGGATGTCTTTCTTTCTTGTGCTCTGGCACCAGGCACAGTTTCTCCGCGTCCTGACCCGCGCCCTGAACTTTCAGGATCACGTCCACTTCCCCGTCCCTTTTTACCCGCCTTCTTCATCTTACACAGAATATGTGACTTTAATATTTGAGTTTGAAAACTTAACAGTATTTCTTATTATTCTGCAACTCTGCAGAGTACACAGAATAGGCTGCTAAACTGCGGTGAAACACACTGAATGGAATATGTGAGTTTAATATTTGAGTTTGAAAACTTAACAGTATTTCTTATTATTCTGCAACTGTACAGAGTACACAGAATAGGCTGTTAAACGGCGGTGAAACACACTGAATGGAATATGTGACTTTAATATTTGAGTTTGAAAACTTAACAGTATTTCTTATTATTCTGCAACTGTACAGAGTACACAGAATAGGCTGTTAAACGGCGGTGAAACACACTGAATGGAATATGTGACTTTAATATTTGAGTTTGAAAACTTAACAGTATTTCTTATTATTCTGCAACTGTACAGAGTACACAGAATAGGCTGTTAAACGGCGGTGAAACACACTGAATGGAATATGTGACTTTAATATTTGAGTTTGAAAACTTAACAGTATTTCTTATTATTCTGCAACTGTACAGAGTACACAGAATAGGCTGTTAAACGGCGGTGAAACACACTGAATGGAATATGTGACTTTAATATTTGAGTTTGAAAACTTAACAGTATTTCTTATTATTCTGCAACTGTACAGAGTACACAGAATAGGCTGCTAAACTGCGGTGAAACACACTGAATGGAATATGTGACTTTAATATTTGAGTTTGAAAACTTAACAGTATTTCTTATTATTCTGCAACTGTACAGAGTACACAGAATAGGCTGTTAAACGGCGGTGAAACACACTGAATGGAATATGTGACTTTAATATTTGAGTTTGAAAACTTAACAGTATTTCTTATTATTCTGCAACTGTACAGAGTACACAGAATAGGCTGCTAAACTGCGGTGAAACACACTGAATGGAATATGTGACTTTAATATTTGAGTTTGAAAACTTAACAGTATTTCTTATTATTCTGCAACTCTGCAGAGTACACAGAAAAGGCTGCTAAACTGCGGTGAAACACACTGAATGGAATATGTGACTTTAATATTTGAGTTTGAAAACTTAACAGTATTTCTTATTATTCTGCAACTCTGCACAGTACACAGAATAGGCTGCTAAACGGCGGTGAAACACACTGAATGGAATATGTGACTTTGATATTTTAGTTTGAAGACTTAACAGTATTTCTTCCTATTCTGCAACTCTGCACAGTACACAGAATAGGCTGCTAAACTGCGGCGAAGCACACTGAATGGAATACGTGACTTTGATATTTTAGTTTGAAGACTTAACAGAATGTGCTCTAATCTGCAACTTTGCACACTAAACAGAATGTGCTCTAATCTGCAACTTTGCACACTAAACAGAATGTGCTCTAATCTGCAACTTTGCACACTAAACAGAATGTGCTCTAATCTGCAACTGTGCACACTAAACAGAATGTGCTCTAATCTGCAACTTTTCACACTAAACAGAATATTTTTTTTTTTTTTTTTTTTTTTTTTTTTTTTTTTTCCCCCCCACACACAATATAACCTGCTGCCCCCACACACAGTAGTCCTAAAAAGGACTTTTGGTTCTTTTTTGTCACAATTTTTGTTTTTTCCTCCCTACACTGCCTTTCCCTTCCTATCCTCAGCTCTCCCTGGCTCAGACTGAGCCGAACTCGATGGTCAGGTGCTATACAGCACCTGACCACGGGTTCTGGCCAGCCAATCAGTGTAATGCCAGCAGCCAACATGGCTGCTGGCATTACACCGATGTCAGAGCCTCCCTGCACGTTTATTGGCTGCGCAGCAGCCGCAAAACGTGCGGGGAGGAGACCCGAACATGGCGGGCGAGCACATGCGGTACTCGTACGAGTACCGCCATGTGCCGAGCAGAGCGATGCTCGAGCCGATCCGAGCATCGGCCGAGCATGCTCGCTCAACACTAATAATGATATTATCATCAGAAAGCTTATCCAAGTTATTCTAACCCCTTGAAGGGTAGAGAGGTCTTCATTGCACTGCATTGTTTAATAATGTATTAAAGACCTCTCTATAGTCCATGGATTTTCATTGATGTTGGTGAGCTTTGATGTCATTTGTCTAATCATGACAGTTGGTGCTGTTACCATACCAACTCCCACCCTTAAAAATTATCTTTGATTAGTTATTTAAGTTTTTATCCCTTCACCTATCCTTCATGTGACATTTCCCCCCTTCCCATTCGCTGATCCAGAAGGATGATTGCCAGAGCTGCAGTTGCCAATGGCAACCATACACAGTTATATCAGCCAGCTGAGGTATCTTCCTGTTCTGGAGTCTTTCAAAGAATCTTGAGCACTAGCTACAACACAGCTAGTGCCAAGGGCTTGTTTATAATATACAGAAACAGAGAAGTGTCTCAACCAGGAAGTCACCATGTAGAGTTAGGGCCATATGTTCAAAGAAGTAGCGAAATAGCTTTTGTCGTTTGTAATGACTTTTCAAAGTACAGTGTTGTTGGGATCATTAATATTTTCAGAGAGTGTCAGTTGTGATTGGAAATATGTCGTTTGTCCTGACTGAAATTGTCATATGGAACGACAAAAAAATGTCTTAACTAACGACAAAAATGTCTCCACTTTTTTTCTTACCGTACAAATTTTGTCTTTTGAAAGACATTTTTTTGTCGTTAGTTACAACAAATTTTCTTTTTCTCTATACGACACTGGAGAATAGTTTAGCCATGCCCTTGCCCCGCCCCTTTGCCCGTCAATTCTGGAGTTGTGTCGTACACAACGGACATTACTAGTTTTTTGTCGTATACTCTATAGAAAATATGCCGTTCATGCATACAATTACTTATTTTTGTCTTTCATACAACATTTTCGTTATCCCTTTGAACATACGGCCCTTAGCATTTCTGTCAAGCTTTATGGAAAGAGAAGGGGCAGATGTCACATAAAGATGAAGGAATGGAGATGCTAAAAATGAACTAACTGGCATATACAGTTTTTAAAAGCAAGAAGAGATCAGTTACATTAAATAACATTACTGTCTGTATAAGATTTTGTGAAAATGTAATATAAAATTCCAGACAGTGAGAGTAATTTGAGGACTGGACAATGACTCGGTCCCGTGTAGCTGGCAAGGAACACTGCTGTAGTGAATTGAATCTCATCTTTATGTAATAACAGGGCACATAAATCAGAAAAACACTTTATTACACACTGCGTGATCTTGAAACAAAAAATCAAAGTGCAATTAAAGATGCTGAAACATGATCCTAAATGTAATTAGCTTGTCTAGAGTAAGAGATGTACCTTTATGCATCATAGAGACTAAAACTGATCACCTAATCAGATGCTGAAACTGATTGCAAGTACATTTCTGAATCAATTGAGGAAACTGTTTATGCACAGCAGAAAGCACAGAAACTACTCCAATAATACAGTAAAAATAGGTAGAAAACAAAAACATAAATAAGAGGAGGAAAAAAAACATGAGCATATCCATATTTATCAGTTTTTCCCTAGAGGGAATGGAATATGTAGTTGTGTTACCTACTGATTTAATGTTCAAAACTACTGGGTTCAGATTCCCCATTTCAATGAACTTTATAACCTTTTAAGGACGAGAGAAAAGTGATGTACATTGCAAATCATTGTGATCCTTCTGGTTAGCAAAAGGTTAATTAAATGACATACAAATGTCAATGTATTGGTGACCTCTCCAGCATGAATGGAGTTAAAATACACATTTAAAGTGGCAGTAAACTTTATTTTATTAAAATATATATAAATATTGCAGTTTTCTTTCCTGCTGAGTAAAATAAAAGTACTCCTGGTAAGAGGTTTTTTACTCTAAAGTTATTACAGTTCAAATTTGTGTTTTTATTTTTTTTTATTAAACTATAAAACTGCATCACAGGAATATAGATTTTGATGGCAGAAAAGAGCCAGTTGGCTCATTCAGTCCGCCCATTTCCCTCTCTCATTGATTGTTGGCTCAGGTCCTCATGACACACCAAAAGCACAGGTGTTATGGATATCCCCGATTAACTACTTAACCCCTTAAGGACCAGATAATGTGCTATGACTGTCACAGTCCTTAAATACTTAAGGAGCAGTGACAGTCATAGCACATCACGTACTTTTTACTTTTAACCGGGAGCGATGTAAGTAAAAAAGGTGCCTAAAATTGACCACTCCAAGACTGGGGCAGTCTCTCTTAGGCTTCAAAGAAGCGCGCTGGTACGTGTAACAGGTCATGTGTACCGGCACGTCAGCAAGGATCAAAACAGTCATTAACGGAAGGTAACGTCCCTGGACTGCTGGTCCTTAAGGGGTTAAGGAATGCTCGCGTGCATAGCTGGCACTTAAGGACCACGGAGCATTTTTTTTTTTTTTGCGGATTGGATTCAGAGCTCCCCAAATGACGTGCAGCCATGCGGGTAGCCCTGAAATACATGACATGCTGGGGCCGTCACTGGCCCTTTAAGGAAGTTTTCACATGATGGTCCTGGTATGTCATTGGACCTTAAGAGGTTAAGCACAGGTGGAACAATCAAAATGACTGAGCCACACCTGTTAACAAGCAGGGATATCATGAAAACCTGCACTGTTGGTGTGCTCTGAGGACTAATATTGAGAAGCACCGACCTATCTAATTTAAAATACACAGTCTTACATAGTCTCAAAATAGACTTATGTCTATCCAAGGCATTTTTAAATACCATAATCATATTTGTTCCTACCACATCTGCTAGGAAGCTGTTCTATGAGACAATCATCCTTTCCAGAAAACAATACTTACATTACTTGTGAGTTTTCCATCCATTAACTTTAGATCATGACCTCTAGTTCGAATATGCTTCTTTAAAAAAAAAAAAAAAAAAGGTTCCCTCCTGAAATGTATTTCTAGTGCATTTGATTTGTCCCAGCATTGCTTCACTTTTGCCTTGGAACATATGGCCCAGTGCATGCTTTAACATTAGGTCATCTTTTACGAGAGTGTTTGTGCATACCTTTATGGTCCGACACTTTACAAATTGAATCAGAACCTATGACTATACAGTAAAGCCACTGTGGTGTTTTGCAGTTAAATCAATGCAATTTTATACTTCCATTTAACTTAATGAGATGTTTTATTTCCTTGTATTACTGCAGCTGGTTTTTGCCACAGAATTCACATCTTTTGCTTTATGTATTAGGTCATATATCCTTTCTCAGATGAATGACAACTTTGGGCATTATTTTCCTTATGTATCAAAATAAACTAGAGCAATTTAGAGCATAAAATAGGGGGAAGTCAATCCTTCCCCAAAATCCCATTGTTTGAAACAGGGTTTTTAACCTGTCTAGAGACCCTTCTAGCATTCAGTATGTTAGATGCTCAAATTAAATCAATGGGAATGTATTTTGTCTATTATGGAGCAGATGGTATACTCCAGAATTGCTCCAATTAGTTTTGATTGATTTGGCCCTATATATTAAGGCATAGTGGCACGCTTCTCGGTTAAAGAATAGGGTGCAAATGAAAAAAGTGGTCTTCATGCTTTGTGAAGCAATGCATAAAGATTTCTCTAGCATTCACAATGTTAAAATACTCATTTTACATCAATGTGAATTTTGGGAATTTTTATGTCTGCTTTGCTGCAGTTGTTTCCTCCACAATTGCTCCACCTTGACTTTATACATATGGGCTACTGACATTAAATAGGTGACCTAGGATAAAAGCATATATTAGTTAATAAATATAGTAAAAAAAACTGTCAAACAGGATGACATGAATGTTAGATCAGGTTTCTTCAGCACGTAATAAACAGAGACCTATGTTCCTTCAGAAATTATATAAAAAGTAGTCAATAATTGTATATTTAATGTTAAAGTATATGATTCGCAAAATTAGTTACAAAATACTGCATCAGGAAGAAGGCAAATCCGGTCCTCAAGTCATAGTTTTATATTTGCATAGTAGTTTAGGTTGAAAAAAGACTTGCGTCCATCAAGTTCAACCCTTATCCTATTCCTGTTTACTGTCATTGATCCAAAAGAAGGCACAAAAACCCTTGATACAGCAATCTAATTTGCTAACAGCAAATGATTTCAGAGTATGTATGCTTCAGTACAGGTGGGTCAGAAAGTAGCTCAGTCTCTTGATCCACCTTTGCTTGAGCTGACTTTAATTGCATTGAACAGTGACTCTTTTTTGCTCCCAGCAGGGGGAGTTGGCCTGCCCCCACTATGCAGCCCGCCCACCACTATCAAAGTCAGAAAAAAACAGAATGGATGCCACTTGCTCCTACACCACAGACAAACACACATGCCCCACTCACACAGCACCAAACACACACACACACACACAAACATGCCCCACTCACACAGCACCAAACACACACACACATGCCCCACTCACACGGCACCAAACACACACATGCCCCACTCACACACACAGCACCACACACACACACACACACACACAGCACTACACACACACACAGCACCACACACACACACACACACACAAAGCCAGAAAGAAATATGGCTGACACACACACACACACAGTCACTCACTCTGATTCCCAGTGGCTTCAGCAGGACCTGTAGTACAGCCACTGAAGGGAAGCTATGGCACTCAAAGGGTTAAGGTAGGCCCTCATTGCTGAATTATTTCTTGACTGTCATCATCTGCCATGCAAGACACAGGACAGACAGCCATCAGCTACACACTTAACCCACTGACTGCCACAGGGTTGTGTATCAAGTTTTACCCCTCAGGGAGTTTGTTCGAACCCCTCACACTGTAAACTTGCATTTCCCTCCCGCTTCTCCTCCTTCCCCAGCCTATTACTAACACTTTTTCACATTTATGGTAAGCCCCGCCCCTTACTTGCAATTAAGCCCCACCTACTTTTAACCCAGATTGCCTCATTTGTCTCTCCACATCAGCACCACAGACGTCCCCTCCAGGGACTCCACAAGTCAAAATTCCCAGGTATGAATATACTTCCCACTCTTATTTAACTCTGACATGCCTCTATATAACTTACCTCATGCACGCATGTGTTTCTGCGCATATATGTTGCGTGTGTGTGTGTGCATCTCTGTTACATATGTGTGTCCATGTGTGCATCTCCGGTGTGTCTGTGTGTGTGCATGTCTTTTGCATGTTTCTGCCATTCACTGTGTGTATGTGTCTGCCTGTGTGTTTCATATGTCTGTGTTTATCAGTTTGTCTACATTTCACACATGTGCGCCCAATGGTCATAACATGACGTGTAACGCCGTCCCACATTGCTAGCACATATATATATATATATATATATATATATATATATATATATATATACACACTACTGATCAAACAATAAATAAAATTGTATACCAGAGAAGTCTCCATTGAATTATTTTAGCGAACTCTCTAGAAAACAAAGGATTAACCATTTGAGTGCCAGAGTGGTACCCAGACCATTGAATGCAATTGGATATATATTTGGCACTCATAGGGTTTTAAAAGCAGTTGCATTATCCTAGTCCAAGTTCCTTGCAGCACTTACATTAATGGTTAATTTATGGCAGTGCAGTGGTCAGAGATGTTGCAAGGCTAGCAACTGAAAATTATCAGACAATCCTTCAGCAGAAATCAGAGCATTTAATAAGACAGAACAATTATGTGTTGTCTGGTGCTAGCTGGGCAGAAATTACACAAGCTTATTATCATTGATGGGAGTGACATGTAATTTCTGCATTGCCAAGATGCTCCATGGGGATGAAAGGGCATCATCGCTGATTCTACGTTTGTTCTCTCTTCTACATTTATAGTAACCAATTAGAGCACAGCACATTGCATAAAAGTGCATACACAGGTATCCCTTATTGTGAATTTTATTAATTGACCCCAGTACCCCAAATTTCCCTTAATCCCTGGCAGAGTCTAAGGAAGCACAGATACAGCTGGCTGGGGATAGCATTGTTTCCCTCAGAAACAGATGAAACAATGCAGTAACTATGGCGGTCTGATGATGAGATGAATGCCTCCCTGCATCTTCACATAACATATCT
Organism: Rhinophrynus dorsalis; assembly: GCA_037306005.1. NCBI lineage: Eukaryota > Metazoa > Chordata > Amphibia > Anura > Rhinophrynidae > Rhinophrynus > Rhinophrynus dorsalis. The sequence goes on along the minus strand of CM074718.1, from coordinate 244,773,157 downwards.
ATATGGGGAGGCAAAGAGCACTGCCACTAATCAATTTTATTAAATGAGGTTGAACAAAAGTTTGCTGTGATATCGGAAATCTATAAGAGAGACCCCAAACCAACTGCACAAAAATCTGTAAATTCACTTTGATTTGAATCAGGCTTTAACCCCTTGAATGCTAGAGATGTCAGCAGGGCTGCCATCAGGACAGTGCAAGAAATTCCCGTGTATGGTGCCCAATCAAGCAGAGGGGTCCTCACAGACCAGTGATGTGGAGGGGAGGGATGTGTCAAATGAGGTCCCAGATGATCAGACTGGTCCACAGTGATTCTGGAGCACCTACTGGTGGACCCCATTTTAACTATATTCTGTAGGTAGCATAGAAGTGATATGCAGTGCAACTCTGTCCTATGTTTCATATTATACCACATTATGGAGCGGTTGTATGGGCTCTGTCTTTGCATACACTTCCAGGTTATAGTGCAATTTCTATGGGTGATGGGGCCCTGGCTTTATGGTTGTACCGAGTGCCAAGATTTCTGATGGTAGCCTTGATCTCCGTCTCATTGCTTTGCAACACCTTGGAGACCTCTCTACTAGCTTTCATTGGTTTAAGCCCCATGTAAATTAAAAGGGATTTTCATTTCCTCCCTATAGTGCACAGTCTTGAGGACCTTATCCACAAAAGAGAAGAGGAGGCATTCTGGAGCAAACCAACTGTGCCATACGAGGCAGGTAAAAATTCCCATTGAGTTAAAGTGGACTTTTAATGTTTTACGCCTTTAATGGCTATGTAGGTCTCAAACACATTGCAAAGCAATGAGTTGGGGATGTGGACCTCTAGCATTCAAACAGTTAAAAGTTCCAATATAGTCAATGGGAATATTAGGAATTATTTTGGCCCCTATGGTGCAGTTCATTTGCTACTGCATTGGTATTTTGTGTATGGGGCACTAAGTCTAAAGATGACTACACAGAACCTTGTATATCAAGGTAACAATTTGTCCAATGGACTGTTGATTGATAGCTGATCTTAGAAACAGCTTTCTTATAATATTAGGGCAAATTGCCTCCCTGCATTAAAGTGACATTAATCAGCAGGCCTAAAAAGTACTATTTGATGTGACAAATGATAGTCCTTATCCTGCATTTTCAAAATACACAAGCACTTGTAATAAAAAACACTTACAGATCCCCCACATGACCAATACCTAATCCTTTAATACTTCAGTTTGAATCCCTGGCAGCTTTCTTTCATAATGTTGATCCCCATGACCTTGTACAATTTAATATTTTGAGCTATTCTCTTGGGGATTAACAATATAAAGGCGGATTTTCTGACTGATCCAAGACTCATTTAAAAATGCTTTATTTTTTCTGCAAGAATATAGTAGCGAGTGATTGAATGTACTCAAGTGTGTTATCAGTTTGCAATTCCTACAAATACTGTATCTATCTGGGAAATACAATGGCTCTTTCTCTCTTTTATGCTATATAATGTAATTACGTGTTTCCTGTTGATAAAGTCTTAACTATTGATTGTGGTATATCTAAACAGTGCTTTTCCTGCTGACAAAAACAAGGCTGCTCCCACTGTGTCATGATGCTTAGTACAAAAATTATAAGATCTCAAGATAAAACCTCTTTCTATTTCACTGCCTAAGTGGACCCTCCATACCTTGATTTTCTTCATATTTGAAATTCTTCATACAAAACTGGTTATATATCATGGTATCCAAAAGCCCAACAGATGTTTAGTTTAGGTGACATTTAAACTTGTATTTCCAGAAGAAGCTTACAATGGTTGAGGATGATAGGAGTTATAGTGCTTAACAGCTGGTGGTCCAACAATTGACCAGCCCTACTCCATAATTTAGCTTTTAAAATGTTGCAGGCCTTGGTGGTGGTGGGGACCGGGGCCAATTAGGTCATTGTGGAATGTTTTGTGCCACAGTAAACAGTGTTATAGAGATGTTTTTACTAAGGAACTGCAAATGCACAGTAGTAAGTAACATAGCACTGGACTATTATACAAACTTTTGCAACTATCGCCATAATAAAGAAAACGATGCCACACTAGTTGCAATGCCACATAAAAACAGACAAGTTAATTGATCTATGTGTATATATATATATATATATATATATATATATATTTATATATATATTTATTTATTTTTTTATGTAAATAAAGGGAATACACATGTACACTACAGTGTGAATAATTTGCAACACATGCATAGCTATAAATCAAGAATTTGCAAACTGAGCCCCCCCCCAGCTGTGGAGGGCTACCATTGTCTGGCTGGTGATGATTGAAATTGTAATACTCTTCAGCTATAGAGCACCATTTTGTGCTTTCCTGTTCTAAATAATAGATGCTTAGATTTATGATGTAGTAGGAAAGCTCTCTAGTCATCAGAGAAGTACTGGTAACTTGTGGCCTGGGGGCATATGCAATCTACTGGCCCCTTTCTACTTTCACTACAGCCTTCTGTCCCAGCCCAGCCCTTATTTTATTTTAAAGGGATAGTAATGTTTCATAGTAAAAGCAGCTCTAATTAGTCATCATAGTATTTGGACTTTGGAGAGTGTTATTTCAATTCTGTCAGCGTTGTAGTTCAAGAGTAACTCAATGATAAATTATCCCCCTCCCTCCCCTTTTACTGATGTAACACTGTTCAGCCAGAGCAGAAGGGAGGTGCCCAGGTAGACTGCAGAGAGGGACAATGTTCAAATAAGATAAGGGAAAAACCTGAAAAACTTGTCAAGGGGGGCAGGGCTTTCATTGTTCTTATAGGAAGAAGATTGTCCCCTTCTGTTATCTGTCTGGTCTATGGACTGGATTTCACATCTGAGAAGAGATGTCTTACACTAGGTAAAAGGGGCGGAAGGGGAAACTTTGCTTGTGAATATCTCTTAAACCATAAAGGTTTGAGCAATAAGATTTGTATTGTTCTTCATGTTTTCTTAATGCCTACAAAATAAAATAAAAATAAAATAAAGTATTACTATGCCTTTGGCTTGATGATGTAAAGTAAGGCAAGTGATACCATGTTACTTACAGTTGAAATGGGACTACACTAGTCATATTACATAACTTATAATTTTATATAAAGTTATAGTAATGATACTAAAGAGTTTACAAGGGAAACGAGTTATGGTACTAGTGCAGCTCCATTTGAATTGTAGCTCTGTGGTATCATTTGCGCAGCTCCATTTCAGTTGTGAGATCTGTGGTATCTGTGGTAAGTCCATTTACAGCAGCAAGTGGGCCAAGGCATATGATTTTACCAATTCCACCGCCTAACCCCCAGGCCAACCCTCCTCTGCTAATAATCTAAAATTCCAATGCCAAATAATATTCTACGTAGCCTAGCAATCATACTGCAGACAAATGTATTCTATTTCATTGCAAGGCATAGCAATTGGAACTTTTATTGGCTGAAGAGGTTTCTCATCACTTCATAAATACATCTCAAAATGTTTAAATCAACAATGCTAATGTCTAACCTGAGTCAACTGCCAACTGTCAGCTAGCTGGAGAACATGATGTGTAAATATGAGTATATGAAAAAAATCAATTTGCCTTTGTTAGGTAATTAAAGCTGTTGAGGAAGGCTACCGTTTGCCAAGTCCCATGGATTGCCCTGCTGCTCTGTATCAGCTCATGTTGGATTGCTGGCAGAAAGACCGAAACAGCAGGCCCAAGTTTGAAGAAATTGTCAGTATGTTGGACAAGTTGATTCGTAATCCAAGCAGTTTGAAGACGCTTGTTAATGCATCAAACAGGTAAAAAAATGCATATTTCACAATTCTAAGCTGTTAATTTTACTGATTGCAGAAAAATATATAAGTGAGAGAGACTAAAACTGAAAGGAATAGTAATACTTAAAATGTAAAAAAAATATGTTGTAGGGTTTATCCCCCTGAGTAAAACAAGGGTACTCCCACTGCTGAAAGGTGTTTCATTCAAAAGTTATTAATTTTCAAAGTTGAATTTTTTAGGTGCAATATCACAGTGGCCTGAAATTTTACAGTGGCGCTGTTGCTGCACGATCCTATGGACAGCTCTGGTCCCGGGACCATAAATCTCCACAGGATGGTGTAGCAACAGCGCCACTGTACAATTTCAGGCCACTGTGATATTGCACCTAAAAAATTCAACTTTGAAAATTAATAACTTTTGAATGAAACACCTTTCAGCAGTGGGAGTACACCTGTTTTACTCAGGGTGATAAACTCTACAACATATTTTTTTTTTTAATTTTAAGTATTACTATCCCTTGAAGGCCATACTCAATAAGAAAGGTGCAATTTTGGAGCAAATGTTCTGCACATACGTGACAATACAAAGTCCCAGTGATTTAAAAGTGTATTTTTAACCCTTTCAGCGCCAGAGGGGTAAGGAATGCATTTAGTACCCCTCTGTCACTGAAAGTGTTAAACACTTAAATGTTAGAGAGGTCACCAATACATTTCAAAGCAAGGCATTTGAGGTCTTTATATGGGTTAAATATTCTATTTAACCCCTTAACGACCCTTGACGGTCATAGTACGTCAAGGGTCGATCTGACTGAATGACCCATGACACACTATGACTGTCATGGAATTCCGGGCTCCCCCTGTGGCTGCACGCCATTCGGGGAGTCCTGAAGCGGATGGAGCAAAAAAAAAATGCTCTGTGGTCCTTAACTGACCGCTCCGCGCCGATCGGCCGGCCGTTAAGGGGTTAAAGGGATAGCAATGTTTCACAATAAAAACAACTCCAATTAATCTTCATAGTATTTGAGCCATGGAGAGTGTTATTTCAATCATGTCAGAGCTGTAGTTCAAGAGTAATTGAATGATAAAGTATCCCCTTCCCGTCCCTTTTACCTAGTGTAAGATGTGGAATCTGGTCCACAGACCAGACAGCTCACAGTCAAGGGACAATCTTTTTACTGTGAGAACAATGAAATACTGCCCCCATTGACAGGTTTTTCCCTTATGCTAATTGAACATTGTCCCTCTCTGAAAGCCATCTAGACATCACCTTGCGGCTCTGAGATGAGCAGGGTTATCATTCAATTACTCTTGAACTACAACTCTGACAGAATTGAAATAACACTCTCCATGGCCCAAATACTATGAAGATTAATTGGAGCTGCTTTTATCATGAAACATTACTATCCTTTTAATCCTTTGAGTATATCCAACATATTGCAGTGGTATTTGTTGGTTACTTCTCTGGAACTCAAAGGGTTCATTTGTATTTCCTAGACCCGTGTTACATTTTGGTCACTAGTTTTCTAAGTTCACCTGCCAATCCTGCAACAGGTGGAACATGATTGAAGGCCATCACACACGAGGATCAGTTAAACAATATTGGCTGATGCTCACATTGTTCAGACATTCATTGAAAGTTGTGTTTAGCATTGTCACTTCCAATATAGCTAGTGGCAAAACCCTGCTGCAACTTTACAGTATATGTAGTTCTGTGTCTACCATGGGACAAGTCTGTGCTTCAATAGATGTGGTCCTGTAGCTACCAGTGCAATGGGACAAGGCTGGGGTGTCAGTGTCTGTTGCAGAAAAAAAACAAAAAAATGTGCTTTTTTGTTGGAATGCCAGCAGAAGATAAATAGCTCAGGTTTTGTTTTTTGTTTTTTTTTCTAAGTTTTCTCTTTTGAGGCAAAGATTTTTGTTACTTGCAATTCCCTGATCTATATACCGTCTCCTAAATTTATCATGTGATCATTATTGTACATGCTATTAAATAATAATATTTCCCAAACACTATCAAGATTACTTATATTGGTTATTTATATTGATGTGGAATATATTTGTAAATAGTAATGACTCCCCCTTAGATGTGTGTTCTCAATGTAAATTAATCCACTTTGGCGACTTTCTCTTTATAATTAAAATCTTCTAATCCTTTTCTCAGTTTTGATACACATCTCTTTACTTTTTCCAGTTCAGTAAAGTGTATTCTCTACTAGTACTTGAGTTCCAACTCTTTCTCTAACAAAGTTTCCTAAAATTGTTTCCCAGTTAGTGTTTGTGGCATGCTTGTTTCTGCAACCCAAATACACACTTTATCTATGTTAAACCTCAGCTGCCACTTATCAACCAAATCACTCAGTGAAATCTTTCTGCAGAAAAAAAATCCTGCGCTGTGTGAATTTTCTTACATAGTTTAATGTCATTTGCAAACCCGAGATATTACTTTCCATACCCACTTTAAGATCATTAATAAGCAAAGCATATTGGACCAAAATGGAACCCTGTGGTACTCCACTTACAACTTTAAACCAGCCAACTTCAAAAGATTCTATTTACAACAATTCTGTATCCAGTCATTTATCCTGTTTTTTATCCAAGTACATACATTGTCTCCCAAGCCAACTCCTTTTAATTTATGTATTTATCTTATGACGCTTTAGCAAAATCGAAGTATAATACAACCTTGACCAGCTTACCACTCACCCTTTCAAAGAATGCAAGTAAATTAGTTTGACATTATCTATCCTTCATAGAACCACAATGACTCTTACTAGTGATATTGATATGGGTAAAGCATGGTACTGTGTTAGCATTATAAAATTCAGGAGGTTAGTAGAGCAAAAATTACACCTTTATTGGATAACTTAGTTGTCTTCAAAGTGTGTATCTTAGAGCCACTCAGCCAATAATTGCATACTTTTTACTATACTAGACTACTGATATTGATAGTCATCAAATAATCCTGAATGCTATCTATTAGTAACAATTCTAGTACCTTACACACTATTGAAGTCATCAGTGATTAATCTGGTATATCTTACAATAAAAGTATGCTTGCAGGCTGCAGCAGTCATTTCTTCTTAATTAGTTTCATAGGGGATTTAATTTGGCAGAGCCGCAGATATCCATCATATAGCAGTTTAGCTTCTCATAGCCTATTGACCAGGGATGCTCAAACAGTTCATTTTTCCGCTCATTCCTACTAATGTCCATTTTAAGTAATTATTTTATAAATTCAGCCTGAAATAGACAATCCATAAAGAAAGACCCCACCCATAGTTCTTTATAGCTATTTAAGTATTTTCCAGTAGTGGAATAACACTGTATTAACAGACCACAGCACATTTTCAATGCAAAAAGCAGATGCATGGATAAGTAATTCTGTTAAACAAGGAACAACTTGTAGGTACAGTTCTCTTTTAAATCCTGTACTATATATTTCCACAAAATGATTGATTAATGGTTCATTATTAAAAAGTATTAGCAACTGATTATGAGGGATTACTGTCTCAAAAATAAATTTGTATGAATTTCATAAAACAAATTTCGTTTGGTACATATACTATACCATGTTTCAAGAAATTCCTTTGTGGGCACTGATTGATGGTTCTCTAAATAATCAGAAGAGGCTGTATGTAAATTCTAAGTGATAAGAAAGAAAAAGAAAGAAAGAATAGAATTGGTTTGCCAAACTAATTTTCTGTATATATATATATATATATATATATATATATATATATATATATGTATATATATATATATATATATATATATATATATGTATGTTATTATGGTACAAATGTAACCATCTTCATTGTACAATTTAATGCAATGCTGTTGGCTGTTGTGTAAGCAAATGCAATTAATGCCTAAAATAAATGAGCATCAATGAAAGGTATTTTGTAGTGTTGAGCGAGCGTGCTCGGCCGATGCTCGGATCGGCTCGAGCATCGCTCTGCTCGGCACATGGCGGTACTCGTCGAGTACCGCCATGTGCTCGCCCGCCATGTTCGGGTGGCGGGGATCTGTGCCGGAAGAGGCACAGATCTGAAGACGCTCCGCTGGACCACCAGGGACTGGAGGTACGGGGGCATTGCGGAGATGAAGGGGGCATTGCGGAGATGAAGGGGGACATTGTGGAAGAGGGGCATAGACTCTATGCCCCTCTTCCACAATGTCCCCCTTCATCTCCGCTATGCCCCTCTTCCACAATGTCCCCCTTCATCTCCTCTATGCCCCTCTTCCACAATGTCCCCCTTCATCTCCGCTATGCCCCTCTTCCACAATGTCCCCCTTCATCTCCTCTATGGCATAGAGGAGATGAAGGGGGACATTGTGGAAGAGGGGCATAGCGGAGATGAAGGGGGACATTGTGGAAGAGGGGCATAGCGGAGATGAAGGGGGACATTGTGGAAGAGGGGCATAGCGGAGATGAAGGGGGCATAGCGGAGATGAAGGGGGACATTGCGGAGATGAAGGGGGCATTCGGAGATGAAGGGGGCATAGCGGAGATGAAGGGGGGCATTGACCAGGCACCCTCCCCTCATCAGAGCAGGGGGTGCCTGGTGTAATGCTCGTGTCGCCCCATTGCATCAGGGGGTGCTCGGTCAGAGCACCCGAGCATCGGGGTGCTCGCTCAACACTAGTTTTGTAAATTCTGGATATATTATATTTAGTCTCATCTTTCAATGCCTTGCTTCATTATGCCATTGTGTTGGATTTGCTGCCAACAATGAAGTGATATACAAGGACAGTTAGATAGTAAATGTCACTATATAGCAAACTGAAAAGGCCTCTTTTATTCTAAAGTAGAAAATCATTCATACTAATAAGTATGTTGCAGTTGGGTTTACACAGTGATTTAAATGTGAACTGTTGATGAAAAGTAATAAGACTGCTATTGCTGTAGACTCAACTCCTCAAGGTCATGTCAAGAAAAAAAGCAAAAGACGAATTATGAGAAATCCATGCTGTAACCTGTGAGTCACAAATAAGATACATATATCTGCTGGCTAGAAATTAATTTATTAATTCAAATTGCCTATACATACTTCTTGAATGAAAAAATAACTTGTCATATCATGGCATTGCTTTGTCAAGTAAAATAAAAATGATATGCTCTTGAATAAGTTTATCAGCTGTATGAAAAGTGGTTTGAAGCCTTGCATACAAGAGCTAATTAAGAAGTTGAGAAAAGGAAAAAAGCTATAGTACATGGATTTTATATAACACTATTACTATTACTGTTGCCTCTTTTGTACTTAAAGTGGTCATTCTTTGGATTTAAGCTATATAAATTAATACTGATCACTCAGTACAATCCCATTTCATGTTTTATCCTTATTCAGAATGTTACTGGAGTATATTTTTTAAAGGGATAGTAATGTTTCATAATAAAAGCAGCTCCAATTAATCATCATAGTATTTGGACTTTGGAGAGTGTTATTTCAATTCTGTCAGAGTTGTAGTTCAAGAGTAATTCAATGACAAAGTGTCCCCCTTCCGCCCCTTTTACTGATGTAACACTGCTCAGCCTGATCAGAAGGGAGGTGCCCAGGTAGACTGCAGAGAGGGACAATCTTCAATTAAGATAAGGGAAAAACCTGAAAAACTTGTCAAGGGGGGCAGGGCTTTCATTGTTCTCATAGGAAGAAGATTGTCCCCTTCTGTTATCTGTCTGGTCTATGGACTGCATTCCACATCTGAGAAGAGATAGCTTACACTAGGTAAAAGGGGCGGGAGGGGGAAACTTTGCTTGTCAATATCTCTCAAACCATAAAGGTTTGAGAGATAAGACATATCATTCTTCATGTTTTTGTAATGCCTACAAAATAAAATAAAGATAAAACGAAGTATTACTATCCCTTTAAAGCAAAACTTTAACAAATCTGGAGCAAAGCAGATTCATAGAAAAAAGAAAAAAAATTGTGGCTGCGACTGGCAGAAATGTTGATCTGCATCAATAAAATGTTTATCACTGATAAAGACCTGTGAGTGCTGCAGTCCTTTCACAAAACCAGATATTCAGCAACACTACAGCACCCAGGAAATTTGAGACCCTGTAAGTGAAAGTGCTTCCATCCACTATCTACTATATATATGACTATCTCTCTCTCCCTCTCTTTCCAAATATTCCTCAGTAGCTGTTACAAATGTCCCACAGGACTCAGTTCTACTGACGATAGCCATCTGAGCCTTCTATATTAGATAGGACAAAATGGTTGCACATATGCTACAACAATTCTGTGAATTTGCAAAAATATTAATGTAATTCACTGTAGAATTACAAGGGCTCATCTCTACTCCTGAATAAAACTTTTCCTAATAAGTATATAAGGATTGTCTAGCAGGTCTCTTTATTGAGAGATGAAAGCAATGATAATAAATTTAGATTTATGTCCATTTCAAGTTTCTTTGAAATAGTGTGAAGGGGGTACAGCAAAACCTCTTTAAGTATATTGTATACTGAACCTGCCTAACACTTACACACAAAGCAACCTCAAGGGGTCAGATATCTTGGTGTTTTGGGGCCATTCCTGTGAGCCTTCATTTACACAATGTACTAACAGGGTACAGTGGAAATAAGGTGCTTATGCTCCACAATCCTCTCCTTAAACAATAAAAGAAAGACACAATGATTCTGGCAAAAAGGAAGTCATTTATTCCCTGAACTTTATAGACTTAGCAATGGTAGACCCCCCCCCAACACACACACACGCGTGGCAGACAGACCTCACCTGCATCTGGCTGCTCTCAGCAGGAGCCCTCCTCTGCTCTACTGCCACTGGGCATGAGGGCCAGGCTGAAACATTTGCCAATCTTCCATCCCACACATCTGATAGCTAGCTAAGCCACCCCTCTCAGCTGCCATTGGAAGAAATGGCTGGGGTATAACCAAGACATCTCTTAGTGCCAATGTCCCTCCCTTCAACCCAAGCACCACAGGCACTAGCCCAAGCTCTCTGCACTCATGCAGCCCTGACCACAAAGTCAGTGGCTGCCGTGGTAAACCATAACCACCCGGTGGACTAGACCTGACCACAAAGTCAGTGCCTTACCAGTCCCAAATCAGTACCATCTGGGTGTTTATCCACAACCCTGGGGTAGACAATGCTGCATTACTGCTGTTACACCCCCCCAATCCTTCTCATATACTTGGGTCCTTAGAGTTTTTCATAGTTGCCATCCTCTGCCAACACCTACCTGAATACTTAAAGGAGTGCTTGAGTAGGGCAAAGAAAAAGGTTAGTTATTCTGAACTGAGCTGACTATCGTTAGCTCTTTGAACTTCCTAAAAAATGTTCCACTATCCAGGCTGATGAAATCAGCAATTAACCACTTATTGCATTCTGGGCCACCCCTTTGTGTATGCGAGGGAATGTGGATGCCAGCATGTGTCATGGGAATTGAAGGGAACATTGTGAGGGGCAGTGGGAATAGGGGAGGCAGTTTCAGGGGGATTATGATAGACATCGTGGAAGTCAGTGGGATTATGGGGCAGTCTGAGCACAAAGAACAGAAAGAAAAGGTTAGCTATTCTGCTGGCCAGCTAAGTTATTTTTGGAGTCCCTGAGAGCAAAGAAGTCCCTTTCTGTTTCTTAGTGCTTGCTCACATTAAAGTTTTGTTCATTGATATTTTCTTTACATAAGCACAGATGCAGCTGCTCCATTACTGAACCTATATATTTGTGTAGGACCTATGATGCTCTGGTGGGTTCAAACATTCTCCTGTGTCACTGTGAAACATTTGATTTAGGTTCTGTCAAGAATCAGTCTCTAAAATAGCAGACACTTTATATATTGGAGCTGTAAATATAATGCAATCAAATATATTACTGTGGTTTTTTTTTGTTTTGTTTTATTCCTGTAGATTAGGTTCTCCAAATTCAATACAGAAAGGCAACTATCAGGGCTGTATTCAGTCAATACTTACCTAAGACAGATTGGTTAATTAAGCATTAATTAGAGAACCTTTGTCTATGCTGCTTTTGAGGCTTGAACTTGAGAAACCTAGCACTAGATCAATATGTCTATAACAATACATCAGACAACTAGAATGTAGCAAAGGTCATAATAGACATACAGCTTTTTCCACTAAGAAACTGATATCTTTGGATTAATTGTAACTATTTGTGAGTCTGTTGGTCTTACATATACTCTTAACATATATCTGATTCATTATAGGGTATCAAATTTACTAGTTGAACATACTCCTCTTGGAACTGGTGCCTACAGATCAGTAAATGAATGGCTTGAAGGAATAAAAATGGGAAGGTATACTGAAACTTTTGTGGAGAATGGTTATAATTCAATGGATGCAGTGACCCAAATGACTTTAGAGTAAGTGAAATCAAAAATGTAATTTAAATCATAAATGGTATGTTGATAAAAAAGTTTGAATTTAAATGCAAATGCAAGGATTTAAGTTCTGTAAGGTATGACCAATTCAAAGTACAACAAAAAAGTATAAAATGAATGATTTAAATGTTTTCTAAATGTATTTTAGTGATGTGTGGCTTATCAAATGCTTATAATGTACTACAGTTATGATTATTATTGTCATTTTGATAGGCAGATTGTCATACCTGGGAACTTTCAAAATGAGCTGACCCTGAGATTGTGTAAATATTAACCCCTAAATTTCCCACAATATAGATTATCCGTGATATATCCCTCATTGCTGTAATCGAAAGTCGCTCCATTCAGCATTCACGGAGACATTAATATACAACAACTTACAGATATCACTTCATAAACACACACAAATGAAGCAGGGCTTCTCCCCCTTTGCCTTTCTGGTACAAGTGGCACCATTTAGAGACTAAACAAGCATTTAACTGGAGCAGAATATATAACAGGTAGCACTGAACTCTCTCACCCTGAGATTTTGGCTCTTCACCCTGAGACCCTGAGATTTGGGCCAAAACCCTGAGTCTCAGGGTCAAACCCTGAGAGTTCCCAGGTATGCAGATTGTGAAAGACAGTAAAATAAAAGGCTTTGATTGGTTGCATTCAGTTTTCCTTCTCCTTATACTGTATACTGCAGTTCTACCTTTTTATAATCATTTTTTTTCTCAGGATCCTAGCCTTCTCTACTATACTTCTATGCCTCCATTATTCTTATTTTGTTATATTTTTGCTTTCTTTTATGTTTTCTTCATCTGTCTGCATGTTTTTCTTTTTCTCTACTTTTCATTAACAAATTCAGAACTGAGGTCTTCATTTATATGGCCTACTCTGAAGTGACATGACCAGGTACAAATAATAATTAGATTCTAGGTTAAGAATCATTAACCAGATTTGGGGCTTGATCAAAATGTTGGAGACGGCTTTTTCTTCTGCTGACGGCATTTTTTCAAGCACAGTAAGCTATTCAAATGATTGTACTGTGAAAAAATACAGGCAAAAAAAGAGCCGTCGTGTGATAAAGTGAAGGGGTGTTTTCATCCATAGCAAATTTTTTCATCCATAGCAAATGATGAAAACACCATAATTTGGAATTCAGATGTCCGTGTTAGCCATGAAGATCCAATAGTAGAGACTCAAGTTATCAATACATCCCAAGTATGAAAAATGTGTCAAAAGTTAGTAGAATTAACCCTATGAGTGCCAGTGGGGCATAATTACCCTGCAGGTATTCATAGGGTTAAGCCAACTAAGCTAAAAAACAACATCCCATTAAAAGTAACACTTACCATTAATCCTGATGTCCAGCCTTCTTTCTTCTCTACAGTCTTTTCTTCTTTCTTCTTGCTGTAAAACAAAATAAATGTATTAATACAATTGCAGACTATAATAATACATAGTTTAACCCCTTGAGTGCCAGAGGGGTACACGTTTCGTACCTCCCTGTCACTCAAAAGGGTTAAAACATGTATTATTGTGCTGTGAATATGCCTCTATTATGCTGTGAATATGCCTCCATTTAGTGCCCATCTTGTTAAAAATGCCATAAATAAATACATAGCTTGTATATTGTTTATGATTCTGCCTCTGTGTGCGGCTGCGGAAGCGGTGGCAGTGGAGACAGTGCTGAGCTGCACAGTCCTCGGTCCTTTCCTGCACATCTAGTCTGCTACAATTTTGAAAGAATAGATCATTCAAACAACATGAGTCCATGCATCCATATATCAAATAAAGGTGGACCTTTTCCATCATACTGTGTTCGATTGATATTTCTATTTTATAATCCTATGGCCAGCACTAAAAATGTTAGAGACTGGGAGGACGAGCGACTGTTGTGCTTAATGGATGCATTTTAGCCCGTTCCGTGGTCTGGGACACCAAACTAGCTTTCTAAACTGCTTATAACCTTCCAAGCTACTAGCAGTTTACCCATTCAGATCTACTACTACCTGCTCTTATGGCAACAACCAAGAAGCAATTTAAATCTGGCAAGACAATTGCCAAAATTACCCAGTTTTTGCTGACGCACTAACATGATCCTAAGTCCACAAGAAGTGCTTTCTTATTGACGACCTCTTTAAAGGATACGTTGATTTCTGGTGATAGAAAACCCATAACATGGTTGGATCATGCTCCTATATATGGATTTCTATGTCTCTGCCCACGTTTGACCCCAGAACTGCCAACTGGAAGCTCAATGGCATGCTTCCACATTGTGGGAAGCTCATAAATGTGTAATTCGGGATGTCTTTATTAAGTAGGGTCCAGACGCAAGAGGGAACGCTTATCCCAACTGAACACCCTTGCTGAGAGAGTGAAGGCCCTGGAGTCCAGACATCAATCGTACCTCTCTGAGGATGACTTTCACCTCTTTAAGTTCACCTGCTCTGATTTAGTACAACTACAGGCAGTCTCAGTCTATAAATCATTTAAATGGATGAGATTCCAGCACAAGCTCCACAGCAACAAGTGTGGGAAGTTGTTGGCCCAGATTATAAGGATTAAACAACGAAAGCAATTCATACATCACATTAGAGATGGAACTAACATGGCTCATAATTCCTTCCCAGCCATGGCAGCAGCCTTCCGCTCCTTTTATAGCGACTGATATAATTTCTCTGATGCTGAACCCTCTTTTGTCTGGGACCCTCCTCTACAGAACAAAAAAAATTCAGGCCTTTTTTGTCCCCCCTCTTCCGTCTCATACACTGGAGCTCCTTGAATCTCCCATCATGTATGAGAAAATCATGAAGGCACTGAAGTTCACTCCAGAGTTGCAAGTGCCCGGCCTCTCTATCTCCTATTATGTTGCTTTTGCAGACCTCACCTCCTTACCTAATCGCAGGAGGTCCCTATCTGCTGAGTGCCCTGGAAGCCCATATTTCAGTGATACTGAAACTGGAGAAGGATCCCTCTCTTTGCAGCTGCTATCAACCCATATCCCTTTTGAACTGCAATATCAAGCTGTATGCTAAAGTTATTGCTAATCATCTGAAATCTTATCTTCCCTTTCACATTCATCACAATCAATCTGATTTTGTCCCTGTCAGTGAAACTAAGGATAATACGATTAAGGTACTTTCCCTCATCTACATGGCTATGCATTCTCTCTCTTCTTGTCTCAGTAGATGACGAGAAGGCCTCTGATGGTCTTGGATGGCCATACCTCTCCCAACTCCTTTGCTACTTAGGGCTGAGCCTGAGTTGCAGGCACAGCCTTCTCAGCCTTTATGCCAAGCCATCGGCGATGGTGGTGGTGAACCGGTTTTTATCCAAATCCTTCCAAATAACGAACGGCACAAGACAGGGTTGTCCCCTGTCCCCCATTATATTTAATCTTGCTTTGGAACCTCTGCGGGCCCTGATTAGGATAGACAATTTTCTCCAAGGTCACCTGACTCATTTTGCTGATGACATGATAGTCACTTTTCTCACAATCGTCCTTGCCACTTTGATGACTGTGCTGGACCGGTACAGTATGATCTCCCAATTCAAAATCAACTATTCTAAGTCAGATATCCTGCCTTTGGGAGTTCCACCTGCCTTGCTAGTTGATCTCCACCGTCGCTTTCCCTTTATTTGGGCTAACATTTCCATTAAATACCTGGGTGTCTTGATCTCTCATCACAGATATGTTTAATTTTCTTGTATTAATATGGTTCTCTGGACTGGATTTATATCCTGGGCTCCTCTAGGCATGGCCACACCCCACTATTCATGTGACCCCACACCCAGTCCATTCACTATTTCTTGGCACAGAAAATACCCTTAGCCTATAATAATCAAGAACCGAAATAAAAGCTTTAACCCCTTGGTTCTAGAGAGATCACCAACACATTGCAGAGCAATCTCTAGCATCCAAGGGGTTAAATAATATCCTGTAAGGGGATATAAAACTGGTGCAGGGACACTGAAATTGCTCTGGCCACACCCACAACACAGAATGTGGGTGTGGCCAGCACAGCTGAAGCTCCCCTCAAAATGTGGAGCTCTAGGCAACTGCCTACTGTGTCTATCAGAAAATCCAGCCTTGATGTGACACTGATTATCTCAGGGATTTCTTAGATAGTTAATGTGTCAGGCAATGTCTGTAAAGGGTAGATTTTTTTCCTTTGCTCCAGAATGACTACAGGGGTGAATACTCCCCAGAGTGAGGAAACAACTGGAGTCCATAAAAAATCATAAATATTTAAGTGAATAATTAGCCTATTCACAATTAGATCTATTATTTATATGGTTTACATAAAGTTCAAATTGTTTTCTTTGATCCTATGCTGTTGTTGTTTTATATCATCTATACTGCTTTGTTTCTTTTCAAACTGCAAAATTAAGATATAACCATTTGATTTCTGAAGAACAGAGCCTTTGTATTTTGATACTTGATAATTGTATTCTTTGCGTTTTCCCCCTTCAGTGACTTGAGAAGATTTGGAGTGACACTGGCTGGCCATCAGAAGAAGATAATGAACAGCATTCAAGAAATGAGAGCTCAGTTATTGAATGGAATGATGCCATTGTAATAGTGTCATTCCACAACCAAGCAAACCTGCACTTTGTTACCTGCCCATAGATTTATAGATACAGATAAAAATGAAATGAAAAAGGGAAGCATAGTGCTATAGAAAACTAAAAATAGCACAATGAACATACAACAGATAACTCAAAATCAGTATTTGACTCAGAATTCCATTTATTTTGTATTTTATTTGTATCATTAGTCTTCATGAGTAACTGAAACATGCATGGGACCTGGAGTTGGATGTAGAGTAAGTGAGGTTAGCCAGTTCTTTGGCTTTTATAACAATGGACTTCCCATGATGCTTTGTATATGAATTGTATATAGCATCTTGATAGTGCTTTCATTGTAGCAGCACGTTAAATTCTTCCAAGGACTTACTTGAATGGATTATTTGCAACAAAGTTTTGTAGCCATGTACAGCCTAGGAAAAAGCTGCAGTTTACTGACATTTACTAAGTCTCAATTGTCTATAAAGGTGTATTGAAGAGCAATATGTTTAGATTTTCTTGATAGTTATTCTGTTTTTGTAAATTAAAATAAATGCTGTTACACAGCATTATGGTATAGAAGCTAATGTATAAACATGTTGCTTGATCAATTGCAAATACAATATATTTATTTTTTGTGTTCTGGATTTCCTATTAGTTTGCTCTCTTGTGAGATTAATACATTATAAAATGAAAATGTATATACTGTACAGTTTCCTACACACCTGGATGCAGTTTTGTGCTGCCACTCTGTCTTCATTTTTTTTCTTATAAACACACATGACAGATTTCAAGATATTTTGAACAAATTAAAAAGGAAAGAAATGAATTAAGATCCCTCTGGATTTCTCCTATTTGCAAGACTCTGAGGTTGATGTACCACTAACAAGAAGAACTGTGGGGTTATGCACTAAGGCGTGATAAATAGGTGATAAAGCGGAGATGAATTCTCAAGTCATATCACTTCTCTAGTTTTTATGTTATTCTATGGGGATCTTAGTGTATACACTCTATAGAATAGCATAGGAACTGGAGAAATGATATCACTGGATATCTCTGCTTTATCACCTCTTTATCACGTCTTAGTGCATCTCCATCCTGGAATACTTCTTAGTGAAACAACTGTACTATAGGAGATAAATAAAAATTAAGCAATGTATTGGATACTTTTCTAGCATTAAAGCAGTTAAATCAAGTCAGAATTTAGGAACTGTTACTTGACCCTTAATGTGCATTTAGTAGGCATCAGAATTGCTTCAGTTCTTCATAGTGCATCAAACTCATTGTCATTTCTGAGGTAAATAATAATTATGCAGAATACAGGGTACATGTATAGAGGCCAATGTGGAGCTATTCCTTGTCATAGAGGGTGAAATGTCATTGTAAGGGAACAAATTTTCATTGTGGGTTGGAGATTAAAAAAATGAAGTAAATCCATCACTTTTTTGAAAATGTGTCATAAAAAAATTAAAAACAGAGGAAAATTAAGAAGTGACTTTTTTTTGCTAATACTCCTTTAAACTGTCTTCTCCAAGCTTAGACAATTTAAATTTTGTTTTTTGTTTTTTTTTTGTTTTTTAAGTACCTTACAATACTAAGGTAGATTAAACCACTCCAACTTTTAAGATTGCTTTTACGTTTGATGGAGACATCAGAATTGAGTGCAAAAAAATACAAGTAAAATGTTTTAGAATTGACAGAACATGCAGTAAATAGTTTTACCAATAACTTACTACAGCCGTTTGAACATCAAGCACAGAATGTTTTAAATAAAAGTTTGGTTGAGATTTTTGCTTCGATTAATACATAGAGTTATTTTCTGTTGGGTGCAGTTCAGCTTCTCTCTTATATTGATTCCACTTCCATTCATGGCTGATATTGTACTTGAAAATGTGAGGTTAAATATTAAAAGAATACCTTGAAGAAGCAGCACATTTTTAAGAAAATAAATATGTTGCAGTGCTTTTCTTGCTGAGAAAAACAAGGATCCTGCTGAGAGATTTTTCATTCATAATGTTTACAGCTTAAACATACTTTTCTTAATCACACTGTTGGTGTGGAATAGGCAATTTATTTTTATAAGCCACTCTATGGGAGAACTTGAGTCAAGCTATGACACTCTGTAATAAGTAGTAGGGACAACACCACCTGTTGACCACAACAGAAAATTGTAACTGAATTAAAATAGTCTAAGTAGAAATAATGTTTGAAGAAAACATTGCTCAGCAATGAGATCACCCATGTTTTACTCAGCAAGAAAAGAATGAAAATATGTAATTTTCATAAAAAGTTTTACTACTTCTTTACTGAAAATGAATAAATGAATGAAAGCTATTATACTGGAAAATAAATGGCATAGAGCTCATGCCCATGGTAATACAACTGTTATTATGGATAAGTGAGCACCACTGAATAATATGGGTTTTTGAAAACCTGAATGTACAAAGCTTGAATCTAAAGCATCATTACCATCTGTAAACCCATATGAATTTCTCCAAAACTAAATCATTCTGCAAATCAGTGTCTGTTGTTTATATTTCCCTTTAGCATTTTTATTATCTACAGTCTTTTCTCCTGTGTCTATGTTAACTGTCAGCAACACAGGAAATATAAAGGCTTCAGAACTGCTCTCAAACCTTTTGTTTGTCTGACTCTACCATGCATGCATCAGACAAGATCAGGCTCCTGAATATGCATTTTGGTTCCACTGACATCACAGAAAATTCTGGCAACCTCCAATACTCATTTTATTACAGTATCAGTAATTGCAATAAGCAACAATTAAAATAACCCAAAGGAATGCAAATTAAAAAAACATACAAACAATGATAAAGGTAAAATACTCTTCTATTGAGTACAATGCAAATTTAAACGTATTTGTATTAATTATATGTTTCCCTAAGGATGAGATCCTATAGATATTATTATTGCTCATTTTACAGAGCAAATAAAATTAACATTCCGACAAGATGCAATTTACAGGTAAATAACTTCCCCCAAATACACAAAACCTACGAAAGTAAATAACATGTAATTTTATGCTAATACTATAATCTTATTTAGAGCCAATTTACTATTTTAGTCCCAAACCTTAAAGGGATAGTAATGTTTCATAATAAAAGCAGCTCTAATTAATCATCATAGTATTTGGACTTTGGAGAGTTGTAGTTCAAGAGTAATTCAATGACAAAGGATCCCCCTGCCCCCCTTTTACTGATGTAACACTGTTCAGCCAGATCAGAAGGGAGGTGCCCAGGTAGACTGCAGAGAGGGACAATGGAAAAATGTGAAAAACTTGTCAAGCTGGGGCAGGGCTTTCATTGTTCTCATAGGAAGAAGATTGTCCCCTTCTGTTTTCTGTCTGGTCTATGGACTGGATTCCACATCTGAGAAGAGATGGCTTACACTAGGTAAAAGGGGAGGGGGGGAAACTTTGCTTGTGAATATCTCTCAAACTGTAAAGGTTTGAGAGATAAGACATATCGTTCTTCATGTTTTTTTAATGCCTACAAAATAAAATAAAGATAAAACAAAGTATTACTATCCCTTTAAGAAGTGTTTGTACATGTAAATTTCTTACAATATATGTGTAATGTACTTGCACTTCTAACTTTCATTTTACAAAGTCTAAAGAACTTATGTATAATATTAGCTGTCTCATTCTGAAAAACAAAATAATATACGTTTTTGAACATACATGACTTAAAATGTTGCATTCTGGAATATAATACTTCTTAATTTGTTTAACAGAATTACTTAACTAGTTAGCAGTCATTTATACATAAGTCTAGTAAAACTATTCAATCTATTTGCATTGATAACTTGCAACAGCTTTCATTCTCCAATTTAAGTCTCTTCTTCCATGGTTGTGCAGTACAATGTTGATGGGGCTGGGAAGTGACATTTGAGAGTCATTACTCATTCAGAGTGTTTAAAGTGCACCTATCACCTTGAATGCTCTTTATTTGTAAACTTCATTCAAAACTACCTATGTGTTATGTTAACCAAAGCTCCAGCAGATGCATAGTTTAGGAGATATTCACACTTTTATTTCTGGAAAATGTGAACATTTTCAGGTACATAGCAGAGCTTCATTGGAATATGAAACATCACTCAAACTTTCATTAGCATATGACAGCACTGAAAAGGCATGATTAGCATATGAAACATCATTGAAAAGCTTAATTAACATATAAAATACCCCTGGTACCACATGATTACCATAATTAGCATACATTAGCATATGGTGGCATGTAGGAACATCTCCTATACTGTACATTTGCTGGTGTTTTGTCTAACATAACACATAAGCAGTTTTTAAATTCAGTTTTCAAATATGCAGACTTGAATTAAGATGAAAGTTCCACTTTAAGTTTATGGGGCTTGATGGAATACTTCATCAACTGTTTTATCTCCAGTATATACACTGTGAAATGGACACACACACAACATACACCCATACACAAAAAGATCTTGTGAAAGCTATTCCTTTGAACTGTTACTAAATACATTTATGAATGCGCATTTGGGCAAGATTGAACTCTGTGAGTTACTCTTCATGTGTATGTGTGTTTGTGTTTGTATGCACGTCCTTTACTTAATCGCAAATAGCTCCACTTCTTAAGTGCATATTACTTAAGTGACAAGGTACCTCATATGTGTCTATATAATACATATGTGTGTATATATATATATATATATATATATATATATATATATATATATATATATATTAAAAAAAAAAATATATATATATATATATATATATATATATTTAATGAAAACACAGTTTAAGCTTTAAAGGAATAGTAATGGATGCAAATAAATGTAGCTCAGATTAATGCATATATATTATGGTAGCACTGTTTATAAATTGTGTCTGACTTGTAGTTCAAAATTAAATCAATTTTAAAATATCCCCTCCCATTCCTTTTACCTCTTGGATGCGCCTCCCCGCAGATGTGGAATCCGGTCGCTTGACCAGACAGCTCACAGTGAGGAACAATCTTCTCACAGTGAACATAATAAAAACCCTACTCGGGCCGTGGCAAAGAAGAGAGGATTTTCATTATGCTCACTGAAGCTTATCCCTCGATGAGAGCTGTCCAGACTGGCTGGGGGAAGTGCATTACGTAGGTAAAAGTGGCAGAAGGGGGATACTTTAAATCTGATTTACTTTTGAACTACAAGTCAGACACGATTTATAAACAGTGCTACATGAACCGTAATAAATGTGCATTCGGAGCTTCATTTATTAGCATCCATTACGATCCCTTTAACAGCTAAGCTATTACAGAAATGCTTTATTGTGCCTGCTCTGTACACCCTGAATAGTATACTACAGACATTTTAGTTATGGTTTCTCTTGCTTGCTTTATGTTTGCCATTTTACATTAAACAGTATGCCTCTATTTGATTTTGATATATTTCTGTATTACCTTCCTTTTTTCCTGAGGCTACTTAAACTTTTTTGATTAGTGTTTTTAGTTTATCTGAAAATCAGATTCACTTTTTATTAGAACTGACAATGGTTTGATGGAACCACAGTAAATTGGGATTATAGAAATAGCAAACATAGAAATATTTTTAAAGTATGTTATTCTTTGATGCAAATTTGAATTATATTTTGCATATAGTTGCAGGAACTGACATTAAAGTCATTTACATTTGATGAAAAGTATTTAAGCACAGACAACATGTACAGTATATTTTAGTTACTCCATCACTCTTAAAATCAATATTTTAGTGATTATGAAAAGTATAATTGACTACAGTGTAGTAGTTTAACCATGCACATTGGGCTGAATTCCATGAAGTTAGTAAATGTTTTCACACTTTTTATCTGAAGATTACTTAACTTCTGGAGGTCAAGAGGGCCTTCATTTAAAAGGTAAACTAAGTTTTATAGAAAATACTCTCCAAGCTACAATAAATGTCATTTTAGTTAAACAGTCACTGGTAGTGAAAGCTTGAACCTAGCAAATCAGAAATATCATGATCCATCTTGCAGAGTTATTCATGAGAAAAGCAATTGCACTACAGAGATCAAATGACATTTCAATTAATTTAAATATAACCCCGTAGAGAAACTGATGTACAACAACAACTTGGAGGAATTCTGGGGCACACCAAACTTGACATGGGGACAAATAAAAGGGCTAGCAATGTTTCACAAAAACAGCAGCCCCAATTAATCTTCATAGTATTTGGGCCATGGAGAATGTTATTTCATACTGCCAGAGTTGTAGTCCAAGAGTAATTGAATGATAAAGTGTCCCCCTCCCGCTCCTTTTACCTTCTGTAAGCCACCTCCCCACAGATGTGGAATCTGGTCCTGGGACCAGACAGCTCACAGCAACGACAATCTTCTTACCGTGAGCATAACGAAAACCCTTCTCCCCTTGACAGATTTTTTCTTATGCTAATTGAAGATTGTCCCTCTCTGTGATCCATCCAGATAGTCTTGGTGCTCTGAGGAGAGCAGTGTTACATCAGTAAAAGGGGAGGGAGGGAAATACTTTATCATTCATTTACTCCTAAACTACAACTCTGACATTACTGAAATAACACCCTCCATACTATGAAGATTAATTGGAGCTGCTTTTAATGTGAAACATTACTATCCCTTTAATATTTACTTTGATTTAAATGGGACTTTTAATTTCTTAAATGCTAGTGAGTTATCCAATGCAATGCAATGCAAATCAATCTGTTGGAGACCTGTCTTGGAATCAAGTACTTAAAAGTCATATTTTAATGAGAGTATGGGATATAGTTATTTATTTGTCCCCTATAGTGAGTGCATTTGCTTGTCTCTGGAATGTCTCTAATTTTTCTTAGTACAACAGTCATATTAACTCATTTGATCAATTAATATATTATATGTGAGTGAACATTGTAAGGGACATGACTAAGTCCTATTCCTCAATCTTTGGAGGCAAACCTCATAAAATGTGCATGCTTAGGGCTAGAAAGTTTCCATGTCATCTGTCAGTCAAGCACAGTGACAGCTCAAATCTTCAAACAATGATTTTGTTGTCAGATGTTATATGGAGAACTTTAGCAATCATTGTGAAACTTTCTTTCAGATTTCACACTGCCTTTCTTTACAGAGACTTCTTTACAATGTTTGCTTCATGAATAATTCAACGCTTACAAAAACAAATTGCCATATTTAACTTTAAGCGATCGTTCAATAATGTTTCCACCTTACCTCTATATAAATTGGATCAAAAGTTAAAAATTCAGCTTTACTCTCCAAGCTAAATGTTAGTTTAGGTAGATATTTACTAACAGTGAGAGCTTGAACACGGCAAGTCAAAAGTGTCATGATCCATTTTTTTTAAATGAGCGCATTTCAAGAATTTTTACATATGTGTTGAACAATGCTGAATGGTTTATAATCAAATACTAGATTTGTTTGAGCTTGTGAGTTAAAGGGATACTATTACTTCAAAATTACTATCCCTCATATTGTAGCCCTTAATAAACTGAGTTAAATGACACCAGTGGCATCTCTCAAACCTTTATGGTTTAAGAGATAGCCACTTTCAAAGTTTCTTCTCCCCTGCTGTCAGCATTCTGCTGCCAGCAGGAGAATCCAGTCTCTGAATCAAGAGGAGGCTCTTCAGCAGAGCCGATATCTCTTTATGGAAGGAAAAATGATTAATTGAAACAGTCTTCTACATGTGCTTGGTAACCGAGCAGACATAGAAGACTGTTTCAATTAATAATTTTTCCTTCCATAACGAGATATTGGCTCTGTTTAAGAGCCTCCGCCTGTCCCGGGACAGGATTCTCCTGCTGGCAGCAGAACGCTGGCAGCAGGGGAGAGGAAACTTTGAAAGCGGCTATCTCTTAAACCATAAAGGTTTGAGAGATGCCGCTGGTGCCATTTAACTCAGTTTATTAAGAGCTACAATATGAGGGATAGTAATTTTGAAGTAACACTTCAGTATTTTACCAGCAGGCTGGTAAAAAAAATTAACTTTGAGTCAGTAATAAGAATTATACAAATAATGAAATGTATGATATCTTTTTCCAGCAATATGTGGAAACCCAGTCACGTATCTTTCAAGCCTGTTTCTGATATATTTCATTCACATACTGAAATTAAATTACATTTTTTTAAGAGAATATTATTTCAGTGCAAAAATAAATCCAAATATGTTTTTGTGGTTTAAATGGTCTTATGGTTGCTTTTTGCATAAAAAAATGGCTTCTTTGATCTGGGTGTGCCAAGGAGTGGGCAATGGGAGGTGCAAGAGTATGAATTTTAGGGCATACCATCCCTCTTATTTCCAGATGAAGAATATAGGGGTATTGTTAAGATGTCATTCACTGAGAAGTTATGTGCTGAATTGTAAGAAGACATCTACAGTATATATTAGCATGAATGCAGGTTTAGTGAAGGTGAATCCTTGTTTTATATTTTCCCCTAACTGAGGATTATATAGTAAGAAGAAATCGAGCAATGCCAGATGAAATCAACTGCATTATAGCAGACAAATCTACATTTGCAAATCGTTCCATTGATTTATATGGAGCTTTTAAGCCTTTGCATGCCAGTGGACTTTATCCATTGAATGCCGTAAACGTATCCAATGCATTGAATTTGTATTTGTCGGTTGGTTTGCCAGGTATAGTTCTTTTGGGGAGATGTATTAAGAAGATGACTTCTTCATTGATATCTCTTCTCCAGTTCCTGTGTTTTTTGATGGAACCTATGCACTAAGATTTTTCAAGCGGGGAGAATATATAGGCTCCATAGAATAACATAGGAAATGAGAGGTTATCTTCACTTTATCACCTTTTTATCACACCTTAGTGCATAACCCCCAGTCCTTCGAAACTCATCATCCTCCCTTGCTCTACCATGACAATATAAAACATTTTTATCTGGTCAAATTTTAATTCAGAAATGTCAGCTTAGCTTCCAAACCTCTTAAGGATGAGAGGGGTGTGCAGTGCATTGCTAAGCAGTGCATTGTATATCAGTGTGTTTCTCCAGTGGGTTCAACTAAACTTTCACTTTTCTGGTCAATTTAAACAAATCTTGGAGATTACATTCTTCCTACCTATAATAAAAAGTCACTTGAAAAAATAGATGTTACATCTTTTTTGGTTTGTTTTTATTTTTTAATCATTGAAACTTTTGATGTATAGAAAATGCAAGAGTTTTAGCTTTTGTATTTAGCAATACTTTAACTAGAGAATACATGTAAAATGAGTGTAAATGTAATGTTACTAAGTTCAATACGATGTCTGCAATGGTTTATATGTGATTCTGATTGCCAAGACGTTGATTACAGCTTAATGAAGATCGAGTGCTTGTTAATAATTGGATGCTAGAGATCATGAACATCCAGGGGGGAGAAGTGGAGGCATTAGCACCCCCCACACTTGCTCAAGGCTAGCACATAACTTCTCACATTGATGTTAGAACCTACCCTGAGTTTGGCTCCACCCCACCCTCAAAAAAAATGTATGTGGAATCCCGTGCCGGATACCAGATTATGAAAAGGACATTTAGAGAGATTTCTGTAGTACAATGAAAAGGTTGTGGTCAAAGCTTCTAATGCTGATGAACTAAGAAGAACTGGAATACATCTAGAGTTGCATCATTGAAGATAAATCATCTCCAACATTTCCATTAATTTTAAAAGGGTGTTTTCAAACTCTGCAAAGCTTCCCAGTGAGATAAAGACCTATATAGGAATAAAAGCATTTGTCCTCTATGGTGCAGATGATTTCCTCTAGAATTGCTCATTCTTAGTACATCAGCCTCTATGTTTATGGAAATAAGTTCAACATATCTGTTTTGCTATAACGGGTGTCTTCAGCTCACTGCAAAGCATTGTAATACAGACTTTTTGGGGCTTATTTACCCTTAACTACCTAGGTCAGATATGCAACTTTTTGTTCTACAGTTTCTGGAGACTAAAACTCCCATGATCCTGAACCAGCCCAACCACTGGCTGGTTGGGGATCATGGGAGTTGTAACCTCCATCAGATGAAAAGACAACCACAATCTTGAACCATATAACAGAACTAATTTAACATGGGGCTAGTGTCTACGATACAGCAGCATAACAATTTTCAATAAAAGTTGGTTAGATATTAGATATCCATTTTAAAATGTCACTGGATGAAACCTTGACTGTAATTATCCAACATTTGTAGAAAGTTTAGCATTGCTGTGATAACTCCTTTGATCCAACCCTGATTGCTGTGTGTGCATTTTTGTTGTGTTCATCTTTTGAGGGGGTTTTTTTTTGTTTGTTTTTTTTTGTAATGTAATATATGAAATGTTCTATTTTTTCAAAAAATAAAAACTTTGAATAACAAACAGAACATGTTGTTTTACACAGTCTTTCCATCCATTATTTGTATTAAGGTTGCAATAAACGAAAGCATAAAAATGAAGCAATATTTATTTTGCCCTGATGAATATCACAGTGTGATAAGAAACTTCCATTGACTTCATTGAAATTAATTTGAATGGGCGCTAAATGAAGTCCATTCTTTTCAATGGAAGACAGGTACACTGTAATATTGTAACTGGTGATGTTGCAGAAAAAAGGCAACGTACTGCCTGATATATCTGTAAAGAAAAAAGCTAGAGGCATTCTATAAATTCAATTATTATATTTAGATTAATTTTAATGTTCTGTTGTTTTTAATGTCTTGAATAGAGGGATGTGCAAGACATTGCTTTGCTTAAAGGGATAGTAATACTTCGTTTTAACTTTATTTTATTTTGTAGGCATTAAAAAAACATGAAGAATGATATAAGTCGTATATATCTAAAACCTTTATGGTTTATGAAACATAGAAACATAGAAGAAACATAGAAGATTGACGGCAGAAAAAGACCACCTGGTCCATCTAGTCTGCCCTTTAGTATTCCTTTATTGTTATCTTAGGATAGATACATGTTTATCCCAGGCATGTTTAAACTGTGTTACTGTGGATTTATCAACCACCTCTGCTGGAAGTTTGTTCCAAGTTTCTACTACTCTTTCAGTGAAATAATATTTTCTAATGTTTTTCTTGATTTTTCCTCCAACTAGCCTCAGATTGTGCCCCCTTGTTCTTGTATTCAGATTCTTATTAATCACACTACCCTCCTGAACCTTGTTCAGTCCTTTAACATATTTAAAGGTTTCAATCATGTCCCCCCTTTCTCTTCTTTCCTCCAGACTATACATATTTAGATCTCTGAGTCGTTCTTGATAAGTTCTATGCTTTAGACCTTCCACCATGAGATATTCACCAGCAAAGTTTCCCCCTCCCGCCCCTTTTACCTAGTGTAAGCCATCTCTTCTCAGATGGGGATCTGGTTGTAAGACCAGACAGATAACAGCAGGGGACAATCTTCTTAAAGTGAAAACAATGAAAGCCCTGCCTCCCTTGACAAGCTTTTCAGCTTTTTCCCTTATCTTAATTGAAGATTGTCCCTCTCTGCAGTCTACCTGGGCACCTCCCTTCTGCTCTGGCTGAGAAGTGTTACATCAGTAAAAGGGGCGGGAGGGCGACACTTTGCTTGTGAATATCTCTTAAACCATAAAGGTTTGAGAGATAAGACTTATATCATTCTTCATGTTTTTTTAATGCCTACAAAATAAAATAAAGTTAAAACGAAGTATTACTATCCCTTTAAAGTGTTCAATTGAATTGGACTAATGTACCTACCAAATTTGTCAATATCCTCCCCAAACCAGAAAAGGACTATACACACAAAACTAAAGAGAAGGAATTCTGGAGCAGACCATTATGAGCAAGTGAAAATCCCCTGTGGTTGGAATGGGTCTTCAGTACTAGAGGTGCATTCACTTCATTTAAATCCTACATCATGTGCCACTGGGGGAGACTCACTAAACGGTGATAAAGACGTGATAAACTGGAGATAACTTCTCCAGTTTATCACTTCTACAATTCCTATATTATTTTATGGAGCCTATGAACTAAGATTTCATCAACTTCGCAGAGCTTAGTGAATAGGCTCCATAGAATAACATAGGAACTGGAGAAGTGATAAACTGGATAAGTCATCTCCAATTTATCACCTCTTTATCACCGCTTAGTGAATCTCCCCCAAGAACGTCATACTTGTCTGAGTGCGAAACCAGCTTAGGGATATATTACGAACAGAACCCTTGCCACGATTTGTTTTGGTATTTTTCAGTGTCACTGTATGTTCTTCTAACCCCATTTCCCCCCTTGTTGAATAGCTCAGTGGAACATTTTGGCATTAAATAAAGAAAAATAAGAAGGCATGAAAATATGTGTTCACTGTAGTAAATGTACTTTAATGCTTTGGCTATGCCGGAATACAAATATCTTCGGCTATATTATAGATATGCTCTGCTAGTTATATATTCTGATTGGGATTCTACGGTATGTTAAATGGCAAATTTCAAAGGCTTATAATGTTTGATCTATTTGACAAATAAAGCTGAAGTCTGGAAATAAAGGAGGAAATGCCAGTTCACATACATCCAACAAACTTCATACAAATCCATTTGGTAAGAAAAAAATGTGAGATCGCCCACCAAAAATTGTCCTTTTCCATTGTGGTTTCATACTATACTATTTCATTATACATATAATATGTTACATATAAAAAACATATATGATTACTCTGAGTGAAAGTTGTTATTCTGTGACTGGAAAGTACCTAAGGGAGTACTCTAGTGGTTGTGGTTAATGCTTGCTTATTTATAATTACCAGGGCTCAAAATTTCCACTCACCACTAGCCAATGGTGAGTGAAAATTTAGCCCTGACTAGTAGAAATTCAGCCCTGGTGGGTATGTTTTGGCTTGCAGTGGCAAGCAACTTTTCAGGTCTGGCTAGCAGCAAAGGACTTCCAATTTAAGCCCTGATAATTACATGAAAAATAGAGAGAGACATGTGACGTCCTAGTGTATTTTCCTTAATGAAGTAATATTTAAACTTTTGTGTGCCTTGCAATGTGTTGTGTATCCCTCGGGCACTCAAACGGTTAATATATATAACAGAAACAAGGAAATTGACCTCAAACTTTTGATCAGTAGTTTACAATACTGTTGCTTTTAATACCCACATTTTAGCTAAATTACACTTTTCCAGTAGAGGTTTTGGTTTCAAAGTTTGGCAAAAAATATGGTAAAGCTTCCCTATCATGTGAATAATCCTATATAATAATTCGCTAAGATGTTTGTCAGAAGCCGTCATGTATTAGAGACTGCCGAGCGCACAGAATGCTGGGAGTTCTGTGCTGGGAGCATTCTGTGCTTTAGGGCAGTCTCTACAGTGCATGACTGCGTCAGCGGCAGGACGCAGAGCAGGACCGACCTCTTAACCCTTTGAGTGCCGGAGGTGTACGCACCGCATTGCAAAGCAATGCGTTGCGTTCCCATCTGGCACTCAAAGGGTTAACATCACCCAGACCTTGGCCCGTGTACATGGGCTTTTACACTAGTAATATAATATTGCCATAACATATTTTATTTATTTAGAAAATGTTTTACCAGGAAGAAAACATTGAGATTTCTCTCATTTTCAAGTATGTCCTGGGTTACATATTTACACAAATTGAGTAACATTATATATTACATATTATTATAAATACATACACATATAAATATACTGCTGCTGCTATTGTGGCACCTCTGATATGTTGATGGTGTATCTCCCAATCAAACCTATGGATGCACATCAGGTGGGATCTGAATGAGGCTGTGCCTGCTTTTGATCCTGCTTCCCCCTGCTCACATGCTTTTACACAGACAACAGATATCAACATGTTTAGTTTTTGGTGAAAAAACTGTTTTGAAAGCAATAATTTACACAGTTCTTCCACTATGTACTGCCAACCCACACTTATTGAGTTGTTAGAAAAGAGTCAAAACATGCACACAATAATCCAAAAGTATGCCTGTGGAATGGTATACTTGCAAGTTGAATAAAGTATAGTATAGTGGTTAAAGTATCTCTATACTGTAAATTTTATAGACTGAGGGGTTCCCGAAGGACTACTACTACAGGGGCTATATAATGAAGCTGTACTAGCAGCAGCTGTCAATGGCTCTGCACTTCCACCTACTCCATGTGGCTGCTTTCTCGACAATAGTGTATGTAGTTAGTTAAGGGTTGGAGTTAGAAGTAGTAAAGAGGATAATTATTTATTTTCAGGTATCTACTTTTCCAAACTCAGACTTTCCAGCTGATCACTTATAGTGTTTATAAATAAGCATCGTGCTCCTTTTCAATCATGGAAGGTTGAGCCTTTTCCTTTCATCCAATTTTATGGCCATGTCATTGTATTTCTGACTCTCTACTTCATCTGTATCAGAAGAAGGGGAGCTTGGTAGTGGTATAGGGCTTACAGAAGTTGCATTGTTTTCCATAGAGATGTATTGTTTTTTTCTGCACTCAAACTGCTTATAAAAGGCTACTTCAACAAGCTGAGGCTGCAGAATGAAAAAAGACAATTCAGCTGCAGAAGCATGTCAAAAAAAGTATCTTTTGGAGTAATATGACAGTGGCAGATAACTTTTTCTTCAAAGTCCCATGATTTTGCTTTGAGGTCTATAGCATTTTATTCTGGCTCTGAGATTTGGCCAATGCTGGTTAAAATAGATGCACTTTGGTTATCAGGTTATAGTATGATTGGTAAAAAATATAGTCAAAATGGCTCCCAATGCTCCCAAAGGACCAACCAACTGTAATGGAATATTTACATTTATTTGATCATGGTACTATCAGCAAAAGTTGTCTCTGCCTCACTCCATTATGACTGAAAGCCCTCAAAGACGTATGTTATCAGTGTTATCAGACTACCCTTCCAGTCCTATATATTTTATGTGCTTCTTGGAGCCCAAAACGCTATTCAACGTGCAAGCTTACTATTCCACAGGAGTACATTTGGATTATTTTTGTGAACGTTTTGACTTCTTTCTAAGAACTCAGTAAGTGTGGGATGGCATTGGCAGTACACAGTGGAAGAACTGTGTAATTTATGCTTTATGTGTGAGCTCTCTCTGAAGCTTGTCATCTACAACAACAAACTCAAAGTAATACTTCTCCAACAGGAGACATAGGTGTAATTTCAAATGGATATATTGGCACACTCATTGACACATTGACAGTGCTGCTGTTATGTATCCCAGAGCCCCAGGAACTGCTGCTGCTAGTTGTGTCACCTCTGAAATGTTGATGGTGCATCTCCCGATCAGACCTGTGATTGTACTTCAGGTAGAATATCAGTGAGGCTGTACCTAGATGTGATTCTTGTTTTCCCGTGCTCACATGCTTCTACAAAGACAACAGACAGCAACATGTTTAGCTTTTTGTATAGTGACCAAAGCTTCTCCATACTGTAGACTTCATAGTCTGAGGGGTTTGTGACTGGGTACTTCTACTAGGGGTTAAATATTGCAAATATGCTAATTGATATCAAAGGTGCAGCACTTCCAAAAGCAACAGAAGCACTCATCATAACTAAGGTTGTGGATGTTGATGACCTGTGTTGCTGATTACTTTGTGTGAGTGTCTGTGTGGGGGTTGGACTTAAAAGCAGTGACTGTACGGCTGCTGATGATGATGACTGACAGGATGATTGTGTATTTCAGGCATCTTTACTTGGCTAGAGCTTGACTTTCCTGTTGCAGGGATATACTCTAAATCAACATCATCATCAATAATTAGGTCATCCTTATCATTGGCTGCTGCTACTTCCCCACTAGTCTTATATTCTTCCAGGCTATTTGAAATCTCAATTTCTTTTTACTTTACCCATTAGAGAGGTTTTCAGTACATTCTTCATTACTTTGACGACTGGCATTTTTACTCCCAATGACAGGCATTGAAGTTGGTTGAACTGCTACACCTTCCGTGATTTTGTCATCAACACTAGAATGAGGCCTGTTGTCATCTTCAGTGTTCTTAGATAGTTTATTAAAGTAAATAGTGGTGGTGGAGCTTTTTATACATACCAGAACTGATTGTGTGTGATGTTTCACCCTTTACAAAATACTCTTCTGTTGGCCTCAGTCACAGCTCATGTCAGAGTCTCTGTCACCTGTCAGTCAAACAATTTTTAATTGTTTTAATTTATATATATATATATATATTTTTTTTTTTTTTTTTTATTAACTGTATCAGTGTTGAAAAAACACACACCCTGTGTTTCTTCCTCCATGCTCCCCTAACATAGAGAACGCCAGAAAAAAGGAACTTGGATCACATCAGCCTGTCAAAAAATGTTTTTGGGTATTTGGGGTAAATCTCCTTTGCTTCCTTTACACAATCCCAGACTCCCCTAATACAGAGATAATGGCCATATCAAGAAGTAACTTGATTCACAGCTGCCTCTCTCAGTCAACCAAAATTTGGGGGTATTTTGGGCAAAATCCTTTCTCCCTTCACACTCACCCAGAATGCCCCCAGACTCTCAAAACTACATGCCAACTTTGCTTTATTTGCCTGTGCTAACTAGCTGAAAAAATGTGCTGCTTTCTCTACCTCTCACAAACTCAGAATGAAATGCTGTGAGAACCTGACGCCCCTTTTCAACTATCCATGTGGGAAAAGAAGGGAAACTCGCCATGTGGAAAAGAAACTCAGTCATATAATTCTTAGATATACAAGTGGAACTCATTCTTCCTCTGTGTTTGAAAGGTTATTAAATTAACAATCACACACTGCCATTTGCTGAATCGCTGACACGGTGCAATATCTTGAAAGCTTCCCACACTCCCATATGACAGAAACATTGTGAATACTGCACTCCAAATGAGGGAGTCAATCATTGGATGTATTAAAAAAAATCATAGTTTATTCCTTACAAACAACAAGTCTCACACGTTTCATGCGCCATGTGCTTGTGTGTTCTCTGTAAGGCATGAACTATGATTTTTTAATATATCCAGCGACTGAATCCCTCATTCAGAGTGCAGTCCTTGTGATGTCTCTGGTAAATGCAATCATACCACTGATTTCAATGCTATGTTCTAGGTGGGAAAAATTGGAAAATCATCACTTTTCACAAAAATTACTCGCTCGGGGGAATGTGCCATTTTTGTATCTGTTTCAGTTTGAAGCTAAAACATTCCCTCCATTTCTATGGTTCTCTATGGTTCTCCCCACAGGTTAACATATTTCACTCTGTATGATAGCTTGGGAGGAAGTTTCATTATCCATCCACACATTTCGCATCTGCAGATCCAGCATGTCACTGATGTAAGGGGCTCCTTCTGGGTTCTCAGCTCCCTCTAGCATTCACTGGTTTTCTGAGGTCCCTGATGTTAATTCTTATGCCATCACATGGAGCAGGGGGGATAAGCTACATCTGTCAAAGAAGAGCTGAGATGTATGATGCCCACTTATAACACCAGCACATTCAGCAGACAGAGGGAAAAGGTAGGATAACCCTCCAAGTTACAGACTTTAAGCCCTCATATAAATCCCTGCTGCACATGCATATCTCATCTACCCTTCCAGACACAAACACACACACACACACACACACACAGTTCCATTCTTTAACCCTTTGAATGCTAGGGGGATACGAAATGCATTTTTATACAATGCGTCATGTAGCTCTCTGGCACTCAAAGGGTTAAACCTCAGGCATATACCTCCACACATCTACTTTTAACCCACATACATACTTACCTTCAGCCCTCCACTAGGGATTGGAGAAATGTCCTGTTTTGTTCCTGCAGGAATTTCTGTGAAAAAGCATGATTTTCCACATTTCCTGTAGAAATTCACACCCATCGAGAAGCCTGTAGATTTTTCACTGTTCCGCTAACACCACAGAATTTCCCTGAAGAATGGTTCCATTTCTAGCCTATGTTTTTCAATGGCAGCAAAATTTCACCCTCCATACTATAAAAACACAGAGAGAGAGAGAGAGAGAGAATCTTGTAAATAAAAAGTTAAATAAAAAAATGTTTAAAGAAGTAAACTTTTTTTTATGAAAACACATTTTATTTTACTCAATAGGAAAATCCCTACAATATATATTTTTTCATAGAGCACATGAAACACAGACACCACAATGTTTATGATAAGCATGAGAAAGCCGAACCCCCCAAAAAAAACAAATCCAGAGATGCTATTGTAGTGCCCCCATCCCTCATCCCTCTACTTTTTAACATTTTTTTGGCCCTAACTTTCTCTCTCTCATCGTCCACAATGCAACCCTCCACTCGATCTCTAAACATATCTTTATATTCTTCAGAGAGATGCTGCTGATCTTCACTCCTTGTCACAAATTGAACACGCTTTGGCAGACATTCAGAAATGTTATGTTTAAAGTGGGGTTCAGCAAAGTAGCAAGAATGTATTCCTCATTGCTTTTAATGGGCACTATTTGAGGATCCTGCTCAAAATATAATAACATGTCCTTCACTAGCTGGTGCCTCTCTGTCTTGCCACTATTTTACGATTCATCAGCCATGCGCCTCAATTTTTTCTGCAGTAAATATATCAGTGGGAGAATCATGCTAAGTCCTGCCCCTACACAACTAAACAGCAAGGTGGCCTCCTCAAAAGGTTTCACAAACATGACACATTACTTAGCTGCCAATTTGAGGGTGATAAAGATGTTCCTTCCAAAGCTTCACAGTTTTGCATTGTACACTCATTAATGTTGCTTGTGCAAACATTCTAGTATGCTAAATGTGGAATCCCACCCGGTAGCTATGCTTAACCTGTAATGGGGCAGGTTGTAACTCTCTTGTAATGAATATAATGCATTGTGAGAGCTGTAGGAACAGCTAATATAATATTCAGTATCTCCTACTGGAATTTTTTGTGTAAAATTAGCAATGTTACTGTTTTTCCCACAACATTTCCCACCCATAGACAACAGATAGCATAATGTTTAGCTTTTGGATCACTAGTGAAGAAGAAGTATCTCCATATTGTAGATTTCATAGGCTCCTGAGGGACTACTATTACTACTGGGGCTAGATGTTGCAATTGTACTACATGTAGGTGTCATAGGTGTTGCATTTCCAGCAACTGGAGAAGCACTCATCATAGCTGCTGGTTGTGTTGCTGATAACTCATCAGTAGTGTGTGACTTTATTTTTCTACCCTGCTGCATCCTTTATCTCTCACAAACACATAGTGACATACTGCATGAACCTGACGCCCTTTTTATATTATCGCTGTGGGAAAACAAGGGAAACTTGCCACATTCACAGATTTCAAGGCAATGTGCTAGGAGGGATTTTTTTGCCTTTTTCTCTTTTGATTCAAAAAGCTTTGCTCATCCCTACCTTCCACCATGCACCCAGATACACAATCCTCCATTCTTTTTTGGTTAGTGTGTCTCTCTTTTCCATTTTAATTAGTAATCACACATTTCCAGTACCTGCAGTTTTGATCAATTAGCTATGATTGAGGTTTGCGTTAACCCTTTGAGTGCCTGCATTGTAAAGCAATACATTGTGTACCCCTCTGGCATTCAAAGGTTCAAACAATGTGTTAATTGCTATATAAAAGTAGCATTTTATAAGAATTAATATCATGACTTGCATAAAAGCAGGTTTGAGTATCTTGAGACATCAGTCAAAGAGTTACCTTTTAAACCACATTACTTATTACTGGACAACCCTTACCCTCATTTTCCTCTATTCTTTGTCCCCACGCTACCAACCCATTGCCACTTCTTTTCTCCCCATGCTTTGCACTGCAGTCTTCCCTATCCACAGGTTCAAAGCTGTTGGTCTGCTACCTCCTACACTCTTCTCATAAAGCCTGCTGGCAACTTCCTTTCTCCCAAGTCTCACTTCTACCACTTCCTTCTCTCTCCCCAGTTTCACTGCTCCCACCTTTGCTTTTTTCTGCACTCTTTCCCCTTCTCTTCCATTTTTAATCTATGTTCCAGCCCTCCCTGTTGCCCCCTACCCCTTCCCTTTCTCCCTCTACCCTGTTCCTCTCCCACTTCCATGATTTATTCTGAGTTTATTTGAGCAGAACTGGAAGTCAGTCACAGAAACAAATCACAGACATATTGTAAGTCTCTACTAAACACAACGGTTTTCACATCTTTGCATTACTTCTCTTGAGAAGGAATGTATAGTTACTTTAGTTGCAAACCAGATTACAGTCTAGTTTTGATATCAGAACTAGGAAAATTATTTTGAGCAGAATTCAGATTTATTAGAATATAATTATGTTATATTAGTTTCTTATAATAACCTCATCAATAGTCTTTAGACCTCTCTAACAATCAAGGGGGCTAAAAACCCATTTAAGTGAATGTGAATTTGTATTTGTCCCCTATAATACAGCAAATTTTCTCAACATTTTACCCAGTTCGTTTTAGTCCCGTAGCCCCACTAATTTCTAATTTGTTTTCTGGTTGCATTAAGAAATTGTGAACTTTTCATGACTTATATTTTTGTTAGTGCTTCACAAGTTCATCTCTGAATGTATCTCCTGCTCAGATATTGTTAATAACAGCAAGTGACTAAACCATATGAATAAGCTTTATTTCTGACTGTTAGAATTGTTCCTAAATGGACTGCATCAGCATGCTCCCTGTATCATTGTATTGCATGAATTCCACTTAGTAGCAATGTGTCATAAATGCATCTAGATAATAGAAAGCCTAATAAAAGCTACCGCAGTCCTTTGTTATCCTGTGAAGACTACTTATCAGATTTTCTTTTGACTTTGATAGATTTTTGTAGAAATATTTTGGGTTTTTTTCTTTACTCTCTGATAAATATGGAGCCATAAAGCACTTTGCTTGTTAAACAAGTGCATCCGGAACCTAGTTATGGAAGACCATGCTACAGCAACATCCCTATCCTGCCTCCTTGAGAAAAAGACCAATTCAAAATAATTTATTTTTATAAGCATTCTACAACTTTCACTGAAATATGTTGGTGATATTTGCTCTGTCAATGTGTAAGAGTGGGGTCTAAATTTGGTGCTAACAACATTTATGAACGATCACAAACCTAATCTCCTATCCTAGAAAATTTTGTCAGTATAGCAAATAACAGAAAAGAGACATGGGTTTCTGCAATATCAAACTTGAGGTTTATCAGCTGACAAAGTAGATCTGTGCAGTCCCCTATAGCCACAGCATGACTTTATTAGGTGAAACAATAAAGGAAGGTAATATTTCATGGACACATCCTTTGTATAACTGGTAATGCAGCAGTATAATGAAATCAATATCTATTTTGTAGAACTTTTAAAATAAAAAAAAAATAAATACCCAAAATGTTCTTGAAGGATAATTGACAGTGCCAGTCAGAAAGGCAGGTGATCTAAGTTCCCACCTGAACTTTCTGAGATTATACTGAGACTGGAGTATGCAGTTTGTCAAGGTCCCACCAAAAGTTCCACCACCAGCACCAGTATTATAAAAATAAATAAATAAATATATATATATATATATATATATATATATATATATATATAGATAGATATAGATATATACTAGCAATGTGGGACGGCGTTGCCCGTCATATTATTTACACAGAGAGACATTGTGTGAAACAGAAATATGCAGTGCTACAGACACGCACTTAAAGAGACAGAGTGTGTCACACACTGTGAAACGCATACATACAGAGAGACACACACACACATGGACGTATGTCAGATATGTAGACAATGTGTGACAGATGCAGTGGTGATGTAGATATGCTAATAAGAGTTGTAAAATGTTTTAATTGCAGCTCTTCAGCTTGATGAATAAGGCCCTGTATCCTTACAGTTGAAGTGAGTGTGCTATGTTACTTGATGAATAAGGCCCTGTATCCTTATAGTTGAAGTGAGTGTGCTGTGTTACTTGATGAATAAGGCCCTGTATCCTTATAGTTGATGTGAGTGAGCGGTGTTACTTGATGACTAAGGCCCTGTATCCTTACAGTTGAAGTGAGTGAGCTGTGTTACTTGATGAATAAGGCCCCATGTCCTTACAGTTAAAGTGAGTGAGCTGTGTTACTTGATGAATAAGGCCCTGTATCCTTACAGTTGAAGTGAGTGTGCTGTGTTACTTGATGAATAAGGCCATGTATCCTTACAGTTGAAGTGAGTGTGCTGTGTTGCTTGATAAATAAGGCCCTGTATCCTAATAGTTGAAGTGAGTGTGCTATGTACTTGGTGAAGTTCACAGTGAGAAGATGTTTGTAAGTAAAGGAATAATTTAGATTACAGCAGTGGATACTGCAGTACATTTGAAGAAATAGGTTGGCAGACAGAAGGTTAAGTGACAGATGCAGTGATAGATAATGTAATGGTGATGTGGGAGTAAAATGGCGAGATTGGGACTATGGATGAATGACAAGGGGATAGGTGAGTGGGGGTGACAAGGGAGGAGGAGATGAGAGATTGAGGAGAGGAGGGACAGTGAAGTGTTACAGTAAAGTAATGGGTGAGGGGGGGAAATTACTATACATAGACAGTGAAGTAGACATGAAATACAGGGCTGTAGGGTTACTGCATTATACAGACCTAGTGTAGCAGTTGGTTGGAGTGAAGCACTTTAACTCTGAGTGTGAGAGAGGTACACAACACATTGCTGAGTAATGAGTTGTATAGTCCTCTGGCAGTGAAAGGGTTAAGTGACACATGTTGGGTGCTTATACACTATGTGGGACGGCATTGGCCATCATGTTATGACCGTTGGGCGCACGTGTGTGAAATGTAGACACACTGATAAACACAGATATATGCAACACACAGGCACACACATACACACAGTGAGCGGAAGAAACATGCAAAAGACATACACACATCGGAGATGCACACATGCACACAAATATGTAACAGAGATGTACACACACGCAACATATATGCGCAGAAACACATGCGTGCATGAGTTGTGCACCCCTCTGGCACTTAAATGGTTAAGGTATAGAGAGGCATGTAAGAGTTAAATAGCAGTGGGAAGTGTATTCATATCTGGGAACATTGACTTCTGGAGTCCTTGGAGGGGAGTCATGTGGTGCTGATGTGGAGAGACAAATAGGGCAATCTGGGTTAAAAGTGGGTGGGGCTTAATCATGAGTAGGGGGAGGGGCTTAACATAAATGTGGAAAGTGTTAGTAATAGGCTGGGGAAGGAGGAGATGTGGGAGGGAAATGCAAGTTTACACACTGAGGGGTAAAACTTGATACACAACCCTGTGGCAGTCAGTGGGTTAAGTGTGTACCTGATGGCTATCTGTCCTGTGTCTTGCATGGCAAATGATGACAGTAAAGAAATAATTCAGCAATGAGAGCCTACCTTAACCCTTTGCCATTTTGTTCCCTGGTGCTGTAGCACCCTTCAGTGGCTGTGCTACAGGCCCTGCTGAGGCCACTGGGAGTCAGGGTGAGTGACTGTGTGTGTGTGTCAGCCATATTTCTTTCTGGCTTTGTGTGTGTTTGGTGATGTGTGAGTGGGGCATGTGTGTGTAATACCTGGGAACTTTTACTTGTGGAGTCCCTCATGTGGTGCTGATGTGGAGAGAGCAATGGGGAAATTTGGGTTAAAAGTGGGTGGGGCTTAATCACAAGTAGGGGCGGGGCTTAAGATAAATGTGGAAAAGTGTTAGTAATAGGCTGATGACAGTGAAGAAATAATTGAGCAATGAGGACCTACCTCAACACTTCGAGTGCCATTTTGTTCCTCAGTGGCTGTAGTACAGGTCCTGCTGAGGCCACTGGGAGTCAGGGTGAGTGACTATGTGTAAGCCATATTTCTTTCTGGCTTTTGTGTGTGTGTGGTGCTGTGTGTGTGAGTGGGGCATGTGTGTGTGTTTGGTGCTGTGTTATTGGGGCATGTGTGTGTGTGTCTGGTGCTGTGTGAGTGGGGCATGTGTGTGTTTGTCTGTGGTGTAGGAGCAAGTGGCAGCCATTTTGTTTTTTTCTGACTTTGATAGTGTGGGCGGGCTGCATAGTGGGGGCGGGCCATCTCTCTGCATGATTTTCACGCCAATAGCAGTGGCCTTCGGCCACAGCAATTGGTGTGAAAATCACTCCCCTATTGAATCACCCAATGGGAGCAGTAACCCCTCCTTATTGCCGCCCCTGGGTGTGTGTGTCTCCTGAGGAGACATAAATTATGTTATGAAGATGACAATGAGTTGCAATCTACAATTCTATCTATCTATCTATCTATCTATCTATCTATCTATCTATCTATCTATTTATCTGTTTTAGAAAAGAGCATCTTAAGATAGTCCTGTAAAGTCTCTAATCTCCTCACAAGATCAAGTACAACACTGGAGCTGGATAATGAAATACTGTGGGTAGGATGTCTTACAAGTTAATTTTATCCCAGGACCCATGATTTTTGATAGCAGCCCTGCAACCACAGCCTCACTCCTGCTGTGATGCTGCAGTCTGAGGTGCACTGGTGCGGTCTCACAGTGACAAGACACCTGAGATTCCAGCAGGCCACCAGCAAATGTGTCTCCC
Organism: Rhinophrynus dorsalis; assembly: GCA_037306005.1. Classification (NCBI taxonomy): domain Eukaryota; kingdom Metazoa; phylum Chordata; class Amphibia; order Anura; family Rhinophrynidae; genus Rhinophrynus; species Rhinophrynus dorsalis. The sequence continues at coordinate 244,732,070 of CM074718.1, read as the reverse complement.
TCCTACAACTGTGTTTCACTCCCACTTGCTGATCCAAGCAGTGAGAGGAACAAGGGGCCACTGCATACTCAACAGTACTATTGTGGCCAGTGAAGACCACCTGTCCTGCATGACATACTTGTTTGTGATTCTTATCTCTCTAGCATGAAGTCGATCAAGCAGCTTCATGCACATTGCTCTTATAATTCCAGCTGACAATGTCATGACCTATATAACTGACACAGAAGAATGTCAGAAGAATGCACATGAAGTGGGTAGAGCAGTTCCATGTGTGGGGAAACAAACATCCTAAGTGATTGCCCAACAGATCTATGGATTATCAGTGTATGTGTTGTTCTGGTGATTCCAGTGGCACAAATCTAGGATATCAGACAGTGTATGTGTGTGGTTTTGATGTTGCCAGTAGCCCAACACTGGGCTATCACTATATTTGTGGTACTGTGGCTACCAGCGCCAAAAGGAAGAAGGCTGGGGTATCATAATGGCTATGTTTATGGTTCTGTGTATACCAGTGACAGGTGGAACAAGGTTGGGGTATCAAAAATGTATGTGTATGGTTTTCTGGATACCAGTGGAAAGTGGAAAAAGGATGGGGTATTATAAAGTATATGTATGTGGTTCTGTGGTTACCAGTGGCCTATGGAAGAATGCTAGCTATCAGACAGTGTATGAGTGGCTAGCAGTAACTAGTGGAACAATGCTGGTATATCAGACAGCATATGTAACATAGTAACATAGTAATATAGTAAATTAGGTTGAAAAAAGACACAAGTCCATCAAGTTCAACCTTCGCTTCATACCTCAGTAACTGAGAATTTTATAGCTTTCCTGCTACCAATTAAATTAGTCTTTATCAGACCTTCCTGATCAGCCTACTGATAAACAGTATAACTCTGTATGTTCCCTTCTGAAAGAAATGTATCTAATCTTCTCTTAAATGTATCCATTGTATCTGCCATAACTACCTCCCTGGGCAATGAATTCCACAATTTGACAGACCTTACCGTAAAAAAACCCTTCCTCTGCTGAAGTTTAAACCTCCTTTCCTCTAATCTCAAGGGGTGTCCCCTGGTCACCTGATCAGGCCTTGGAATAAATAGCTCACCGCAGAGATCCTTGTATTGACCTCTCATATACTTGTACAATGTGATAAGGTCTCCTCTTAGTCGTCTTTTCTCTAGAGTAAATAAACCAAGTTTGTTTAGTCGTTCCTCATATGTCAAGTCCTCCTTCCCTTAATTAATTTTGTTGCTCTCCGCTGTACCCTCTCTAGTTCTAGTATATCCTTTTTCAGAACCGGTGCCCAAAATTGCACTGCATACTCAAGGTGAGGTCTTACCAATGATTTGTATAATGGCAAAATAATGTTATCCACTCTTGCTTCAATACCTCTTTTTATGCAAGACAGGACTTTGTTTGCCTTTGCTACTGCTGTTTGACACTGGTCACTGTTTCCAAGTTTGTAGTTGACAAGGATACCCAGGTCTTTTTCTAGCAACGAGTCACCTAAAATTCTTCCATTAAGTTTATAAGTAGCCTTGGGATTGTTTCCTCCCAAATGCATGACTTTACACTTCCCCACATTAAACTTCATATTCCACATGTTTGCCCAATCTGACATTGTATGTAAGTCCCTCTGTAGAGAGAAAATATCCTGTTCTGAATTAATGACTTTGCATAATTTAGTATCATCTGCAAATATTGATATTTTGCTTTCTATATCTATTTCCAGGTCATTTATAAACATGTTAAAAAGCCGCGGACCCAATACTGAACCAATATGTGTGTTTCTATGGCAGCCAGTAGCCAGTGGAAGAAGGCTGGAATATCAGTTAGTCTGTTTCATTCTTCGGCTACCAGTGGCACAACACTGGGATATCAGACAGTGGTTGTGTGGATACCAGTGGCCAGTGGAACAAAGCTGGGGTATTACAAATTGTATGTGTATGGTTCTGTTGTTACCACTGGCCAGTGGAACAAGGCTGGGGTATTATAAAATGTATGTGTGTGGGGGGGTCTGTGAATACCAGTGGAAAAATGCTTTGGTATCGTACATTATATATGTGGTCCGGTGGCTACCAATGGAACAAGGCTGGGGAATCCGATAGTGTATATGTGGTTCATCTGTTTGAAGACTGTCCTGTTGTGCTGCCCACCTCATGCCCTGATTGAAACATATTAGTGATAGGGGAAAGGTGTTGGAACTAGTATTAGGGAGCATTGTAGGGTGGGGCATGCAACATCACACAGTTAACGCACTGCATGCTGTTTCCTGGTGAAAGGCTGTAGCAACTTCAGGACATATGCTACTTTCTAAAAGAGCCCCAAGAGGTGAGACACTACTGCTGCATGTAATAATAATAATAATCACTCATAGATTTCAGTGTTATAAATATGTATGGGCAGCTGTAAAATCCTATATAATCATTCAATTAATAAGTGTGTGTGTGTTTAACCCCTTAACGACCGGTGTTGTGGCGCAGTCACTTAAGGACCACGGAGGGTTTTTTTGTAGTTTCCGGTTCTGGACTCCCCGAACGGCGTGCAGCTGCGGGGGGGAGTCCGGAATTCCATGACGGTCATAGTACGTCATGGGTCATTAACTCAGATCTACCCATGACGTACTATGATCGTCAAGGGTCATTAAGGGGTTAAAGTGACCCTGAGGTGTTTATATTATACACATATGACTCTAGGCAAAGCAGGGATGAGCAACATGTTGCTCTACTGTTAATTAACATTATCTCAGGATAATGGGAGTTGCAGTCTAACAACATAGAAGTAGTAGTCCTACCACACTCTTTCCCTGCCATGTTCTTTCCCTAATTTCCCACAGTCAATGTCTTTCATTCCCACTCTTACCCTCCTATCCTTTCCTGTTTTACATATACTTGCTTTACCACTCCCCACTGTCTCCTTGCTGTTATTCTATAAACCAGCATAGGTTATGTAGACATACTGACTTGTATTATGCCTGTTTTGAAGAATAACAGCAGGGGGCAATAGGAAATGGGAAGGAAAGAGGCATAGAAAGAGTGTGGCAGGAAAGGTGGGGAAGAATACTGGTATGAGGATCGCAGAAATGGATGAGGGAGGAATTCTGCAATGCATATAAAAGAGGGGAGTGGTAGCGGTGGTGGGGTCTTAAGCTGAACTGACCAAAAAAAAGGAGTTGGAGAGTGACCTTTAACTCTATGCTGGTAAAATATTAGGATGACTAACAAAAAAGAAGATTGTAATCTCTAGGCATTATTTATGAGCCTCAAATACAATTACCTTCAAAGAATAAAAAAGGCGGATAAAGGTATCACCGCCATTCCAGCTGTGAGGTCTGTGGTATCACTAGTGTAACTCCATTTCAATTGTAAGTTATGTGATATCAACTATGTGGCTTCATTTCAATTGTAAGCTCTGTCATAAAAGTTGGGTGGCTCTATTTCAGTTGTAAGCTCTGTCATATAACTATGGTGGCTCTATTTCAATCGTAAGCTCTGTCATATAAGTTGGGTGGCTCTATTTCAGTTGTAAGCTCTATCATATAACTTGGGTGGCTCTATTTCAATTGTAAGCTCTGTTGTATAACTTGTGTGGTTCTATTTCATTTCCAAGCTCTGTTATTTCACTTGTATGGCTTTGTTTTAATTGTAAGTTTATAACTAGTATAACCCCATTAAATTGTAAGCTCTGTGGCATCACTAGATTTACTCCATTTCAATTATAAGATCTGTGGTATTACTTGCCTTAATTTACAACATTAAAGGGATAGTAATACTTAAAATGTAAAAAAATATTTTTTTTTACATTTTAAGTATTACTATCCCTTTAAGTTCAGTTATAAAATGAACAAAAGGGTGCTGGCTGGGATGGTGGGTTGGAGAGATAGTAGAAATGGGCTACCTGATTGTATGTGCCCCCAGACCAAAAGTTGCCAGCTCTTCCCTGAGTAATGGACTCTGCCATGGACAAATTAGTCACAAATAACACCACCAGACAATGAATATGTAAAATGTTTCCAAACATTGTACATTGTGTGGTAAAATGGTGACCACAAATAGAAATGTGGTGGAGGCCAATAGAATGCAGTGGATAAATGAGCATCTGCAGACTGATTACCCTGCATAATACTCCAAGCTAATATCAGACAGGTTCAGTTATTTTAATTGATTGACCCACTGGAAGTGTTAGTCACCCACTACCCCACAAACACCTGTAACTTGTGAATGAAAAAGGGACACAGTGACTGATTCCATCTAACATTAGGGATGGATGAATATTTTTGCTTCAAGAGAGAAATAGGTGAAAATGGCATTTTCCTTCGAATGGTAAATTATTTGCCAAAAGTGAGGATTTTCCTTTTTTTCCCTCCTCACATAGCTCATTGCATTGAAATAAATGATAAAACTAAACTTCCACACCACATGGCAAGTTTCCTGCAGGGATAGTATAAAAAGGGTGTCAGGTTCCTGCAGCATGTCATTATGTGTTTGTGATACATAGAGAAGGCAGAACAATGTTGATCTAGTTAGGATAAGCAATTAAAGCAAACTTTGAGTGTAATTTAGGGAGTCTTACTTGCAGGCAATTTTTTTCTGTGTTTGGGGAGTCCGGGGGCAATATCTGTAGGGGAATATGAAGGGAGAAAGTATGTTTGCCAAAAAAAAGGACAAAATCATGGTTACCTGAGACAGGAGATCTACCCCAAATGCTCACACATTTTGTGTAGCTGAAAAGACACAGGCAGCTGTCATCCAAGTTCCTTCCTTATCTGGCTGTTAAATTTTTGTTAGAAGAGTCTGGGGGTGTGAGAAGGGAGCAAAGGAGATTTACCCCAAATACCCCAACATTTTGTGTGACTGAGAAAACTCATGCAGTTAATTTCCAAGTTATTTCCAGCTATCTGTTCTCTCTGTGTCAGAGGAACCAGTTGCACAGGGTTTTTTTTTTGTGTACGTTTATATGGACAGTTGACAAAAAAAAAGAAGTATTTAATGCATTGTAAAGGCAAGACATCACACACAATCAGATATGTATTTCACTGATAAAATACACACACTAGTTTAAAAATGTCCAGCAAATGTGAAAGGAGCAGGGAGAGGGTGAAAAGAGTAGAAGCAGTGCAGGGACATGTTAGTAAAGTGCTAGTCCAAAAACTGACTGCAGCATGTGTCATAAATTATGATGATTGTTCTCCTTCTGAGGAGACTGTCCCATAAAAAGTTCCACCACCACCACCAGTAATAATATCACTAAACCATGTAAGAACAATGAAGATGACAACAAGTTACACTCTAGTGTTAATGGCATAATGGAAGAAGGTGTAGTAGTTCAGCCAGTTGCTGCATCTACAGTGGCTCAAACAAAATCAAAATATTTTTGGATCCTATCACAGTAATAATGACACAGCAGATCTAGGGCTCAATTCTATTATCCGCGCTAAAACCGGCGTTACATTAAAAATAAGCAACGTGTATTTTGCAAACGTGTTACACCGGTATTCTATTGCAGAACCATGGTAAAACAAAACTGGCATAGACAGCACTTTTCTACAAACTAACAGAATTGGTGGTTTGCTTATATTCAACTACCGCCTAAAAAAAACACGCAAAATATCAAAGTCCAAGGAAATAGGTGTATGTTTGACGACAGAAATATCAAGTTTAGGGTTAGATGTGTTCCCCACATTATCAAAATTAGACATAAAGTGCCCCCTTCGACATATTAACCCCACCTTTGAAATTAAAGTGCTTTCTTTCACCACTTTAAAGTGCTTTCTTTTACCACGATTGCATACTTTGCCTGTATATGTATATGAAATGTAATTTATTCTTTTTTTTTTTTAAATTATATATTTGAAAAAAGTTCAGACCTCAAAGGGGGCATCAGGACCCCTCCTGACACCCCCTAGCATTGATCACCTATCCAGAAGGATAGGTGATCAATGCAGGCCACAATTGCCGGCATTTTCACTAAAGCCCATATAACATATGTGTACATATGTTATATGGGCTTTCTTATAAGATATATATTATTGTATTTATTTAAAAACTATAATTTAAACCTTGAGGGGGACACCAGGACCCCTCCTGGCACCCCCTAGCATTGATCACCTATCCAGACCTCAAAGGGGGCATCAGGACCCCTCCTGACACCCCCTAGCATTGATCACCTATCCAGAAGGATAGGTGATCAATGCAGGCCACAATTGCCGGCATTTTCACTAAAGCCCATATAACATATGTGTACATATGTTATATGGGCTTTCTTATAAGATATATATTATTGTATTTATTTAAAAACTATAATTTAAACCTTGAGGGGGACACCAGGACCCCTCCTGGCACCCTCTAACATGGATCATCTATCCAGAAGGATAGATGATTCATGGGGTGACTTTTTAAAATAAAGCACATATAACCTATATTTAACAAAGGTCATATGCGCTTTTTATGCATAAATATTACTTTCAGACCTCGAGAGGGGCACCAGGACCCCTCCTGATATCCCCGCTATCGTGTATCTTCTATTCAAAAGGATAAATGATCCATGGGGTGACCCTGAAAGCATTTTCTGCCTTCCTTTGCACAGCTACTGCATACAAGTACTTCAATGAGTGAACCCTGTCATCGGGTCATTCTTAGAAAGCACAGCACTGCGCTTTCATCAATGAATCAGTTACCTGGTCTGACCCGGGTGACTGATACATTGATGAAAATGCAACAATGTGCTTTCTAAGAATGACCCGGTGACAGGGTTCATTCATTGAAGGTGGGTAATAGAATGGTACTTACATGTTGTTTTTAGTTGTTTCCTATGGTCTTTTTTTTTACTTGCGTTCTGTATAATTACCGGCGATTTTGTTTTCACAAGTCAGGTAATATGATACTAAAACATGACTCAAAAAAACACAATGCTTGTTTTTTTTATCGTTGGTAATAGAATCGAGCCCCTAATTGGCTAATAGTAAAACATAGAAATGTACCTATTGGCAACAAAGTTACACTAAATAATGTTTGTCCCAATTCCCAAAGGGAAGCAGAACCATTCTGTTTCTACACAGCCCTTATTATATCCCCTGTAGCCTTTCTTAAAACCTAACCTTTAATATTACTTTAATATTAAAACATAAATAGTGCCTCCACATAAATATTGGCCAAATATAAAGGAAATGTTAAAAACACAGAAATTGCTTCTGCTTCTACAATCTTAAAATATAACTCCTAGTAACTATGCAGTGTGCTAATTTACTGAGCCCTGTATATATACACAGACAAGTTACGTCTGTAAACATCTGAAATATTCATTCAGGTAATTAACAGTGTGAGCAGTAATTCGCCATAGACTACAATAATGGTTTCCTACTACTTCAAAAACCTTACTATTAATTAGAGATAGAAAATACAAATCAGTATGAGAAAAGAGAGAAACCCTAGAGCCTCGCCAATGAGTGAGGGCACTGATAATTAACCCATAGTGCAATGCATTGCATACCCTCTGGCACTTAGAGGGTTAAACTAAGGTCCCTGAGTCACATAGAGTTGACAGAACAGAAGTAAAGAAAGAAGTCAACTGTCTCAAATTATTGTGGTATTATTCAATTCTTAAGGTAAATCAATTTGTTATAATTCTGGCTTAAAATTTCCCTGCTAAAACGCCCAATGCTTTTTGCCATGCACAATCACGGCTTTATCAGGGGCTCAACTTAATGACACAAACAAGTACAACACCTGTCCTAAAAGTACAGTAGTGGCCAAATGTTTTGAGAATGACACAAGTATTGATCTTCACAAAGTTTGCTGCTTCAGTGTTCTTAGATATTATTGTCAGATGTTACTATGGTATACTGAAGTATAATTACAAGCATTTCATAAGAGTCAATGGCTTTTATTGACAATTACATTAAGTTTATGCAAAGAGTCAATATTTGCAGTGTTGACCCTTCTTTTACAAGACATCTGAAATCCGCCCTGGCATGCTGTCAATTAACTTCTGGGCTCATCCTGACTGATGGCAGCCCATTCTTGCATAATCAATGCTTGGAGTTTGTCAGAATTTGTGGGTTTTTGTTTGTCCATCCGCCTCTTGAGGACTGACCACAAGTTCTTAATGGAATTAAGGTCTGGGGAGTTTTCTAGCCATGGACCCAAAATTTTGATGTTTTGTTCCCAGAGCCACTTAGTTATCACTTTTGCCTTATGGCAAGGTGCTCCATCATGTTGGAAAAGGCATTGTTCGTCACCAAACTGTTCTTGGATGGTTGGGAGAAGTTGCTCTTGAAGGATGTGTTGGTACCATTCTTTACTCATGGCTGTGTTCTTAGGCAAAATTGTCAGTGAGCCTTGGCTGAGAAGCAACCCCACACATGAATGGTCTCAGGATGCTTTACTGTTGGCATGACACAGGACTGATGGTAGCGCTCACCTTGTCTTCTCCAGTTATTCCTTTTTCTGGATGCCCCAAACTTCTTTCCTGGAGAGAAGTGGCTTGTTTTCTGCTCTTCTTGACACCAGACCATCCTCCAAAAGTCTTCGCCTCACTGTGCGTGCAGATGCACTCATACTTGCCTGCTGCCATTCCTGAGCAAGCTCTGTACCGGTGGCACCCCGATCCCACAGCTGAATGAAATTTATGAGACAGTTCTGGTGCTTACAGGACTTTCTTGGGTGCCCTGACACATTCTTCACAACAACTGAACCTCTCTCCTTGAAGTCCTTGATGATCCGATAAATGGTTGATTTAGGTGCAATCTTACTAGCAGCAATATCCTTGCCTGTGAAGACCTTTTTGTGCAAAGCAATGATGGCAGCACATATTTCCTTGCAGGTAACCATGGTTAACAGAGGAAGAACAATGATTTCAAGCACCACCCTCCTTTTAAAGCTTCCGGTCTGTTATTCTAACTCAATCAGCATAACAGAGTGATCTCCAGCCTTGTCCACGTGAACACTCTCACCTGTGTTAACGAGAGAATCACTGACACAGTGTCAGCTGGTCCTTTTGGGGCAGGGCTAAAATGCAGTGGGATTAAGTTCATTTTCATGGCAAAGAGGGACTTTGCAATTGATTGCAATTCATCTGATCACTCTTCATAAAATTCTGGAGTATATGCAAATTGCCATCATCTGAACTGAGGCATCAGACTTTGTGAAAATTAATATTTGTGTCACTCCCAAAACTTTTGTTCACTACTGTAGTAGTGAATATTGTGGAAAGTAAAGCAATTTGTTTGAGACTTCAAAAAGTTTAGAGGAATATAAAAGTAGTGGTGAAGAAGCTGCAGGCGATGTTGAGAACAACCTAATTACTAATGATAATCTATAATTTATCCCTCCAGCATTATTTTCTTCTTCAGATACAGATTAAGTTAAGAGTAAGAGAGATGATGACATGGCTGAAAGGCAAAGGCTCAATCTTCTATCACTGAAAAGGAGTACAGTGTTTATAAACTGCCTGAGAAATTAATTGGAATGTCTCACATTGGCCCAAATAAAGATGCAAAAAATATCCAGTCGGTCAACATAAGCATATCACACATTACTATTGAATAACCATCAATACAGGTTATCAGCACAGCTTTAGGTATGGTGAGTGCCTCCACTGCTGTTGGAAGTGAAGCGCCTTTGACACCTAGTAGTAGTAGCAGAAGAACTGCATCAACATCTAGGCCCGGTAGTAGTAGTAGTAGTAGTAGTAGCAGCCCCTCAGGAACTCAACAGTCCATGAAGTCCACAGTATGGAGATACTTCACTCACGATCCAAAGACTAAGCATGTTGTGATGTATTGTCTGTGTAAAAAGCACATGAACAGTGCTGCTGCTGCAGATTGTTGTAGGAGATGACAAGAGTCATAGAGTGCCCACACATGGCACCACAGAAAACCCTACCACCACCAAAAGTTATGTTGTTAACAATAAAGGTGCACAGTTCTTCTGCCATATACTGCCAACCCACACTTACTGTGTTCTTTAGAAACACTTCACAAAAATAATCCCAAAGTATGTCTGTGGAATTACAAAGTTGCCAAGATGATGGCAGTTGACATTTTTTGTGGAAAGCCAAAGTTTTAAGGAACTGATGCCATGTGTTACACTCCTCTGGCATATCACTAGCCACAGTTGTTTTTCAAGGATAGATTTTCCAGAATTGTACAAGAAGGTGGTTAGTGTGGTGGGCAAAGATCTGGAAACCTAAGGCAGAAAAAAAATTCACCTGACAACAGACATATGATCAAGTGGCCAGAGTACAGGCTGTCACTGCTCATTGAGATTCCCTCCCACCAGTGGACAGCAATAGCTTGCAGCATCAGGTCACAGCTAGTAGAAAGCAGGCTACAAAAGAAGTCAGAAAACTTTTAAAGTTGGCCTAAACGTATACTGGTGGGATTTAGGGTTCAGTCCTGGATCCAATGCTTTTTAATTTATTAATGTTCTTGATGTGGGTGTTTTGAAAGAGTGCTCAATATTTGCTGATGACAATAAACTTAGTAAGGAAATACATTTAGAGCATAGTGTCTTTTTTTCTGCAGAAAGATTTGGGTAAACTGAATGATTAATCTGCTAAAGTCTGTCCCACCAGTCAGTGTTCATTTATGTGTTTCAACTTTCCTAATAAATTGATACATTTATGGACCCGTTGTGTTGAGTATTGAATTGGAGTGCAGACACAGGCTTTGATTCAGGAGTGGAATACCTCTGTGGTCCAGCACCCATCCCCAATGGAGGAGAGTCTAAATGAAATTGAATGAATAGGCAGAAAAGTGGGAGATGGGGTTTAATATCAATAAATGTAAGGTTATGAATGTCAGTTCCAGACACAAGCATGTTACTTATACACTAAATGGAAAACCACTTGGGGATTTTGGAGCACTGATAGACAATAGACTTCACAACAGTGTGCAGTGTCACTCAACTACTGAAATATCCAATAGGGTATAGATGCATGGGATGCAAATATAATTATAAATCCTTGGCAAGGCCTCATCTAAACATCTAGTAAAATTTTGAGCACCAGTTTTTAAAACTACATTATTGTAATGGTAAAAGTAGAGAGAATGATGTCTAAGGGGTGAAATGATTACCGTTTCCAAATATATTTTAGGGCAATGCAAAGAACACACACACACACACACACACACTCATAAAAACAAACATCCTTATAATTACTTGGCCTGCCATGAGGATTGGTAATGAGATGCATGTGGAGATCTCAAGGTTTCCTAACAAATTGCTTCAGTACAGGGATGACAATGTTCATTTTTATGCTCTCACAAACTACAACCCCAGTGGTGTGCCTTTATGCAATCTATTGCTGTACTGAGTGGAAGGAGCTATGTATATGCAAAGCTGCCCACACATTCTATGGCATGACTAACTAGAATAACTAACAATTTTGTCTGTAAGAATAAAACTTAGTCTGGAACTAGAATGATCCCAGTGTAAATGGGACAGGTATGAGTCCCTGATACCCCTAGGATGATCCCACTGAATTATTCCATGGGAACTGAGAAACTATGCAGGAAAATTACTCCCACTGCATTCACTTATTAAACTGTCCAAACAAACATGACTGTGTAAATTACATGCACTTGCATTCGTGTTCAGTTTAGATAAGGGATTTCCAAAGTGAGGCCCTTGGTCCAATTATGACCCTCAAATATGTTCTACCCATCACCTCAAGCAAATAAAGTTTGAGTATGGAATGCAGACAAGTGAAACACAGCAAAAACCCTTATGAGATCTTCAGAAATTAGGCATGTACTGATGTTTATGGAAATGTATGGAGTAAACTGTAAAGAGACTATGTTACTATGGGACACTTGGGCTAGCTATGGGTTGCATTCAAAGGACTGTATAATCTCTAAATGTCCGTGAAAATGTTTGTCATGAATGCCCCAACCAATTGTTAGTTGGATCTTACCCTCCATTTATGTTGTTTTTATGAATCTTTCCTTTTAGACACACCTGATAGTAGATAAATTGATATTTAAAAAATGCATTGTATAAGGAAATGTGCCATTCATTTATTACAACAGCTTGAAATACATTCAGAAAAAAGATGAACGATATGACAAAATTTGGACATTGTTTCTCTTCTTGCCTCAGATACAGTGAGGGAAAAAATAATTTGATCCCCTGCTGATTTTGTATGTTTGCCCATTGACAAAGAAATTATCAGTCTATAATTTTAATGGTAGGTTTATTTGAACAATGAGAGACAGAATAACAACAAAAAAAATCCAGAAATACAAATTTCAAAAAAGTTATAAATTGATTTGCATTTTACTGAAATAAGTATTTGACCCCTTTGCAAAACATGACTTAGTACTTGGTGGCAAAACCCTTGCTGGCAATCACAGAGGTCAGATGTTTCTTGTAGTTGGCCACCAGGTTTGCACACATCTCGGGAAGGATTTTGTCCCACTCCTCTTTGCAGATCCTCTCCACGTCATTAAGGTTTTGACGCTGACATTTGGCAACTCGAATCTTCAGCTCCCTCCACAGATTTTCTATGGGATTAAGGTCTACAGACTGGCTAGGCCACTCTAGGACCTTAAAGGGATAGTAAACCCCCCAAAAAAACTGTTGGCAAATTGATAGGACTAATAAAAAAACATGTAATGAACTTATTCCCATCTCTCAAACCATTATGGTTTGAGAGATGTGAGAAAATAAAGACCTCCGCTCCCACCCCCTTCTCATGCGTCTGCTGTATAGTGAACGTCATGACATCCTGCTTCCGGGACCAGATGGCGGCTCTTCAGGAGCGCTGTTATCGAGATATCTAACTATGATTACTTCATCGGAATGGTCTACAACGTGTGCTTACAAGCCAGGCACACGTTGTAGACCATACCGATGAAGTAATCATAGTTAGATATCTCAATGACAGCACTCCTGAAGAGCCGCCTAAAGTCAGTCGACCAGATTCTGCCTCTGACAGCTTTACAGTTCGTCAGGCAGAAAGGGGAGGGAGCGGAGGTCTTTATTTTCTTACATCTCTCAAACCATAACAGTTTGAGAGGTGGGAATAAGGGCATTACATGTTTTTTTATTATTCCTATCAATTCGCCAGTTTTTTGGGGGGGTTTACTAACCCTTTAATGTGCTTCTTCTTGAGCCACTCCTTTGTTGCCTTGGCCGTGTGTTTTGGGTCATTGTCATGCTATAATACCTATCCACGCCCCATTTTCAATGCCCTGGCTGAGGGAAGGAGGTTCTCACCCAAGATTTGACGGTACATGGCCCTGTCCATTGTCCCTTTGATGCAGTGAAGTTGCCTTATTCCTTTAGCTGAAAAACACCCCCAAAGCAAAATGTGTCAACCTCCATGTTTGTCGGGGGGATGGTGTTCTTGGGGTCATAGGCAGCATTCCTCCTCCTCCAAACATGCTGAGTTGAGTTGATGCCAAAGATTTTGGTCTCATATGACGACAACGCTTGCACCCTGTTCTCCTCTGAATCACTCAGATGTTCATTGGCAAACTTCAGACTTGCCTGTACATGTGCTTTCTTGAGCAGGGGGACCTTGCGGGTGCTGCAGGATTTCTGTCCTTCATGGCGTAGTGTGTTACCAATTGTTTTCTTGGTGACTATGGTCCCAGCTGCCTTGAGATCATTGACAAGATCTTCCCGTGTAGTTCTGGGCTGATTCCTCACCATTCTCATGATCATTAAAACTCCACGAGGTGAGATCTTGCATGGAGTTCCAGACCGAGGGAGATTGACAGTTATTTTGTGTTTCTTCCATTTATGAATAATCGCACCAACTGTTGTCACCTTCTTACCAAGCTGCTTGGTGATGGTCTTGTAGCCCATTCCAGCCTTGTGTAGTTCTACAATCTTGTCTCTAACATCCTTGGACAGCTCTTTGGTCTTGGCCATGGTGAAGAGCTTGGAATCTGATTGATTGCTTCTGTGGACAGATGTCTTTTATACAGGTAAAAAGCAGAGATTTGAAGCAACTCCCTTTAAGGGAGTGTTCCTAATCTCAGCTTGTTACCTGTATAAATGACACCTGGGAGCTGGAAATCTTGCTGATTGAAAGGGGGTCAAATAGTTATTCACTCAATAAAATGCAAATCAATGTATAACTTTTTTGAAATGCGTTTTTCTGGAATTTTTTTGTTGTTATTCTGTCTCTCACTGTTCAAATAAACCTACCATTAAAATTATAGACTGATCATTTCGTTGTCAGTGGGCAAACATACAAAATCAGCAGTAGATCAAATAATTTTTTCCCTCACTGTATCCTTACTACAGATTAATCAGACCTGTGGTTTGAATGTGTGAAATTATTTATCATCATTACTACTACTACTACTACTACTACTACTACTAAAGAAGATTCATTGATTTTATACTATGTGATTGATTGGATATGCTCTGTCTGCACATGATACATAAACAAAATTGTTATTTTCTTATCTGCCAAAATTGTTATTTACAATGTCTCACTTCAATAGATAATGACAGTCCATTAACTGGCAAAAATGAACGACATTAACATGACATTAAAAGAGTCAATTTCATATTGCATACTTTACTTCAGTATAGAAAATATTTTAGTAAATGTTTTTTTTTCCTAAATGTATTGAGCCTTGATATTTATTATATATGTTATCACTGAGAACCATTATATAAATTGTAAAAACAAACAAACAAGTGCATTGGATATTTCCATTACCTCATAGGAAATGTAATGTGTGTGCATGTGGTATACATGTGTGTTTGGGTGTGTGTGTGTGTGTGTGTGTGTGTGTGTGTGTGTGTGTGTGTGTGTGTGTGTGTGTGTGTGTGTGTGTGTGTGTGTGTGTGAAACAGTTGTTTTATGCCACATAAATATTCTTCATATTGGGATTCACACATCCAGTATTCCTATAGTGATCTCAGCCTGATGGAGTGTTTTTCCAGGTCTGTTCCCAGCTCACCCTTGTAGCTAGCACCTTTAATTCAGATCCATGTGCAGCACAAGCACTCCCTAAGGCTACAACATACTAAGCATCTCACTCTATCACACACCAGCAACTCCAAGGAGGATACTGGTATTCAGCCCTAAGAACGCTGACAACAGACCAATTCTTTTCTTGAAACAACTTGTGCCATCCTCCACATATTTGTTGCCCACAATTCTCCCTCACATATTTTGCCTTTCACCCCCTTCTGATCTATCTTGTATCTCTCCTCCATATTTCCACCCATATCTTATTTATCCAAAAAATCTCACGATCCACTATCTCTTCATACTTCCCATAAACACACCTGCTATCTCCTTACATATCCTTCCACGTCTTTCTAGTCCCCACTCATTTCTTTTTTACATGCTCTAAGTCTTTCTTCCTATACCTTCAACCTTCCCTTAACAATGCTTTCTGCATTATTTGCTCCTAACCCTTCTACTCCCTTCACCCCTTTTATCACCTTGCATTAATTGTCAATTAATTTTCCTAGTTTTCACTACAAGCATTTTGGTTTTAATTCCTCTTAATTAAACAGCATTCTTTAAATACATTATCCCTGCTCTGAGTATCCCCTGTCCTGATTATGGATACAACTGTTGAGTGTTCAATAAAGTAGGATTTTAGTGAAATTACCATTAAATCCTTTTTTATTTTAGCCCATATGGAACACAGGAGGAATGGGGTTGAGCTCCTCTTGAGGGAAGAGCACTTAAAAAAATATAGGGTATTTTGGGCGGAGACACCCTTTTCCTCTTCCAGCTCAACCCCTGCCTTAATTCCCAGAGTCATATCTAACAAATAGAACAGAAAAAACTAAAAGTGGGAAGAAGAAAAGGAAGCCCCCTGAACAAAGACCATAAAGAGGACTCCTCTGCCTGGGGAAGGAAACACAGTTAGTTTTTTTTTATCCAGGTTGGAGTCGTGTGTTGCATATGGAAGAGAAAAGGATTTAAAGGTAAGTTCATTAAATCCTATTTTAACTTACACCCAATTTGGAACACAGTAACCATGGGGATATATAAATCATCCACAAGATTACAAAGAGGGAATAGAGAAAAAACTCTCTCCGTAGAATACCAGTATACCACGGGACTAAACTGGATCTATGTAATCTTAGGTGTCAACAGACACTGAACTATTACAGCATACAAACCAAACAAGAGCTAGTTGGGTTCAAATTGCTGAATAGGGCATGACAGTAGAAGAAAAATGGGAGGGTCCTTAAATAGGCCTTACCCCTGAAGGACCAACCTGACAAAGCTGGCCTCAGCTGACGCCAAAATATTGACACTGTAGTGTTTGGCGAATGGGTGCAAGGAGACTCATGTAGCATCTTTTCACAACTGTTCAGTAGAGGCCTGATTCTTACAGACCCAGGAAGCACCCACAAACCTAGTAGAGTGTGCCATGACTCTGAACACGTTTCTTCCTGATCACATAACCTCATGTACGGTAGCCTTGATCCAAGAAGCAATAGTGACTTTGGATGTTTCCTGACCTACTCTAGCACTCTCAGGAATAACAAAGAGAAAGTCAGCCTGGTGAAAAAGCTGAGTATGGTGCACATAATACTTAAGGCATCACACCACATCCAACAGTTAAATATCCTTCTCCTGTTTTGAGGATGGGTCAGGACAAAATGAAGGAGGACAATTTCCTGATTTAAGTTAAAATCTGAGACAACCTTGGATAAGAACCCTTGAAAGATATAAAATACCACCTTATCCTAATGACATACCAGAAAAGGAGGGTTTAAAAGACAAGGCTTGTAACTCAGCAATCCTTTGCACAGAGACAATGTCTAAGAGATAACCCATCTTGATTGTCAAAATGCAAGGATACCAAGGAAAGAGTTTCAAAAGGAGGTCTCTGGAGAACACTCAGGGCCATTTTAAGGTCCCACTGGGTCATGAGCTAAATGAAGGGGGGGGGGAGACATGAGCCACTCTTTGAACAAAGGTCTTGACATCTGGCAGAATAGAAATACATCTCTGGAAGAGTTCAAACTTATATCCTTGTTCACATCCTCTTGCAAAAATGCCAAGACTGTAGGCGGATTAAAAGTATGAACAGAAGCTTCCTTACAAAAAAAATAAATGAAGGGGGCTAGTTTCTAACAAGCCTAAGTCCTACACATCACTGATTCCGCAGGGCTTGTGATGCTAACAAGTCTGAGTCATAAAAATTATCCCTGATGTGATTCATCAGGGCCTGTGACGCTAACAAGCCTGATAGATAAAAATTAACTCTGATGTGATTCCTCAGGGTTTGTGACACTAACAAGCCAAGGCCAAGGAAATTAATTTTACCTCAGTGCTTGGGCCTAACACAAGTTTAAGTCCTACAAATAAATATTTCCTCAGGGCTTGGACCTAACACACGTCTAAGTCCTACAACAAATCAATGTTTCCTTAGGGCTTGTGCCAAACAAGTGTAAGTCCTACAAATCAGTGTTTTCTCAGGGTCTGGACCTAACACAAGTCTAAGTTCTACAATAAATCAAACTTTCCTCAGGGCTTGTGCCTCTGTTAACTCTAAGTCCTACAAATCAATGTTTACTCGAGGCTTTGCCCGTTAAGTCCAATTCCTACAAATTATACTTGTTCACAGGAAAAAAATTCAGTAAAATTAGATTTCTGAAGATTTTTTTCTTATTCGTTCGATCCGAAAATCGGCCTGGACCTGTTAGACTCTGATGAAATTCGGAAGGAATCTGAATTATTCGGCCAACTTCACCATGCTTTTAAAAATACAATAAATTAGATAAATAAAAATAAGTGGAACCATTTCCAGGGTCTAAATGAAGACAGTGGAACAGAGTAAGCTTTAGTCTTATGGTACTGTAGATGAAGCATGGATGTAGCTATTCGAAGGAAGAAGGAAGACTGAGGATGACTGGTGCAGGGTGGACTCAGGATGACAGCAACACTGTAGATGTAGCCAGCAGCTAATTACAGAACACTGGAGCAGGCAGGACTCAGTAGATAAATATACGACTTTTGTTACAATAGAGTTAGATTACAAAACTGAGGAAGCCTGGAGCAGGCAGAACTCATAGACATACGACTTTTCTTAGATTAGAGTTAGACTACAAAACTGTAGAAGCCTGGAGCAGGCAGGACTCATAGACATATGACTTTTCTTAGATTAGAGTTAGACTACAAAACTGAAGAAGTCTGGAGCAGGCAGGACTCAGTAGATAAATATATACGACTTTTCTTATATTAGAGTTAGGCTACAAAACAGAGTCATACTTGGAGTCATACTTGATTCAAAATTGACTTTCTCCCCCCATATCCAAGCTGTCACTAGAACACGTCGCTTCTTCCTAAAAAATATTGCCAAAATATGTCCTTTCCTCTGCATGTCAACTGCAAAAACTCTATCTCAGGCACTCATTCTATCCAGACTTGACTACTGTAACATTCTACTCTCTGGTCTTCCTGCTTCTCGTCTCTCTCCACTTCAATTCAGCTGCAAGAATCACCACATTTGCTCCCAGATACCTGCCCTCTCATCTCCTCAAATCCCTCAATTGACTACCTGTATTTCTTACAAAATTCTCCTCTTCTCCTGTAAGTCTCTGTGTTCTTCGGCACCCTCTTACATTTCTGCTCTTATCTCCCGCTACACCCCTTCCCATACCCTACGGTCTTCCCAAGGGTTCTTCCTGTCCTCTCCCTACACAACTCGAGCCATCTCTCATTTACAAGCTTTTTCACTGGCTGCCCCTTGACTTTGGAATGCCCTCCCTATCACCTTTCGCCAATCATCCACAATCATCACCTTCAAGCATCTCCTCAAAACCCACCTGCTCAAGGTGATAGTCACTGAGGCTTTAGTGGTTACCACCCACTCCGTAGCAGGTTGCCTTGCTCGGTATATTGGTAAGGCCGGTAGAACCTATTTCTCTCCGTACCATCTTGGGTTGCCTTACCCGGTACTGGCAAGGCCGGTAGAGCCTTTATACTTGTTGTTTGCCTATAGGCTGCCTTGCCCGGTATATTGGCAGGGCTGGTAGAGCCAACTATCCTTCGAGTGCCAGTTTGGCTGCCTTGCCCAGTATATTGGCAGGACCGGTAGAGCCAATTATCCTTCATGTGCCAGTCTTGGCTGCCTTGCCCGGTATATTGGCATTGCCGGTAGAGCCAACTATCCTTTGAGTTCCAGTCCTGGCTGCCTTGCCCGGTATATTGTCAGGGCCAGTAGAGCCTACGAATTCTCCTTGTACTAGTCCCCAGGCTGCCTTGCTGGTATATTGGCAGGGCCGATAGAGCCTATATCGCTATTATTATTGCTCTCCCTGTCATTGCAATATATATGTATGAACGTGTATGTTACCCTATGGGGTTGTCTTTAACTTTTCAATAAAGTTGTGTTTTTACCTAATCCAAAAAATTAGAAGGGAAACTGGCGCCTGATACGTAAACCTTAATTAAAAGAGATATCTATGTAAGCTGCTACAATCCCTAGATCGATGTGTAAAAATCTAATGCAAAAAATATATCTAGTGTTTGGGATGAGCGCTAAATATTAAAAGTTAATAATAAACCAGCCTTCTATCTTTTGGTACATATGTGGCAACGCAAATTACAAGTTCAAATACAAAGCTATTTATTCAAACAGCACAATAATTATACAATAAAAAATATACCAAAAGATAGAAGGCTGGTTTATTATTAACTTTTAATATTTAGCGCTCATCCCAAACACTAGATGTGTTTTTACCTAACTTTGCATCTGAGAGTCTTAACAAACAGTGACACAGACTCAGGATGACAGCAACACAGGAGATGTAGCCAGCAACAAACTGCAGAACACAGGAGCAGGCAGGACTCAGTAAATAGATACGACAGAGTCAGACTGAACAACCTGTATAGTGGGACAACAATGTAGACTTTAAATTCCCCCCTGAGGTCCACCAAATCAGGGGTATGTCCTCTGCACAACCAACCACTGTTCTAGAGCTGGTAAGCTGGAGCGATCAGCGTTTTATGGTACTATGGATGATTCTAGGTTAAGACTTTTTTATTTCTAATCTGCATCAAACCTGAGAGCAGGTTAACCCAGCTTTGGCAGGTTGACTTTTAAAAAAGTAATTTGCTCCATGAGCTGGGGGTCCAATTGAGAGCGCTGGGGACTAAGTATATTTACAGTTACCGAAAATACCCGCTCACTCTGGACAGTGGTTGGGGGGTAAGTAAGCAACTCCAGGGCTATCAGGGACAAAGTGGGCCACACAGCCCTCTTGTTATCCCTTAAAGTCAAGGGATCTGTACTTGGGGGCAAAGAGGGTTCCCCAAGGTAAGCCTTAACCACAAACTCAGCACTTTTTCTACTGATTTGGAGCTGTTTGTTTTGTCCGAAGCATAATTTGTCCATTGCCTCAGCATAAAAAGAAGCAGCTGCTCCACTGGAACAAGATGACATGCTACTGGCACTGCTACTGATAGGTCCTGGAAGACCATCATACTCCTCCAGCTCATCTGCGGAATCTTCTCCTGCCTCGTGTGACTGCATCCTCTTTTTCCTTTGCCTATCACGCACCCTCGCTATCAATTGTTCCCTCCAGGTAGTGAGTGAATTGGAAGCAAATGCCATGTTGCCTTTGATGTGTGAGTCGCACATTGTGGCAAGCATTAACTCAAGACCATTGTCCATGTGTTCTTCCATGTGCCGAGTCAGTTCCTTCTTCAGCCTTGTTAGAAGGGCAGCAACATCAGGAAGTATATTAACATCAGCACCAAGCAAGAAAATCGTCCAATTTTAAGGAGAGGTGCATGAAGAGGGGAATAACTTCTGTCTGGCTAGCATTCTCTTTGCTAAAAATTTCCATCAAAGCACGGAAAAGTGTAAGAACTGTCACTAGCTGTTCCATCAGGGCCCAGTCAGCCCTACCCAGTGTTCTGTTAGTGCCAATGAAATGGTGACATGACATTGCATGAATTGCCTTTTTATGCTCCAGGATACGCTCTAGCATATCTAAAGTGGAGTTCCACCTGGTCCCAGCATCTTGTTTTAGGCGGTGCTCTGGGAGGTCTGCCTTTTTCTGTTCCTCCCTGAGGAGCTGGCTATCTTTGATATACCAATGGAAGTGGCCAGCAACTTGTCGGCACGAATCCAGAAGTGCTGGCAACCTTCCAGTGTTACTGTTATCCTCGAGATCAGCCTTCACTACTAGATGCAGGACATGCACTGAGCAGCGCACACCCACAAATCTGCAATCCCGGAGAGCCTTGATCATGTTAGCTGCACCATCAGTAACCACAAACCCCATTTGCGCCTGTGTGTCTGCCTGCACCCTTAGCCACTGCCCCACCATGTTCTCCAGTGCTTTGCGAATGTTATCTGAGGTGTGTTGCTGATCCATTACCTCAGGGAGGAAGAAAGAGCGGTGCCATGCCGACTTGGCTACTGCACCCGAACTTGTTGTTGCTATCGGTGTGTCTTGCAACACACTGGGCTGTCGCAATGTGCCGTCAACGACAGGAAGCCATGCTTGCCACTCAGAACACTCCATAAGTCATTGGTAAAGTGACTGTCCAGCAGCCTTTCCTAGCAGTTCCTTCAATAGCCCAACACATGACCGATACAGTGAGGGTAGTATTGTTCTACTAAATGTGGTGCAGGATGGAATTTTATATCTGGGTGCAACAGCCTCCATAAGTTGCAGGAAGGGCTCCACGTCCAGTATCCACCAAATTAAAAGTAGCACCCTCAATGGCTGTGAGCTGTGCAATGAGACGTGTGATTTTCCTGGCCTGCTGGGTGCACATGCCCCTGGAATGAAACCCACCAAAATCTTCCAGTGTGGACTGTATTGATTTTTGGATGGGCTGTGACTCTCTGTTGCTCTTACTAGGACCAGATGTGACATGATCCCACTGCCCTTTCTTCTGCTGCCTACTGGTGGTGGGTGTGACACTGGTATATGCAATACTAGTACTGCCACCTTCTGTACTTATCAACACCGACTTGTGGTAGTTGTTCAGGTGTTGGTTCATCCCGGAGGCGGTCAGATGACCACGGCTTACTTCCCTGCCACACAATTTACATTTTGCTAGCCGGCCATCACAAAGAGCCACAAAATGGTCCCACACTTTGAAGCGACGGATGACTCTGGAAGATGGTGGAGAAGAAGAAACTGAGATGACACTTTCTTCATCTTCACCTGCTGGACCAACCTCACTTTGCTTTTCTTTCTACGTAATGTTACATGGATACCAGTAGACCTAAAGATGGCAGCAGGGATGTTGGGACTGGGATTGGAGGAGGATTGTGGAGTAACAGTGGTGCTGGTGGCAGAGACACTAGCAGCTACTACCTGGCTGGGAGACTCAAATGGAACCGGAGAGGCAGGTGACGAGTTGTCAATAGAAGACACAAGTGTAACTGGAGAAACAGGAGGAGTACTGTGGGAAGCAGGCAAGAAATTATGATCAGGGGAATAATCAAGGTCACTGGAAAATCAAGCTCGGGACAAATCAAGCTTAGGATACTTCAGATTCTTCTTCTAACTCTTGTAGATTTTGAAAGGAAGAACATCATCATCAGCAGCAGATTTTTTGAAAACCTGCTCAATTCCCTCTTCTGCCTGGTGACTACCGGGAAATGGTAAACTATGTCCCTCAATAACATTTTCTGGAGTAGATATGCTCTCAGTGGCAGTGACAGTGGTGGCAGGAAAAATGTTATCCAAATACTGCAATAATTTCCATTTGGGCTGCTTACATGGATGTTCTCTATACAAATCCAGCGTTGATACTGCCCGCAGTGTCTGACCAGTACTGGTACCAACGCTAGGTGTCCCCGGGTTTATAAAACTGGCTGTAGTGGAGGTGGTGACTAAACTGCCAGTGGCACAAGTCATTGTGCAGGTGGTTCTGGGGGGTCATCAACAAACAGCTGACAAGACACAGGGGACAGCTCCTTCATGGTCTTAGAGAAGGACCTGGACCTCTTTACCCTACTAGTAGAGGTAGAACAACCTGCAGTTCCCTTCTTATTTTTATTTTTTTGTTTTGCATTCTGCTGCTGAGTCTGATTAGTACTAGTACTCTTCTTTGCCCGCCTGCTGCTGCTAGCTCTGCTTGAAAGCAACATCATTGTGGTGATGTTGGTGGTTGCTGGGTCATTGCAGCTGGTACCAGAGCACGGAACATCAGGTTGTTCACTAGGACTCAGATCCATTACAGATAGGTAGGTAGGGTACTACAGTAATTTGACAATTTTACAACCTGGCCACATGACAACTGTCAGAGTGTCTGTGTCACTCTGCAAATTATTCAAACACACTCCTAAGTTGAATTTTTAAATTTAAGACTGGAACACTGAGGATACTCCCTTGTGATGGCAGTAAACTAGTAGGTAGTGTTGAGCGAGCACCACGATGCTCGGGTGCTCGGGTGCTCTGACCGAGCACCCCCTGAGGCTCGAGTGCTCGGCCGAGCACCCGAGCCCCATTGAAAAGCATGGGGCGACACGAGCATTTCACCAGGCACCCCCTGCTCTGATGAGGGGAGGGTGCCTGGTCAATGCCCCCCTTCATCTCCGCTATGCCCCCTTCATCTCTGAATGCCCCCTTCATCTCCGCAATGTCCCCCTTCATCTCCGCAATGTCCCCCTTCATCTCCGCTATGCCCCTCTTCCACAATGTCCCCCTTCATCTCCGCTATGCCCCTCTTCCACAATGTCCCCCTTCATCTCCGCTATGCCCCTCTTCCACAATGTCCCCCTTCATCTCCTCTATGCCATAGAGGAGATGAAGGGGGACATTGTGGAAGAGGGGCATAGCGGAGATGAAGGGGGACATTGTGGAAGAGGGGCATAGCGGAGATGAAGGGGGACATTGTGGAAGAGGGGCATAGCGGAGATGAAGGGGGACATTGTGGAAGAGGGGCATAGAGTCTATGCCCCTCTTCCACAATGTCCCCCTTCATCTCCGCTATGCCCCCTTCATCTCCGCAATGCCCCCGTACCTCCAGTCCCTGGTGGTCCAGCGGAGCGTCTTCTGATCTGTGCCTCTTCCGGCACAGATCCCCGCCACCCGAACATGGCGGGAGAGCACATGGCGGTACTCGACGAGTACCGCCATGTGCCGAGCAGAGCGATGCTCGAGCCGATCCGAGCATCGGCCGAGCACGCTCGCTCAACACTACTAGTAGGCATCCCAGTCCCTACACAACTGTGAGATGGTCACTGCAAATGATTCAAATGCCTACGTTGAATTTTAAAATGTAACACTGGAACACTGAGGATTCTCCCTTGCAGTGGCAGTAAGGTATTTGGCCTCCCAGTCCCTACACAACTGTGAGATTGTGTCACTCTGCAAATTATTCAAACAAAATCCTAAATTGAATTTTCACATTTAACACTGGAGCACTGATGATTCTCCCTTGAGGTGGCAGTAAGGTAGTTGGCCTCCCAGTCCCTACACAAGTGTGATAATGTGTCACTCTGCAAATTACTCAAACTTCTAAGTTGAATTTTAAAATTTAACACTGGAACACTGAGAATTCTCTCTTGCGGTTGCAGTAAGCTAGTTGGCCTCCCAGTCCCTACACAACTGTGAGATGGTCACTGCAAATTACTCAAACTCCTAAGTTGAATTTTTAAATTTAACACTGGAACACTGAGGATTCTCACTTGCTGTGGTAGTCCCTACACATATGTGAGATGGTCACTGCAAATTACTCAAACAAACTCCTAATTTGAATTTTTAGATTTAACACTGGAACATTGAGGATTCTCCCTTGCTGTGGCAGTAAGATAGTAGGCCTCCCAGTCCCTAAACAACTGTGAGATTGTGTTTGTCAGTCTGCAAATTATTCAAACTCCTAATTTGAATTTTCATATTTTACACAGGAACAAAGGTGACTCTCCCTTGTAGTGGCAATAACTGGCACTAATGCTGGCTGTCTGCCTATGCCTATCTGCCTGCCTACACAACAAATGGACAGTCACTCTCTCTGTCTCTCTATCTGCTTCTTCTCTCTCCCAGCTCCAACACAATAAGCACTAAGAGGAAATGGAGGAGCTGTTTGGGTGTCTGTGATGTCATTATTCCATCCCCCATCATAAAACAAAGACGCTAGTTGCTTGGCCTAGAGACATCATGAAACAAATAAGCTAATTGAACTAGAAAGGGAGGGAAAGCAGCGCATGCGGGGAGAACGTCATCCGAATATCCAAAATTCTGCCCAGTTATATTTTGGATTCGGCTTCTAAAAATGAATGGCTCTAAGATTTTCGCCACGTCCTAATTGCTCCGAATCACCCATATTCATCCGAAATCCGAATGTGGATGAACTGAATCACACAAGCCTACTAGAAACCATCCACTACAAAATACTCTATCCCATCACGTATCAGTCTGCCCAGTCACAGTTTACGTCAAGGGTTCCCTGTCTCTGTCATGTTATGTACTAATTTCTTATTTTATTTATTTTTTTTTATATTGTTTAAAAAAATTCCCTGTTCAACATTTATTCCATGTCTTATATTTTTATAATTTTTTATATTTTATTTATTTATTTAGATTTTACTGTCCCCCCCCCAATACCAGTCAACAATGCCTCCAAAAAATTCTGTTCAACTGATTCTTTACTCACACTCCACCAACACAGCCACCCTCAGACCTATTTTATACTATATTTGTGGGAACTAAAATAACATTTGCTCTGTGTTATGTGTATATTAAATCCATTGATTTCAATGTAATGAGCTAGGCGAAAAAAGCAGAAAAACTGCACTTTTCACAGGAAATTATTCGCCAAGTACCATTATTCGCTGTTTTGGGTTTGAGAAGGACATTTTTTGGCCATCCCTACTCTTGTCCAGCACTCAGAATTAGTTTCACTTTGGTACCCCATGCACATCTCTTTGAGTGCTACAGTTAAAGTGGATCTATCACCACGTGACAAGTTTTTATCAATATGTAAAACAGTTAGCGAATAATAATAAACGTTAATTTTTTGTTTTTTTTTTAAAAACCTTATTTGCAAGAAAATTACATTTTAAAGTATGCCCAGCAATCTGCTTCCGGCTAAAATGCTCTTGCCGCAGTTTGCTGCACAGCCTCTTCTCCCGTCACTTCCCCCAGCATCCTCCGATGACGGAGGTGTTCTGTTAGTAAGCTGGAGCGATCTCTTTGGCTAGATATCGATCTCTGCTAATGAGATCGTTCCAGCTTACTAACAGAACGCCTCTGTCAACGGAGGATGCTGGGGAGAGTGACAGGAGCAGAGGAAGAGTGGAAAGAGCCGTGTACCCAGAAGTAGGCTGCTGGGCATACTTTAAAATGTAATTTTCTTGCAAATAAGGTTTAAAAAAAAAAAAAAAAAAATGTTTTATTATTATTCACTAACTCTTCTACATATTGTTAAAAACTTGTCAAGTGGTGATAGACCCACTTTAAATATGTGTTTCAAAAGGGTTCTTGTTTATAAACAATATAAGTTGTCGTTTGACCTAAATTTATGTCATTTCCTAATAATCCACTTTTTTCATATGTATTCACATGTACATATTAAATATAGGGTTTTGCTTTAGTGAATTTTTCAAATGCATAATCTGTATATGTACATATGCTTGTCAAGATCTAGTGGATTATTGTATTAATATACAGGATTCAGTGTAGCAAAAAACTCACAAGAGTGATATAAAGGTGATACCTTTTAATGGCTAACTGAGGACATAGAAACTGCAAGCTTTCAGGATACTAAGGTCCCTTCTTCAGGCATGGGTTAACATGCTACACTGAATCCTATCTACTCTACTGGCTAACACGGTACCATCTTTTTTTTTTGTATTAATAAACAAATTTACAAGATGTCCATTGTCTCCCCAGCTTAGACAGGATGTTGGGTTGATTGACAGACAAGTGAAGAAGAGGTTACACTGTTTCTTTTTGTTTTTAACCCCTTCTCTATTTGTTTTTTGTCACCCTTCACCCGTGCCTATCTGTGTTGAAATTTTAACATTTATCAATAAATCAATCATTTTTATTCTTTTATTACTACTTGTTTGCAAGCTTAACTCTTGGAGTGCTGCTGCATCCATTCTTCCATTCACAATGTCCATTTCCAATTATGGAGACCCATGGTGGTACAGCATCCAGAGAAGGAGGGTGAGCTATTGTTCACGACATATAAGTGTGTTGTACCAGTGGTGAATGACTATTAGTAGTAGCACCACACAACCTATCTTCATATGTTACTCTAGGCCTACTGTCATCTTTTACTTTCAGCTGTTGTTTCCTCCACTTCAGTACTGAATAGTAGTAGTTTTTCAGCAGGAATCCTTGCAACTATAGAAAGCATAGGCAGAAAAACTTTAAGGTTCTCATGGGAATTTTATTGGCAGTGGTCAAAAGTAGGACATTTTACATATTGCCTATGTGAAGGAATTTCCATGGGAAAAAAAAGGAAAATTCCCAGGGAAACAAATTTACTTTATTACCTTCTTCTATAGACATGCATATACAGTATATTTGGCAAACATATATAGTAAAAAGGAACATATGGTGTCCATTTTTTATTGTGTTCTAAAATTAAAATTCAGCAATATTAATAAAAAAAGTAATATAGGTCTACAATGCAGCTAAAATATTTACAAACTATCCTATATAATAATTTGCTAGGATGTTTGTCAGAAGCCGTCATGAGCAGTAGAGACTGCCTGAACACACAGAATGCTGGGAGTTCTGTGCTGGGAGCATTTTGTGCGTTCGCCAGTTTCTGCAGTGCATGACTGTGTTGGAGGCAGGATGCAGAGCAGGACCGGCCTCTTAACCCTTTGAGTGCCAGAGGGCGTACCCCTTTGGCACTCAAAGGGTTAACATCAGCCGGACATTGGCCCGTGTACACAGACTTTTACACTAGTATATCTTATAAAACAGGTTTGGTTGATATGAAAAGCATTCTGTCACTAATACATTATTTCTGCCTACAAGGTACTGCTCTAGGTTAAATAGAAAACAATGCCATTGTCCTAAGATATATAACTGTCCAAATTAAATATGTGCAGTATTGGATTCTGTCATTAGTGTTGACCTTTCGGCTAAGGTGCTGTAATTGCATTATAATTCTTGCTCCTTGACTTGGTTTTATGTCCTCTTTGATGCATTTTGTGTATCTATACATTCTTATTAATATAAAGTAAATTGATGTTTAAAAAATTGCTTCAAGCCATGACATATTTCCTGTAACTTAATCATGCTCTTTGTTTTAGCAGAACAATAACATCATTTTCCTTTCAACTCTTGCAATAGAATGATGTCTATTTGAAACAGTGCAATATTTTAATAGTGCATTGTTTAAGTAGTCTACACATATTCATTCTTAATGAGAGCAGGTATATTATTTCTAGCATTTTACTTTATAAAAGTTTTTCTTTTATTTGCCATTTCTGTTTTGATTCTAGTTCCAGATTTGATAAAGTCTTAACAATTGCCTTCCTTCTCCGTGAAATATGTTTTCTGTCAAC
This sequence comes from Rhinophrynus dorsalis, assembly GCA_037306005.1. NCBI lineage: Eukaryota > Metazoa > Chordata > Amphibia > Anura > Rhinophrynidae > Rhinophrynus > Rhinophrynus dorsalis. The sequence continues at coordinate 244,703,632 of CM074718.1, read as the reverse complement.
TTGCCAAAAAATGGCATAGAAAAACATCTAAGGGGAGTGCTTTGTGTTCACTAACAACACTGCTATTTGCATATAAATTATAGTGGGGAAGTCTGAGAGATTTCACTATTCTGGAATATAAAGAAGTCAATCTCCTATTATAACTAACCTTTTCTTGGGAGTTTGGATTGATAGGATTTCATTTTCTTTTCCAGTGACCACCTGCACCATTTCAAGAAATAGATGCATTTCAGAAAACTGAGGGTATATGAAAAAATAATGGATAGAGTCAAGAAAAAAAATGTTATTTGTAGATGTTATTTTCTATCAGTTTACTGATCAGTTTGGAAGCCATCTTAATTTAAATGATAAAGGGAATATTTTTCTTTTTCCTCAAGCTTAATAGTTTTGCCACTTCTAAAGGAAATCTAGATTTCCCTAAAGAAAACTATTGCCATTTAAGTATTATGAGACTCTTACTAATGCATTTTTTTTTTTCAAAATAAACATATTCCAAGTCTAAATGTATATGTTAATAAGATAAGGATGGCGTAATTCATCTGCCTATTCACTCTGTTTATCCACATCTTTCTACAGAGAAAAAAAAATCCTGATCTATGTTTTATATATATATATATATATATATATATATATATATATATATATATATATATATATATTCATTGAAAAAGACAATCTCGAAATACAGATCAAGATCAAATATACCCAGAAATAGAACATCATCACCAGCAGAGTATTAGTGTGAACAGTAATACAAATACAGGGCAGTTATATAGGACTAGGATAATACAAATCTAGCACCCTGAGGCAGCCCAAAATAGTATATCTTATAAAATAACAAACCCAAAACAAGCCCCGAAATAAAAAAGAGGGGGGGATAGGTCTCTCATCCCAAGGGGACCAACACCACCCCCATCCGAAATGAGACAACCAGGCTCCCCAAATGCTATGGAATTTGTATGGAGTTCCTCGATGAGCAAAGATAAGGTGGTAATGCAAAATGTTCTGAGTGACCAGGCCTATCCAATCCTCATGTAACCCACTGTAACAACCTTACATACCATAATTAGATTCTCATGCAGGCGGGATCTGACAGGTCATGAGTCAAGGTCATCAAGAAAAATAGAAAGGATAAAGGTGTTGGGGGTGGATCGGTCTACTCAAAACCCCGACAAAGAATTAAACACCCTTTCTCAGAACCTAAGCACCACAGGACAATTCCAAATAAGGTGTATGAAGGTACCAGTGGCAAGGGAGCATCTAGCACAGAGGTCATTATCCCTAAAACCCATCCTAAGTAGTCTCACTAATGTGAAGTGTGCTCTATGTAGGATTTTTAATTGGGCCAGTTGATGTCGAGCATGCAAGGACACCCCATGCAGGCTGACCTTAGCCATAGACCATTCCAAGTCCTCCAGCTCCCCCAAGTCCCCTTCCTACTTCAGTCTCAGAGAAGCATCCCCCTGGGAGGGGGGCGTGAGCATCCAACCACCTATAAATGAAGGACAACACCCTGTCAGGCCATTTAGCCATGGCAGATGATAAAAGGTGGAATTGTTCAACAATGTACTCTTGAGATCCCCAATGTGCACGAAGCGCATGCAGAAGGAGCATATACAAGTAGAAAAGACAATGTGGGAGGCCAAATTCCCTGCTTAAAAACATTTTTTAAGCAGTTGTCAACGTATATATGCCCAAGATTTGTCATCCCATAACCGGCCCAGATGGTACTAAGGTCAGATGGTACCAAAGTGTGTCAGAGTTGAATTAGCCAACAAGGAGATAAAAGAGTCACGGCCCCTTCAGCCCACCACTGCCTGCCCCCTATACAGTAGCCGCCATGGTCGTGATCGTATCACTCACCGTTGGACCCATAGTCAATCGTTGGGATAAACAGTGACCTTCCTCCAATACAGACGCCTCCAGGGTAAGATACTGAAATTGGGAATCAGGATTTGCCCAACCTAGACCTGCGCGGAGTGGAAAGCTGTATCCTAGGCCCCCTCCGCCACAGGAATCGTAACGTTATAGAGTCTAATTCCTTATAAAAGGAGTTAGGAATGCAAACAGGTGTATTCTGAAACATTAAAAATAAGGAGCGCCAATAATGCTTTATCAGACAAATATTGTAATACGGTATCCTATATAATAATTTGCTAGGATGTTTGTCAGAAGTTGTCATGTGCAGTAGATACTGCCAGAACAAACAGAATGCTGGGAGCATTCTGTGCTTTTGGGCATTCTCTACAGTGCATGACTGCGTTGGCGGCAAGCAATGCCTTGCGTACCCCTCTGGCACTCAAAGGGTTAACATCACCCTGACATTGGCCCATGTACACGGGCTTTTACACTAGTTAAGACAATATATCATTTGTACTCACATTTGTAAATGGCTGTATTAACACATATGCATAAACACAGCTGCAAAACGTTTGTAGTAGGATTTACTATTTTTTGCTTTTAATAAATTTAAATTTGGATTGTAGAACAACATTTTTGGAGTGGCTTTTTCCTATTTTATTTTTATTTTATTTTTGTTTTGTGTATACATTTTGTATGGTGGAACATTCCTTACAACCAGTGGGTTTGAAATAAAATGTGGAGGATTCATCTGAACCCAAACCTAAAGGAGGGACGTTGTGGAGGATTCATCCGGACCCTCACCGAACAGGGGCGGTATCTTTATTTAATTAACTGTCCCCCAATATCCTGTAAAAAACACATTCCCTGTTCAACCACTTCTTTCCCCAGACTCCCCTAGAACAGAGTTAATAAAAGCCAGATCAGGAAGCAACTTGGATCACCTATGCCTGTGTCTTCCCAGTCAGTAACACAGAATGTTGGAGTATTTGGGGTAATTCTCCTTTGAGCTCTTCTCTCACACCCCTAATGCAGAGAACAAATATCTTACCTACAAGATGCCTTAAACTAAGCTTTGCCTCCTCTTTATTAGCCTGTCTTCAATTGCTGACAAATGTGCTGCTCTCTCTTTCTTTCCAAATATAGAATGGCATGCTATGTGGGACCCTGAGACCCCTTTTATACTATGCCTTGGAAAAATAAGGGAAAGTTGCCCCTTGGTGAGTAGAAATTCAGTCTTCCCATTGATTTCAATCCAATGAGTTAGGTGGAAAAAAGGCACTTTTTGTTGGAAATTTGCCACTAGGCGAGTTGTGCCATTTTTCTCCTGCTTCTCTTTTGAGATGAAAATGTTTACCCAGCCCTATCTTAAACAAATAGTTATATGGAACTAGGACAGGTAGATGTGGCTCCACTTGCCACTACTCTTGGTTCTAGCACTAGCCATTGCAGGTGTTTCTGGAGAAGAAGGTCATTCTCTCCTCACCACTAAAATCAAGGGTATGGGACTATTTTTCCCTTCGGTCAGGCACACTGCAATCATGAGCAACTGCACTGTTCATATTATGTGATAGGGTAGGGAAAAGGGGAAAGGAAGGGACACACCTTGGCACATCTGCCTTCATTAAGCTCGTGCAACATAAAGACCCTGATGTTTATGTTAAGTATATGAAACCCTCCCCTCAAAGAAAATTGAGAACTGTTGTTACCAAGGGAACAAAGAATGTGGGAGATAACTCCCCACCAGCCTAGAGGTTCGATGACCACAGTAACACCACTATCATTGTTGCCTTCTGGAGCTAAGGACCAGGTGCAATAAAATAACTTGTTGTCCCCCTGGCACTCTCAGAGACCTGTTTTTCTTTGGTAGTACTACTGTTGCTTCCATTAGCATAACCACCAGCTAACATTACTTCTGTAGATGTTAGGATGGTGAAAATAGTCTCCACTCATTGCACTCTGTGTGGTGCACTTACCACACAGGGCAGTATGGTAGAGAGCAATTGAATGCAGGGAATCAGGGAGCATTTGCAGATGTTCCATTGTGATGAATATGACAAGCTGATGGTATGGAGGATTCATTATTTTTATTAAGCCTTGTCACCCACCACGACCAAGTTACTTGTCCTTAGTTAAGAGAACAGACCATAGTGATACCAGCAACTGGTTTTGCAGGGAATGGTTTAACATTGCTGACATAAATATCAAGTTAGTGGTTACAGTTGTGCTACCTAGTTAATGTAAGAACAGATTTGTGATTCTTTCCAGTCCTACCCCTTCTTTCACAGTGTTTCCACACACTGTAAACATTGCAGTTGGTGATAATTTCTGCATAGTGCCTTCCTGCTCTCAGGGGAAATAATAATATTCCAACCCCCCATGATTTTTGAGAAGGTGCAGTAGGAAGCATAATTGGTCAACATCTTCTAACCAGATGCATTGGAAGTGGTCAGGGCTGTCATGGTGCTGTTACTGCCTCAGTAGCACTAGGGCTAGGAGGTAGGGATGGGCGAGTTACCCGCCTGTCTGATGAGAAACGAAGGAGACGCAATACCCTGGGTCTGTGTCTTTATTGCAGCCTCAAGGGTCACATGCTCAGACAATGCCCCACAAGACCGGGAAACGACACGGCTTATCCAAATTCAGAGGCAGTCCGCTAAGCCCCATCCCTCTGCCTCTTTTCTCCTCCACCAGGTTGTTGATCCCTGTCACTATCCAGTGGTCAGACAAGTCCATTATCACTAAAGCATTCCTGGATTCTGGCACTGCTGGCATCTTTATGGACCTCACTTGGGCCAAAAATCATGGTATTCCTAGCTGACTTAAGAAACAACCTCTACTTGTTTCCACTCTGGACTGAAAGCCGTTGGGAGATGGACGAGTCACCTTGGATACTGGATCACTACAGGTGATTACAGGGTTATTACACTCTGAACTCTTATCCTTTGATCTGGTTTACTCTCCCCATGTTCCTGTCATCCTGAGTCTTCCGTGGCTCTGCCACCATAATCGCTTCATTGACTGGCGAACAGGTGAGCTTGTTTGATGGAGTGACGTCTGTTTCCGGTCCTGTCGTCAAACAGACGCCTTACATCCTTTTTCCTACTTCTCTCTCCGATTGTCACCGGCAGAAAGAAACTATGATGTCAGAAATCGTGAACTTCTTGCTATGAAGCTGGCGCTAGAGGAATGGCATTATCTGTTAGAAGGATCTGAGTTACACAGATCATAAGAACCTCCAATACCTTGAGTCTGCCAAATGTCTCACGCCACATCAAGCCCGTTGGGCGTTGTTCTTCTCTTGATTCCTTTTTACAATCACCTATATTCTGGGAATTAAGATTACAAAGGCTGATGCCTTGTCCCTTGTATATGGTCCACAATCCTCAAAACAACCTCCTGAGACCATTATTCCACACTCCGGAATCATCTCTGCCTGGTCCAATTCCACCCTGAGTAAAATTCAAAAGGCCCAGGAGCAGATTGACAACTCCTGTCTTACGGGACGCTTGTTTGTTTCAGTCAGTTTATGTACTGAAATCTTACAGTGGGCTCATCAATCACCTACTTCAGGCCATCCCAGAATTGCCCAGACTCTAGACTTGGTACAGTGTTAATTCTGGTGACCTTCATTATCACAGGATGTCAAGGACTTTGTTCAGGGTGCCATCACTGTGCCATGGTCACACATTGCAATTAACTTTGTTGTGGACCTACCTCCGTCCAAGGGTAATAGGGTCATCTTAGTCATTATGGACCGTTTCTTTCATCAAGCCCACTACCTAAACTTCCTACCTTCCAACAATTTGCAGAAATCTTAATAAATTGGTTTTTCATCTTCACGGAATCCCTTTCCAAATCGTCACTGATAGAGGCAGTCAATTTTCATCACACTTATGGAAGGTGGTCTGTCCCCACTTGGGCATTGAAATCCATCTAACTTCTGCTTACCATCCTCAAGCTAATGGACAAACTGAACAGACCAATCAGTCCCTGAAGCAATACCTTCATCTTTTTGTGAATCCTCTCCAAGACAATTGGACTACGCTTCTCCCTTTGGCTGAATTTGCCTTCAATAGCTCTCGACATGAGTCTTTAAAATGTTCACCCTTCTTTGCTGCCATGGGCTTCCATCCTAACACTTAGCCTTTCTCCTCATCCTCTGGTGTTACTACGGTGGACTCTCATTTGGACGATCTGGAGATCCATTGGCTATGTATCTGCTCTCGTCTGGTGGACTGTAACGGTTTTCAGTACACTCAGAGGCAGGCAATTTGGTAAAACACAGTTTTATTGAATAAGCAAACTGAATTAACCCTTGCAGGTCCAGTAATGGAATAACAGCACTGACACAGGACAGGTAAATAAATTACATTTGCCCACACGGGTCCAGTATACAAATAACACGTAGTAAATATACTGACACAGGTCAGGAACAGTTCGTGTGATTCTGTGAGACACAAATGGTTAATGCTATTAGGCCAAGAGACTCGGAGGCCCTAATAGTGAGGCCCAGGAAGCACTCAAATGCTGATAAGTGAAAAAATGGCGACTAACCCAGGATGGTTGTTCGAGGCCCAGGAGGTAACACAGACTATAGTGATACTGCAACCGGAGGAATCACGGAACGCCCTGAATATACCCCAACTGCGACCCATGGTAACGGTACCGGGTATTATTGTGATACGCACGGCTTGTTCGCAACTGCCAGGTGACAGAGCTGATAGAGGTGCCCAGAGATCAACCTACTAATGGTGGAATGACAAGCCAGCGTAATAGTGCCACAATAAAGCTCCTACCCAGGTGTATTAACGGAAGGCCCTGAACGGGCGCTTGGCTTGTGGAATGACACAACAGGAGCGGAGACTAACTGAGGCGCCCGTGAGACCAATCCCAGTGACAATGGGACAAGCCAAGCGTATATGGATCAACAAGCTGAGCAACAACCCGGGGTATGGAGTAAGGAGGCAGCAAGGCACTAGTGGGTCGCAGTACAGAATGGTAGTGCAGTATCTACAGAAACCGACTGGGCTAGTACACCAGAGACAGAGCACTGAGGCAACTCTCTACCGGATCCGGTAGAACAGGAGTCAGGGGAGAGCAACGGACTCCACAACGGTCAACATGAAGCAGCAACGTCAGCAAATCCAAGTTGATACACGGAGCAAGAACGTCAGCCAGGCCAGGTCGGTACACGGAGCAGGGACGTCAGCCAATCCAAGTTGATACACGGAGCAGAAATGTCAGCCAGGCCGGGTCAGTACACGGAGCAGGAACAGGAACCGATAGAGAGTAGTCAGGTAAACCGGGTCATACACAGGAAATCACACGAATCACGGCAGCAAGGCACTAAGCAACTGAACACCACGAAAGGGCCCTGTAACAGTGACAGATCACAGTACTTAAAGGCTACCACTGGGCGGAGCCATAACACTTAGCCAATAGGAAAGCATCAGGCTACTAGTGTCAAAATGTCGCAATGTACACGGGCACCGTGATGTGGACATAATAATCCGATTCAAGAAGACCGCTGATCGTCGACGAGTTCCGGGTCCTCTGTTTCTTGCGGGTGATGAGGTGTGGTTATCTACTAAGAACCTTAGATTGCAGCAACTCACAGCCAAGTTTGGTCCTTTGATCATTAGCCCCTTCCGTATCTGATCTCAGATTACCTCAATCACCTATGCCTTGGACCTTCCTTCAACCATGTGGATTCCGGACTCCTTCCATGTCTCCCTCTTAAAACTTCTTGTTCCTAATAGTTTTCTCCTCGATCCACTACTCCAGTCCCAGTTCTGGTCTCATTCAGGGTTCCCTCCAGTATCTGCTGGACTGGCGGGGTTATGGTCCTGAAGAATGGTAAGGATTCCAGATGTGGATCTTCAAGCTCCCGCGATCTGTCAAGCTTTCCATTACTCTTTTCCTTTGAAGTCTGGTCATCCAGAGGCCTCCCGTTGAAGGGAGGGTTGTGTCATATACAGTCCCTGTGGCTTGCAGCCACCGACTCCTGAGTTCCGTTTTCGTGAGGCTCACGGCCGCCACTGCCTAGTCTTCCTGTCACTCATCCGACTCTCAGCTCGCAGCCGCCGACAAGTCCTTCTTTTACCTCATTCGGCTAGCGGCTACTTTATTAGTCTTGTGCCACCCTCTCTGGTGGTTTGCTTACCTCGCGGCCACCCGGATGCCTACAGGTCCGATGATCCTCTTTTTGGAGCGGCCGCACTGCTCATGCACAGCTTGTTGACTTATGAACTCAGCTCGGTTCTCATGGGTTAAAAGAAACCAATCCAATGGGAGCCTCAGACGAGGCCCACTTCCCTGACTATTTAAACCCTGAGGTCTCTCTTCCTGTTGCCCATTCCATGAGCTTGCTGTGTATCTTGATGCTTGATTCTGATCTGATTCCTGGCTTGACCTCTGCTTCCACTGACCACAGCTTATCTGATTCCTGGCTTGACCTCTGCTTCCACTGACTATGGCTTATCTGATACCTGGCTTGGCCTCTGCTTCCACTGACCATGTGTTACGGTTTTCTGACACTCAGACCAGGGTATGAAGTAAAAACACAGTTTTATTGAAAATAAAACAATGCCCCTAAGGGCCAGTACAGGAATAGCAGCAATGGCAATACTGACATAGTGAATGCACACAATGATAGTGACAGGTGCTATGTATGGATAGGGAATATTCCCCCAAAGGGTTAACAGGTGCAATGTATGGATAGGGAATATTCTCCCAAAGGGTTAACAAGTGCAATAGGAGAGATATAAACAAGATTGGCCAACACCCGGGATAAATAGCAGTCTCTGGAACACAGTTTCTCAATAGCTGGATAGAAATAAGTAACTGCACTGAATACACTCTCAAGTTGGTATAGAAGGCGCCCCAATGTCCAGAGCTGAGCCGATACCACCACAGTGGGCTACAGAGGAATGCTATTGCCAACACTGTATTGATCAGAACCAAAATCGCCCTTAACTGGGAAAGTAGTAACCCTGCGTGTGCTAATTGGATTGTGCCCTGACACCCCTTGGGTGCTATTTCTGATGGTACTGCACAAGCTGTAATAGAGCCGGCGCCCTCTGAAGTGCAATGGGAAATGTAACTTCTAGAATTTGTGGGCCGGGGCCCGAACACCCCTCTGGTGCCGTTCCAAATGATCACAGTGGGAGCGAACAGGCTACCAGAATACGAGCACGGAGCAGACAAGGCTCTGAGGGTGAATGAGAGACACACAGAAGCACTCAGAGTAAAGGCTCAAGTCAGTAAACGTATGCTTGGCAAGATATATATCGGAGGCACTAGACCGGAGACTACAGGCACTGCAAGGGTTAAGTGGTTCTGCACAGAAGCGAGCACCTTGGCAACCAGCAGAAGGCAAAGCAACCTCAGGCTACAGCTATTGACTAATGAGAGGAACAGCGAGTCACTTAACCAGTTCAGAATGTCGCCGGAGCGACCGGAATGATGCAGGAACACCGGAACAGCAGGCAGGACCGGAACGGTAACTGGAACAGCAGGCAGACCGTAACGGCAACCGGAACAGCAGGCAGGACCGGAACGGTAACCAGAGCCAGGTCAAATCACGGCGCAGGGTCGTCAGCCAGAACCGGGTCAAATCACGGAGCAGAAGCAGGAGAAGAGTCAGACTAGCCGGGTTGGTACACAGGAGACACAGGAATACAGCAACAAGGCGCAGCAACAGGAACACCACGAAAGGGCAACTCACAAGTGCCCAAGCTCCGGCATATAACGGCACATCCTGGGCGGGCCAATCAGTCTCCACCAATGCACAGGCAAATCAGGCCAGACTGACAGAAAAGTCACGGGGACCGTGATACCATGGCTTATCTGATTCCTGGCTTGACCTCTGCTCCACTGACCATGGCTTATCTGATTCCTGGCTTGTCCTCTGCTTCCACTGACCACGGCTTATCTGATTCCTGGCTTGACCTCTGCTTCCACTTCTGACCACGGCTACTCTTGAACGCTGATATCCTGTTCCATTGGCTTCTGACCTGGCTTTCTGACCACTCTTTTAGTACTCTTGTTCCGGCTCAACTGGGGTGGATCAATCTGTTTTTGCGACCAACACCTATACCCAGCTTCGGCTGCAGCAAGGGAGTACCTGGCACACTGTCCCAGAACACAAGCATCACCCTCTAGTGTTGCACCATAGTTACTGAACCAGCACCAGGCTACCCAGGTTCCAATCCCACGGGAGCGTAACAGTTTCCACTGGACTTGGGCCTAACCCAAGTCTAAATTCTACAACAAATCAATATTTCCTCAGGGACTGGGCATCTAAGTCATACAAATCAATCTTTTCTTGGGGCTTGGGCTTATAAAAACAAGTCCTACAAATCATCCTCTACAAAATACTCTATCCCATCAAATATCAGTCTTCCCCAGTCACAACTTACATCAGGGGGTCCTTGTCTCTGTCACGTTACATATGACTTTCTTGTTTTATTTATTTTTTATTAACTGTCCCCAATACCGGTTAACAACCCCCCCCAAAAAATTACCTGTTCAACTGATTGTTTCTGCAGAGTCCACCAACATAGACACCCTTATATCCCTTTTTTGCTATGCTTTTGGGAAATAAAATAATATTTGTTATGTGTTGTGTGTAGATTCAGTGTTCCCATTGATTTCAATACTGTGAGCTAGGCAAAAAAAGAAGAAAAATAGCACTTTTTGCTGGAAATGATTCGCCAAGCAAGAAGATCCACTATTTGCCGACTTTGGTTTAAGGCGAAAATTATTGCCCTTACCTAATGGTGACCTGGCACCTGGAATTTATCGACCCTTACCCTAATAAGTTTCAAACATCACAGAGATGGTGGTACTTGTGGTGGTGGTCATGGGGCTAGTGACACTGGCAGTGGCAGTGATGGCACTGGCAATGATAGTGCTTCTGGTATTCTGTAGTTGACCATGACTAATGTTCATCTGACTGCTGCTTTCTTGTGGCACTCCCAGACATTTTAATTACTATCAAGAAGTTATTAAATAAGCATTTAACTGCTAATTGATTTTATTTTATTTTTTTATTTTTTTACATACACTAAAATACTCAGTTTTTACAGTAAACTAAATGTATTATTATTTTTTTTTTAAATGAACACAGTCAAGAATAGGCATAGTTGCTGGAGACAGCAGTAGCGTGCCTGGAACACTGTGCGTGCACACTGCCTATGTGCACTTAAGTTTGAACAGTAAACGTGATATTGTGGTAAGGGTGGTAAGAGTCATAAAGCTGGTGAGACCATGGTCCTAGTGGATAACCCCCTTTAATACATTAAAAAAAATCATCTCAAGAATGCAATCACATACTATCCATTTTTTTAAATAATTGTAGTGTAAGAAAACTGTTAATAATTTTGGTCTTTGAGGAAATGATCACACTATTTACACTGCAATTACATATTTACATACCTACATATTTAATCAACATGTTAATTTAGAATTGTTTCTTTTTTTCTCAAAAAGCTTTATTGATTATAAAGATAAGTTATACAGAAAATATCACATCTCATAGTGTACATAGTAGATACAATACATAGAAAAAATTTTATAGATGCAATGAATTTAGAATTGTTTCAACATTGCACAGGGACAATATAGATACTACCTTTATTACTTTTCCCTAACCTGCATTGTTAATCTTTACAAAGTCCACTTAAAAAGAAGTGCTTAACACTTTGAATATAAATGCCTCACTTATTTCTTATTTTTTATATAGTTTTAAAAAATAAGAAAAGCAATAGCCACTGGCAGTCTCCTTCCATGTTCATTTTGTCTTTATTTCTTTATATTGCACTGATAGTATTTTACAGTTATATATTCATCAACTAGCAGAGCACATACCCAATATGTCACCAAGAAAATAGAAAACAAACTCTATTATTGGCAGTAGAGCAGAGTGTGCTGCATAGAAATGCATTAAGGTTTAAACTACCCAGATCTGTATTGGAGAAACTGTCAAACACAAAACTTGTATAGTTTGTTACATATTTTGTTTACTTGCACTTTCCAATTTTATTTGACGGCTAGAGAAAAACTAGTGCTGAGGAGGAGAAAATAATTACTGAATGAGATAACTGTCATAAAATCTGTTATAATTATTTCCAGAAGGGCAAGACAAAGAGTAAAGTACCACAGGTTAACAGAGTAATTTTGATAGAACTGTAGTGCAGTTCATAACTTTGGGAAGAAAGCGCACATCAAGATGAAGCTTGTTAGGTTTATATGTAGATTATAGAAAGCATCTCAGTTGTAATACTGCTATAAAATGTTATCTTGTTGTAATAAAATTACAATCATTCACTATTTTTTCAGTAAAAAACTTTTAACTTTAGTCTTTTTCATTAAAGGGAATTTTAAAGATGCACATTATTAGACTAATCCCTTGTTCATTTGAAACTTAGGGCCAGATTTAAAGGCAGCTGATAGCAAAAAAAAAACAAAAAACAAAAAAAACAGGTGACGGCATCTTTTCAAGCATGGTAAGCAATTTAAAGATCAGTGCTATGTATGAATGCCAGCAAAAAAACACTGCCGGCCTCCTAAGTTTAGATGAGTTTTGGCCCATTGAAAATAAAAAAACACTACAACTTGCCATTTAATGGACTGCATTAGCCCTAAAGATCCGATAAGGAACTCAGTTTAGCGCATAAAATTTAAAGTCCCTTATCTGATCTTTAGTCAGCCGAAGCAGCTATTAAAAGCAAAAAAAAAAAAACTAAGTACCCAGTGGATATATTGATATGGGGCCCTAAACCCCACATCAATACATTCAATTCAGTGTTAGTAGAATTAGCCCTATGATTGCCAGTAGGGGTATAATTTTCCTGCCTGCACTCATAGGGTTAACCCGACTAAATACAAGTAAACATTGCATTGTTTAGCATGGAAATCAGATAAGAGAACTCAATCCAGATCCAGATACTTTGATCAGTCAGTGGTAAATTGCACTCTTCCTCTGAGGCTTTAGAGGTATTTACAATGCTCTTGGGTCTGTTGGAAAGGTCAACCCACTAAGTGATAATGTGACAAAAACTCTCTGTCCTTATTTAAACCACTACAAATTGCATTAAATTTTAATATTAATTTTACCTCCCATACTTTTCTGTCCCTCTGAGTGCAGAACAATCCCATCAATACAGTTAACTTAATATCCCTGGCACTGTGCCCATTTTGACAAAAATGTTCTCCCACTGGTGTCTGTCTTTTTGTTATTAACACTGGATCTGTGGGAATTAAACCTTTTATGTAGTGCTTGTCCAGTTTCTCCCACATCCCAAATGGCACATCTCCCTGCCTACAAAAGAGATGTGAAACCTGTGCATGCATGTACACCACGGACAAGATACCAATTCCAAACACCCAGTTACACCATAAGATCAATGATACCTTCACCTGTAAATCATCCAATGTAATATACCTTATCATGTGTGCAAAATGCCCAACAGCTCTGTATGTGGGAGAAACTGGGGTATAATTTTCCTGCCTGCACTCATAGGGTTAACGAGACTAAGTAACAAAGCAACATCCCATTACAAGTAACACCAGCATCCTGGTCATCATCTGTCCTTCTTTCTTCTCTTCTTTCTTGTATCTTCTTTTTTCTCTTCATCCTTCTTTCTTCTAGCTGTAAAAAAATATATATATTAATATGTTTGCAGAAATATTACGGGCAATAATTGTTTAACCCCTTGAGTGTCAGAGGGGTATGCATGCAATACGTTGCAGACATCTCTGGGGCACAAAGGGTTAAACAATGTATTATTGTCTGGTTCCATAAACATATGCTGCCATTATTTTAGCTCCAAATAAGCCAGGTGAAAGTTAAGCCATTATAGTAGGTCAAAGTTGCAAAGTATAATATGTCAGAAAATGAATTAATAAAAGATGTAGCTTATTAAATTGTCTCTGCCGCTGTGTGTGGCCACAGAGGCAGCGGCAGCAGAGACACAGGGCTTCCTCCTACCCCCAGTCCAGTCCCTCATGGGCCAATGCCTATTCCACACTGAGGGAATTTGAACAGAGACGGTCATAGCACGTTATGGGTTGTTATACCCTTAACGACTCATGACGTACTATGACCGTCATGGAATTCTGGGCTCCCCCCGTGCCTGCACACTGTTTGTGGAGTCTGGAATCCAAATAAAAAAAAAAGCTCCATGGTCCTTTAGTGCCTGTGCGGCTGGTAGTTAAGGGGTTAAAGAGTTTTCACTATTGTTTTTATTTGCTTTTAACCCCTGGGGAAATAGAGGTAATCAAAATATATTGTTGTGCAATGTGCTGTTAAACAAACAAAACTTCAATAAAAAATATTTTAAAATGTTTTCACCCCAATCCAATCAACAGGAATTGATTTCTACCCATGTCTGAGGAAATTTCCACAGAAAGGAGAAAACTTTTGTCCCTAATTTTACAAAACCCTATCATCCTACCATTATGGTTTAAATAGGCCATGGGGCTTTGGAATTGTGTTCAGGATACTCAAGAGATGAAGATCTGGACAAACCAACTGCACCTTATAGGGACAAGAATATGCCCACAACTCCCATTGATTTAAATGGGATTTAACAAATTAATTCCTAGAGATATTTGTGACACACAGTGAATCAATGCAAAGTAATCTCTAGTATTCAAGGTTAAAGAGGTCTCTAATGTATTGCATAACAATGCATTTGAGACATCTATAGGATTTAAGTGTTAAAATCACCTTTTAAACCAATGGGAATTTTCATTGTTCCCCTATGGTGCAGTTAGTTTTCCCCAAAACTTGCATATTTAGCTTCTTTCCTTACTGCGCCCATAGATCCATGAAAATAACATAACAGTGCTCTGCCATTGTTTAACGCTTCTGCATTTGTATCCTTCATTTCTGATTTTTGTTTTTAAATTGGAATTGTCTATTATTAGTATTTTACATATACTGCGTTCTGCTATCTACTGTTATCAGGGCACTATCAATTTGTCCAGTTTGCAGGTTCTTGCTTCCTTGTTCTGGTATTTATTTTATTTTTTTGCTCTTGATGGAATAGTATACAACTTACTATTTACATTATGTTTAGTCAACAACCTAGGTATCTACATAAAGATAACAGAGCTGTAAAAACAGTTATAGGTCCAGAGATAATGAGAGTAAGTCCTTGTTAGAGAAGAAAAAAAGAGAGAATTAGGTGAATAAGGTATGTCACCCAAGGCAGAGGTGCTTTTTCCATATTCACAAACTTCAAAGTTGGATTACAACCTCTCAACAATTGTCTCTGATCTATCTGTCAATTTGAGGGTGTGGCTGGGTGTCTTCCTGGAACAGAGGTAGGTGCAAACAAACAATATATTTATTGTCAGGGATCTAGTCATTTAAATTCAGAGTTGGCATTGTAGCATCAGGATATACACAGAAGAAGCAATCTGTACAAAGACAAAGGGCCGTATGTTCAAATCGATAACGAGAAAAAATTGTCATATGAAAGACAAAAATAAGTAATTGAATGCATGAACTACATCTATAGAGTATACGACAAAAAACTACTAATGTCCGTTGTGTACGACACAACTCCAGAATTGATGGGCAAAGGGGAGAGGCAAGGGCATGGCTAAACTATCCTCCAGTGTCGTATAGAGGAAAAGAAAATTTGTCGTAACTAACGATAAAAAATTGTCTTGCAAAATACAAAATTTGTAAGTTAAGAAAAAAGTGGAGGGAGGGAGAATTTTGTCTTTAGTTAAGACATTTCTGTCATTAGGAAAGACATTTTTAAAGACATTTTTATCATTAGTTAAGACATTTTTTTTGTTGTTACATACGACAATTTCCGCCAGGACAAACGACATATTTCCGATCACAACCGATACTCTCTGAAAATATTAATGATCCCAACGACGCTGTACTTTGAAAAGTCGTTACAAACGACAAAAGCTATTTCGCTACCTCTTTGAACATATGGCCCAAAGTGGATCAATTTTGGCACAAACCAAGTGTACCATAAGAGACAAAAATTCTCACTGATGTAAAGAGAAGGGATTAAAAGTTACATTTGAATCAGTGTGCATTTCTTGATGTGAATTTGATTTGCTCCAGAATTTGCTTTTATACATAAAATCAACAAAGGATTTTTTATAACTCTGATTCTATATAAATCCTTAGTAAGGCCTCTTTGCAGTATGGAATAGAGTTTATAAAATACATTATTGAACTGGAAAAGGTACAGAGATGTGCAACAAAACTGAGTTATGAACAGAAACTACCCATACTGGGTTTGCTTACGTTAGAAAAGAGATGTCTAAGGGGTGATATGATTACCACTTTCAAATAAATTTGTGGTTGATTCAAATAACTCTCTTGGGAACTGTTCAGTCAGTAAAGTTATGGATTTTTTTTACCTCAGGATGCTATGCTCACAGATACTATAGTTTCTTTCAAAAACATAATGGATGCCTTCCTAGCTCAGAGCAACATTGAGAATTCTGACAGTTGGTTTCAAATCAGATAGAATGTTGATCCAGTGAGAAAATCTAACTGCCATTTGGAGTCAGGAATTGTTTTTTTTTTATTCAGGGCTTAATTGGAAATGGCTTCAATCATTTTTTTTTTGTTTTTTGCCTTCTTGTGGATCAACAGGAATGGTATGGCATGGGCTGAACTTTATGAAAGCATGTCTTTCTTAGCCTCATCAAATATGGTAGTGTGTAACAACAGATCATGGAATTTCACCACCTATACAAGGTCACATCAAATGCATTTTTTGCAGTCAGCAGGTTTACTTCCTTACTAAGCTCAATGTGTCTCCATAAGCAGAAATGCTATATGACCTTAATTAAAGGGTTAGTAATGCCCGTATTTAAGTTTATGCAATATGGTAGAATTAAAAAAGTAAAGTATCTGGAGAAAGTCCTATCTCTCAAACCTTTATGGTTTGAGAGAGATTCACCGCTAAAGTTCCCTACTCCCTCCCCTTCTGACATCAGCATTCTACTGATAGCAGGAGATCTCAGTCCTGGGACCAGCCAGTGGCTCTTCAGCAGAGCCGAAATAGCAATCTTTAAAAAGAATTTCTTAATTGCAAGCACACTTTGTAGACCATTCCAATGAAGTAGTTCTTTTTCAAGACTGTTATTTCAGCTCTGCTGAAGAGCCTCCTTGAGTCAGCTGACACAGATCTCCTTCTGTCAGCTTTACAGCTGATGGGGGGTGGACTTTAGCAGCAAATATCTCTCAAACTATAAAGGACTTTTTTTTGTTTTTAAATCTACCATATTTTATCAACTTAAATTCGGGCATTACTAAGCCTTTAAAGATGCAGTTTATGAATTGCCTAGAGCTGTGCTATCCTCAGGGACCCCGTATGGACAAAGTCTTTAGAATTCCCTTGCTCATGCACAGGTGAGTTAATTTAGTTAACTCACATGTAAATAAGCAGGGAAATCCTAAATACATGGTCTATCAGGGGTCCATGCAGATATATACAAAAATCCTAAGTTCTTATGAGATCTTATAGAGCTCCTGGTATAAGGAGAAGGCTATATACTCCTGTTTAGTCCCAAACAGAAACCTGGTAATTGCAACAACAGTGAAAGAAACTTGTTAAGAATGTATAATGAATTATGTTATTAAAAATGTAAGATGTAAGAGGCAACCTATTATGTGTACTTGTGCTGTTATATAAGTGAACATACTATTATGGGGTCGATTGAATTTTGTGTGGTAAAACAGCTGGTAGGGCTAAATTGTCTACCGATCGACAGAATAAAATGTCTAAGTTGATATGTAATTGTCCCACCAGCTGAAAGCACAATGGACTTTAGGCCACAGAAAAGAACTCTTGGCCAAACGTCCGTTTTGCACGATAAGTTCCCAAAACCCACGCTAAGTAGCATGAATAATGGGAACATCAAAGGAGACAAACTAACAATCGGTGCCTGATGATCGTTAGCTCATCTATGTTACACTTACCTGTCATCCACTGTCCGTCTTCTTCTATCTTCCTTCTTATTTTTTTTCTAATCTTCATCTTCTATGTTCCTTCTTTCTCTCTGTTCTGTCATGTCTGTGAAAAAAAGAAAAAAGTCATATTAAATTATGTGTGCCCAACTATAACCCAGACATCTGTGTATAGTTTAACACCTTGAGTGCCAAAGGCGACTGCAATGTGCTGCGTACCTCTCTGGCACCCAAATGGTTAAACAATGCATAGATGTCAGGGTTACATAGAAAATTACAACTTAATCAATGAATAGCCCAAAAATTCTGTGATAAATCAAAATGTGCTCCAAAAATAGTTAATTTAAGTCCCCAAAAAATATTGAAATTAATATGGCCCCATTGTCTTCTCCACCGCTGCCGACAACATTGGAGAAAGGGCAAATGAACAGACTACCTCCCTTTGTTCCTGATGGGCAGATGTGAGGGAATTTTGAACAGAGACTGCCTTTATTTATGGTCAGTCTCTGTTCAAAATGCATGATAATTATTGGCGGATATGTTTGTTTATGCACCTCCAAGCAAATCAGCTTTGAGCATGGGATTGACGGAACCTGCTCAAAGCTGATTGGCTGGGAGGTGCATTAGCATACATCCCAGCCAACAGCTGTGAGCATTTAGAACAGAGACTGACTATATATATATATATATATATATATATATATATATATATATATATACTAGCAATGTGGGACGTTGTTGCCTGTCATGTTATGACCGTTGGGAGTATGTGTCTGAAATGTAGACACACTGATAAATACAGACATATGCAACACAGGCAGACACACAGTGAGCGGCAGAAACATGCAAAAGACATGCACACACACACCGGAGATGCACTCATGTACAAACACATGTAACAGATGTATATACACATGTAACAGATGTACACACATACATGCATGCAGCAGACATACTCACACATAGGCAACAGACCTGCACACACTCACACACGCATGCAACAGACATGCTCTCACACAGGCAACAGACATGATCACACCCAGGTAACTGACACACACGCAACAGACGTACGTACGCACACGCACACACAACATACATACACATATGCAACACACATGCACACATACACATGCAACAGACATACTGACACACGCACACACAACATACATACATGCACACAGAGACACTGACACAGTGATAGCCCCCCACCATGTGTGGAGGTTTTGGCTCTTGCTGGTCCCCCAGATCTGTAGGTTCTGAATGTAAACATGCTGGCTGTTGCCACCCTGTAATTAGTGTAGAAACTTTACAGTGCTATGTAAGTAACAATCTTGTATTGAATTGAATATCTGCGGTATTCAGAGCATTAGAAGCCAAATATAGCCCTCTAAGGACCAGAGGATACCACTTCACAACATGTTGCCGCCCCCCTCTGGTCCTGAAACTGTTAAATCAATGGTATTTGTTATTTCCTTTACTTTGGTGCAGAATTGTAGTATTATGCCTCTATGTGTTTGGTGTGTACAAGTGGAAAGCAGAAAATAATAGGAGATTATGTGAGAGAGACATATACCAGCATGTTAAGCCATAGAGTCCCATGCAGTACACAATGGTGTCATGTCAGAGTTAAACCTTTGAGTGCTGGAAAGGCATCCAGTGCATTGTGGTGCAATGCATTAGTTACTTCTCTGGCACTCAAATGGTTACTAAGTAGAGTGCTGTTAATGAATAAAGAAGACTTCCTCCTGATGATATAAATAATGTAAATTCAGCACCCCACATTAATGGCCCTGGTACAGCGGAGACACTCTTCTCCCCACAATGTGCCTCTCAATGTCCAGATCCAGTGTGGGAGGAAGAAGCTGTTGATTCTGAGGGAGCAGGCCTGAGCCTAGGGGCTGGCAAGTTTATCAGCCATGGAGAGGCAATGCTGGGTATCTGTGAGTTAAGGAAAGACCAGGGATCCTGGCCATCCACTGTCCATAGATAAAAAAAGGGCTCAAAAACACCCCAACATGTTCAAACCAGACAAAGTCAAAAGTATCTAATGTTTTAATGGGATAGTGATACTTCCATTATAGTTTATCTCTGATTCTTCTTTATATTTTTGTTGTATTGTACTGTTCTGCCCCAGATCACTCACATAAGTACAGGTTGCTAATTTGTATCCCTTTGTGTTGTAATATTGAAGAGCCACGCACCAGTTGCTGGTACTGCGGTGACAATGGGCCAACCCCTTTTTATTGAGAATGTCCACAGTAGTGTATGGGCAGGGTAATTGGACTGTCCAGGGGCCACTTTATGTTCTGAGGGGAAAGTGACCCTTTAGGCTTCTAAGTGGAGCAGCTCCCCTTGGATGCAACTGGCACATTCAATATCTCCGTGCCACACTGTCTTCCTCCTTGGTGGGCGGGCGTCCTCTTGATGAGGCAGTGGCGTGATGACATCATGCCGCATCTCTCTGCCATCCTGCACCACCGCCGCAAATGTGCCCTGCTCCACAACATTTTAACATGTAGAGCTATATATTTATTTGCTTACAGCATACCTCCCAGCATTTCAATTGACCAAAGAGGGACACTGGGGGTCTGGCTGGCATTACAAAGAATTGTTAGAATATTTAATGACCTATTGACACCTCTTTGTGTAACTGAATAAATGATTTAGAGCAAGACCAAAGGATTTTATTTACACAGATTAATTTATAAACACATATACTGAAGATTAACTAAACATTATGTGATTTTTATTGTTGTGAAGCAATGTAATACACACTATTCATTCTCTTAAAAGAGGGACTAAAGGGTAGTAAACAGGGACAGAGGGATTTGGGTTCTTAAAGTGGGACACTTGGGAGGTATGCTTACAGTGTTATAGTTCAAAAGCTATTGAAGCCGAAAGGATCCTCATCCCATGAGAGGCAATCTTCATTCAGTAAGTATAATGAAAACCCTGCCCCCTTGAGGAATGAGGGCAGAATTTTGCTTTTGCTTACTGAAGATTGTCCCTTGCCACTGTCCATCCAGACCAGACTGAGAGGCTGAGTGATGAAGGGAAAGGGGCAGGAGGAGGATCCTTTCGGCTTGAATTGCATTTGAACTACAACACTGTAAGTAATTAAATATAGCGCTACATGTTAAAATGTTGTGGAGCAGAGCAGATATGCGTCGGCTGTGCAGACTTGGAGCTAAACTTTAATAGAAGTATTACTACCTCTTTAACACTTTGAGTGGCAGAGGGTTTCTCACGCATTGCAAATCAATGTTTTGCATACCCCTCTGGCACTCCAAGGGTTAACTGTTTGAGGAGCATAGATGGCCGAGATCCCTCCCTTGTACATTACTTCCCTGCAAGTTAAGAATCTATAAATGTTTTACCCTTTGAGTGCCAGATTGATTTGCAACACATTGCAAAGAATGCATGGCGTAATCCTCTGTCACTGAAATGGTTAACAGGAGAAGTGTAGGTGAACGGTATGTGTCTGTGTGTAGCAGGAGGACATTTAGCCATAGAAGTGTGTGTGTTCTACATCTGCCCAGATAACTCGGGCAATAAAGGAGACAGAAAATAGTGTGAGCCATATGTTTCCTACCGACAGCAGGTGGTGGTATTCTCATTCAGTGTTGGTTTTCTGTAGGCCTGTATGCAAGTGGAGTCCAGCGGTAAGGCATAGAGTGGAAAAAGTGAGCAGGGCATGTGTGTTTTTTACATAAAGCAAGATGAGTTGGCTGTGTGTTTGTGTAGCAGCCTTGTCTTCATGTTCTGCATCTGGCCAGTAAATTTATTGTATTCCAAGCCTCTTTTTCATGTTGTGAGCGTGCTCATTCAGTTCCTTTAAGTCCAAGCCTCTTTTTCATGTTCAGGAGGAAGCTAAGGGAGGGAACTCCTTGCAGAGCTACTCCTTACTGCCACTCCTGCGTGTGTGTGTGGCAGGTCTTTTTATATATGTCTATATATGTATATATATATATATATATATATATATAAAAGAATACGCCTCATTGCATAATTTATGGTTCCTCACACACAGAACATAATTATGTCTCTTCAGAAAACACACACACATTGCACAGAATGCCTCATTACATAATTTATGTCTCATTAGGAGACATAACTCCCATTGGGTGATTCAGTGGGGACATTACTGCTCGCATTGGGTGATTCAATGGGGGCATGTTTATCATACAGGGAGTTGGTCCGCCCCCTCCAGCCCACCCACCACTATCCGACTGACAAAGAAAAAATATAGCTGACACTCGCTCCTGAAGTAGGGGATATCAGTAACTTCTTATCACGGTGCCCGTGCTTCCTTGTTATTGTTTAGCTGTCAGTTATCCTGTGTAATGCTCTCTTTGGTTGCCCTGTGTTGAGCCCGCCCAGTATGGCCTTTATATACCGGGCTCCTGCACCCACACGGTGCCCTTTCATGGTGTTCCTGTACCAGTGCAAGCATTGCATGAAGCATTGTGTGTCTCATCCTGTCAAGATCTTGTGTGCCTCTCCCTCCTTGCCAGCTAAATACCACCAATTCAGTGACGTGTTTAGTAAGGAAGAGGCTGGCACCTTGCCCCAGCACAGGGCATACGATTGTGCCATTGATTTGCCCCCGGGGGTGGTGCCCCCTAGGGGATGCACGTACCCACTGTCATGCGAAGAAAATCGTGCTGTGGAGGAATACATTGAGGATGCCCTTAAGAGAGGGATCATTAGGAAATCCACCTCGCCTGCTGGTGCTGGGTTCTTCTTTGTTAAAAAGAAGAGTGGCGAGTTAAGGCCATGCATTGATTATCGTGGTCTAAATAAATTAATGCCCAAGAACGCTTATCCTATACCACTCATCGGCAGAGCGTTGCACTGGTACAGGAACACCACGAAAGGGCACCGTGTGGGTGCAGGAGCCCAGTATATAAAGGCCATACTGGGCGGGCTCAACACAGGGCAACCAATGAGAGCATTACACAGGATAACTGACAGCTAAACAACAACAAGGAAGCACGGGTACCGTGATACTTCTCCTGGTCCACACACACTCTAACTCAGGATCAGGACCCCACAAACACACTGTTTCACCTCCCACAGATAATTGTAACCCTCCATACACTCTGTTTCAGTATGAGAGTGTAATGTTTCCATAAAATACATACTCAGGGATAAACTTAATAGCAACTCTTTTATTTAACTCTTTTCATTTCTTCAGTCAACCTCACTAACTGTCTGTTTTCAACTGTCACTCCTCCACTTCCTGCTTCCTGATTTCCGCCCTTTCTCCTTAAAGGGAGAGAGATGCTTTGCTGTATGTTACAGAGGGCAAGCCTCAAACACCACTTTCTATTTGTTCCCTCAGCATATTGCTACGTTGCCTCAAATGAAGAGCCACCATGTGTTATATTATGTCACCTCAGCTTAAGTAAGGAGGAGTTACTGCTCCCATTGGGTGATTCAATGGGGGAGTGATTTAAATCATGCAGGGAGTTGGCCTGCTCCCACTATCCAGCCCACCCACCACTATCCAAGTGACTGAAAAAACAAAATGGCTGCCACTCGCGCCTTCACCACAGACACACACTCACTCAATCACACACACTCAATCACATACACTCACACACACACACTAACACACGCTCACATGCAATCACTCACACGCAATTACTCACTCACACTCATACACTCACTCACACTTACTCACTCACACTCTCTCTCACTCACACACCGGGAGCAAGCACGATCTACCTTCCACCATAGTCTCACTCACATTCACTCACACCCTGGGATCCAGCACGATCCACCTTCCACCATAGTATGTGCAATTACCACATGCCTTTCAACTACATGAATGAATGCCACTCACTCACACTCACACACAGTCACTCACACCCCGGGAGCCAGCACGATCCACCTTCCACCATAGTATGTGCAATCACCACATGCATTTCAACTATATAAATGAATGCCACAGTGGAGGCATAATTACAAACACAAACTCATTACAATGACACATAAGTCACCCCCTTATGTCTCACTTATGTGTGTGTGTGTGTCTCTGTGTGTGCCTGTGTGTTCCTCACTGTGTGTGTTACATGTCTTTATCACACTCTATGTGTCTGCATGTTGTGCATTGCATGTAAGTGTGTGTATGACTGTCACTCTTTATGCATCTCAGTGCATGAGTGTGCATTTGAGTGTGTGTCTGTGTGTGTGTCTTGCATCCGTGTGTGTGCATTAATTCCCTGTATAGCCTGATGGGCAGCGCCATCCCACATTGCTAGTATATATATATATATATATAAACTGTGCACTCTCGGATTTAAAAATGTATTAATTCAAAATACAAGTGACATTTCATTCCCCATTGAGACCTTTGTCAAGCAAACCTATTAAAGCACAGTCAAACATACATATAAATACTTTCAAGAAAGACTCACCTTTTGTATCCCAGGTATCCCACAGTGATGACGTAATAGGGTATGAAAGAAAAAGATGGAGAGATAGTATAGCTGACACCACACAGCTTTAACACCCAAGGGAGAAGGTCAAAACAGTGCCACCCTGTGGTTGAGTAGAGGAAGAAGGTAACAAAGTTACAACATCCTAATAAAAATAACTCTAAAGTAACAGCAACAAATTAACGATCTGCTAGAAAACAACTAAACATGTTTTGTTCATTTAAACCATATGGATTCAGTGTATTAAGTTCCTGAATCCAGAAACACTCCTGCTGCAATAATCTTTTTGCTCTGTCACCACCACGTTTATCAGCTGGAACGTGTTCAATGCCAATGAAACTGAAATTAGTGGCTGTATGTTTTTGATGCAAATAATGTTTTTGTTATTATGAGGATTGGTGAAGAATTTACTTGATTTACATTGAGCCACATGTGGTGCAGCCTTTGCAGCAATAGCATCCTGGTGGAAACGTTCTAAGCCAAGTTCTTTTATTCCTAGTGTAGCTATCTGTGGGATCTGTATGGACCAATAAGTCTCATCAATTGGGTCCCCTCCAACATCCCATTATTGGAGGGTTTCTGAAACATTGCGGAAGGTTAGAGTCTTTAGATAGAATTTTCCAATTATTTTTTATTTATATTTATATTTATTTATTTATTTATATTTTGTGAGGCTGTTGAAAATTTGGTGGAGATGACCAATCTATCAATATTCTTTTTCTTGTCCTCAACTGGACTTCTGTCTTGTTCAATTAATTCACTGCACATTTTTTCAAGTTGTTTCCTTTGGTATCCTCTTGCAGCAAATCTCTGTACCATTTCTTCCAATTGCGTTTTGCGAATCTCTTCATCAAAATTATTCCTAATTACTCTTAGGATCTGCGATTTTGGCAAGGAAGCTTTCAAGGCTGGTGTATGAAAACTAGACCTATGTTAAAGTGTGTTATGATCCGTTTTCTTATGGAAGATTTTAAGATCCAGGAACGTGATTTCTTCTTGATGATGTAACAATGTCAATTTGACCGGGTGGTCCATCTCATTAAGTGACAAACAAATGTAAGAAGCAAATCCTTGCTGCCACGCCATATAATCAGAACATCATCAATGAAGCGCCTGTATAGAATCAGATGTTGCTTGTATTGATTCAGGATAAATCTCTTTTCAAAGCGATACATGAAGGAGTTTGCGTAAGCCAGAGCCATGCTTGCTCAAATTGATGTACCAGATTTCTGCATATAGAATGCTCCTTCAAATTGGAAAATGTTTTTCTCAAGACATATTTCTAGCATAGAAAGTATGTACTCAATCAGAGGTCCTGAATATTTAGCTGATGATGATAAAATTTCACGGACTGCTTCTATACCTTCCGAGTGTGGTATGATCGTGTAGAGGCTAGTAATGTCCAAAGATGCTAGCCAAATTTCGCCTTCATCCAATGTAATTGTTTGTAGTATTTTTATAAGAGATGGAGTATCCTTTAAATATGTAGGTAATTCCTGGATAACTGGCTGAATGAAGATAGGAATCAATAACTGTACCCAAAGGTTGTAAGATGCTATTCCGAGAAGAGACTATTGGTCTCATCGGTGGTTCCTTTAATGATTTATGGATCTTTGGAAGTCCATTTAAAATGGGATACACCGGATATTGTTGATATAAATATTTGCCGGTTTCTTCCGAGATTCAAGTTGATTGAACACCCAATTCAATGAGTGTCATAACTTCATTCTGTATTGTTATTGTAGGATCATTTTCCAATTTCAAATATGTCTTGGTATCATCATGCAGGTCGTGTAGTGCTTTACTGTAATCACAATAATCTTGTATGACGATTGCACCTCCTTTGTCCGCTGAGCGGATACATATCGAGGTGTCATTTTGTAAACTTTTAATAGCTTGTCGCTCCTCTTTACTCAAGTTAGGGTGAAAAGATGTGTTCACATGTACAGCTTCTTTAATATCTGCATCCAGTAATCTATTGAATGTCAAAATAGTTGGATCATTAATGCTGAACTCTTTTTTACTTTTTAGTTTGAACTGAGTAGAAGTGGATTGTATAGCTAATGTAGCTGGTGCTGGTACTCTTGCAAATATCTCTTTAAGGTTGATAAGTCATGTCATCTTGTACTTGTCAATACTCCATTCAAATGGATTATATTTCACTGTAGGTACAAACTATAGTCCTTTATTTAGTAACAGTTTTCACCTTGAGACAAAGTATGTTTGGATAGGTTGTATACCACTGATTCTATTTCTTTCTGGGCAAGTTTCTGGCTCCAATGCTGGCGTCCTTTTTGGCCTCTTCGGATGGATCTTCTACCCTTATTTCTGCACCTGCATGTGTTCCGGAGGTTTCCCAGGGTCCAACTCTAAAAAAGGCACCTGCGATTGTGGAGCATCTGTATTGGAGGTTTTTAATTCACCTCCACTTGTTTCTCCAGCCAATTCTTTATCTGAGTCAACCGGACTGGTATCTACAGGTTGAAAGTTAGGTCTTTGTATTTTAGACCTGATATTTTTTCTTCGTTGTTGATAACGAGATCTCTCGTGGGCTATGTAATCCTAACATCTTTGCATTGTTTAACCCTTTGGGTGCCAGAGAGATGTGCAATGCATTGACAATAAAGGGGTTAAACTAAGCACAGATGTTAGGGTTATGTTTGGGCATACATCATTTAACATAACTTTTTTTCTGTTTTCACAGGAATGATGGAATGGAGAGAAAGGAAAAAGAAGAAGGAACAGAGAAGATAGAAGAAGATGGATAGTAGCTGACCATGGTGCTGAAGACCCTGCTGGACATTAGGATTACTGGTGTTTGTTTTCAGGGGATGTTGCTTTGTAAATTAGTCGGATTAACCCTATGAGTGCCAGTGGGGTAAGCATTCTACTAACATTGGACACATTTTTGGAGTGCTTTGGCTATATTGATATGGGGCTTAAGGCTCCATATCAATATATCCCCTGGATACTTAGTTCTTTTTACTTTTTTTACTTTAAATTCATGAGTAGGCACTTTTTAGATCCAATAAGGTACTCTGCAACCAAAAAAAACGGGTGCAGAATTTCCCAAGATAAAGTGGGCGCCTTGCTGGATCTTAGGTCTATTGCATATAATTAAATTGCATTTTGCGGCTAAATTTATCCCCAACATGTTTTTGCTGGCATTTTTTCATAGCACTGGTAATTGAATAGATTACCGTGCTTGAAAAAATGCCGCCGGCTGTTTTTTTTAGCTGTCAAACCTAATTGAATTGAGGCCTATATGTCCTACTACTTTTTAGTAAGTATTACTAACTTAAATGTTCATTAGAGTTTTTTAAAGCACAATTGTTTCTCAAAAAGTCCAGGGTTCTTTATAAGGGCATTCTTATGTTGTTGTTCATTAATGGGAGAATCCCAGTTGGGAGTAATAAAGCATGGAAATTGCAGTCTTTGAATAAGGTCACTTTATATCCACCAAAAAATGTAAAATGATTTATTTTGACAAAACTAAAATACTGTGTACTCAAAGGTGAAATACATATTTATCTTTTACCATTTTTACCTATTATGTATTTTACCTTTGAATACATATTATTTTAGTTTTGTCAAAATAAATTATTTTATATTTTACTATATTTTTGGGGGGTGAATATACTGAATATATTGAGTGCGCTGTTGTCTCTTCTTATTGTCTCTGCAGATAGGCATGGAAACCATTGTTCTACAGCAAAGGAAGCCAACCTTGGTTCTCAAGAGCTAAAAACAGAGCATGTTTTCAGCATATCTGTGCACAGGTGGATTAATGAAAGTGTGTGAGCTACTAGTTAATTATCTTGTACTTTAGAAAAGAGATTCTGAAATCATGCACTGTTGGAAGATATTGAGTGCCAAGGTTTGCCACCCCTGCTCTACAGAACCTGCCTGTCACACCTAGCTGCATCTGTGGAAAGAAGTGATGATCTCCTTCACTAAAGGGTTTGTGCACTTTATAACAGAGCGCCATCCCTGAAAAATGAATCTGTTGCTATTTAGCAGCAGTTGCTGCAAAATTCTATAGATGCACTTTCACATACATGTTCAGGGCAAGAAAGGAGTTCCCCAATCTTCTTAAAACTGACTGAAGAAACAATTAGGGCAGAAAATGGAAATGCTAAACCTAAAGAAGAATAATAAATAGAACTATAAAATATATGAGGGAAATGGTATGTGATACCTAAGATGGAGGAATGTATTACTGTATAAAATCAGAAACAAGATGATAAAGGAGAGGACTAACACAGATGGCACTTACCTCTGGAAATTATAGCTACAGCAATTAAAATAATAATAAACAGCAACAAGTACAATATTTGCATTATGTTACTTGTCTATACAAGGGGTAGACAATAATTGGCACTTCAGCTATTGGAGACTCCAATACTTATCATCATCTCCAACCAGTCAATGGCTGTTTGAGGATGATGGGATTTGTAGTCACCAAAAGCTTGAGTGCTGATATTGGCATAGTCCCGTACAATAACCCTCAATACCAGAAGATGCGGGGAAGGGATGCTAGAGAACACTGTTTCAAGCAGAGTTAAAGGTGCTGGCTGCAAAGCCATGTGTCTAATCCCAGTAGAGCCAGGGCTGGAACAAAGATGAGTATCAGGGCACCAAGAGATAAAGCAGTGAAGAATATCTAGGTAAGGGAATCTATAGTCCAGAAAATAGCCAGGAATCTCACAATGGATAGAACTCAGAAAGAGCAGAAGGTCTAGGAGACCTAATGTTATGAGCTCAGGTATAGAGTAGGCTCCCAGGCTGCTGGTCAGTATGGGAATAAGATGTACTGTGCTCAGATACAGTATAAACTCCCAGGCTGCTGGTCACTCTTGGCTATCTGATGAGCTGTGCTCTGACATAGAGAATTTATTCCCAGGTGCTGGACTGTACTGGTGATCTGACATACTGTGCACTGATAAAGAATAGACTCTCCAGCTGCTGGTCGTCAGTACAGGTGATCAGATGAACTGTGCTGGTGATCTGATGTACTGTGCTCTATTATGGAATAGACATGACTGCTGGTAAGTACTGGTGATCTGATGAACTGAGCTCCGATATAAAGAAGTGATTCCCAGGCTGCTGGTATTGAGTTCTAAATGTGAACTACATCTCAGGTTGCTGGTACTAATGATCTGATGAATTGCTCAAGAATACACAGAGGTAAAGAGAGAAATTGTGGGGAGAGCACACTCCTCTCATGTGGAGAGCACAGGGAACTGGAATCAATGTAGCAAGTATCAGTCAGACAGTGGGGAAAGCTTTTTCTGTCACTACAAAGAACACAGTATCACTCTGGCAGGGGAATCAGAGAGCAGGGAAAGTGTTCTGCTCAGAAGAAGAGAGCACGAATCTGGAGCACAAAAAGCAAAGTTACTGAATGGGATGGAATCACAAAAGTAGTCAGGGACAGAACAATGGTCAGAACCAAAAGAGTAGGAAGCCTAAATATAAAATCAGCAAACGATAATCCAGAATCCAGGGCAATGATGCAGTAGTGGAATAAGTAGGCAGAAGCAACATCAGTGATATTCAAAGGTCAAGAATCAAAATCAAGCAGGTCACAGAAGCTAAGAGGTAATGGATAAAACAGACCCAAAAATCAGGAGCACAGCAAGGAAGGCACCAAACATTTAAATCACAACAACCCAAGCAGAGCTAAGGGTCATCCAATCCTGAGGTAGTAGAATGTGCTTGACTTGTATACACCATACATACTCCAACAGGTCAGGTTTGAAGGATTCCCAAAATTTAGCACAGGAAGAAGAGTCAAAATTGCTGATACACTGACTATGCATCCTTTTAATGTGTCTTTACTAAAACTAAGATTACTGCCATGCCATAGTCTAATGTTCTCATGTTTGCTATTCTCAACGACTTTATAAATTATCATTGGTCTCCTGTCATGGTCATTGTATTTTTAAAGTCTAATAGCTACTCCATTCCTGTCAATTTTGTTGCGCATCGTTAAATGCCAACAGACTTAGAATTCTCTGTCACATTTTCTTTGACCAAGCTCATTGCATATTTCATCGTATTTATGGCCTATGCCCTATTTTTGATGCAGGTTCATATAATGTAATGCATTAATAATAATAAAAACCTTGACACTTCGTCAGTAAGTGGAAATATTACATTATCAAATATAAGCTATGTTTTGGACTTGCTCTTTCTTGAACAAATTACAGCTCTTGTACCTTTGATATTTCCTCAGATAAGAAGTTCACAGTGTCTGCCAAATGATAAGTTTAATGTTGTGCATGTTTGCTATGTCAGTTGCTAGGTATTAAAAGTATTACAATTCAAACTGTAAAGTAGCTAAAGCGTTCACTGCATGAAAAGTATCTCTAATCTTTGCAAGCGTTACTTAGGAATATGAACATTACAGCTCTCTGGAGGATTGTATTAAATTGTAGAATTTGCTTTTCATTTCCTACAATCTATGAAAAAAATAATACCGCTTTTTAAAATAATAGGTAGATAGAAGGAAGGTCTGTGTGGAAACTCCTGCTAGACTGTTCAGCGGTTAAACCATATTAATTAGTTTTCATCACAGAAACTTATATAAGCCACAAAACCATTTGGGTGCCTTCCAGAGTGTTTCACTTGTGTGCGATTTAATTTCTACAGTTTTAAATCCTCTGTATCATCTCAAAAGGGCTATGCTATGCTAATCTGCACCTCCCTTAGCAGACATGAGCTATCAGATGGTTTCTTTGTTACTCGCAGAGGTGAAATATGGTGAATGTAATTAACATTCAGGTGCTGGGCTTTCCATAATTAGAAGGCCAAAAGGCTGACAATGATAACTGCAAAGCCAGGTCTGAGGTCATAAATGTAATGGAGAAATAAATTAAGGCACCAGAACACATTCAAATCCAGAATTCAGTCACAGCTGGTATTAGCAAAAGAGCCCTTTCCCCTGCTACTTTATCATTCACACTTGAATGATCTTTATGGAAATGACCAATACGTTTGGGCAGGTTACAAATAGGCCCACTGAGGTAATGTTAATACCTATTCTTATCAAATAGAATCACCATGGAGCTAATCTTCTACAAATTATTTCAGGGAATTGACATTTCATGCACACATTAATGTGGGGTTGAAAGAGGACCATTAATTTGGATAGTGGTACAGCTGATTTCTGTCCAGAACTGACTTGGCTGTTATAGAGCTAAACCAATGTACATCCTTTTGGAACAAAATAAGCATGGATGTTTTAGAAATGAGACTCAGTGAGAGCAAATTAAGAGGACAGAGGCTAATTAAAATAAGAAAACAAACAAGGAATCATTCAGTGTGGAATAGAAGGTCATATAAAAGCTAAATTTTCCATTCTGTTAGATATGACCCCACAATCCCCATATTTCTTGTAAACAATACATGTCAAGTATAGAATAACAGCTTGCTTGCTTACACATTGAGACTAAGAATATCTGGAACAATTCAGGGGCAAACCAACTGCACAAGAGGGAGCAAATAAAAATTCCATCTCCTGCTGAATGCAGTGGAGGTTTCCAAGGCATGTCTTTGCAATGCGTTGGGAACCTCCTTGACATTCAACAGCCTAAAATGATTTAAATTGATGGGAATTTGGAGAATTTTTCCCCCCTATGGTGCAGTTGATATTTTCCAGAATGACTCCTCTATTCATTTGTGCATAAGATAATTTGGGACATTTAATCATTATTAATTTAAATTAAGTGTGAAACTCTGTTCAACTGACTTGAACTGGCTGAACCAAATGAACAGTTACGACTGTTTTATCAGCAAGCCAGATAGAATATATCTGCAATTAAATGAATTTTAAAAATGCACATAACATTTAACTTTCAAATAGAAAATGCTTGTGTTATCATTGCTTAATGTTATTGTGTGTTATTTAAGAGTATGGCTGCTCTCAGTAACACTATTAAAAACTAGGGGGGGATAAAAAGTCAGCAAAATTTCCTGTATGGCTTGCTGAAGGGCAACTAAGGTTTTCCACTGCAGTATGTGTAAATGCTGGCCATACACACACTGTTTTGTTTGCCAGTAGTCCATAAGGTCATTGCTTCTGCCTAAAAAGTAGCTATCCTGCAAGTATGCAGAAACCATCTCACATACAGTGTGACTACTCCTGGGAGCTACATGGTCTTCCAGTGTGTGTCAGTTACCAACTCATACTCAGGGAGCAAGTCCCAAAGACATGTGCTGCCACCACCAGTTGAAATTTTGCTGCCCCAGATGATTACAGTGAATTGCCCTGTGTTCAGAATGGAATTTTCCGGTTGATGATGTAGGTGCTCCTGCTGCTTTGGGTGGTTGAAATACTTTGCTGCCTTCTTTTTCACTATGCTGTCTAGGGTCTTTTGTGACATAACTTTCTCCCTTTCATCCTCCTCAATGCAACCCACCACTTGATCAATCCAAATATCTCTATATTCCTTGTGACTCCTTGTTGTGACAAACAGCTGATGGCACTTTGTCAGAAATTCTTAAATTTTGTATTTAAAGCGGGAGTCCAGCAAAGATGCAAAAATGTATTCTGCATTGCTTATAGTGGACACTATGTGACAATCTTGTTCAGAACATGTTATAATGTCCTTTACCAGGTGGTGCATGTCTGTGTTGTCATTATGGTAAGATTCCACAGCCATGTTCCTCATTTTTTTCTGCAACAAATATATCAGTGGTAGAGTTTCACTAATTTCTGCCCCTATAAATTTCACCAGCATGGTGGACTCCTCAAAGGGTTTAAGCAGCTCACATACATCACACATTAGTTGCCATTGGCCAGGGGACAAAGAGGCTCCCTCCAAAGCCTTCCAGTTTTGCATGGTTTCCTTGATAATGGCCTTATTCTTCTTGAAAAAATGCTCTAGTATGTTCAGTGTGGAATGATAGGGACCTCCATTTTCCATCTGGTGATGGGGCAGGTTGTTAGGCTCTTGTATGGCATATAGAGTGTTGCGTGCACTGTAAGAGAGACTAAAATGGGAACAGATTTTGAGGGCAATATTAAGCATCTCTCTGAGGGTTTTGGATTTTGCCAGGAATCTGGTCATAACTAAATTTAGCACATGCAGGACACGTACCATATCTCTTATTCTCAAGACAGCGAATATGTTGGAGCTGTTATCAGCAGATACAAAACCAACTTTTAAGGTGTGGGGTGCAGGCCATTCCTCTATCACTTTCTCTCGTTTATTTAAAACATCTACGGCTGGGGGCATGGCTGGAAGCCGGACTGGACATGTCTACACTGCTCCATTGGGGAGATAATAATAATCTAAACCCAACAAGAACTTTATAATGCTTAAAAACAACTTTATAGGGATATTCCGCTCTGTGGTAACTGCCTTTATATTGGCATTCTCTGGTCCTTCTCAGAGGCACAATCCAAATCCAGATTCCTCATGGACGGAGGCCTAGTGGGCCAAACACGTGGTCTGATGGCACCTTGGAGTGTCTCTGTGGACCTGTTCTGAGTGATGGCGGTGGACCTGTGGAGTGAGATAACACCTAAATTAACACAGTTGTGATATTTTTAACCACATGGCAGAGTGAGCTATACTGACAGCACATCCACATCATGGTGTGTGGCTTACACTGGGCTGAACAACTTGTCGGCTGTGAAGACAGAGATTTGGAGGATCATGTGTTGGTGAAGAGCTCTACTTAAATCACTTGGTAGCTGATCTGACCCCGGTGAGGGAGAGGAGGCACCCGAACCACATATTCCCTGCAGGGGAGTGACACAAGCAATTAAACACTACATACATAAGATCCTGTGCCACCGGGAAGCAGCCAGTGGTCTGGCCTATTTGTCTGCCTGGGGAGTGCTGAGGTGGTGGCTCAAGGCCATTGGAGGGTGATTGGCCTGCGATCATCACCCTGGTAGTTGTGGTGGATGCTGGTGTGTGGAAGACACAACATTGAAGCATACAGGATGTGTGTCTAAATACTGCTAAAAAAACACTCAGCCTTGTCACAGGAAGGAAGGTGAGGGGAAGAAGGAAAAAGGGAAAATAAAGATACATCAATATATGTGCTTCATGTATCACTCTTCACAATCTCATCTTGTAGTGGGCCTTGCAAATTTATACCCAACTTGTGGAGTGACATGATGAATTAGCTGTGTGCCTTCTTTCCATGCCTATCCTTCCTGCTTCTAAATACCACCAGTTGCTTTCCATATTGAATACTGCTGCTAAGGGCAAGAAATGTGGAGAGTATAAATCTAAATCAAGCAAATTCGCACATTGGCAAAAGATGGAAGATGAAATGGACACAATACTTAAATCAACCTCTACATCAACTTTACTGGCACACTCCTCTGGATGACACAGTAAACTCACTAGACATGTGCGAATTCATTCGGAGACATTCGGATTTCGTCGAAAATGGGGTCATTTGGAGACATTCGGCCAATCCGAAACTCAAGGGGCATTCGGAAAAAATGATCTGACTCCGAACAGCCCAGGTCCGAAATTCGGCGAAACTTTCGGAAGTTTCAGCAATCGACACATTTCCAAAAGTTTTGACTACTTTTGACCAGGACTTTTTTGTACTTCCTGTGCGCGCTCAATTACTTTCCCTCCATAATTTTCCCTCAGTGTCTCTAGTCCAATTCCATTCTCCGTTTCATGCACTACTTCCCTTTTTTGTCTGTATTCGAATAGCCTTCTTCGTTTCATGATGGGGGTTGGACTAATGACACAGTCACACAGACAGACAGCCTGCATTTCCTCACTGGGTTGTTGGAGCTCAGAGAGAGAAGAGATTAGAGTGTGTACAGTTGTTGTGTAGGCAGGCAGGTAGCATTAGGCTAGGCATAGGTAGGCAGCCAGCATTAGTTCCAGTTATTGCCACTGCAAGAGCAAGTAATATTTGTTCCTGTGCAAAATATAAAAAAATATTAGGTATTTGTTCGAATACAGGGCCGGCCCTTACACGGGTCCCAGTGGGTCCATGGACCCAGACGGCACTTTGACAGGGGCGGCAATTTGCCGTCCCATAGCATGTTTATTTTGTGCTCTTCCGCCATTTCTGTGTTGCAGGGTGTCCCATCAGTGTGACTGTCAGCAGCCGGGCAGCCCTATGCTCACTCAGTGGCGATGCCTGCTGGCTGCTTCAGTGACGTGAATTATGTGATAGTGAAACATTATGCCTATTTTGTATTGTTTATCGCCCACCTAAAGTCAAGACTTGAGTAAATAGGTCTACCGTCCCAGATTTGCTAGAGAGGTTTTACAAATACAGGAGGGTGCCCCCTATACAAAATGAGTCTAAACATTTGGGATCCCTAGTATGAGTGCACAACAGTGCATGATGTGTCCTGAACAGGATTGCTGTGAGGTGTCTCCACCCAGAAGGTGCTGGCCGGGCTGAGCTTCAACATTGCGACAAGTGACCAACTAAGAGCACCGTGCCAGACTTAATCTGCAGCCATAGCATCACCCCCTCCTACTCTCCGGGTCCCGCTGACTGGCAATAACAGGTGAGTCACTAAGAGATCTGAAGCCTTTCTGGAAGTCCTTTCACTTGGAAAGGGGCTAGGTATTACTTGGGGGAGTTGCCTCGTGTGTAAATAATTTCTAGGTGGGAGATGAATGTGCATCACTTATGTGTTTCCTAACAGTAGTTAGAATACAACTCCCATCATCCCCTGATTATGACATTGGGAAATGCCCAGCAATTACCGTAGAGCCCTGTATTGCACACTCACGGAAAACGGTGATATTGCTATACTAAGACAATGCTGTGGACCCCTCTTCAGTATAGATGTCAAGCATTTTTTTTTATTTCTCTCCTGTGTTGCAGTTTGTTCACAACAGAATGTCTCAATTTTTTTTTTAACACAGTACATCTATCACATTACAATCATTGATGTTTATTCTTGATGTAGTATGAAACACTACAATGTATATACACATAGAGTTATCTGATATGAGGGG
Organism: Rhinophrynus dorsalis; assembly: GCA_037306005.1. Taxonomy (NCBI): domain Eukaryota; kingdom Metazoa; phylum Chordata; class Amphibia; order Anura; family Rhinophrynidae; genus Rhinophrynus; species Rhinophrynus dorsalis. The sequence goes on along the minus strand of CM074718.1, from coordinate 244,667,402 downwards.
AAATCAGGATAGGAAAACGAGAGAGAGGAATTTGGGTACTAAAGAGGGACAGTAGGGTAGGAGGCTGGTACCAGAAAATGAAACCTTAATCTTTACCCATGTACTAACATAGAATGTGACATGTAGTTTGTCCATGTTCGAGTCGACCACTTATGTTGAGTAGGATGTGACAGGCATGGGTTTTCGATGTCGAGCATATGCTAAATTGAATGACAGGCATGAGGTTTCGATGTTCAAACATATGCTATATTGAAGGACAGGCATGGGATTTCGATGTTCGAACATATGCTAAATTGAATGACAGGCATGGGTTCTCGATGTTCGACGTTTGCATTGTGACTGGCATCCCATGCTGGAGTAGAGGTGACATGCACAGACTGGCAATGGGATGGATCTTTTTCTAAATGCACACCCTGTCTGCAAATAATGATAGCAGCGTGCACGGAGGCGCACTGCTATAATTGAACCCATGTTAAATTCGGCCGAATAATTCGGAATGGATCAGAATTTCGTCAGAATCGAATAGGCCCGGTCCGAAATTAGGATCATCCGAATTAGAAAAAAAAAAATTGTCCGAATTCGAATTTTACCGAAAATTTTGCCCGTGCACAAGTCTAAAACTCACACTTTATTGAATTGATGACTGCCATAACGAATTGCCAAAACATCTTAACCGTTAAAACTGTTTCAGTCTATACAGAGCTAAATCTCCTGCATGCAGACCAACAAGCAATTACAGAAAAGGTGCTGGACATGTAATGCAGCGTATCCACAATCGAAGACTTTATACCAACTATGAGTCTATAGAGTCCCTCCAGCAACAGGTAAAGAAGACCATATAGTTGAAAACAGATGACCTGGAAAACAGTTCTAAAATATGCAATATATGCTTATTGGGTTTCCTGGAGAAAGCAGAAGAGTGCATGATGGAGGAGCTCTAGGAAAAATTTATTAAATATACATTGAGCACTGAAGGCATGTGAAAAACATTTGTTTTTGAAAGAGCACATTGTGTGCCTCCGACACCACCACTGACGGGAGCTGCACCAAGACCACTCATTGCCAAGGGTTTGAACTACCATGACAGAGATGCAATACTACATATGGGTCATCTAAAAGGTGAAATCACATATGAAAATCACAAAACCTACATTTACCCACATTTCTCTCCTGATGTGTAACATCAACTGCATCAGTTTCTCAAGATCAAGAAAAGACGTTGGTAGAAGAATATACCTTACGCTAGGTTATTTCCTGCAAAGATACATGTGATAATACTGTCACACCTGGTACTCCCAATCTCGTACTACCAGAGCTTGGGATCGAAGCTGGGGAGCGATGATTGAGAGAGTAGACAAGGGGCAGGACTTGACCAGGCTGAGGTGCTAGGTACAAGCCTCTCAGGGAGGAAGAAATCCTAGACAGTACACAAGAGTTAGGATCCGCAAGAGCAATCCCAGCAGGACTGAATGATCAGAGAAAATGGATACAGCGAACACTGCTAGAGAGATGATCTGATACAGCAACACAGCAGGGCTGATGATCAGATAAGATGCACTCCACAGCACAGCGTAAGTGGAGATCTATTACAATTAGCACAGCAGGGCTGGTGATCAGATGAAATGTACTTTGCAGTGCAGCTTGATTGAAGATTGGACATACTGTAGCACAGCAGGCTGATGATCAGATGAGATGTACTCAGCAGCGCAACTTAATTGTAGATCAGATACACTATAGCTCAGCAGGCTGATGATCAAATGCGAGGTACTCCACAATACATTCTGGGTGCAGATCGGATATACAGAAGCACAGCAAGACTGAGGATCTGATGAAAAGCGCCCAGCAGCAAAGCCTGAGTGGCAGGATACACAGTAGCACAAAAAGGCTGATGATCTGGTAAAAAGTACCCCGCAGCGCAGCTTGAATAGCAGGAGACACTGTAGCACAGCAGGGCTAATGATCAGATAAAATGTTTTCTACAACGCAGCTTGATAGGAGGTCAGATATACAGTAGTACAGCAAGGCTGAAGATATGGCAAAAAGCACCCCGCATCGCAGCTTGAGTGGCAGGATACACTGTAGCACAGCAGGGCTGATGATCAGATGAAATGTATTCTGCAGCGCAACTTGATAGGAGGTCAGATATACTAAAGTACAGCAAGGCTGAAGATCTGACAAAAAGCACCCCACAGCGCAGCTTGAGTGGCATGATACACTGTAGCACATCAGGGCTGATGATCAGATGAGACACACTCCACACAGCCGAGCAACACGATCCTTCAGAGAGCGATGGAGAGGCTGGAAGACTAGTCAGGAAATGCGCCGGGTCAAATCCAGGAGATCAAGCAGGAGAAGGGGGATGAGTGGATAAGCCAAATCAGAAGACAAAGACACTGTCAAGCACAATCCAAGTTGGTAAATTTGGATCAGAACGCTAAGTTCAAACTTCAAAAACTAGCTCAATAATCAAGCCACAAGTGGACGAGGTGCCAAGAATAAAAAGGGTAGGGAACCAATAAGCTTCAGGGTCAGAGTCCAGGTCATGACCTAGGGTCGTGACAAATACTCGCTTCTTCTTCATGTCTGATGCAGATGCCAAACACTTGCTTGACACTATCTTAGCCTTTTATCAGATGATTTATGATGAGGAGGATTGAAAGTGCTGCTTCCTGAGACCCCTGACCTGCTGAGACCTGGGCCCATATGAAGGAGGAGTGGAGCAATTTAACCCCTTCTTCTTCATTGTATACTGGCATCTCCAAGCTCTGGGACAATAGCATTGATCAAGTGTTCTGAGCAACACCCATCTGTGGCTCAGCTGTCTCACCTTGATACCTGTATGGGATGAAGATGGCCGCCTTCCTGCCATAGACATATGGACTACCCAATAATACCATGAGATCCAGAGACGTATCCTTTCATGCTATAACAATATATATACTGCTTGTCTAAATGATATGCCATATAATGTTGCTGTATGTATTTCTCTCTCTCTGCCTTTCTCTCTCCCCCTACCCCCCTCTCTACAGGGTGGAGGGGGGCTAAGCCACCCGGCGGAGGTTCGGTAACGTTGCTGACTTTTGAGGAGGATGATACTGTGGTAATGGGTAAGGGAGACAAATGGGGGGATAATAGATGGTGGGAGGATAGTGGGAGGATTATGTAGTATACTTAAATTGGATGTCCTGCATACACAAAAGTGCCCCAGTTTACACCTAGGATCTCTCACCGCTGGACTGGTGGTGACTCCTCATACTATTCATTGTTCATAATATCCTTGTGTTACCTTATGAGCAATTGCTCATAAGTAAAGTATCTTTATTTTCTACATAGTTATAGGAGTAGAATATGCACATACAGTATAGGGAGTCATACAGTGACATACAGTGTGAGTGGAGTTATGGAGAAGGTTAACAGAATAAGCACAGTCAGTGATATCTCTTGGGGCCATGGGGCATAGGAGTTGTGGCCCAAACAAATTATCACAGCACCTGGACAGCCAGATCCTGTTTGGTTAGATGGAAGCTGGCAGTATTCTGTTGTCCAGGTGGGAGATAATGATCACCCTCTACTTATGTCATAAATACCACTCGCACATCCGGTATTTCTGATCAGTAGTGATTCTGAGGTATTGTTTTACCTGTCCAAAGATATTGCCAAAGGGAGATTGACTGTTTTTTTGTACTATTGCTCCAAGTCACCTAATCAGATCAGGACACATATCCCATCAGACTGGAGCAGTATTACCACAGCCATTCAGGAGCCCCAGCATGGTAGCATAAACAGGGGAAACAATATATCAAGGTGGGACCCACTGCTATGGACATTATGAAGTAGTAGGAGGAGGAGGAAAGAGGAGATGATCAGAGAGAGAGCTGCAGCAGGGACACCCTCAAACATCAGGTAGCTAAGTCCATTAAGTATGTGCACATGTAAATAAGTATTGTACGTATTTGGGAGTGGTTATGTTATTGTATTGTTTAAGTTAGGATGTATGTTATTTGTATTGTATATGTCTTGCTATAAGGAAACTAACTGATACTGAGGATTCTAGGATATCCTGTTTGTTGTATTCTAATACATTCTGTTGATTTTGAATGAAGCTTACTCTTTTATGCAGAACCCCATAGTCTAGGTAGAATAGACAGGAAAATAAATGTTAATTGGAATAAGCCAGGTGGTATTTATTTTAATGTATGTATGATAAATGCATTGAGGTATTTACTATCAGGATAAGTCTAAACAGGAGTTATCATAGGTAGAAAAACAAAGGAGCCATTGATGGTTATATGTAGACATATATATGTATTAATGTATATGTTATTATATGTGGTTATTAATGGATAAGTGGAAACTCTATGCACAAAGCACACTTATAGTGACATCCTTTCCTATTTGTATATAGTTAAAATAAGAGAAATATATACTACCTAAGACTAATATAAGTTACAGAGTTAACAGTTGGCAACCACTTATGGACAGGAAAGCATTGGAATTCATTCAAAATTAGCACCTAGTTTTGTGCTTATCACATTGAAGGTTATTAGACTGGCTGAGGCTGTGTCAGCCACCCAGCAGCAACAGGGTCACAGTATTATGTTATGTTAATGAATTATGGAGCTGCATTTTTTGTGTGGGGAATATTGGATAATTCTAGAGGATAGTGAACACTAGAAATAGGACTTCTACCACTATGAATTTTTGAAAAACCCAAAATACAATATGTATAAAAAGGTATGTTGGATAACCACTACTGTCAGCTATATAAATAAGTGGGGAGGATATACCGAACAAGGGGTAAAAGTAATTGTTGATATCAATTACAAATTAAATGGGCATATGTTATAATACTGTGAATAAGTTTGAGTCATTAGTGCCTACATTTTTAGGCCCAAAAACGAGGTTTAAGCTTACCAACCACGCCAAGGTTCCTCAAGTGTGGCAAGTCCTACTCTAAACACTTGAAGTCCCTATATAAAAATAAAAATTAAAAAATGACCCCTGAAGAATTGTGGTAGTAACGCGTAAAGCGGGGGGACCCTTTTTATTCATGTTCTTCCTCATGTGGCCTGTGGGAGTGGTCACAAGCTGTATATAAGGGCTGACAGAGTTTCAGTACCTTTTGGGTGTCCACTCTATGCAGGCATACAGGGCAGGTCTTCTCTTACACTTTTTAAACATTGTCTGTTATTTGTTTTTAATTGCATACATAGGGACCTTCATGCATACAAAAATAAAGCAAAAAGGTCCCCCTGCTCTACACGTTACTACCACAATTCTTCAGGGGTCATTTTTTAATTTTTATTTTAAATTTTTCTTTTATTTTTAGATAGGGACTTCAAGTGTTTAGAGTAGGACTTGCCACACTTGAGCAACCTTGGCACGGTTGGTAAGCTTAAACCTAAAAATGTAGGCACTAATGCCTCAAACTTATTAACAGTATTATAACATGTGCCTAATACAGGGCAAACTATTCACATTTAGACTGGAGGAGCACAGGTTTGCTGTCTGTTCTATGTTTGCACTTTGGGCTTTGGCCTGATGTTTGGGGGACTGGAGAACTCTTTCATTCCTTGATGCACACTTCAGTAACCCCAATTCTATTAATGGACACTTCATGCAAAATAAATAATCAAAAAGTATTATACAGATATACACATATATAATCATGCACTACGGTGAGTTAGTGCTGTAAGCTGTTGTCTTTTCTTTAGTCTTTACAAATGAAATGGATATGTTATCAAGCTTAGAGCGCTTCATAGCTACATACATTGCAAAGCATAAAAGTAAAATTTTTGCTTGTGATGATAAGAATAAAGATGCCTGGACATATGTCCAAGAACTTTTCCAGAAAGAGGCAGGGGCATTGAAAAGAAATAAGAGTAAGAAAAGGGGAATTGCAGTGTCCTGTCTATTTTTAGCTTGTCTTGCAATGAGTAAGAAGCAAGCAATCTGGAAACTGAGTTGCAAAAATGCAAGAATGAAATAAAGTCTAAAAATGACAAAACTGATTCCCTAGTATGTAACTTTTCAGTGGCTACTGATCTTAATTCAATGGCCAGCTCATCCAAGAAAGAGTTGGAAGAAAATATAAAGAATATACCAAGAGGAAACAGTAACATGTAAAAAGAAATGAATGAAAGCAGAAACAGAGCAACAGGGAATCAAAACTGCTTACCTGATCCTACTGGATCAGTAGTCTGAACTGAAAAATAGTTCTTCTCAATCCAGATTAAGGGAGAGACAGCTACAGCAAGAGATAACTTCTCTTAAAAAGTTCATTGAAGAGGTTGAGAGTAGATCAGTTGATGAAAAAGTGAAAATTACTGCTTGTAGAGAAAAATACAAATTGATGTTCTCCAAAGTACGTAAGTTAGAGAACAGCCTAAAACAATTTGAAAGTCAGAAATAAACAAAGATACTGATTGTGGTAAAAAGGTGAACAAGGGGGCGGGGTGAACTGCCTATGAGGAAGGACACATTTTGTCTAGCTCCAGATCATGGCACATTTTTTATTGGAGTAGTTGCTTATTTTTTACAATTTACTTGTGCTAATTTTAAGGAAGACTCTCTCCTCATGCCCTGGATGATTTATTGAAGGGGTCCGACATTATTAGCAGAGACGGGGAGAAGATTACCACAATATTCCTGCTGCGACGGGCGGTGGTCTAAGAGTTGTGGCTGAGACATAGAAAATGGCTACTGGTGTTTCTCTAGTCAAGATGGACATGAAGCATTTTCTGGCAGACCTTTGTGCCTTGGTGGTGGATCTAAGTGCTTTAATTTGTGAGGTGATGGTGTGCTCGGACCTTGAGCTACTGGACTGGAGTCACGGTATGCTGCAAAAAAAGGATACTCTACCTCAGCGTACTGAGACCCCAGAGGATGTGCTGGACCACCAGATTGTGGCCCCTGCTCTTTATCTGGGATGTGGCACTGCTGGTATGGAGAGTCAGAGTAGAAGCTTGTTTTGGTTATTTCTTCTCTACTGATGGCTGCTTCAAGGTGGAATTTGATGAAGATCCTGGCCTGTTATTCACATGCATACTTGGAGCATCTGAGGTCTACCCTGTGGATGGAGTTTTGCAACATGTTATTTCTGAAGGATCCTGTCACTTCCATTCTCTGGTTAGGAACTGTACCGTTCAATTTGGATGATTTTCCTTGGGACTCTCGGAATGCTGAGGCATTGCATTGGAGCTCATATTTCTCTTTCTGGGTATCCTGTGTTTTTGACTACTTTTACACCCTTACCTATATGAAGATCCTTCTGCAGTATCCAGGGATTGTTCGCTTTTGTTATACTGTAGGACTTTGAAATACTGACTGGGGATAGACGCTCTCCTGCTTGTTTTGACAGAGACTTGGGACCGTTGGGGAACCCTCTAGGGCCCGGGGAGTCACCCGGGGTCTCGTTTGCAGCACTGTATTTTGTTTGGAGGGGTCCCTGCCCATTGTTTGCTTTCCCTATGGGTGTCACGGTTTTTGTAAAGAACACTCAGACAGTCAGGTAAGGTTAAAAGCTTTATTGAAAAATAATAAGCAAATACCCCACTCAGGTCCAGATAAGGTCCGTACCAAGTACCTTCCAAATCTGACACAGGTCAGGGTGAGAATACACACAGTAGTAATAATATGAGATAACTGTGAATAACTTGGACTAGCAGGCAGGATACGATAGAAAGCTTCAGGAATGAGAAACTCCTCAATAGCCCCACTCTGCAACAGGTGAAGCGAAGGGTAGCTGAAGGGCAATCCCCTAGTGGACTAGGGGTAGCAGAGGCAGCACAGATCAGACTCTGGCAGAGAACTGACCCTAGGATAGGGCAAATGGAGGTAACATGGACAGGACTCTGGCGGCAACTGGACCCTAGAATGCTAGGGTTATTGAGGTAACACAGGCAGGACTTTGGCAGTGGCTTGACCCTAGAACGCTAGGGTTAATGGAGGCAAGACAGACAGGGATCTGGCAGCTACTTGGCCCTAGCACTCTAGGGTTAACGGAGGCAACAGAAACCAGACACTGGCAGTATATGGACCCTAGACCACTAGGGTAAGTATAGGCAACTCGGGCAGAAGTCTGGCTCAGACTGGACCCTACTGCTACAGGGTCACTGGAGGCAACACAGACACTGGTGAGTGATTTGGGCCCACGCAAGCTCCAGATGACTATAGGAGCAATTAGGGCTGACCAGCGCTATGGGGTAAGCAAGCACATAACGTAGCCGGTCAGTAACTGGTATAGCCCTGATTGGAACACGGAGATAATCAGCCTGTCCTGTTAGCGATGGGAACAGCAACACAACCAGGTTGGCACACACGGAGGGTACAGCCAGTCTAGATGGACGACCAGACACTAGCCCAGCCAGGTCGGAGTACAGAGTAGTCAGCCAGTCCTAGTCGGTAATGGAATCATATACTCAGCCAAGCCAGTTCGGTACACAAGGAGTTAGTCAGCCAGTCCTTAGTCGGTAACGGAATCAGATACTCAGCCAAGCTGGTTCGGTACACAAGGGGTTAGTCAGCCAGTCCTTAGTCGGTAACAGAATCAGATACTCAGCCAAGTCAGATCGGTACACTAGGAGTTAGTCAGCCAGTCCAAGGTCAGCAACGGATTCGGATACAGTAGCGTCAGGAACAAAACATATTCAGGCGAGCCGGGTCATACACGGAAACAGGAACAAGAGCTTCTAGTCGCTAGATACGGGTACACCATGAAAGGGCCCTGGTAGAATAACAGAAAGACGTATTTAAAGGCAAGCCTTGGGAGGAGTCACCACTACAGAGCCAATAAGAATAAGGCCAGGGTAAACCTGGAAGTAACAATGTCGCACAGCACAGATCACGGGCACCGTGATAATGGGTTAAAGTGGTCTGTTAGTGATGGGGCTGTTCTGCTCTGTCTGGTAACTCCTAGAGATCCTTAAGTCTCTTTATCTTAAGAGTTTTATTAATTGCTTATTTTACTCCTATAATGCTGATAGTACTATATGTAAACTTTTGCCATACTGTGTTTCTTAGCATCGTCTTCCCTCCCCCAGCCCCGAGGCCCCCCGTCTTCATGTCACCGCATGCTATCCAGACAGGGTGACGGGCTTCTTGCCTTGTCTCTCTGCCCATGCAATTATTTTCCTTAGCTTTCCCTTTCCGGTCTTTGCTCTCCTCATTCTTTTCTTTAGGATTTTCTCTGAAGTAATTTCTCTGTTATTTTTCTCCTTTTTCTCTTCCCTTTACTCTTAATATCTCTTGGTCTGTTATGTGTAATCTCTTTTTGTTTTAGGGGTCATTCGTGACTCCCTCCTTGCTATGTCACTCTCTACTAGCTATCTGAGATGGTGTGGAGCTTATCACCCTTTATTCTTCTATAAATTATGCCTCATTGTAATGGGTTCCTTATATGTTTTATTGGATTTGCTTCACTTTATCCTTTAGCACCCTCAATGTCTCTTCTTTGTTATGCCTGTCTACTACTGAGTTCTTATGCTGTTTCTGCAGAGACATGAGATAACTTTTTTCTCCTGCTGTCCTTGCTACTCTCCTTGAATTTAATCTGCCCTTATGAGTGCTCTATAAAAATGTACATTCTATATTTGTTTGTTTCTTATGCGCTGTATATTATGCCGGATTGGCTACGTATGTTTACAATTTGCTGCAGTCTTGGACTATCCCTGATTTCTCTACCCCTGTGCCGTAGCTTCTGTTTTCTCACCTTCTTTATTGCTAATGGCTCCAGTGTAACTGGTCCTTATCTTTATTCTGAATTTAGTAGTAGTTTTTCTGGGTGATGTTCATGTGGCAATCTTAGCGTCTATAAGGCTAGGGAATTAATGCTATATATGTTACTTTTAGTTTCTGTTTCCAGATGTATAATTTGCTTACTATTATGCTCTTATGTTGTCTGTATTGTATATCTAATGATTCAATAAAGGGTTTTTTTTTTTTGAATTTCAAAATTTTTATTGAGTGACATAAAGGAAAGGTGCATACAAAATAGTGCAAAATTACAAAAGTAGTAAAAAATGAGTGCAAAATTAGTACAAAGTTAGTACATTGGAAGAATGATATTGTATGGTTTACAAATTATAAACTTCTGAGGAATTGCAAGTTTAAGAAGGACAATTAGTGACTCCAGGGTTGCGATGAGTAAGGTAGAAGAGTAATGAGATGTCTGATCTTGGTAGTCCACAAAGTTATTGTACAAATTTGAAGACGGGTAGAATTTCGGGCCCAAGCAAAATCAAAAAAGGGAATAAAGAAGAAGTAAAAGAAGGGAGGGAAGTAGAAAGTTATAGTTGAGTGGTGGGGAGGAGATGAGATAGGGCAGTATGGTATGGGAAGGTGAGGGAATGTAGAGAGATGACGCATCATAAAACCAATTGTAATACATGTATCCGTGAGTTAACAATTTAAGCAAACATTTAATAGCTCAACTATTTAACTATTTAATTATTTATTTATAGGCCGTATCCATGTTCAGAAATGCAAACCAGGGTGAGTAAAATTGGTGAAATTGATCAGAACGACCTGTGGTCCAGAGGTAGAGACACTCCATAGATAGGGTATTTCGCATTCTAGTTTTCCAGTCCGAAATAGTAGGAGGTGTTACCGACCTCCAATTATCAGGGATACATGCTCTTGCTACTGATAGGGCCACAAACCAAATTCGGAAAACAGTATCCAGCATGTTTCTAGGAACTGCCTCCTCTGCCCATATGTTGAGTAACAATATCTGCGGTAAATAAGGGGAAATTATACCCGACAAGGTAGATATGAGATTATGTACCTGCGTCCAAAAGGGCTGTATCTCAGAACACAACCACCAGATGTGGTACAAGGATCCATGTTCCCGGCCACACCTCCAACATATGGGGGAGTAGTCGTGGGTGAACCCATGAAGGTGTAATGGGGAGTAATGCCACTGCATCATAATTTTACAGTTAGTCTCCCTCGATGAAATGGGTGAAATGTGTTTGGTAGTTAAACTGTGAGACCGAAACCATTGCATATCAGAGATAGGTACACCTAAGTCGAATTCCCATAGCCTTTTGTGAAAGGATGGGGACAAAGAGGAGGGTGGTCAAATTACTTTATCTATGGTGGAGATACCTCTCTCCAAAGTCCTATCCTTGAGAACTAATTTCTCAAAGGGTGACAGAGGTGTAGGGGAGAAATTCTTAAAGAGTTTAGAGGCCAAAAAGTGACAAATTTGGATATAGTGCCAAGCTTCAACAGACTGAAGATCGTATTCCTTACATACTGAAGGAAAAGAGGAAGGAGGGAAAAGGTGAAGAAGGTGATCTAAGTCTATGAGGCCTGCTTCTTCCCAGGCCTGAAAGTGAGTTCGATGTAAGCCAGGTGGGAATTCTGGGTTTCCCAAAATAGAGAAGAGTGGAGATTTGAAAACAGATAAACGTAAATATGTGGAATATCTGTACCAGAAGGACAAGAGATGACCAGCGACTACATGATGAGCTAGAGCTGAGGGAAGAGATTTTCGGGAAATGCACAACAGTTGTTGATAGCAGATCCCTGGGCATAATGAGTGTAAAAGTTTAGCCCAATCCTTCCATGGGGTCATGCAACACAACTCCAAAAAGATTGCAGAGAGACTGCTTGCCAATAGTGAAAGAGGTCAGGTAGACCCAAACCACCCATATGCACCGGGTGGACCAATATGTCGAAACTGAGTCTAGCATGTTTGCACTTCCCTATATAGGAATTAAGAATACGCTGTAGAGACTTAATAGATGACATGGGAATGTGTAGAGGTAGGGCCCTGAATATGTATAGTATTTTGGGCAACAAATCCTTAGCAAAACTTAGCATATCCGTCTGCAATGCTAGTATAATTATGTAAAAGAGTACCAGATCCAGTCCGAATACCATATACTTGTGACGACAATCGTGATTTTCTCACCAGAGATGTATAAGTTGGTATTCAATGGCCCTAACAACTGAAACCACAATAAACATTGGGCCACTTGTGGGCAAACTTCCATCTTCTGTTTTCTGTGAGAAAAGGGAACATCAAAGGATAAGAGATAACAATCGATGCCTGACACACTGTCAAGCACAAAGTGTGAGTTCAACACACAGTCACCCTCCCAAACAAAAACCTTACACTACCCCTAGCAGTGACATGCAGCAATAGTAGTCCTAACACTAGCATAACACCCAGAACTGTAACACTTACCTATCATCCACTGTCCATCTTCTTCAATCTTCTCTCTTCCTTCTTCCTCTTTCTCTTCATCTTCTGTCTTCTCGTCTGTTTTCTTCTCTTGTATTCTGATCTTCATCTGTGGTAAAAGATGTACCTGTAAAAAGAAAGAAAGTCCACATTAAAATACTTTTTTAAAACATATGTATTCAAGTTATGTCTTTGTTAACCCTTTGAGTGCTGGGGATATGCAACACATTGCAGAGCAAAACATTACATACCTCTCCAGCACTCAAAGGGTTAAACTGCACTGGCACTACTATCATCCAAAATCAACTGTGGCCCGAAGGAAAAATATATGAGGAGGCGGCAGGATTACATGGCAAACATCCCCCCCCCCAGTTACCTGTCGGGCCGATGTTCGATGTCTTTAGGAAAATTTGAACAGAGACTGGCTTTTATATGGTTTCCAACCTACCACTGGATGGAATGTGTGCTGCTTACACACCTCCCAGCCAATCAGCTTCTTGTCATCACACATATTTTCATCCTTTATACATGTAAGTTTAGTGTGTTACATGTTTCTACATTATATTAGTACATTTGTGTATGCTTAACCCTTTGAGTACCAGAGAGGCATACATTGCAACTCAAAGGGTTAATTTATAATTCTGAATCGCAGGGCTGAAACATTGAGTAATAACGGAGCAACCAACTGCACCATAGGGGATAAATCCCATTGATGGAAATGGTGCTTTTGACCCCCCTGAATGCTATACAATTCTCCATTGCAATGTGTTGGAGACGTCTCTGGGATTAAACAAATGAATCAGCTGAGTGACAGTGGAGTGTCCAGCGTATTGCCCTGCAATCCATTGGACAAGCCTCTGACACTCAAAGCATTAAAGCCCCATTTCAATTAATGTTGATTGTGCAATTTTTATTTGTCCCTATGGTACATTTCGTTAGCTCCAGAATGACTCAATTCTCTTTTGAAAACAAAGCCCAAAACACTAGCTAACGTGCCATCTTATATCAAAGAAAATCTTTTTATCTGTTGTCTGTTTCCATTGACTGAATGATTATTATAGAGTAGGGCAATAATAGCTTTTGACTCATACATCTATTATTGAATCATTGATCCTGACACACCCATACCATTGTCCTAATGCTCTTGATTTATATCCCTCTATTGTCTTATTGTCGGCATATAATATAGAAAATACCACAGATTTGTGTTGCTTGCTGAAAATCCAATTAACTCTTTTTAACATTAGGTCAATAAGTCCTGATTAACTCTTTAAGGATCAGATTGTATGTATGCATTAACCCTTTGAATGTAAGGGTTAAAGGACAAAGTGAACCCATATTACATATATGGTTAAATATTTTTTTTGTATAAATTAGGAATATGTTGCTTTTACTGTATATGTTATTTAAGTTATTTATTTTTTAAACAAATATATATCAGATAGAGTCATATGTTCCTAGAAAGTGCAGTAAGAAAACAAGAGCATAAAGTGCTACACTATACCATTAAAATATAAAGGTTCATTCCTCAAAAATTACTATTTTATTGAAAATATGGCTCATAAAACCTATTGGCAGACTTACATTTGCTCCAAAGGAAACAAAGCATGATTTAAGATGACAGGTTCACTTTAAATAATGGGATATTATCCTGTCCATGACAATGGTCACCTCTTAATGTACACATTACATTTTACTATTGATCATTAGAAATTAACTAACTGGCCACAGATTTTTAATTCAGTTTTGCAGGGATCCCTGAAACAGAAGACAAAAAAAAATTGCGGAGACATTTTAACACTATAACAACTTCTCACACTAGCATGTAGGCAGTCATTAAAAAACATGGAAAGTAAAGAACCCTTAACAAATAAATATGACAAACAATCAGATATTAAAATGTCTTGCTTTAAAGCACAACAATCTTTTAACATTGCTATAGGTCTCATATTCTACTTCCATGTATCACTGCATAGAATTAATTATCCATATCAGACTCCTCTTGAAATCAAGGGCCCATGTCAGGGATAACCTTATACTTAGGGACACCTATAACAAACAAATGTGATAAGCACCCATCGAGCACGGACAAGATAAAGAGTCATGGTGGACCATCAATGATTTTAGGTTTGTTGTAGGTCTCCCTAAATATAAGGGTATCTCATGAATAGGCCCTTCCATGTGTATGAAGGGAGTAAGTTACACTATAAAAAAAAAAAAAAAAAAAAAAGCTGCATAGGCTGAAAAGTGCAACTGTGCACTAAAATAAGCAGACGTTGTCATGTAATGGCATGTGAGAGTGAAAAACATGCCATAAAAAAGACACATTATCTTGTTTGTTTCCTTAAATAGAAGAGTATCCTAAGCATGGGCCCTTGCTTCCATGTGCCTAGAGAGAGACAGCTGCATCACACCTATGAAACCCACATAGGCCCAAATATATGTCTGTGGTTTTGCTGCTTCACTCATTCTCAAAGGAGTTGCCTGATATTTCAGATCTGGACTGTCTGTGGGCTGAATCAGTCTGATATGAAAATTTCTTCTCTACAAAGGTACAGAGGAGTGAAAATGGGGCTCGTAGCACCATTGCAAGGCCACCATTGCAAGGCCACACTTTATCTTGTTCTTGCTCATCACATTTGTCTGTTGAATGTCTCCCAGGCATGGGCCCTTGCTTCCATGTGCCTAGCAGGAGGCAGCTGCACCAGATCAGCGAGGCCCAAATAGGCCAAAACAAATGTATGTGGTTTTGCTGTTTCTCTCATACGGAGAGGATTTGCCTGACATTTCAGAAATGGACTGTCTGTGGACAGGACCAGTCTGATATGGATATGGAAATTTCCTCTCTGCAATAGCACAAGGGAGTGAACAATGTAACCTGTAGGACTATCAAGAGGCCACCATGCTTTAGAACAAGATACTTTATCTTGTTGGTGCTCATAACATTTGCCTGTTGTAGGTCTCTCTAAGAATTTGAATATCCCAGGCATTAAATATAAAGGTTAATTTCTCAAAAATAGTATTTTATTGAAAATGGCTCATAAAAAATATTGGCAGACTTTCATTTCCTCCAAATGAAACAAAATATGTTTTAAGATGACAGGTACACTTTCAGTAATTGAACATTATTCTGTCCATGATAATGGTATCCACCTAATGTCCACATTACATATTCTTACTGATTATTAGAAATTCAGTTTTGTTATTGCAGGGATTCCCAAAATGCAATACAATAACACATTGGAAACATTTTAACCACTTAACACCCACTCAATAAGGCACACAGGCAGGCAGTCAGTCATTAAGAACCATAGAGAATAAGAAAACCTACAACAAACACATGTGACAAGCACCCATCAAGCGCAAACAAGACAACTTTTTTTTGTTCTAAACCATGGTGATCACTTAATACTGCTGAAGGTGACATTTTCCACTTCCATATTTCACTGCAGAAAGAAAATGTTCATATCCAATCAGATATGATCCTGGAAGCAAGGGCCCATGCCTGGGATAACCTTATACTTAGGGAGAATTACAACAAACAAGGGATGAACACCCATGGAGAGTGAACAAGATAAAGTGTTTGGGTCTGAGGCATGGTGGCCCCTCAGTAGTGCTACAAGACATGTTGTTCACTCCCATGTGCCATTGCAGAAAGGAGGATTTGTTTGTTTTAAGTCTCCCTAAGTATAATGGTATTGTAAGCATCAGTCATTGTTTCCATGTGCCTAAAGAAGTCAGTTAAACCACACTGACAAAGCCCACAAAGGTAGAAATGTTGTGTTTCATAGGGAGAGAGTATTTGTTCTATGTTTTAGAGCCGGAGTGTCTGTGGGAAGAGTCAATCTGAGCTCAAAATGTCCACTTTGTAAAGGCATATTGCAGTAAAAAGCATGGTTTGTAGTACCATTGAGAGACTATCATGCATTAGTAGTACACAGTTTATCTTATTTTTGTTTGATGAGTGTTGGTCACATTTGTTTGTTGTTGGTTTTCCTAAGCATAAGAGTTCCCAGGCATGGGCCCTTGCTTCCGTGTTTCTAGAGGAAGTCAGCTGCATTATACCTAACAAACACATATATGCCAAAACATACATCTGTGGTTTTGCTGTATCTCTCTCACGCAGAGAGGATTTGCCTGACATTTTGGAGTGGGGTTGTGTGTGGACAGGACCAGTTTGATATGGACATGGAAATTTATTTTCTGCAATATCTATGGGAGTTAAAAATGTGACTTGTAGTACCATTGAGAGACCACCATGCCATAGAACAAGACACTTTATCTTGTTGGTGCTTGTCACATTTGTCTGTTGTGGGTCTCCTTAAGTAGAAGAGTATCTCAGACATGGGCCCTTTTTTTCATGTGACTAGTGGGAGGCAACTGCCCCAAACAAATGAGACCCATGAAGGGGTGGTGGTTTTGCTGTGTTTCTTGGGCGGAGAGGATTTGTGTGAAGTTTTGGAGCTGGATTGTCTGTGGGCAGGACCAATCTAATATGCAATAACATGAGGGAAGGAAAAATGTGTTGGAGAGGATTTGCTTGACATTTTGGAGCTGGACTGTCTGTGGGCAATACCAGTCTTATATGTAAATTTCTTCTCTGCAATGGCATATTGGAGTGAAAAATGTGACTTGTAGCACCATTGAGAGGCCACCATGCCTTAGAACAAGACACGTTATCATGTTGGTCCTTGTGACATTTGTTTGTTTTAAGTATAAATGTATCCTAGGCGTGGGCTCTCGATTCCATGTGCCTAGAGGGAGCCATCTGCACCACACCGATGTGGCCCGAAACGTATGTCTCTCTTGTGCAGAAAGGATTTGCCTGAAATTTCAGAACTGGACTGTCTGTGGGCAGGACCAGTCTGATATTCTCTCTGTGATACCATATGGAAGTGAAAATCGTGACTTGTTTTGTATGTGCTTGATGGGTTCTTGTCATGTTTAGCGCAAATGCATGTCTAAGAGCAATCTCTCTCAATAATTTGACCCTTTCCAAACTACTCCAACCCCTCAGGATGGGTACTTACTAGAATTTGAGGCTTAACCAGCCTCTCGGTATGATAGCACGTAATATAGTTATTTCTCCATCCTTTATCCTCCTTTTCCCACAGCTATTACTCGAACAACAAGAAAGGTAATCTGGCCTCTTTGGCAAGTATGTTTAATTTTAAAAAGCTTAACATATTATCACGGTGCCCGTGATTGCTGGATTTCTATGCTCCCATTGGCTGTCTGCCTTTAGCCTGCCTCACATTGCCTATTTAAACTGTGTCTGGGCACCCTTTGGTTGCCCTTTCGTGGTGTCTCTGATTGCATCCACTTCCACTATGCTACAGAAGCTTATTGGGCCTTGCTGTTGTGTTCCTGACTTCCTGACTTCATCCTGTTCCTGAGCCTCCTGTCTGCAGTGCTGGTTCCAGTGCCTGTTCCGGTTGAGTCTTCAGAGGTTGCTGTTCCTGCTGCCAGTCTTCGTTGCTGTTCCTGATCCGGTTTATCGTCCTTGCTGGTTCCTGTTCGTCTCCTGGGCCCGGTTCCTGCGTCTGTGGCGACTTTCTGCTTCGGTCGCTTTGGCGACATTCTCTACTGGTTCCAGCGTGCGGACGCTGGTTTGTGCCACAAGCCTTGTGGCTATACTATTCTGTCTGTTAGCCCCAGCATGCGGACGCTGGTTCGCTCCACAAGCCTTGCGGCTATACTATACTGTTTGTTGGTCTCAGCGTGCGGACGCTGGTTCACTCCACAAGCCTTGCGGCTATACTATTCTGTCTGTTGGTCCCAGCGTGCGGACGCTGGTTCACTCCACAAGCCTTGCGGCTATACTATTCTGTCTGTTGGTCCCAGCGTGCGGACGCTGGTTTGCTCCACAAGCCTTGCGGCTATACTATACTGTTTGTTGGTCTCAGTATGCAGACGCTGATTCGCTCCACAAGCCTTGCGGCTATACTATACTGTCTGTTGGCCCCAGCGTGCGGACGCTGGTTCGCTCCACAAGCCTTGCGGCTATACTATACTGTCTGTTGGTCCCAGCGTGCGGGCGCTGGTTCGCTCCACAAGCCTTGCGGCTATACTATACTGTCTGTTGGTCTCAGCGTGCGGACACTGATTCGCTCCACAAGACTTGCGGCTTTACTGTACTGTCTGTTGGCTCCCAGTGTGCGGACGCTGGTTCGCTCCATAAGCTTTGCGGCTATACTATACTGTCTGTTGGCTCCCAGCGTGCGGACCCTGGTTCGCTCCACCTCTCAAAGCTACCACTATAGCTTGTAGGATACCAACGCGCGGGTGTTGGCTCGTTCCATGACCTGTGGATTAATCTATGTCCTGCTTGTTAGTTCCCAACGTGAGGGCACTGGTTTACTTCCTTGTCTGTTTACGCAGGTAGTCTGATTATTCATTGTGCACTGTCCAGTCCTAGACAGCTAGTATTCCTGCTGTACTCGGGTGCTGCCGTATACAGACTACAAGGTGATACCACTGGATCATGCAGGCTATCAATTACTACTAGACTGTCATTGCCATCTGACAGTTATTTAGATCACTGTGGTTGACACCTGCGCCTTTGGGCTTCCTTGCCTGGTATATTGGTAAGGCCGGTAGAACCTTACATATTCCATCCTGAGGTTGCCTTACCCGGTATTGGCAAGGCCGGTAGAGCCTATTGGTATTCTTTTGGCTGCCTTGCTAGGTATATTGGTAAGGCCGGTAGAACCTTTTACGTTATTCCATCCTGAGGTTGCCTTACCCGGTATTGGCAAGGCCGGTAGAGCCTAATACTTTGGGTTTCCGTTAGGCTGCCTTGCCCGGTATATTGGCAGGGCCGGTAGAGCCTACTACATGGGTTTCCGTTAGGCTGACTTGCCCGGTATATTGGCAAGGCCGGTAGAGCCTTTAATTCCTTATTCGCTCAGGCTGTCTTGCCCGGTATATTGGCAAGACCGGTAGAGTCTGTATTACTATAGTCCTTATATCTGTTATCCTATGTATTGAACGTATGTGTTTAAAATCCTATGGGATTATCTTAATCTTTTCAATAATGTTGTGTTTTTATCTAACCTTGCGTCTGAGAGTCTTAACAAACCATGACACATATATTGTACAACCAATGCACTAAAATCAAATTCAAAACACCTTATGTGTTTCACTATATAGTAACGTCTTCAGAGGTGAATGATTATCTTATGTCCGGTCACTCCTGTTTATATATCCCTGGCTTCTTACCTGTCCTCCCCGTACTTCCGTCCCCTCTCCATTCTCACCTTAATTCAGACTCGTCTTAAACAGTTTTAACATCCGCTCGCGTTTCCATGGCAATCAACTGTTTTTTTTTGTTTATATAGATAATTAACTCATCAAGCCCTAATCCCACATTTTTTTTACTATAAATGCACAAAGACATTCATTAAAATTCCTACTTTACAATGATTATTATAGTATGCGGGACATAACTTCCCATCTTAAAACTTTAATCCAAAATGGGAAATAAAGGTAGATAGAGGAGGAGGAAAGTAATGGGAGGTTTGTTCTTAACCCACCAACACCATTGTTAGACCACCATTCCTTAGAACAAGACACTTTATCTTGTTCGTACTCGATGGGTGCTCATCACATTTGTTTAGTGTAGGTCTCCATAAGTAAAAGGGTATCTTACGCATGGGTCCTTGCTTCCATGTGTCCGCTGCACTACACTGAGGAAGCGCACATAGGCTGAAATGTTCATTTGTGGTTTTGCTTGTCAATTCAGAACTGGTCTGTCTGTGGGCAGTATGATATGGAAATTTTCTCTCTGCAAGATCACATGGAATGAAAAATGTGACTCGTTGCACCATTGAGAGGCCATCATGCCTTAGTTCAAGACACTTTATCTTGTTCTTGTTCAATGGGTGCTTGTCACATTTGTTTGTTGTAGGTCTCCCTAAGAAGAATGGTAAATGAGGCATGGGCCCTTGCTTCCATGAGCCCAGAGGCAGTCAACTACACCACACCAATCAGGCTAACATAGGCCAAAATGTACATGTGTGGTTTTGTTGTCTCTGTCACACGTAGAGGATTTGCCTGACATTTTGGAGCTGGACTTTCTGTGGGAAGGGGCAGATATTTATATATATATATATATATATATATATATATATATATATATATATATATGGAAATTTACTCTCTGCAATGGCACATGAGAGTGAGAAACCTGACTTGTAGCACCACTGTGAGTCTGAGGCCACCATGCCTTAGAACAAGACACTTTATCTTGTTCATGCTTGATGGATGCTCATTATATCTGTTTGCTATTCTTGAGTAAACCAACTGTTCCATAGGATACAACAATTCCTAAATTCTCATGCACATGAATGAAGTATTTTAATCCCTTGAATACATTGCTTTGCAATGTAGAACCCTCTTTAGCATTCAGGGGGTTAAAAGCCTAATTTAATAGGATTTTTTATTTGTCCCCTTTGGTTCAGTTAGTTTACTCTAGGATAATGGCAGTTTGCATTTATATGTATGGGCCAAAGTCTCTGCTGTTTGTCTGAATTGCTTCTGTAAACATTGCAGAATGTGTGCACTGTGTGCTGTGATTTATTTTATACTTATTCACATTCTTATGCACATGCACAAACACACACACACAAATGCATGCACATAAATAGACACACACACACAAACTACAATGCATGCACATAAATACACACAGACACAGGGATGCATGCAGATAAACACACACACGCAAACACACAGCTTTGCCCACCTATAATGGTAGAAAGTTGCATGCTGTGTCTATTTGGTTTACTTGGTTCCCCAACCATAAGGTCCTTGGACTCTGTTATGAGATGTTAAGTTTCTTTTCAAATCCTCCATATCGTTTAGAAGCACTTTGTCTTTTGCTATATTAAATGTTGTGCAAACTAAACTGCAGTGCATTGCAAAATTAAAGGCAATGGGCACTGTCACTGTTCAGTCTGCTGTGCTGCAGATAGATATTTTTTCGTATCTGTACATGCTGTTCAGCAAATCATTAGTAATTTTGGGACTCGGTATGGGAGTTACTACAATCATAGCTGCTTGCATGGCCACAGAGATTCATCAAAATGATGTACCTCTACATTTACCCCTCACATTTAATACATACTATAGCACTAAAGTCTGACCACTGATGCTACAATGAGCATAGTATTGAGTACTCAGCAATTGTCTATTGCTCTCATGATAGTTTCCAGTCCCTTGATCACAGAACAGTTATCTGACTCAGTAACTTTTATACTGAATGGAGTTACATAGTGAAGAAGAAAAGAGTATGCATGAAAGTTTTTAACTCTGTCAATGTTCTTTAAGTGGAAAGCCAAAGTGTTACATTGTTTAAGATTTTGATCCCTTTCTGAATAAGTTAGGTCTAAATAATGCACAGCACAGATATACATCTCTCTCTCTCTCTCCCCCCGAACTACTCATTTAAACATAATAGTACAATGTGTGAATTTTTCCTTTTAAGTTAAAAAAATAATGTTATATATAATAACGATAATTACAATATTATCCACAAGTCTGGGGAAAGTCAATAGCACCAATGGGGACAAAAATGCCATTTATTAAAAAAGAATAGTATCATTTGCTTAATAAATATACCATTGGGAAGCCTATGACCTCACAAAACTTACACATGTACAGTTAGTTTATGATATTTTCAATATTATCTTAATGTGTCTGTGGCCTTGAAATTCAGCTGGTTGCATCCTCCAACTGTCCATAACTTAATTTAAACATACAACTGATGATTAAAAGCCAAGCCTACTAAATGGCATTTGAAGAGGCTGCATGAGCCAAGAGGGCTGGGTGAAATTTGAGCAAGTTCCATTTACACACTATAAGAGAATTACTTCCGCCACCGCCATAGAAACACCAGAGGCTAATTAAAGTGTTTGTTAATATTTTATGTGAATAAGAGAAGTGAGGACATAAATAAAAACATTTAATTTACTTTCTTCCCTTCACATGCTATTGTATTTATCTAAGCTGTGGCTCAGGAGGTAATACCTCTTTAACCAAATATACTCAGGAGTTTAAGAACCAATCAAAGGACAGCAAACAAATATATAAGGTCCATACACAAGTCTAGGCCAAAGCAGTCATGCAAAAACACAGTAGTTAGATATAAGCACAAACCAGATAACAGAAAACATACCCTTTAAAAATAAACAGGGCATGGAATATTGCAATGATAATGAAACACTTATGTAAACGATTAAAGTACTAAATGTTATGCAAGAATAAGAATAAGAAAAAGAGGAAAAAAAAGTCTGTTGTACTACAAGGGTACTGCAAGAAGTAACACAAAAGGAAAGACATACAGAAATTAATATAGAAGATACTACAGCATTGATTAATGGATCCAAGGTCTACAAGATGGAGTAAGCTTCTAATCATTTTGCCAAAGGCTTTATCTGGAGCAGGGCTTTCCAAGTACATTCCTCAAGGGCCACCAACAGGCCAGGATTTAAGTATGTCCTTAATTAAACACAGGTGAATTAATCAGTGGCTCATTCGTTTTGACTGACTCAGCTGTGCTTAAGCAGGGGAAATCCTTAAATCCTGTCCTGTTTGGCCCTTGAGGACTGAACTTGAATAGCCCTGTTCTGGAGGATAACTTATCTAATCTTAATAAAGGCTTAAATATTGTACAGAAACATTACTAGCTGACATGGCAGCTGATAAAGAGTTGTTAATATTACCTAACTCAGCGGTACTTATTTTGTTGCCCTTGGGAGTTTGAAAGGCTGGGTTGGCCTTACAAAGGTTGGACACTGTGATTTGGACAGTTGCTACAGCTGGTGTATTAACAAACTGAGCTTTCAATTAGCTATGAAATGAAGACCTGAGATGCTCAAGTAGTAACAATCCTGCCAATTACTGACTTTTTTCTACCCAAGATGTAATCTCATGAACAAGAGTACTAGCTTACAGAAGAAAAACTTTTTGGCCTTCTGGGGCCCTGTCAGTGAGGTGCAGCTGTTCTGTCAAGGCACGTGAGACTGAGGTGTAAAAGTCTGGATTCTACTATAACTACTAGGGAGACCAAGCCTGATGTTTTTTTTAAATATGCAAAGCGAAGGTCAGAGCTGCTGAACTAGAGATAATCCTACCAAATATCGTACTAATTTCTACAGGACTTTTTTACTGCCAAAGTTTCAATCTCTTTTAGCTTACAGGTGCCATGTACAGAGAGGAAATATCCCAAATAACATCATGTGAATAGCTGTAACTCACTGATAAACATCCATTTTGGGTTGGTTGCTTCTCTTCTTCAGAAATGCCTGGAACTACATGGCTGGAATGCTATATCGATGCAATATAGGTATGATATTCCAAAGATGCGTGCACGGTATATGTGAGCTAAAATAGATTGCACCCTGGGTTGTATAAAGTCCTTTAAGGCACACTATATTTTTCAGGATTGTGGCTCACTGAATGTATCTTACACTAAGTGTGTGTGTGTGTATGTGTGGAGAGAAAGAAAAAGCAGTAGATAGATAGATGCATGCTTCATTCAAAACTGCTTGCCCCTCATGCCAGCAATTACAGGTATATTGTTTAGGATATATCAGTTCTTTGTATGGGGATCTTCCTCAGTGCAGGTAGATATATAGACAGACAGACAGACAGACAGAGAGATAGATAGATAGATAGATAGATAGATAGATAGATAGATAGATAGATTTGTTAATGTGGTATATACTTCCTATTTCATGCATACTACATATGGATAGAACTATGCGCAATAAATAGTAATCTACTTCCCAAGCTTGAAGTATCAGTCACCCATTGTACACATTATATCTATCCACCTAGTGTGCAACTGTACAATGTACATTATTAACATCAAATGCCAGTTGCACTGAATAACCTAAAGGAATGGTGGCAGGATCTGAATGCCAGGCTAAATAATGGAGCGGCACCACACAGTTCCAGTTAGTTTGTCAGGGCTGCATGTGGTAACAGACCTTGCACAGGGGACCTATCACATAATAGTTTTCTATCACAGCAGAGTGAAAGCAAATATGAATTCTTATTAAAAGGCATCTGTATGTCTTCAGTTTGACATTAAAAGTGCTACTCTATCTATCTATCTATCTATCTATCTATCTATCTATCTATCTATCTATCTTTCTATCCTCTGACTCTACTTGCTGTTTCCATTTAGGACCTGCTGCTTAAAGCTCTCCAGACAAAATGATAGTAACAGCACCACCTAGTGGCAGTTTGAACTGTGGGCGTATGCCAGGGAAATCACTACTAAATCTGTTTCCATTTTGTGTGAATCCTCTAATGCACATGAGTAAAACCTCTCCAGTCCCTAAGTTATACTATGCAAAGAGTTTGGTGAAACCTCTTGATGATGATAGCTTTTTCACTGCTCTGTACCAGTCTTGTATTAGCCTTTTGTATTCTACAAAGCCTTGTGAGGAAACAACAGCATAACAAAACAATTATAAGCAGGTCACAAATAGGGTTGCCACCCAGCCGGTATTTTACCGGCAGGCCGGTAAAAAATTGGCTTCTGTCCAATGTTAAGTCTATGGAGGGAATGCCATGGCCGGTATTTTTTTTAAGAAAAGGTGGCAACCCTAGTCACAAACTAGATTGACCAATTCATATTTGGAAATAGCACTCAACACTAATGTTTATCATGTTTATCATGCTCCACTTCATCTTTTCATTGCAGTGCTAAAAGACTAATGAACAACCCAAGAGCAAATATCTGTAACTTTTGTTTTCTAAATTATCTGCCTCACTTGTCATTTTTAATGAACTTCTCCTTTCTTCCTCTGTACAGCATGTTTCACTTTTTTAATCTGATGTATATTCAAATACAAAACAGCTTTCATTATAGTCATTGTTAAAGTTTTACACAAATTAACAAAAGTTTGGAGATTCAGTGTCAAATTTTTGCAGTCTGCAGAGACGGATTTACATCCCAGGCTGCCCTAGGCAGGACAGTCTAGGTGCCTTTAGCTCCACCCATGGCCTTGACCTATAAGAAGAAAAGACAAAAACAAAAGCTTTAACCCCTTGTTTGCTAGAGAGATTTCAAATCCATTCCTTCACAAAGCATTGAAGATCTCTCTATCATCCAAGGGGGTTAAACAGTAATCTGTAAAGGGATATATTATATTATAAAGGGATATTGTTCTGGCCACACCCACAATTCAGAATGTGGGTGTGGTCCAAGAACAGCTGAGGCTGTGTTGCAATGCGTTGGATACCTCCCTGGCACTCAACGGGTAAAAGGGATAATAATACTTAAAATGTAAAAAAAAAATAATAAAATATATAAATATATCTATCTATCTATATATATATATATATATATATATATATATATATATAGATAGATAGATATGTGTGTGTGTATTTTGACAGGGTTTGGGGAGTTTTATTCAAAAGTTATTAATGCTCAAACCTGAATTATATTAGGTACAATATAACAGTTGACTGGAATTTTACATTGGCTCTGTTGCTGCACCATCCTATAGAGATTTATGGTCAACTAACCAAAGCTGTGTGCAGCAACAGCGCCACTGTACAATTTCAGGCAACTGTGACATTGCACATAAAAAAATGTAAGTCTGAGCTGATGTGTTGTGCACCCCTCTGGTCCTTAAGTGTTACATCTTTGGATGATAGTGAGGTCTCCAGAACATTGTTATGTGATGATATTTAGCATCCAAGAGCTTAAAATCATCTCTTAAACAGAAAGTGATTGTTACTTCTTCCTGCTGTGCAACAGGTTTAGCCAGGAATGGCTCTTTCTACTAAATCAGATTCATTAACCCTTTGAGTGTTAGGAAGGTATCCAACGCATTGCTACAATGCTTTGGTGTCTCTCTGCTACTCAAAGGGTTAACCATCACTGTTCTTAGTAAATAACATCTTATTTGAAAGGTTGTTCAAGTAATGAATTGAGGGCTCAATCCAAATGTTGGAAACGGCTGTTTTTTTCTGCTGACGGCATGTTTTCCAGCACAGTAAGCTATTCAAATGTCTGTGCTGTTAAAAAATACCATCACATTAAAGAGCCGTTGTGTGATAAAGTTTGCAATGCGTTGCATGTCCCTCTGCCACTCAAAGGCTTAAATTATATAAATGTTAATGCTTTGTAATACTCATATTGTTTTATTTTACAGGAAGAAGGAGAAGATAGAAGAGAAGAAGGAATAAAAGAAAGAAGAGAAGACAGAAGGAGAAGGACAGTGGATGACAGGTAAGTGTAAGACACTTCAGTTAACGATTGGTGCTTGGCAGTATGTCAGACACCGATCGTTAGCTTTTTTACTGTTCCCAAAACTGCTGTTATTTAGCTGCATTTTGGGAATATAATGCACAAAACAGACGTTTGGACACAACACCAGTTTTGTGGCCTAACGTCCGTTGTGCTTAATGGCGGTATTACAGTTGAATACCGACCAAGACACTTTCTCTTGTTGGTCGGTATCCATTTTGCCCTACCGGCATTTTTAACTCCCAACATTTGGATCGAGCCCTGAGTGTGGACTTAATATTCATGAAACTTTAACCCTGAATTTCCAAGCTTTTGTTACTTTGAGAATTCTATTGCTCTTCAAAAGAACATTTTTGGTTTTTCAATGTGGATCTTTTTTACCACTATTTAGCATTTTTGTGAAATCATTTATTCAATTAAAATGTCCAGAATCTAACTGATAAAAATCTGCTTTCCTCATGTTCAGGCTTTATGAATTTTTTACAATCTCAAAAAGGGAAATTTACAGCTATATATCTAAGGAACAGAGTCAACTTCTTAAATGAAAATTAATATTACTCCAGCCTGGCACCATGGTAGTCATACACTGCTTGATACCTCCTCCCCAGCCTTGTTCCTTTGCCCACTGGTAGCCATTTCCCCACATTCACTCAGTGACTTCGCCAGCCTTGTTCTCTGTCCACTGGTAGCCATAGATCCCATGTATACCCACTGACCCCCCCCCGCAGCTTTGTTCCTTTGCCCACTGGTAGCCATAGATCCCACACACTGGGTGACCCCACCAGCCTTGTTTCCTGTCCACTAGTAGCCACAGATCCCTATTTATACTTTCTGCACCCCTGCAGCCTGGTTCCCTTGCCCACTGGTAGCTAATGATCCCTGCATACATTGTCTAACCCCCCCTCCCAGCCTTTTTCCCTTGGCCACTGGTAGCCACAGATCCCCACACAAAAACACTGAGTGAACCCACCAGTCCTGTTCCCCTGTCCACTGGTAGCCACAGATCTTCACATACACTGTCTGCCCCCCACCCCCAGCCTTTTTCCCCTGCCTACTGGTAGCCACAGATCTCCACATACACTGTCTGGCCTCCCCCCCCCTACCCTTGTGCTATCGGTAGCCACATATTCTTCACATATGCTAGCTGACCCCCCTTGCATTGTTCCCCTGCCTACTGGTAGCCACAGATCCTCACATACACTGTCTGACCCCCTAGCATGGGTCCACTTTTAGTCATAGGTCTCACCATATACTGAGTACCCTGTTACCCTGATCATATGTAGATATGCTTTGGATATGGTCATCCAAGTCCTCAACACAGAGTTCACTCAGAGCTCATTGAAAGTGTTTAAAAAAAGCAAATAACAAAAAATGGCAGATATTTGAAGACAAAATAACTATGATCAATCATTAGTAATAACCCTTCTAGTATCTTGTTCAATGTGAAAGTCAAATTCACATGTCTGTAGCTAACAGATTAGGTCCTGTCCCCACTTTTGAATAATGGAATTGTATCATATTTTCTCCAATTACTTGGCACTATGCTATATGACAGTGAATCAGTAAAGATTAAGAAGAGTGGCCTTTTTATTTCTGAGCTTTCTCTTCATATCCTTAAATGTATGATATCAGGTCTACTTACTTTATTAATATTAACCTTTTTCAGTTTATTTTTGACCTTGCATTCAGTGTGCCATATGCATTATAGAAGAAATGTATATACTGTGTTGCTTTTCCAGCTGAGTAAAGCATGGATGTCACCACTGCTGGATAAGTTATTGTACAGCAGCATTTTTGTTGCAGTTTAGTTGTCAAATTTTTGTGGCAATTCCATTTTATGGTGGTGTTTTTCTTGCAGTCCATGGGAGAGTCAGAGCTCTTTTATTTTACTCAGCTAAGTTCTTTAAAACATGCATTTTGCATACAGCTTAAAGGGATAGTAATGTTTCATAATAAAAGCAGTCCTGATTAATCATCATAGTATTTCAACTTTGGAGAGTGTTATTTCAAATCTGTTAGAGTTGTAGTTCAAGAGTAATTCAATGACAAAGTATCCCCCTCCCGCCCCTTTTACTGATGTAACACTGCTCAGCCAGAGCAGAAGGGAGGTGCCCAGGTAGATTGCAGAGAGGGAGAATCAAGAGTAATTCAATGACAAAGTATCCCCCTCCCGCCCCTTTTACTGATGTAACACTGCTCAGCCAGAGCAGAAGGGAGGTGCCCAGGTAGATTGCAGAGAGGGAGAATCTTCAATTAAGATAAGGAAAAACCTGAAAAACTTGTCAAGGGGGGCAGGGCTTTCATTGTTCTTATAGGAAGAAGATTGTCCCCTGCTGTTATCTGTCTGGTCTATGGACTGGATTCCATATCTGAGAAGAGATGGCTTACACTAGGTAAAAGGGGCGAGAGGGGAAACTTTGCTTGTGAATATCTCACAAACTATAAAGGTTTGAGAGATAAGACATTTCGTTCTTCATGTTTTTTTAACCCCTTAGTGACGGCCACGTGCAGACGCGGCCGTCACTTAACGCCCGTCTAACTTTTTTTTTTTTTTCTCCCATTAGAATCCGGAGTCCCCGAACGGCGTGCAGCCGCGCGGGGATCCGGATTTCCTGGACGTACATGTACGTCCTCTGTCACTAAGTGACAGCCACAGAGGACGTACATGTACGTCCATTGTCGCGAAGGGGTTAATGCCTATAAAATAAAATAAAGATAAAACAAAGTATTACTATCCCTTTAAATACATATATATGAAAAGTATTTCTTTTTTTTTACAAAAACTGGCATTACTTTGCTCACATGTATTTTAGCTACAGCCCAAGAAGGAAAAAAAATCTCACAGCCAGGTTCAATGTGAAAGACGTTTGCTCCTGATGACATTTCAAACAAATGTTACTTTTCTATTTCCTGCTTGGTAAAATTACCTCAAACTGGTTCTTTTTTCCCACTAGTTGCACTCTTTGCAAAACTGCAATCTTTGCAGGATACTTGTATAAAATCAATAAAACCTACTGTAGATATGAACAGAGCTTGTTTCGTTGTCATGAGATATTTTCAATTTTCATTTAAATACAGGTTTTAAAGGGATAGTAATACTTCATTTTAACTTTATTTTATTTTGTAGGCATTGAAAAAACATGAAGAATGATATAAGTCTTATCTCTGAAACCTTTATGGTTTAAGAGATATTCACAAACAAAGTATCCCCCCCCTGTTCAACCAAATCAGAAGGGAGATGCCCAGGTAGACTGCAGAGAGGGACAATCTTCAATTAAGATAATGGAAAAAGCTGAAAAACTTATCAAGGGGGGAAGGGCTTTCATTGTTTTCATACAAAGAAAATTGTCCCCTTCTGTTATCTGTACTGTCATACAACCAGACTCACATCTGAGAAGAGATTGTTTACACTAGGTAAAAGGGGCGGGGAGGGGAACTTTGCTTGTGAATATCTCATAAACCATAAAGGTTTGAGCGATAAGACTTATATCATTCTTCATGTTTTTTTAATGCCTACAAAATAAAATAAAGTTAAAACGAAGTGTTACTATCCCTTTAAATAAAGTATAGTATATGTATACTATTGTCACAAAATGCTGTGGGGATGTTTATAGACATTGTAGCTTATAGCTTCAAGGTAAACATCACTTTTAAGCCCTTTAATGCTAAAGAGATCACCAACGCATTGTAGTGTAATTTATTTTTTAATTGTATTAGATGAGTTCAGCCTTGAATGATAGAGATGTCATCAGTGTAGAGTTTAAATATGCAATGATACATGTTGACAGCTTGTTGAGTTTTGGGAAAGAAGACACATTAAAATTTCTTACAAATACTAGGTATCCTCAAAATAAATCCATGTTGTAAAGGTGTGATTCTTGTTCTAAAATATTTCTTTTATTTTGTGCAACACAGAACCTAAGTGGCTTATGAACCCTCTACATACTACATGTGACCAAGCCTTCCCCTTATTGAAGGAAGCATGACAATGTCATGCTATTGGGTTATGTAGGAACCAGTAAAACTCTGCAGTTTATGGAGTTTTTTTTGAGCTGCTGCATTAAAGTTTAAAGTCTGTGAACTAGGTATCAAACTCACTATTTAAATGTGCTATTGTAACGGCTTCCTTGTACCGTTGCTTGAACTGATTTATAAAGCGTCAGGTTATAGACGCAAAATGCGTCAGATTAGTTAGAGTTTATGATCTTTTTTGAGCATTTTTTTTACTTTTATTTATATATACATGTTTTTTTAGAATAAATGGATGTCTCTGTCATCCAATACAGGTTACTGGTAACTTTGGGTAGGTGATCCGCCCCTATAAGTAGGCAGAAACAATTCTAGAATTGATTGCAGGGGGTGGAGCCTACCTTCCCTCCATGCCTGCAGCTTGCCAACCAGCTCCAGAAAGATTTGCTCCTGGTGAAGACACAGGCAAGAGAACAGTTCTGCTATAGTTTTAGACATTTTTTATTTTTCTGTGGAATACCACCATTAGGCTGATTACCATAGCTGACAATGCCCTTATATGTGGCTAGCTCAGTATCCAGGTGCTTTTTGTGGACCTTAAGCCCTGGGGGGAAAATCTTGGGTACAAGTTCTTTCCTCAGGAGTTGCCCACCGAGGCTTCTTCTTGATACATGGTAATCTGAAGACAGAAGATCTGCAGGTAAGGTGAGCAACCCTTTGAGTGCTGCAGGTCCACATGTCCCACAGTGCACCTCCGCACAGGGGTTCTTTCCTTGGGAGTTCTTATTGCACACTCCTGCACTCATTGGGTCTATCTCTATGTCTGTTGAGTGTTGTGGAGCAGGTTTATGTTGTAACTTAACCCTTTAGCTGCTGGTTTGCATCTTTTGGGGAGGGTTATTGTCACTTTCTCTACTGGGTTCAGTCTACTGGCTTGCAAGTTTCTGATGCGTCTGCTCTGAAAGAGTGGACTGACAAGAAACTTTAGGTTTCCTTCAAGTTCATTTTTGCCACTGCTGGGACTGCCATGCGTCCGACGTTTGCTGCGGCATGGGTTAACCATGTCTGGACTGAACAGCTTACCCTGGCTGTCCGTCAGGGTGCTCCTACTTCGGATATGTTGCGCCTTCTTGCCAACATTTCTGAGGCCCAGCACTATGTTATTGCTGCCTTATTTGATGCAATCCATTTAGTGGCTAGGGTTTCCACCATGTTTGTGGTTGCCAGACAGGCTTTGGCTCAAGATCTGGTCTGCTGACACTGCTTCCAAGAAAACCTTGTGATCCTTGCCTTTTCAAGGCACGTCTTTGTTTGGGCCAGATTTTAAGGATCTGATTAGTGAGGCCACAGGGGGTAAAAGTACCCTTCTGCCTTTGGTCCCCAAGAAGAAAACCCCTCTCGAGCGTAATCATTTTTTTCATTCCTTCAAGAATGAGACACGTCCAGTGGACCAGGTGGTTCCCTCAGCTCTGCGTGCCTCCTCCAAGCCCAAACAGCAATGGAAGCCCAAGGTCTCCTCCAAGCCCAAGGCTTCCAATCCTTCTCCGGCATGACTCAATGAACCCAGGGCCCCACTCTACTGTGGGTGGCCGTTGCGTCACTACCACATCATCTGGGAGGATTCAGTGGCAGACCCATGGGTTTTACAGGTGGTGACAGAAGGGTACAAGATCCTTTTTGTCTCTCTTCCTCCCTTTTGCTTTTTCCCTTCTCATACACCTCAGGGTGCAGAGAAACGCCGTTTGTTCAACTGCGCTATTCAGGCTCTTCTGGACAAGGGTGTTCTAGAGCCGGCTCCAGTTCAGGACAGAGGTATGGGTTTTTACTCAAACCTCTTTGTGGTCTACAAGAAGGACGGCAGCTGTTGTCCCATTTTGGATTTATAAGATCCCTATTCCTTTGTGATCAGGACTCATTATCACCAGGAGTCCCTAAGGACAGTGTCACAGTTTGCAGCTTACCTTGTTTGCAGCAGCATCTACAGGTGTGAGGCTTCTAGCATGCAGCAGGCCTCTGTTCTATCTGTTTGTTTCCTGTAGTCTCCTCCTACCTACTTCCTCCCTCTGAGCTGCTCCTCCTGCTTCCTGTGGAGGGGTTTAAAAGGCAGACTGAGTCCTGACTCAGTCACCCTTGCGTTGTTGTTATTAGGTGAAGTACTTGGGCTCTGTGTGTGACCTGGCTATCTACGAAAACCCACTCTGTGTATGACCTGGCTATTTATGAGAACCCGCACTGTGTATGACCCGGCTAAGTAAGAGAACCCTTTCTGTATATGACCCAGATAAGTACGAGAACCCTCTCTGTGTATGACCCAGCTAAGTACGAGAACCCTCTCTGTGTATGACCCAGTGATCACGAATATCCCTTACTGTGATCAATTTGTGCTATTGGCTTAAAGGGATAGTAATACTTAAAATGTAAAAAAAAATATGTTGTAGGGTTTATCCCCCTGAGTTAAACAAGAGTACTCCCAATGCTGAAAGGTGTTTCATTCAAAAGTTATTAATTTTAAAAGTTTAATTTTTTAGGTGCAATATCGCGGTGGCCTGAAATTGTACAGTGGCGCTGTTGCTACACCATCCTATGGAGATTTATGGTCAATTGACCAGAGCTGTCCATAGGATGGTGTAGCAACAGCGCCACTGTACAATTTCAGGCCACTGTGATATTGCACCTAAAAAATTCAACTTTGAAATGAAACACCTTTCAGCAGTGGGAGTTCCCTTGTTTTACTCAGGGGAATAAATCCTACAACATATTTTTTTTTACATTTTAAGTATTACTATCCCTTTAAGACAGGGCACTGTTGTGGACAGGGTCTGATTGGTGACTGCAGGCGTGAGTCACAGGGTCTCCATATAGTGACTGCAGGCAGAGTCACAGGGTCTGGTGTAGTGACTGCAGGTGTGAGTCACAGGTTCTCGTGCGGTGGCTGCAGGCGTGAGCCACAGGGTCTTTATATGTGACTGCAGGAGTGAGTCACGGGGGTCCGATATAGTGACTGCAGGCAGAGTCACAGGGTCTCTTAGCGGTGACTGCAGGTGTGGGTCACCGGGTTACTGCAAAGGTGTGGTGTTCCTGGTTTGACTGATTGCAGGCATGGGTCAGTTCTCCAGTCCAGCAGTCCTTGTGTTCCTGTTCATCGGATCAAGATTGCTGAGCCAGTGTTCACAGTGGTCGCCTGTTCCAGTGTTCCAGTCGACGGATCAAGAGTTGGCATTCCTGTATCCTGCTGAGACTAACAGAGGCTTCGGCCCAGTCTCTCGCATTGTGGTCTAGCGAGAGGCCTACTATTTCTGGTAGTTGTGTCGCCAGCTAGTAACCCATTGCTGGTTGTACCACTTATTTATTGCTGTGATTTATTCTAATAAATATTTTGCATTATATTACCGTACTGAGTTCTGAGCATTCCTGGGTGCCTGTGACAGACAGTGATTGCTGCCATGTCCCTGGGAGAATTCCTTGCTTCTCTGGATCTTCAGGACGCGTATCTACACATAGCAATTCATCCAGAGAGCCGGCAGTATCTCAGTATCTCAGATTTGCCTGCGACCGAGGGCACTTTCAGTTTTCAGCTCTTCCCTTTGGTCTGACTACAGCTCCTCAAGTCTTCAACCGTGTCCCGGTAGCTTTAGTATCCGTCCTCCACCGGGATGGCATCAGAGTTACTCCATACATGGATGACCTGCTTTTGAAAGACCCCTCTGCGGATCTTCTTCATCAGCAGGTTCAGGACTGCATTCATGCCCTCACCCATCATGGGTGGAACATCAACATGGACAAGTCGGATCTTGTCCCATCCCAGTGTCTATTCTTCCTGTGCCTTCTCTTCGACACTCAGCAGAGCATGGTGTTTCTCACAGAGGAAGTGGCTCACCAGATCACCCAAAGAGTATCTGCTGTTCTGGCTCTCGATTCAGTTCAAGCTAAGAAGCTGTCCTCTCTAGTGGGGAAATTCATCTCCATCATAGAAGCGGTCCCATTTGCCATGGCTCACACCAGGGAACTCCAGAGGTTCGTGATCCAGGTGTGCAGGGGTCAGTCGGACCTTCTGAAGATGTTGGTGTCACTTCCTCTTCATGTGGAACTGAGTTTGTCCTGGTGGCTCGACCTCTCCAATCTGCTGAAGGGCAAGTCCTTCCTAGTATCCTTCTAGACCACGGTGACAACTGATGCCAGTCTCTCCGGATGGGGAGCGAACCTGGGTCGCCTGAGTCCACAAAATCGGTGGTCTCCAGAGCAATCTCTCCTTCCTATCAATGTGTTGGAGCTTCGGGCGATATTCCATGCCCTTCGTCATTGGACTCCCCAGCTGAAAGAATGCCCTGTCCAGGTACAGTCCAAAAATGCCACGGCCATGGCCTACATCAACATGCAGGGTGGAACAAGAAGTCTCGCTGCTTGGTTAGAAGTCAAGGCTATTTTGTCCTGGGCAGAAGAACACATTCCTGCCATATCCGCAGTACACATTCATGGCGTAGACAACGTCATGGCGGACTTCCTCAGTCGACACACGGTGGACAGCAGAGAGTGGGAACTGCACCCAGAGGTGTTCTCCCTCATTGTTCAGAAGTGGGGTCTTCCTTGTATCAACCTGATGGTTACAAGAAACAACCAGAAGGTCCAGAGGTTCTGCCCTCGCTGGAGGCATCCTCTAGCTCTAGCGGTGGATGCCATGTCCATTCCTTGGTTATTTCCTTTGGCTTACAACTTTCTCCCCCTTCCCACTTTGCACAGGGTGCTACGGAAATTGAAACTGGAGTGCTGTCCAGTCATTCTGATTGTTCCGTATTGGCCTTGGCAGGCTTCGTTTCCGGAGCTTCTGGATCTGTTAGTGGCGGAGCCATTCCGTCTCCCTTGCCGTCCGGATCTTCTTCTACAGGGTTACCTGTGGAAGGAGGATGTTCATCGTCTGGCTTTGATGGCTTGGAAATTGAATCCTCAATACTGAAGAAAAAGGGTTTTTCTTCTAATGTGGTGGCTACTATGCTTAGTGCCCGCAAACCGGTTTCTTCTAAGTCCTACCATCGTGTTTAGTAGAATTCCTATCTTGGTGTGCTGATAGGGACCTCTCTCAGGATTTTGATTTGCCTACGGTCCTGGCCTTCTTGCAGGACGGTGTGGATAAAGGTCTCAGCTTGATTTCCCTTAAGGTTCAGACTTCTGCTCTCTCTGTTTTCTTTCAGAGGCCCATTGCTATTCTTCCTGATGTCAAGGTTTTCTTCCAGGGCATTGCTCATACTCATCCTGTCTTTAAGACTGCAGCTCCTCAGTGGGACCTTAATTTGGTCTTAGGTGTCCTTCAGCTCCTTCCCTTTGAGTCCTTGGCTACTATTCCTCTACACCTGCTGACGTGGAAATGGCTTTTCTCCTGGCGATCGTGTCTGTTCGCCGTGTCGCTGAGTTACATGCTCTGTCTTGTAAACCACCCTTTTTGGTGTTTCACAAAGACAAGGTGGTGCGTTGCACTTCTCTGGAGTTTCTCCCGAAGGTGGTCTCTGAGTTCCACATTAATCGGGAGATTGTGGTGCCTTCTTTCTGCCCTGTCCCTACCTCTGACAAGGACAGGGATCTCCACTTATTAGATGTGGTGCATTGTCTTAAATTTTCTGTACATCGCACTGAGTCCATTAAATAATTTGATGCAGTGTTCGTCATTACTGGGGGACCCAGGGCAGGAAGACCTGCATCCAAAGTGATTATTGAGTCCACTATTCGTAAGGCTAATGAACTGAGGAAGAAACCCGTTCCCTTTCGGGTTATGGGTCATTCTACCAGATCTATTGGGGCTTCTTGGGCTTACAAGAATCAGGCCTCCGCTGATCAGTTGTGCAAGGCTGCCACTTGTTCATCTGTGCGCACCTTTTCAAAGCACTACCGTGTTGATGTGCAGGCATCAGCTGACACCAGTTTTGGGAGGAAGATCCTGGAGGCAGTCTTGCCTGTCTAGGATATTCTTCGGTTCTTGGTGCTTCCTTCACTTTTGAGCCCTGTTGGCTCTAGTTCCATGTGCTGTGTAACAGTTCTTGGGGTGTTGTTACCCTTGTTCAGTGTCCGTTGACACTTCAGTTGTTTTGTTGGGTTATCTCTGATCTGATGCTTCATGTCTGTTCTGGTGACTCTGGGGGCCTTGTGCCTTGTCCTTGCCTTACTTCCCGCCTCTGGGAAACTCAATGACTGGACATCCCAAAGTTACCAGTAACCTGTATTGGATGACAGAGAAAAGAAGATTTTAGTCTTACCTGTTAAATCCTTTTCTCTTAGTCCATACAGGTTACTGGTCTCCCACCCTGTGAAGGGACCATGCTTGGCTCTCCTGTGGCAGATTGCAGGGGTCCTTCGGAGTCATGCTCACAGGAGTCTTCTTTCCCTTCCACTATCTAGTCAATAGTAACTATCTCAAAACTTTCTGGAGCTGGTTGGCTAGCTGCAGCCAAGGAGGGAAGGCAGGCTCCACCCCCTGCAATCAATTCTAGATTTGTTCCTGCCTACTTAAAGGGGTGGATCACCTACCCAAAGTTACCAGTAACCTGTATGAACTAAGAGAAAAGGATTTAACAGGTAAGACTAAAATCCTCTTTTTTTGTACATTGAGAAGCCAATCTGTGAACTTTTGTATGCTGTAGTATTGTTGCTGAATTCTGTAGTCACCCAAATATAGATGTGTTCCCATGGGAAATTTCGCGAAAACCACGTTATCTGCTTTTTCGTGGGACAATCAGCTTTAAAAGTAGCGGTTAAAATATTCACATTTTTCTCTCATTGGCCAAAATTTTTCGCCATTTTTTTCAATGGCTAGAAAGTTTACTCCCATTGATTTACGTTGTGTTTGCACTTCCGCTATAAAAATGTGATGTTTTCGCTGAAGGCAGACACAATAAAAGCAGCTACAGAGCGAGATAGATGTGCTGTGTTGTTCTCTTGTGATATTTTGCAAAAACTTTGGCAGGATAGGCTCATAGCGACTCCTATCACTATGAACAGGGTAAAAAATAATCAATGGAGGAGCTGGAAGGACCAATATGTGTCCCATGAATCTGAGGAGGAAGGGACCACTACTGTACCAATGCTGTCCAGTCCCCCTAAATCACCCCAAGGGATCTTGGGGAATTTAATGGGAAGGGAGGGAGAAAAGGGAATGGGAAGGGAGGGAGAAAAGGGTGGTACTAGTGAGAGCAGGACAGGTCAGCTGCCTGTGTGTAACGGTTTTTAAGACTCTCAGACCAGTGTGTGAAATAGAACACAATTTTATTAAAATAAGTTAAGGCAGAAGTACGTCCTCTAGTGGCGGTAGATATACACCAGTGGTAAGTACTAGTAGATACAATTGTAAATGCACAAATGAATTATAAGTACAATTACACAGCAGTAGAATAGCATATACCCACAAAGGGTTAAGTCCTTGATAACAGTCAGTCTCAGATGTGGATGTTTGGAACGCCCAGGGTGTTATTAGGCTGTGCTGGAGACCAAGGCCATCACAGGCTGGATACAGGACTGCCTCGCCACGGTGTTCAGTAAGAAGAAGCACAGGAGTCCACGTAGCCCCCTCGGGCGTACCTACTGGAACTGCTTCAACTAGTGCAAGTGCAAATAGCCCCCACGGGCGTGATTGGAACCAGCCTGCAATGCGAGAGCTGCCAAGCCTCCTCAGACTTAACCGGACACCGGGATAAAACACGCTAGAGCCAACAGCCCCACGGGCGTAATTACCGGAATTGCAAATGCTGATGCCTGTGCCTGCCACCACTCGGTATAGCGGAATCGCCCAGTAAACAAGAGAGAGTCTTAGGCGCCCAACCAGCCTAACGGATGTGAATACTCTGCAAGGATGTATGGAGCTGCCGACGGAGAGCGGCCAACTCAGCAGTAGTATCACAGAGAACGAGACTCTTACGGGAGTAGCGAGAGAGTGGAACCCAGGTGGCACTGCTAGGGTTAAATAGCACTTTTACTCGAGGCTTTTCAGCGGTATAGCAAGGCTCTGCAGTGTGAGGGAGGCGCACATACGCACAACTCTGCATAGGTAAATACACTGCACTGATCGGAGACACCAGGCAAGGCAGTCACACCAAAAGCTGGAACAGCAGATAGAAATGTCGCGGCGGCGACAACTGGAACGCAGGTCACTGTAGAAAGCAGGAGTCGGTCTTCGGAGCGGGAAGTCAGCCAGGCCGGGTCGGAGCACGCAGGAGGTAGTCATACAAGCCAGGTCATACAAAAGCAGGAATGTCAGCCAAACCGGGTCAGGATACAAGGGTGGTAGTCAGACGGGCCGGATCATACACAAGCAGGAACACAGGAGAATAGTCAGGACAAGCCGAGTCGGTACACAGGAATCCGGAACACAGGAACACAGCAACAGTATAACTGTCTCAGAAACACCACGAAAGGGCAACTGACAGATGTGCTAGCCAGGTATAAAAAGGTCACCAGGGGGCGGGCCAAACCAACACAGCAAATCAGAGTCTGCCACAGATGAGACTGACAGGAATCACAGGCACTGTGATACTGTGCCTGCTGCAAGACGTGCTGCCGCTGCTGCCAGTGCCACCATTGCTGTACCTGCAGCCACTGGTGTTGTACCTGTTGCCAGATGTGCTATCCCTGCTGCCAGTGCCACCATTTCTGATCCTGCAGCCACTAGTGTTGTACCTGTTGCCAGACGTGCTGCCCCTGCTGCCAGTGCCACCATTTCAGGAAGATACATTGATGGCCTTTTTAGCTTAAACTGAGAAGGAATGGGAGACAGGGATGAGGATGGGCATCACCACCACCACTAGCAG
Organism: Rhinophrynus dorsalis; assembly: GCA_037306005.1. Taxonomy (NCBI): domain Eukaryota; kingdom Metazoa; phylum Chordata; class Amphibia; order Anura; family Rhinophrynidae; genus Rhinophrynus; species Rhinophrynus dorsalis. The sequence goes on along the minus strand of CM074718.1, from coordinate 244,628,185 downwards.
TCAGCTTTTGAAATTAGCGGAAATTTCAACTGCTCTAACTTCTGCTGCTGCTGAGATGAAAGGGCAGCAGGGTGCTGAGGAGCAGGCTAGTGTGCCACAGACCACTGTGGACAAAGTGGGAATGGGGTCAACAAATAATGCGTGACTAGGACAAGTTCCACTTGCCAGCAGTAGCAATACTCCTCCTGATACTAGTTGCAGTGCTAAATCTGAGTCATGCAGCAACAGCAGCAACATTATCTGCTGTGACAGAAAGTGAAGGGGAATGTGGAGGACAAGAAGAAGGAGGCCATTCTTCTTCACCTGTTCCCTATCCCTCCCTCCAGAAGTCATGGGTGTGGGACTATTATTCTCCTCCAACAGGCACAGTGCAGTCATCATCAACAATGGTACAGTGCAAAATTTGTGACAAGTTAGTGAGAAGGGGAAAAGAGGGAACACACCTTGGCACAACCACCCTGATAACACACATGAAACACAGACACAATGACATTTACTCCAAACATGTTAAAGCCCAACACCTGTTACAGAAATCTAGCACTGCTGTTACTGTACCCCTTGACTCTCCAGAAAGGTGGAGATCAAAGAGGAGGAAGAATAAAGAATCCCAGACGGACACTGGAAGTTCCATGACGAGCGAAACAACTAGCTCGCCATCAACATCACCTTCTTCCTCTAGGGTAACAAGTACATCTACTGCCAATACACCTCATTCATCGTTACCTCCCCTGTCAAATGATAGCCACTCTGTTAACATTAGGATATGGCAGTTCATCTCTACCCATTGCACACTGTGTGGTGCATTGACCACACATGCCAGTGTGGTGGAGGAGAATTGATATCAGGTCATCAGGTGGCATCTGAGGAGATTCCATCCCGCAGAACATGCTAGGATTCTGGCAGGGAGGGTTCATCATTACTATTAAACTGTCAGCAAGTTGTCATGTGTCCTTAGCTGGGTCTGGACAAGGGATATCGTGACAGCGGCAGTACTTGATTTTGGGTGTCATGGTATTTGGATACAGTTGTGGCGCCAGATGTTATTTACCACACACACTGCGCACATTGCAGTTGCTGATGGAAGCCACAGTTCCTGTCTCAAGGGAAAAATATATATTCAAATAACAACACACCCATGATGATTTTGGAGGAGGGGAAGGTGGAGAAGATTTAATTGTCAACTTTTCTTTTCTCCACATATACTGGGGCTACTTATTCTTCTGCTACTGCCTCAGGCTCATCACTGGAGCCAGTCATCGCAAGTGGAACCTTCATCATCCATCTTCCATGTTACTGTTATTGTTGATCCCATTCCTTCTCATCTGCCTAATCATCCTGCTGCTTAAAAAACTCAGCAGCAGCAGTATGAACAGCAGTTGCAACTCAGGAGGACATTTGACAGTGGCCACTGGTCCACATGACCTGCTGGCATTAGGCCAGTAGGGCATTTTTATTTTTTTCTCAGGGCTTGTGTTTAAAATAAATAAATAAATAAAAACTAGTCCTACAAAAAAATAAACAATTTTGGGGGGTTTGTTTCTAACAAGCCTAAATCCTACAAATCAGTGTTTCCTTAGGGCTTGTGCCAAACAAGCTTAAGTCCTACAAATCAATGTTTCTTCAGGGCTTGGGCCTCTAATAAGTCTAAGTCCTACAAAGGCCTCTAACAACAAATCAAACAAATCATCCTCTACAAAATACTCTATCAAGTCAAGTATCAGTCCACCCCAGTGGCAGCTTATGTCAGGGGGTTCCTGTCTCTGTCACTCTAAATATAAATGTCTTATTTTATTTTATTGATTTATTTTTTTATTAACTGTTCCCCCCAATAGCAGTCAAGAAAGCCCCCCAAAACAAATTCCCTGTTCAAATGATTAATTCATTCACCAACACAGGCACCCTCTCCAGACCCCTTTATACCATGTCTTATGGTTTTTATTTTATTTTATTTAGGATTTCTTTTTTATTAAGTGCCCCCCAATCCCTGTAAACAATCCCTCAAAAATCATCCCCTGTTCAACTGATTCTTTCCCCACACCCACCAACACAGGTACCCTCATGTCCCTTTTATACTGTGCTTTTTGGGAAATAAAATATTATTTGTAATGTATTGTGTGTAAGTTCTATGTTCCCATTGATTTCAATGGTCGAAAAAAGTGAAAAAAACAGCACTTTTCTCAGGAAATGTTTCACAAAGCGGAAAGTGCCATTTTTCGCCAATTTCAGTTTGAGGAGGAAAGTTTCGCCCATCCCTAGTCAGCATTATCTTCCTGCTGACCACTCTGTGAGTATCCACTCTTTTATATATATGTTATTATCTTTGCTCTGGATATATTACATTATTTGGTGCCCTTTTGTTTGTCCTTTTATAGGTATCAAATTAATCAAATTATTATACTCAATGATTGTATGCTAATTCATGTTTGTATTATACAAGTGTTCTTATAGAAGAAATGGAGAAAAAAGTGTGTACTAGTCACAGGGCCCCCCTGAATTTACTCAAAGTCTGACATTTTTCATTAAAATTGTTGGGTGTCAGTAATAAAGTGTGTACATTTTTTTCGGGTAGTAAAGGGGCATTGTTATCAAAAAAGGAAAAATGCGCAGATCCTTTAAACTATTATATACCACTAGAGAGCAGTTTTCAAGAATGTTTAGCTTTGGTTTTACATTTCTAAAATCTTTGAAAATAAAAGCTAAAAGTAGTAACTTCTGCTCACTTTTTATCTGGCCTGTTAAAAACAGATAAACCCATAAAAATGACAATTGTTTTCAGATTATACCCTCTCCATTCGGTTCAGTGAAACTCTTATCTCTTATTTGTATGCTTAAATCATGCCATACATTGTCCTTATCACTTGCATGAACAAAGAAAGGCCAAATGGCCAGGCACAGCTGCCTCCACATGAATAGGAAATGCAGGTTTATGCATCAATAAAATGTTTTTTGTTTTTTTTTAACAAATGCAGGCTAAGAGTAAATTGTATTTAAAAGGGTATTAACACTATTCATTTTTTAGGTGATAATTACAGATGGGTAACATTTTTGGCCTCAAAACAAAATCGACGAATAATGGCACTACCCGCTTGGTGAATAATTTCCTGCGAAAAGTGCAGTTTTGCCTTTTTTCACCTAGTTCACTGGTTTGAAATCAATGGAAACATTGAATTTACATACAATGCATAGCAAATGATATTTTATTTCCCAAAGACATAGTATAAAAGGAGTATGAGGATGCCTGTGTTGGTGGAGTGCGGGGAAACAATAAACAGGGAAATTATTTTTTGGGGGAGGAGTTTTTTGACTGGGATTCGAGGGATATTTAAAAAAAAATACAATATAAATACAATTAAAAAACTCCAGAAGACATGTTTTAAAAGGGGTCTGAGGAGGGTGCCTGTGTGAGTGGGTGGAGCCTGGCGAAAGAATCAGTTGAACAGGGAATTTTTTGGGGGGAAGATTGTTGACTGGTATTTGGGGATAGTTAAAAAAAAGTAAAAATTAAATAAAATAAGAAATTGGTACATAACATGACACAGACAGGGACCCCCTGACTGGGGTAGACTGATACTTGATAGGATAGAGTATTTTGTAGAGAATGAATTGTAGGTCATGTTGTTAGAGGACTTAGAAGTATTAGAGGCATATGCCCTGAGGAAACATTGGGTAGCTGTAGGAAATTAGATTTGTGTTAGGCTCAAGCCCTGAGAAAACATTGGTTTGTAGGACTTAGACTTAAGTGAGGCACAAGCCCTGAGGAAACATTGATTAGTTATAGGAAATTAGACTTGTGTTAGGCCAAAGCCCTGAGGAAACATTTATTTGTAGGACTTAGGCTTGTTAGAAACAACCCCCTCCAGTTTTTTTTGTAGGCCTCTGGTTTATTGTTTTGTAAAGAACAAGCCGTGAGAAAACAATGCCCTACTGACCTAGTGCCAGAAGGTCATGGTGTGGTGGCCAGTGGTCAGTGGCCATTGTCAAATGCCCCTGTGTCATTGTGCAATTTGTGACTGCTGTTCTTGCTGCTGAGTTGTTTAAACAGAAGGATGATTAGACAGCTCAAAGGGAATGGGATCAACGACAGCAGTAACATGGGTGATTGATGAAAAAGGTTCCACTTGTCCCTACTAGCTCCAGTGATGTGCCTGAGGCAGTAGCAGCACCATAACTAGCCTCAACCACTTCAGATACATGTGGAGAAAAGAAGGAGTCGGCCAATAATGCTTCTCCGCCTGCCCCTCCTCCAAAATGGGTATGTTGTTAGAATATAACATTTTCCTTTGAGAGCAGGAAATGTGCCTCTCATCAGTAACTGCATTGTGCACAGTGTGTGTGATAAATAAGGGAAGGACTCATAATAATGGACACATATGGACTCACGTCAAACACCCGGTATAACTGTAACCAACACCAATGTGAAATCATCCCACTAGAAACCAAGTACTGATGCTGTCATTATGCCCCTTGTCCACCCCCCTGCTAAGAACATGTGACAACTTACAGTTTAATAACAATGATGAACCCTCCCTGTCACCAGCTTAGCATATACTGGGGGATGGAATCACCTCAAATGCTGCTTTATGCCCTGCTTGCAAATATCCTTCACCACACTGCCATGTGTGATCAGTGCACCACAGATTGTGCAATGGGTGGACACAAACTGCCACATCCTGACATCAGCTGAATGGCTATCAATCAGTGGGGGAGGTAAAGATGAATGAGGTGGAACACCGATGGTGAGCCAGGTGTTTCGCTTGCCATTGAACTTTCAGGTTCTGGCTGGGTTTCTCTATTCTTCCTCCTCTTTGATCTCTGTCTCACCTCTTGTTGCCTTTGGGGAGAGTCAGGTAGTACAGCAACAGCGGTGCCCAACTTATTTGTTGGGTGTTTGGCTTTAACACGTGTCTGTGTGTTATCAGGGTGGATGTGCCAAGATGCATTCCCTCCTTTCCCCTTTTTACTGACTTGTCACAAATTGTGCACTGTGCATGCCCCAATATTCCCACACCCAGGATATCAGGGGGAGGGTAAAAGTGGAGAAGAATGGCCTATTTCTTCTTCTGCTTCACATTGCCCTTGACTGGCTGGGGCAGAGGATGATGTTGCTGCTATTAATGCTACTATCTCAGAATCACCACTGCAACTAGGACCAGGACTATTGCTGCTGGCAAGTGGAACCTGTCCTAGTCCTGCATCACTGGATCCCATTCCCTCTGTGTCCACTGTGGTCTGTGGCACACTAACCTGCTGCTTAGCATCCTGCTTCCCTTGCACCTCAACAGCAGCAGGAATTGAACAGTAGCAAACTCTGCAAATTCCAAAAGCTCACTGCTGGTGGTGGTGGTGGTGATGCCACATCCCTGCCTCCTACTTCTTGTCACTTTGGGCTACAAATGCCATTAATGTCTCTTGCACCCCAGCTTCTGCACCATCATCATCACCACCACCAGTCCCTCCATGCTGCTGCTGCTTTATTACAGACATCTCACCGGTTGGAAGAGGTTATGAGAAGTGTGACAGAGGCAGACTGGCAGCACTAGCAGCAGGCACAGGAAGCTGATCTGTGCTCCTGGTGGTGGTGGTATTATTGCTGCTAGGCAACAGTTCTGCCTTCTCCAGGTTCATGTTCCACCTGGACAATGGCATGGGGGTTGTGCTCCCAGGGTCAGGGGAATGTTGTGGGCTCCCTTGACCGCTAGTCTGGCCATTCTGCATTATTCCCCTACCACTCCCCTAATGCTAGTCCCACCAACTGTTTCACTATCACTGCTAACACCAACCATATCAAATTCAGTCCCTGAGTCATCCTCCTCACTAGTAATATGATCCCCCCCTCCTTCACTCCTTACACACTGTACAAGCTGATGGACTTTATTAGTAGTACTAGTGGCGGGACTGCTTGGAATAACAAGTGTGACTTAGGGTCCCCTTTTTTCAAACTTGTCATCATCTCCTCCCCCCCACTCCTGAGAATTACAAAACATACTGTCAGCAGGCGCAGTACTGGCAGCAGGCACAGGTAGCCGACCTGCTGCTCACACTACTACTACCCTGTTTTTCCTCCCTTGAGACAGCTTTCCCCAAGATCTTTAGGGGTGATGTAGGGGGACTGGCCAACATTAGAACTGAGGAACCAGGGCATCCAGACCCTTCAATGCTCTTACTGGTCACTTCCTCTTCTTCAGACTCACTGGATGCATAATGGTCCTTCCAGCCCCTCCTTTTATATTATTAAACTTATTCATAATGATAGCTGTCACTATGAGCCTCTCCAGCCTCAATTTTACTATTAACACACAGCACAACAGCAAAGTTATAGGGAAAGGGGGAACAGCACAAGAACCATCTAAGTTTAGTGAATATATTTATTATTCCAAGCACATACAGGGCTCAATTCAATTCCCTCGCTGGCAAAAAAAAACACCCAATGGAATTTCTTCAAGCAAGATAAGCTAATCAATTCAATTACCTGCCCTATGAAGAAATACCAGCTAAAAAAAACAACCTCGGGCGCTAATTTTGTGGCCCTTTGTGCCCATTAACACACAAAAAATGCAGAAATATGCCATTCAACTCATTGCATTAGCACTAAGATGTGTTAAGGGACCCACTTTAACATGGGGAAATCTGCACTCAATTTTTTGGGGGCACAGAGTCTCTTAACGCATCTCAAACATGCAGACACAGGAATTGAACCTTAAAAAAATGCTTTAAAAAACCTAAGTGACCTGTGGATATATTGATATGGGGCCCTAAGCTCCATATGAATATATCCAAAGCAATCCCAAACTGGGTGAAATGTTAGTAGAATTAACCCTATGAGTGCCAGTGGGATATGCTTACCCCACTGGCACACAGGGTTAATCTGACTAATTTTAAAAAGATCACATGAAAAGAAACACTTACCAGTTATCTTGAGGTCCAGCAAAGTCTTCAGCACCTTGGTCAGCTACTGTCTTCTTCAATCTTCCTTCTTCTTTTCTCTGTAATCTTCCTTCTCCTTATCTTCTTTTTCTTCTTTGAAAGAAATCCCCAAAGTTATGTCTGATTTAACTCTTTGAGTCCCTGCACAGTAAGGGTTAAATGCAGTCTGGCATATCTGTTAGAAATAAAATACAGCCATTTCTGTTAATAAAATAGTAAGGCACTGGTTTTGTTAAAAAGCAAAAGCATTTCAAGGGTAAATCTTGCTCAACTGCTGCTACCTTCGCTGGCTTCATTGGCGACAGCAGGAATGCATAGTAAAAGAGCCCCCCTCCATAACTTTCAGGCCAGAGTCAGAATGAGGGTATTTTGAACAGAGGCTGGCTTTTTATATGGCCAATCTCTGTTCAAAATGGATTCAAGTCTATAATTGGCTCAGAAGTGTGCTTGCCAATCAGCTTCTACTGGGAATCCATTTTGAACAGACACTGGCTTTACCTCATTCTGACTTGGACAATGTCCTAAAAGGTATGGGGGGGGATCTTTTTCTATGCAATTCTGCCACCACCAGCAGAACCAGCGGAGGAAGACTAACCCTTGAAATGCCTTTGCTTTTTAACAAAATGAATGTCTTACTATTTTTATTAACAGAAATGATTGCATATTACTTGTAACAGATATGCCAGACTGCATTTAACTCCTGGAGTGCTGCATTGGTACCCCTATAGAACTCACATGGTTAAATCGGGCATATCTCTGGGGTTTTCTTTTTAGGAAAACACCTTTCATTGAAGATTTTTTTTATTTTCAAATACAGAATTAAAAGAAGAAAAAGAAGATGATAAGAAAGAAAATTAAAGGGATAGTAATACATCTTTATTTCATTTTGTAGGCATTAAAAAAACATGAAGAACGATATAAGTCTTATCTCTTAAACCTTTATGGTTTGAGAGATATTCACAAGCAAAGTTCCCCCTCCCGCTCCTTTTACCTAGTGTAAGCCATCTCTTCTCAGATGTGGAATGCAGTCCATAGACTAGACAGATAACAGCAAGGGACAATATTCTTCCTACCAGAACAATGAAAGCCCTGCCCCCCTTGACAAGCTTTTCAGCTTTGTCCTTTATCTTAATTGAAGATTGTCCTTCTCTGCAGTCTACCTGGGCACCTCCCTTCTGCTCTGGCTGAGCAGTGTTACATCAGTAAAAGGGGCGGGAGGGGGCTACTTTGTCATTGAATTACTCTTGCACTATAACTCTGACAGTATTGAAATAATGCTCTACAAAGTCCAAATACTATGATGATTAGAGCTGCTTTTATTATGAAACATTACTATCCCTTTAAAGATAAAAGAAAACAGAAGATAGAAGACTGAATAAGAAGACTGATAATAAATGACAGGGCAGTGTTACACAGATGTGGGTTTTAGGCTATTGTTAGGTATAGTATTGTTGCACTTTACTGTTACGAGTAGTGTAGGATTACTGTTTGGGAGAGTGTGTGTTTGATCTAACGTTCGGTGCTTGACTGTGTCTCAAGCACCGATCATTAGCTCTTTTCCTTTGCTGTTCAAATTAATCACATTATTTTGCATGCATTTTAGGAGCTAACACTGATAACGGACTTTTGTCCACAAGTCCGTTTCTGTGCCCAATATCCATTGTGGTTTAAATTGGTAGGGCAATTGAATACTGACTTGCACATTTATTTATTTTTTTGTCGGCCTGTAGCCAATTTTGCCTTACCGCAGGATTCTTTGAATAGAGCCCACGATGTAAAAAACATGGAAACATCATAAAAAATAATAAAATTTAAAAAATAAGTCATCATAAAATCAAGGGGGTAAGAGCAGATGAGAATAGAATATACACAATGCTCAGCAAAACATATATTAATATTGATATTGATATTGCTGTCTATATCAGCAGGTAGATATCAAAGCATATAGCAGAAGCTATGATGAGAAATGTAGAAGTGTAACAACGCTTAAAGGGATAGTAACCCCCCCAACAACTTGACGGCAAAATACAGCAATCACAGAAACATACTGAACGCACTTAGTCCCATCTCTCAAACCTTTATGGTTTGAGAGATGTAAGGCAAGACAGTCCTCCGGTCCCTCCCCCTTCTGCTGTAAAGCTGTCAGATGCAGAATCCGGTCGGCCGACTTTCGGCGGTTCTGCAAGAGTTCTGAGATCTAGATATCTCTGTATAATTACTTCATAGGAATGGTCTACAACATGTGCTTGCAAGCCAGGCACATGTTTTAGACCATACCCATGAAGTAATAATATGGAGATCTCTAGATGACAGGGCTCCTGCAGAGCTGCCGTCTGGTGCTGGAAGCCGGATCTCATGATGTCCGCTATACAGCGGACGTATGAGAAGGGGGAGGGAGCGGAGGTCTGTCTTGCCTTACATCTCTCAAACCATAAAGGTTTGAGAGATGGGACTAAGTGCGTTCAGTATGTTTCTATGATTGCTGTATTTTGCCATCAAGTTGTTGGGGGGGTTACTATCCCTTTAAATGGACATATAGAAAAATCAGACAGGTCAAGATGGGAGATATACAATTGAGAAGTAAATGATAATCATATGGGGAGGATGACATATAATATATATAAGATGACCCCTTACTGGGGAGTGACCCAAGTGACCCAAGTGTGTGCTGCAATTCAATAAAAAGAGAAGAGAGGAATCATATAGAGGAGGTGTATATGCACTTCCTCTATATGATTCCTCTTCATGCATTCTTGTTACTCACTTATTGTTAAAGTACTAATTATTTTAACCCTATGCCACTACATCTCGTAGTCATAACTAAGCTAGCCCTTTAGAACATAAAGATTATGAATATAATAGGTTGCTCAACAAGTTACATCATAATAAATATTATTGCACTCGTCCAACATTACTCTATTCTATTTCATGTACACCAATTCATGGACCCTCTGTTATTGTTACATTTGAATATTCTGCCCCGGAAACATTTTGATTGGTGACTTCATCATATAATTAGGGAGAGTTTAATCAGGCCTAATAGGCAATTCCAGAAGAAGGCACAAAGAGAGCATAGAAACACACTGAATAGATTCTCCTGCCACATGTGATGGTGAATGCCAGATTGCCTCAACGTAAAGAACAAGATGGAAGAAAAGAACCGGGAGGAAAGAAAGAGAGGCTTCCCTTCATTTGGGTTTCTGATGATGTGTCCAGAATCACACCGACTTAAAATAAGGGGCCACTCAAAATGGATCGAGACAAAACAATGAACTCTACATTTATTGTATTTCAGAGCACACTTCAGAGCACAGTAAGGGGCCATCTTTTATATATTATATATCATCTTCCCCATTTGATTATTTACCTCTCCATTGTATATCTCCTATCTTGACTTATCTGTTTTTTCTATATGCTCATTTAAGTGCCATCACACATCTACATTTCTCATTATAGCCTCTACTATATGCATTGATATCTACCTGCTGATATAGGCGGCCATAACAATATCGATATTAAGATATATTTGGCTGAATACTGTGTATATTCTATCCTCATCTGCTCTTACCCCTTGATTTTATGATTAGTTATTTTTTACATTTTAGTATTTTTAGGATATTTCCATGTTTTACATTGTATGTGGTCATACTAATAAATCAGTTCACTCCACTTAAACTGTTCTTGTGCTGCCCCCCCCCAATCCCTAAATCTTTTTGTATGTGCATCATCCTTTGGAGATCAAGTTGCTAATATTTGTGAGAGAAGAGGCTATTAGGGACTATGTTCTACGGACATATTGTATCACTATATTTTAGGACTTTTTACATTTTGTGGACATTATATTATTCATAGTGCAATTTCTGTCCCATTTGGACACTTACCTTTATTTTTGTTTACTTATTTTCAATAGACTGAAACACTATCAGGTTTATAAGCGTAATCAAACTTCACAAGACTCCTCATGCATTTTTCACATCACTAGCTAGTTTGTCAGTAGTTTTTAGTGGTGCTGCGTTATCGCTTTTCGCAATGAGACAAGCACAAAAAAACCTATCCTGAATGTTGCAGTAAACGTTGTGAAAATCCCTCAAAGGAAAAAAGCCAATTGTTTGAGACCTCTAATTGCTTAGAAGAATATAAATGTAGTGAAGAAGCAGTTGGTGATGCAGAGGAAATGACCTAATGACTGGAATGATGTAGATCTAAAATATTTCCCCCCAGCATCCTCCTCTTCTTCAGCTATGGATGATATTGAGGGTGAGAGAGATGATGACATGGCCAGAAAATTAGCTGAAAGGCAAAGGCTCAGTCTTCCACCACTGAAAAGGAGCACTGTTTGAGAAAACAACTGGAAAGTCTGACCCTGGACAAGCAAAGATGACAAAAAATACAGTCATCCTGTCAGTCATCATCAGCATCATCCAGTCCTACTCAGCCACACACAATACTAGTGTTGAATAACCAGCAACAGTACAGCATATCAACATCCAAAAGCTTAGCTATGATGAGTACCTCTAATTACGTTGGAAGTGTATCACTTCTGACACCTAGTAGTAATACAAAAGCTAAGCATGCTTCTATCTGTTGTATATGTAAGAAGCATGTGAGCAGGGGGAAAGTAAGCTCACACCTAGGCACCTCCTCAATTAGATCTCAAATATAGCACAATCACAACTGTGACTGAGAGACACATTTTCAACAAGTCAGCGATGCCATAAGTATCAGCAGCAGAAGCACTCCTAAATGTTCCTGGGACTCTGAGGTAAATAATAGAAGTGCTGTTGATGTATTAGAGTATGCCATGATCTTCTGCTCCTGCTGCAGAGAAGTATGACTTCTGAGTTTTGGAAATGAGAAGAGTCATAGATTACCCACACATACTACCCCCACCCCCACAAGTGATGTCATTAAAGCAATACAATTACACAGTTCTCCCATTATGTATTGTGCCTGTCACTGCATACTTGCTAAGTTCTTAGAAAGAAATATTGTGGCAGGAAATCTTGCAGCCATAGGAACCAAAGGTGAACAATGGCAAAATTCTTGTGGGACATTTATTGCTAGTGGTAAAAAAGTGGAAATTTTCACTAAAAAAGCTAGAACATTTTGGTTTTTCCATGAAAATTCCCAGAGGACATTTTTTCAGTTTTGCCCATCCCTAGTCAAGGCACAAACCAAGATATTTGTAGAAGTCAACGGGGTCAATTTACTAATACATTTTATTATGATAGTTAAATCGGTATTGGGGAGTTTATGCAATTTTGCTTTTAACCAAATATCATTTTGACTGTTTTGTCACTGATTATGAACAGGATGTTTTTAGTGACCCATCATTTAACTTCAGAGAAATAATCCTGTAATACTGCCTCACCTTGTGATATTTATGGATTTTTAGTGTAGATTATGGTGTTGTCTGCGTATAAGTGCACAGAAGATGGTTTGCAAACTGCGGGCAGATGATTTATAGACTAGTGTAAAAGCCTGTGTACACGGGCCAAAGTGTGTGATAAAAGGCCAGGTGTATGTTTGTCCGATGCAGTCATACGCAGTAGAGACTTCCCAAAATGCACAGAAACAGTCATGTCCAGTAGAGACTACCATTCGGGCAGTCTGCCTTTACTGGTGTCTCTCCCTTCTCCAGCTGTCTCTCACACTCTCCCTTTACTGGTGTCTTCTCTCTCCATCTCTCTCTTACACTCTCCCCTTGATGGTGTTTCTCCTCTCTCTTACACTCTCCCCTTGCTGGTGCTTCTCTTCTCTCTTATACTCTCCCCTTGCTGATGTATAGTCTCTCTCCAGTTCCCTCTCACACTCTGCCCTTGCTGATGTCCAGTCCAGGTCTCTCTCCCTTTACTGGTGTCTCTCCTCTTCAAGTTGTCTCTCACACTCTCCCCGTGGTGGTTGTCTCTCACACTGTCCCTTGGTGATGCCTCTCCAGCTGTTTCTCACACTCTCCCTATACCAGTTTTTATACATTCTTGCTGTCTCTTCACCTCACACTTCCTCTTCACGCACGTCCCTAGTCACCTCATTCGCTCTGTTGCTATGTGACGTCACCACCTGCCAGCTGTTGCAGACAATCCCAAGCTTTCTATGCCTGCCCGCAGCTCTTGGCGGTTGACTATTTTCCATGGATGGTTCCCCTGTGCTGTTGTAGTGTCAGCTCTCTTCTTGCTCAAGCCCATCCTTGTGTGTACAGTTTGTGCCAGCCTCAGCCCACCCAGACATGGGGCTGTCCTTAAGCTCCAAGTCTTTGTATGGCGCGTCCCTAGTTACCTCAGTCACTCTGATGCTAATCAGTTTTCGCCGTTCGGGCAGTTTCTACTGCGCACGACTGCTTCTGTGCATTCGCGCAGTCTCTACTGCACATGACTGCATCGGACAAACATACATCTGTCCTTTTATATTATTGTATAGGGAAAATAGAAGAGGATGAAGAATAGAAACTTGAGGAACCCTACATGTTACTTCGAGTGAAAGGGAAAAAATGGCAGCAATAGATACATGTTGAACTCTCCCTGATAAACAGGTCAAAACTAGCTGAATGATTACCCAATCTTGAAAATTTTAGATTATTCATCGGAATATTATAGTCTACTGTGTCAAAGGCCTTTGCAAAATAAGGAAAATACTTGAGTAAGTTCACCACGTTCCATGCCATTCTGAATATCACTGTACACTTTTAGGAGGGCTGTGATTGTATGGTGATTTGGATGAAAGCCAGATTGAAACAGGCTGAAACATCGGGCCAATAAACAATACTTGCACTGTTGCATCTGGGCACATTTGTCCATGACTTTAAATAATATGGAGAGTAAGGATATTGTTCAGTAATTTGATACCACATTTTAAGCCACTTTTGTGGATAAATACAACTCTAGCCCCTTTCCAGACTCTCGGCATATATTGTGTAAAAAAGGAAGCATTAAAAGGATAGTAATGTTTCACAAAAACAGCAGCTACATTTAATCTTCATAGTATTTGAGCCATAGAGAGTGTTATTTCAATACTGTCAGAGTTGTAGTTCAAGAGCAATTAAATGAGAAAGTTTCCCCCTCCCGCCCCTTTTACCTAGTGTAAGCTCCCTCTCCTCAGATGTGGAATCCAGTCCATAGACCAGACAGCTCACAGCAAGGGTCAATCTTCTTACTGTGAGAACAATGAAAACCCTGCCCCCTTGACAGGTTTTCAGGTTTTTCCCTTTTCTTAATTGAAAGTTGTCCCTCTCTGCACTCTACCAGGACACACCCTGCTGCTCTGAGCTGAGCAATGTTACATCAGTAAAAGGGGTGGGAGGGGGATACTTTATCACACTCGCCAAGGCCCAAATACTATGATGAGCTGCTTTTATTATGAAACATTACTATCCCTTTAGATAGAGATTTAATTATACGTAAAGCATTAAGCTTTAGTAACATTTCTATTAGTTGGTCAGACCCAGATTCTGACTTTGTTTTTTGGTTGAGGAGGTGATCATATATTTCACCTATAAGATACTGGCATAACATTGATTGATTGGTTGGACCAGGGGGAAGGTGACAAAGACTGTTCAATGCATTTTTTTTATCTGTGTAATCTGTCAAGTGGCACATCCTATGACAACATTGAATTCTTTAGCTATTCATATTGTGCATGACACTGTTTCATTACTTTTTTATAGATGTGGGTCAGAATGGTTAAGGGGTTGTAGATATTACTAAACTTCCAAAAGTTTGTTGGTTTTGATATGTTACCGTTCAATTTGTCATTAATGTACTGAACTTGAGCTTGTTTTGTTTCTTTGTGCAGGTATCCTGCAATTGTCTTGAGCCATTGTGATCATAAATGGAGTCAGTTTGTCATCTCTAACACAGTAGGGCACAAGAAGGTCAGCTGAAATTCATGGCTCCCTGCTCCTATACCACAACCTGCAAGAACTGTGAGTGAAAATAGTCAATTGCAGAGCAAAGGTCAGGTATTTGGTTTATTCTGTACCACAGGCAGCTGCTTAGAGATTAAATTAAAAAAAATCTAGAAACTATTACTTTGGTACATTTGATTGGCTTTATTTATTACATTATGGGGAGATTGTTAAATATATTCCCTAGTGTGCCTGAATCGATGAAAGGATTCAAGCCAGGAAAGAATGGCTGGATATTTTTGATTTATCTGACTAGAGGTGGCCATTAGTTGTATGAAGCTCAATGTCTGAAACAATTAATAGAATCTGACTCCAAAACACAACAGCTTGTTTTTCTTGTTTGGAGTGGCAATCTCATTGAGGAGGTGTGCTATATCTATAACTTTGTTTATTAGGTTTGGTAGAAGCCAGCAATTATAACTGGATTTGAGAAGGGAAGTTAAATTTTGCCAGCTATGTGTTCATATGTGGTAGAAGTACAAGAGTAACTTAATAGAGTAAAGTTTATAGACTCTTGTGTGTATTTGATTTTGCCTCTACTCAATGTGCTCAGTCTTTCTTAAAGCATATGTATCCTTGAATAGCAATGGTGTTATACCAAGTTTAATTCATAGCACAGTGTGTGGTTTTATGGGCCCAGCACAAAAATTAATATATATATATATATATATAGCACCAGACTTTGACAACAACAAATAAATGTAAATCTCCCCAAAATTATTGTTTAATACATCATATATTTTAATTATCTTTTAAATAAACTAAACGTATTTTAAAGGGATAGTAATGTTTCATAATAAAAGCAGCTCTAATTAATCATCATAGTATTTGGACTTTGGAGAGTGTTATTTCAGTTCTGTCAGAGTTGTAGTTCAAGAGTAATTCAATGATAAAATATCCCCCTCCCGCCCCTTTTACTGATGTAACACTGCTCAGCCAGAGCAGAAGGGAGGTGCCCAGGTAGACTGCAGAGAGGGACGATCTTCAATTAAGATAAGGGAAAAAGCTGAAAAGCTTGTCAAGGGGGGCAGGACTTTCATTGTTCTGATAGGAAGAATATTGTCACTTGCTGTTATCTGTCTGGTCTATGGACTGCATTCCACATCTGAGAAGAAATGTCTTACACTAGGTAAAAGGGGAGGGAGGGGGAAACTTTACTTGTGAATATCTTGTGAAGACTTATATCGTTCTTCATGTTTTTTTAATGCCTACAAAATAAAATAAAGATAAAATGAAGTATTACTATCCCTTTAAGGTGATTGGTCTACCATCATCAAGAGTAAGTGCATAAATGTTATGTATTAAAAACAAAAATGATTCTGAGACATATTTTTGTTAACACTATAAAGATATTAAAAGGAACAGTCGGGGAAGAGATTTAACAAGGTGGCTCAACTTTAAAGAAGCATATTGGATGTTTCTCCAATGTATTACATAACTCTCTGGATTCAACAGATAAATATTAATCTTCAGTTTCATACCTGAATAAGATGTTTGAATCATGATTGTGAGTAATCCGGTAAATTGGTTTATATAATCCGTTTGTATATAGTTTGCATTTCTTTAGAGACCTCTCTTTTTTCTTTGTTTTTATGTTATGAATCCAGTACTATAATTTAATCTCATTACTTATAACTATTGATTAAGAAAAAATGTCTTCATCTAATTTAGTTTTTTTCAGTATCTATGCACACATCCTTAGCTGATAAAATTCTGAGATATATTTGAAAGTAACATTTCACATATTTTTTCCTAATATTCTATATTTATAACATACTTATAATGTACTAATATAGTAACAGTTCATAAGACTGAAAAAAGACATGTGACCATCAAGTGCAGCCCTTACCATATCACTCTTGTGGATCTAGAAGAAAGCCAAACACTTTATTAATGCCATTTTAGTTAAGTCCCAAGTGGTAAAAAATATTTCTTTCTGACTCCAAAAGGCAGGTGAACATTTCCCTGGATGAACATTCTATCTGCTTTGAAACCAACTGTCACTTCTCAGTGTTATTCTGAGCAAGATAATATCCAATACTTTTGAAAGCATCTAGAGTTTCTGCAAACACAGCTTCACAAGGCAAGAAATATCACATCATTAAAGCCCTTATTAAAAAAAATCCCTGCCTTTATTTTAGTCAAAAGTACCTTTCCTCTAGACATAATGGATGATCTCTACTTTTGCTCAGCATTTTGTGTAAATAATACCTAAGAGAATTATTTATTTTAAAGTTGAATACATTTGAAAATTATAAGCATTTCACCCCTGAGATGTCTCTTCTCTAATGTAAACAACCCAGGTTAGCTAGCTCTTTATAACTAAGATCATTTAATCCTTTTATCACTTTCGTTGCACATCTCTGCACTTTTCCAGTTTGATAATATCCCTTTTAAGAAGTAATGCCCAAAACTGTAATCCATATTCTGGATGAGCGCTTACCAAGGTTTTAAATAGAGATAGAATTAAATTTGTGTGCTTCTATTCACTGTTTATACATGATATCACCTTACTACTTACTTATATGGAGTCTGTAATCAGTAGTACTCCTAAATATTTTTCTAACAAGGATTCCCAGATTTTTTTCCTATGTTATATAAATGCAACATGTTTTTTTTACAATCTAAATGCATAACCTTGTGTTTATCTATATTAAACATCATCTGACACTTTTTCTACCCATTCATTCGGTTTATACAATATCTTTTCTGCAGAGAAAAAAAATCCTGCTCCATATGTATTTCCTTACACAGTTTAATGTCATCAGCAAAGACTGAACTATTACTTTCAATACCCACCTCAAGGTAAGTAATAGGCAAATTAAAAAGCATTGGGCTCAAGACTGTACCTTGTGACACTCTACTTACAGCTTGAAAATGTTACATTTACTTCTTTGCTTCTGCCATTGAATCAGATAATTATTTGCACTTATTAAAGGTATTTTTGCTACAACTATTTGTCATGGAAATGTTTTTTTAAAAGTGTCTTGCATGTTTATATACTTTGACATCTATTGATTATATTCTGACTGAATGTATCTGCTTTTTATAATACTTATACTTTTTTGGAATATTTAAATTCACTTTATTTACAAATGCTTGACCTCATCATGTTATAAAGTGATTCCTGCTGAGTAAAATAAGTGTACTCCCATTACTGGCAATTGTTTTGTTCAAATATTATAATTTTTCAAACTATACTGAGTTTGGTGAAGCTGTTACTATTGCATTCTATGAGGTACTTAGTCAGTGGCTCATCTCTCACACAGAATGTTATTAAATAAATGTCTGAACATCGGGTGACCTGTAAATGAACTGTCTGGACACCATATGGCACTGAGGAGAATGACAAACATTGATTATGTGCAAATTCAGGCACTGAATTTGCTGTTAAATCTGTATGTCTGCTAACACCAGTACTTAGATACTTACACCAAAACATCTCCCCTTAACACATCTTGCACCAAGAGGAGGGCAATGAGGCAGTATGCTGCTGTTTCTAGGTATTCATTTAAACAGCTCCAAGATCTATTCCATATATTAGTGTAGACAACCTTGTTGCCATCACTGCCAGTTCCCCTCCACATGCAATGTGGCTTGCACTGAAGTCTAACTCTGGTGGATTGTGCCCACCTCTGTTCCCTACAGTGCTTATATTGTGTAGTGCATACTCTTATGTGCAGCCACTGGCATTAATGACAGTTGCCCTGTGGCTTCACTGACAGACTCATATTTACCCCATTGTTAGTTTGAAAACACCCTAGCAGCTTAAATTGTAATAAGTTTGGAGAAAGCAACTCTGAGCAGTGGAAGCACCATTATTTTCTCAATTGCATTTTTTCATTAAAGAAGTGTACTAATCTTCTAAGTGCTATTAGTGACCTTTTATCAGGTCAGTTTAGCAAATGATTGGTGCCAGCAAAATCGATTCCAACCAAATCTACAGAATGGGAAAATGAGAGATGTGGAGAGAGATACCTCTCCAGCAGTCGTGACATGTTTTTAGTATAAACTTTAGTAATCTTCTTCAGTACAGTAAATGTTCTGTAATCCTCAATCACAGTATAAATTGTAATAGCTAGATTTATCACAATAATAATATTATACCCATTCAAGCAATTCTACTGATATTGAAATTTTGTAAAAAAAAAACAAAAAACAAAAACATTTTGGGGTATTATGTAATGTAACGTTTTGCACAAATACTGATATGACATCCTGAACCTGTTTTGGGCTCGACAAGTTTAGGCAACTTTTTCCGGGGTGTATATTGGTGTTAAATTATATATATTTGACTTCTAAATAATGGACTTCCCATGAGAACTTTGTCATATTTCACCTTTGTTTTCTTTGACTGCAAGATTTCTCACCACAATATTACTTATTCTGAGGGCTGAAGTGGATAATAAATAGCTGAAAGTAATAGTTGTGAGTGTTGCAGCAACATATGCCTTGAAAAAATTGTTAGCAGGCTTAGTGCCTTTGTCCTTTGCCGACAACACTAACTTCCTGCTTAAGTAACATTGCCACAACCATCCTTGAAAAATAACTGTGGCTTGGGATATTCCAGCAGGGTGCTACACATGACATTAGTTCTTTAAAGCATCTGTTTTCAACAAAATAAAAGGGCAGCATGTCTACTGCTAACATTTTAGCAACTTTACTATTCCACAGGCATACTTTTGCATTATGTTTGTGCAGGTTTTGACTTCTTTCTAAGAACTTAATAAGTGAGAAGTGGCAGTACATAGTAGAAGAACTGTGTAACTTTATTGCTTTAACATTATCACTTGTGGAGGTGGTGGGGTTGGAGGTGGTGGCATGTGTAGGCACTCTATTACTCTTGTAATCTCCAAATACAAACTCAGAGTCATTCTCCTCTGCAGGAGGAGCAGAACATTTTGGCACACTCCCTGACACATCTTAGGAGTACTTCTGCTGCTGCTAGTTGTAGCACCTCTGACCTTTTGATAGTGTGTCTCCCAGTAAGGTCTATGGTTGTGCTTCAGGTGGAAACTCATTGAGGAGGTACCTAGGGGAGAGCATGATTTAACCTGTTCACATGCTTCCCACACAGAATACGGATAGCAACATGATTATCTTTTGGATCCTGTGTGAAGTATCTCCATACTGTGGACTTCATAGACTGCAGGGTTCCTGAGAAGAAGCTGCTACTACTATTACTTCTGGGGCTAGAATTTGCAGAAATTGTACTACTGCTAGGCATCAAATGTGCTGCTCATCAAAGTTAAGTCTGTACATGCTGATAACCTGATGTTGTTGCTGGTTACTCAACGTTATTAGTGTGGCTGATTGGGACTAGGGCTTGGAAGCAGTTATGATGATGACTTACAGGATGACTGTGTTGTATTTTGGGTATCTATGCTTGTAAAGGGTCAGAGTTTCCAATTGTTTTCTCAAACATTTTGTAGACAGACACAGTGCTATGTTTAAGTGGTGTAGGATTGAGTGGTTGCCTTTCAACTTTCTGGCTATGTCATCATCTCTCGCACCCTCAACTTTATCAGTATCTGAAGAAGAAGAGGATGCGGGAGGTTTATATTTTAGATCTATATTATCATCAGTCATCATTAGGTCATCCTCAGCATCACCCACTGCTTCTTGACCACAACCTTTATATTTCTTTAAGCTTTTCGAGGTCTCAAACAATTTCTTTTTACTTTTACTTTCACATATTTTGCTTCTAGCGGTGAGTGAAAGGTCCTGTTGTGTTCCCATGAAAAAAATCAGTGAAAGCCACATGGTTGTCCTCTGTTTCACTTTAAAATCCACCTTAAAATTTCTCCAAAATATTTTGCTATTTTTTTCAATGGCTAAAATGTTCCTGCCCATTTACTTGCATGTACTTCGCGTTTTTGCACCAAAAACATGATGTTCACTGAAGTGAAACACAAAACTAAGTAGCTAGAGACATAATGAGGGTGCTAGGTAATTTTCTAGTGATTTATATAGCAAAATAGGGGAAGCAGAGTCTCAAACTATTGGCTAACAGCATGAGCAACCATCTGAAAAAGAAAAGGAGGAGCTGGAAGGACCATGATGCATCCAGCAATTCAGAGAAGGAAGTAACCAGCCCAGCATATCTAAGAGCCCTGTTTCCCCAGACCCAATGATGCCCAGTTCCCCAACATCATCCCTTGGGATCTGGGATTTGTGTCTTTGTCAGTAAAGGCACATGAAGAAGAGGGCAGCAGTGTGAGCAGGACAGGTCAGATACATGTGCCTGATGCTACTGCTGCCAGTGTGCCTTCTGATACTCAGGAGGAGGAGGAAATGATAGCAAGTGTGATAGCAGGGGACTCTAAGCCATACTTGCCATCCCCAAGAAGTCCCACTACTACCACTCAGCATCTAGGGAGAGCTGGGGGTAAGGGAGTGATGATGGTCATGATAATTGTGATGAAACAGCTGGTGATAAGACTAGCATTACCACTGTAGATTCTCCTGCTGAGTTGGAAAGTGAAATGAATGTTATGATGCCAAGAAGTCAAACTTGTGGTCAAGGGAGCCTCAACATCTACCTGATATTGTTATTCCCCTTCCCCCCAGCATTGTGCCTTTGGCACATTATGCAGAGGAAGGAAGACCTGGCTGGAAATAGTAGCATAGAACAGACCAGCTGTTTGTGCAGGCTTCTAGTGCTGCCAGTCTGCCTTCTTTACCTCAAGAAGAGATGGCTAGTGTGACAGTTAGCGACCCTCTGTTACATTTGTCATCATCTCCATTCTTCAACCAATGAAAATTTCATAGAGCAGCAGCAGCAAGGGGGTACTGGTGGTGGTGGTGATGAGGGTGATGAAACAGATGGTGCTAAAACTAGCATTACCATTGTAGATTCTCCTGCTGAGGTAAAAGGGAAGTGAATGTTATGATGCCAAGAAGCCAGACTAGTGGTCAAGAGAGCCCACAACATCCACCTGACACTGTTATTCCCCTTCCCCCCAGCATTGTGCCTCTGGCACATGATGCTGAGGAAGTAAGAATTGGCTGGAAGTAGTAGCATAGAACAGACCAGCTGTCTGTGCAGGCTTCTAGTGCTGCCAGTCTGCCTTCTTTATCTCAAGAAGAGATGGCTAGTGTGACGGTTAGTGACCCTCTGTTACATTTGTCATCATGTCCATTCTCAAACCAATGAGACTTTCATAGAGCAGCAGTAAGGGAGTACTGGTGGTGGTGGTGGTGATGAGGGTGATGATGGAGCAACTGGGGTGGAAGAGACATTAATGGCCTTTTTAGCAAACCTCAATAAGGAATGGGAGACAGATATGCAAATGTGAATGGGCATCACCACCACTGCCAGCAGTGACATTGTGGAGTTTCCTGCTGATGTCATTCTTGCTGTTGCTGAGTTTCAAGGGCAGCTGGCTGATGGCGAGCAGACTAGTGTGCCACAGACCACTGTGACCACTGTGGTAATGGGGGCCAGCAGTAGTGACACGGGACTAGGAAAGGTTCCATTTGCCAGCAATAATTCTAGTCCTAGTTCTAGTGCTGATTCTGAGGCAGCAGCATCATACACTGCCACAGCCAGTGAAGAGGATATTAGAGAAGAAGAAAGAGGCCAGTCTTCTCCCCCTTTCCCTTCTCCTCTGGAGTCCTGGATGTGGGACTATTTTTCTCATGGGGCAGGCCCAGTGCAGTCAACAGTGACGGAACTGTGCACTATATGTGATAAATAAGTTAAAAGGGGAAAGGAGGGAATGCACCTTGGCACAACCACCCTGTTAACACACATGAAATACGGAGACCATGACATTTTTGTGAAGCATGTTAAAGTCAAAAGTAATTGGGAGCTGCTGTTGCTGTAACCCCTGTTTCTCCCCAAGGGCACCAAGAATGTAGGTGGAAATCAAAGTGGAAGAAGAATAGAGAAACCTAGCCTGAAAGTTCTATGGCAAGTGAAACACCTGGCTCACCATCAACTTCTTGCGCTAGGATTTGGGCACAGGAAGACATAGCAACATCTTCTGGTGATCTACCTCTGTCATCATTATCTCCCCCACCAGCTGATAGCGATTCGGTAGATGCAAGCATGTGGCAGTTCATGTCCACCCATTGCACATTGTGTGGTGCAGGTATGGAATCAAGCAGCATCTGAGGAGATTACACCCAGCAGAATATGCTAAGCTGGTGGCAGGAGGATTAATCATTATTAACAGTGCAAGTTGTCATGTGACCTTAGCGGAGCAGACAAGGGGCATAGAGACAACAGCAGTACTTGGTTTGTGGGGGAGATAACTGATTTGACTTTGAGAACATAAGCATCTAGGTGTTTTGTTTTCAGTTGTGGCTGTTGTTTGATGTGAGGGCAGATTTGTCAATTGTTCCCATTCCTTCCCCTATTTCCTACACACATTGTGCACATTGAAGCTGCTGATGAAAGGCACAGTTCCTTCCTGCTGTATCGTCAAGGGAAGCATTTGTACTTCATCACACCCATGATTGTGGAGTAATAGCAGAAGGAGAAGCATTATTGGCCAACTCCTTTCTCCACATACACCAGAAGTGGTGAGGGCTACTTTTTGGTGATATTGCTGCCTCAGGCACACCGCTGAAGTTAGTGACAAGTGGAACCACTATCGACATCACCCGTATCACTGCTGTTGTGATCCCATTCCCTTGGAGTTGTCTACTCATCATGCTGCTTAAACATCTCAGAAACTGCAGCAAGAACAGTCATCACAAAGGCCACAATGACACAGTGGTATTTGCCAGAAGCCATTGGCCACCATAACAAGATCTGCACTAGGCCAGTAGGGCAACTTTATTTTTTTCTCAGGGCTTGTTCTTCAAATATACACAAAGGCTTATAAAAGCCAAGTTTGAGGGCTTGTTTCTAATAAGCCTAAGTTCTACATACCATTGATTTATCAAGGCTTGTGCCTCTAACAAACCTGAGTCCATAAATCCTCAGGGCTTGTGCCTCTAACAATCCATGTTCCCACAAATCAATTTTGCCTCAGGGCTTGTGCCAAAAAAGTTTAAGTCCTACAAATCAATGTATCATCAGGGCTTGGGCCTTTAACAAGTCTAGGCCCTACAAATCAATGTTTCCTCAGGACTTGTTCCTAACAAGTCTAAGACTTATTGTTAGAGGCCCATGCCCTGAGGAAACATTCATTTTTAGTACTTAGACTTGTTGTCAGAGGCCCAAGCCCTAAGGAAACATTCATTTTTAGGACTAATTCCTACAAATCAATATATCCTCAGGGCTTAGAACTCTAACAACAAGTCTAATTCCTATAAATCATCCTCTACAAGATAACCGTCAAGTATCAGTGTGCCCCAGTAACAGCTTATGTCAAGGGGTCTCCATCTCTGTCACATTACGTACCAATTTTATATTGTACTACTATTATTATTATTATATTTATTAACTGTCCCCCCAATCCAAGTCAACAAAAAACCCCAAAAATTTCCCTGTTCAACTGATTCTTTCTCCAGACTATGCCAACACAGGCACCCTACCCATTTATACTATGCCTAGAGGAAATAAAATACATTTTTCTATGTGTTGTGTGTAATTTCATTCATCCCATTGATTGCAATGCAATGAGTTAGGTGAGAAAAAGCTGAAAAACATCACTTTTTGTTCCAAAAGTTTCTTCTAGGTGAAAAGTGGCAGTTTTAAAGGGGTAGTAATACTTAGAATGCAAAAGAAAAAGTAGGGTTTATCCTCCTGAGTAAAACAAGGGAACTCCCACTGCTGAAAGGTGTTTTATTCATAAGTTATTACAGCTCAAAGTAGATTTTTTTAGGTGCAATATCACAGTGATCTGAAATTGTACAGTGGCGCTATTGCTACACCATCCTATGATGATTTATGGTCTACGGACCAGAGCTGTCCATAGGGTGGTGTAACAGCAGCGCTTCTGTACAGTTTCAGGCCACTGTGATATTGCACCTAATAAATTCAACTTTGAGCTGTAATAACTTTTGAATAAAACACCTTTCAGCAGAGAGAGTACCCATTTTTTACTCAGGGGGATAAACACTACAGTATATATTTTTTACATATTAAGTATTACTATCCCTTTAACCTATTACAGTGTTGATGTGAAAACTTCCTACCATGCCTTTTCGCTACTACTATGATGAGGACAGGAGTTTTGGTGCTTATTTGTCTCACTGTCAGATGCAGAAGTTGGTTGAGCTGCTACACCTTCTTCCATTATGCCATCACCAACACTAGAATTCGACTTGTTGTCCTCTTCAGTGTTCTTTTTACATGATTTGTTTTATAGTACTGGAGTTGGTTATGGTAGTGGAGCTTTTTTGGTGGGACCTTAACAAGCTGCATTCTCCCCAAGAGGCGAGGGATCACCATCATTTATTGCACGTGCTGCAGCAACCATAGCTGCAGTCAGTTCTTGAACTTTACTCGCACATCCCTGTACTGCTTCTACTCCTTTCGACTTCCCCCTGCCCCTTGTGTAAATCCTGGATGTTAATCAACTACTGTGTGTGTTTTTTTTACTGTAAAGTACACAACAGAACTGATGGAATGTATACAAAATACTCAATCTTATCTGATATCTAAAAGTCTGCCTCAGTCACACAGCTCACATCAGTTGGGAGTCAGCTGTCACTTTATGTTTTAATAAATATATATACTTCGGTTGTGTGAAGTATTGTTTACACATTAAATACTGAATTATTCATCCTACTGTGTGCCATATCTTCTTGTTAAGCCCAGGCTGATTATATATATATATATATATATATATATATATATATATATATATATATATATTTTTTTTTTTTTTTTTTTTTAATTATTTTTTTTTTATTATTATTTTTTTTTTTTAAATGTTGTCCATCCTATTCTATTGCTGTAAAATAAACTTCCCCAACACAGAGATAATAACAGCAAGATGGGTGATAAACCTGGACCACAGCTGTCTGTGTCTTTCAAATCAGGTCAGCAGGAATGTTGGGGGTTTTAGGGTAAACTGCCTTTGCTCCCTTCTCTCACATGCATAACACAGAAATAATAAAAGCAAGATCAGTGAGGAACTTGGACCACAGCTACCTGTGTCTTTCAAATCAAATCAATCAAACAGAATGTTGAGGTATTTGGGGTCAACCTCCTTTGCTCCTTTCTCACCCCTGCCCCAAGACATATAACACAGATATATTAACATCAAGAGTAGCAAAGAACGTGGACATCAGCTGCCTGTATCTTTCAATCAAATCAGTCAGACAAAATGTTGGGGTACTTAGGCTCAATTTCCTTTACTCCTTTCTCATTCACATCCCTCAGACTCGTCTAACATAGAGATAATAACAGCAAGATCAGCAAGGAACTTGGACCAAAGCTGCCTGTGTGTTTCAAATCAAACCGGTCAGACAGAATGTTGGAGTATTTGGGGTCATTCTCCTTTGCTCCCTTCTCACTCACACCCTTGATACCTCCTACACAGAGATAATAACAGCAAGATCAGCAAGGAACCTGGGCCGCAGCTGTCTGTGTCTTTCAAATCAAATCAGTCCGAAAGAATGTTGGGGTGTTTGGTATCAACCTCCTTAGCTCCTTTCCTGTCCCCCAGGCTCTCCTAATACAGAGAACAAATGTCCTGCCTATAAGACTCTCTAAACTAAGCTCCACTGTCTTCTCTTGCTCAAAAATTAGCTACCCTCTCTTGGGAATATTCCATTCCTTTCATGCATGCAGGAAATAAGGGAAACTTGCCATGTGCTTGGCAGAAATTCAGTCTTCCCATTGATTTCAATGCAATGTAGGAGAAAAAAAAGTCGCTGCTCGGTGAAAAAATGCCCTTTTCTCCTGTTTAACTTTTGAGGTGAAAACGTTTTCTCATCTGTTATCTTGAGTGAATTATCTCAAAACTGTAGATTTCATAGGGGTTCTTCATAAACTACTACTTATTACATTATCACTACTATGGAGTGACACATTGAACAGTATCAGAAGGACTCATAGCAAGTGTTGTTACTCATATGTGTTCCTGCTTAGTCAATAATAGTGCATTTGACTGGGTGGGGATTGAACTTGGAAGTGATGATGATGATGCTCATGACCAAGATGTCCATGTCCAGACTTTTCAGTTGATTTCTCAAAAAATATTTATAAACAGGTATATTGCTACATTTCAGTAGTAAAAGAATTAATCTTTTCATTTCAAATACAGCTAATTTAGTTGCCCTATCATCAATTCTTTCTACTTGATCTGCATCAGAAGAAGGGGAGGAGCATGGAGGCATATTGTCATGTTCTGCTCCTTTTTCTTTGCTATTTGTGATTCCTTTTCTGGTTTTCCATTTGTTTTCTTTGTTATCCGGATCCTTGTTAGCGTTTATAGAGCCTCTGTGCTTTGGGTGCAGCAGAATTCAAGCATTCCAGGTTGCAACCCTGAGTTTCTTGTCTTGTTCCTGAGTGTTATCTTGAGTATTAAACTGGATCTTCCTGTGACTTCCCTCCTGTTCTGCAATTTGTTACCGTGCATATCTGATATTCTGTTACCAAGTTTGTCTCAGGTGATTCAACCATTCCTCTGTGTGCTGCCTTGTACTGCATTGCCCACCCTTTCTTGATTTGGCTGTCTGACTTCCTGTTGTCTTCATCAGGTGAACATAGACAACCATGATCACCAGTCTGACTTTGACTATCCTCAGTCACGCTTAAGGCCTCAGTGTTCCTGTACAACAACTACTACTATGCTGCAGGTGGGTTATTAGTCTGTCAGATCATTACAGATATATTTTAAATAAACATCATCACCAACTGTAGCAGCATATGATAATAGCAAATTCTCTTCCTTCCCTCTGTTATAATGTTATTGTAGGTTTTTTAAATTTTGAAAACTTTCATTTTTGCTTTTCTTTTCTTAGTAGTAGTTTATAGCATTAACTAGTACTTTGTGGTGCAGTTTCCCTGTTTTGTCACAGTTTGATGCAGGATTCGGTCTCCATACTGCTAAAGCCTCCTCTTCTATGGCGACTATACTAGAATGCATGTCTTCATCATATTCAGTGTTAAAATATTTAATACTCCTATTGGTGGAACATTTTCTTATGACTTATACCAGCAGCAGGAGTATCATCTGCATTTACTGGACAAGTTGCAGCAACCACAGCCGAGGTCAGTTTTTTAGAAAGACTTTATTACCACCATGTCCTTTCCTCTTACCTGTATCATATTTGGTGGACTTGATGATAGCAGTGTTGATTTTTACCATAACCTAAACAACAGAGCTGTTAGTTTTAACATGCCTGGTTTGCAGTTAGTTACACAAGACAACAATAGCAGTACCAACATATGCTTTTCCTTGTCTGTGTGCAGTGATGTCTTGTCTGTTGTTGTTTGTCTGTATGATGTATGTCTCTGTCTCTATTACCTGTCACTGTCACTCTCAGTATCATCTCCAGTAAGATCTCTTACCTGTCACCTATCAGTCAAAGTTTTTTTAATTGACACTGGCACCATCAGTGTTAATGTCTACATATTAACCCCTTTAGGACCAGTGACGTGCCAGGACTGTCACCAGTAAACTTGCCTAAAGGATGGGTGATGGTCCTGGCATGTGCAGAGTGCAATGGGAGAGCAAGCAAATGATTGGCTCCGGATTGCACAACCTATATGATGGAGGGGCAATGGGATAGCAGTGTGCTGGCTGTTACTAATTGCTGCGATACTGGAGCACTTAGTTTGAGCTAATGTCTACACTATTGCCACAGGTAATTCACTAAATAGCGAATCTCCTGTGGCAAAATCAAAATGACAGATGAAGTGTTTGTGAACACTGCCCCTGTCACTTCTCTCTGTTTCCCTCCTCCTCACACACATCTGAGGAGAAGAAAGACAGAGTTCAACTTGTAGTATTTACCCTGTAAATGCGAAAAAGGGATTGAAATAACAGGCATATGGTATACTCCAATATTCAGGAGAAGCATATGAATATATTTGGGGATATTTGTTTCTAATGAAGTTAATAGTGTACACATCCTGACAGGAAAATGTATGCAAAATGTTGTTTTTTTATTTTTTTCGAATTTTTTTTTACATGTTAATGAAACTTAAAGATGGTGTGTCTATATAAATATGCTATCAAAAGAAAGCCCTGCATGTGCTTAGAAATATATATATGATTTGTGTGGGTATGCTAAAGGAATTAGAGGGAAAATATGGTTGAACAAAGACATAGTAAAAAAAAAGGTCAAAATTGCTCTGGTCCTTAAAGGGATAGTAATGTTTCATAATAAAACAGCTCTAATTATTCCTCATAGTATTTGGACCTTTGAGAGTGTTATTTCAATTCTGTCAGAGTTGTAGTTCAAGAGTAATTCAATGACAAAGTATCCCCCTCCTGCCCCTTTTACTGATGTAACACTACTCAGCCAGAGCAGAAGGGAGGTGCCCAGGTAGATTGCAGAGAGGGACAATCTTCAATTAAGATAAGGGAAAAACCTGAAAAACTTGTCAAGGGGGGCAGGCCTTTCATTGTTCTCATAGGAAGAAGATTCTCCCCTGCTGTTATCTGTCTGGTCTTACAACCAGATTCCACATCTGAGAAGAGATGGCTTACACTAGGTAAAAGGGGCGGGAAGGGGAAATTTATCCTTCAGTTACTCTTGAACTACAACTCTGACAGTATTGAAATAACACTCTCCATGGCCCAAATACGATGAAGATTAATTGGAGCTGCTGTTTTTGTGAAACATTACTATCCCTTTAAGTGCAAACCACCCCAGATTTTCCCAGTCCTTAATGGGATAAGTTCCAGTCTGTCTTCCTCAACACTACATAATACTGCATCTACACTAGCCAGTATTAATATTTTAACATATATTTTCTTCTCTCCAAAACACAGATTAAAACCATGCAATAAACTGTTAGCTGCTATTATACTGGTGAGTTAGTATATTGGGAATACATGGGGGAAACTCTTCACATGGGTAAATTACATAATTATCATGGATGTCAATGCAATGAAAAGGAAAAAAACATAAAAACTGCAGTTTTCATGGGAATTCCAACTGAAGGAGAAAAGTGCCATTTTTCATATACTTTGTTGTTGAGGTAAAGGCCATCTCTACTCATGGTTGTTTATTGGATCAACTTGTTGAAAATGTTAGTATAGCTAAGGGGAATTTTCTTCACGTTCACTCTGGTTGAAGCCATTTCACTAATTTTGTGACCATTCAAACAACTCATTTGTGCCTATCTGATTTGAGATTGAAATAGTAAAGTAACTAAATAATAATTATGCAACTGAGATTTAACTTTTTTTCTGAGTTATAGCCTATGTGTAAGTGACACATTCAGAAGTGGCATGAATTAAAAAAAATAGTTTTTTTCTAAAACTGTGCTGAACTTTGTAAAACCTAATGGAGCAAATCAATGCAGGGGACAAATAAAAAGTTCCTGAAATTCACATTGATTTAAATGAGGTTTTCAACCCCTTGAATGCTAAAGAGGTCTTCAATGAATTGCTTCACAATGTATTACAGACCTCTATATTATTCAGAGGCCTTTTTGAATAAATTATCATTTTTGTTTGTCACCTATTTGAAAGCTGGTTTGCTTCAGAATTTCTCCAGGGGGGAGATGCACTAAAGTGTGATAAAGACATGATAAAGTGGAGATGACTTCTCAGTGATATCACTTCTCCAGTTCCTATGTAATTATATGGAGCCTAAAATAACATAGAAATTGGAGAAGTACTAGCAGTGGAGAAATAATCTCCACATTATCACCTCTCTATCTTGCCTTAGTACATAACCCCCAGTATTTTTGTTATTAAACCAACCTTTCTGACCTTAACTATGCAGCAAATTCAAGATCATAGAAAAAGCCTAGCCATGTCAGTCTCTCAAATCCAATGTAAAGTGCATTTGTAATCCTTATATTTTTAGTTTAAATATGCTATTTGCAGATATGTGCATGTACTAAAGAGGACATATTTAATTAAACTGTAAATTATTTACTAAACGCCAGGTATATGTGGCATGCTTGTTAAGTAATTTAGTCTTGCTGAGTAATAGAAAAAATGACATGCTGATTAGTAGAACTTAATAATTTAAGCATGAAATGCCAAGCATAATTATTTATATTTACATGCACGTACTCTGTTCTTGTTTCATTGTCAGAACATCTGATGCATGTTTGGCACAAGTTTCATATCAAGATACATACACTTAAATGTGTCACTTCTTGGACACTTTTTTCCAATTAAATAAACCTGTTCCTACTGTAGCTGTCTTGTGAGTAATAAATCTTAATAGTGTCCTCACTGGGAAGATGCATTAGTTGAACATATCATGGCCCTGACTACATTTGGATGATGTATTAGTATAATCCATCAACAGAAGCAGTTCCTGATCTAGTGCTCACAGGGTGGTACTGCCCTGGGAGAAATCAATGATGAACTACATTTAGATCAATCATCCAAAAACATCCAGAAAGACTGCAGCATTTTAAAGCTCCAACTGTTTTTCATTCTTTAGCACCTTTATTTCCTTAGGCTAGCAGAACTGGAAGACTAAACATATCTATAACTTTTTTGATATGTAAAATTAACTGTTTCAACTTTGACATGGATTTGCATGGGTTTTTATAAATGCCCCTCAACCATTTTAACTACTTAGAAGCTAAATAGGTCTGCTACAAATAATAAAATATCATGAGTTTAACCTGGCTTTGGTAAAGTCATTGCTACATGTGTGACATCTGTTTATCTATCAGCTATTAGAGTGGACTAGGATCTACATGCCAAAATAATGCATTAATGAGTCTTCTTTTTTCCTGTGTTTCTCAGATACAATTTATTAAAAAAAAACAAAAAAAAAACAGCTGAAAACTAAACTATTATAGCATACATCAGTGGTTCTCAGAACGGGATCCACTAAACTATTATCCTGTGACTACCAGTGGATATGTCAAATAATTTTCTACAAGAGAAGAGACATTGTCTCCATTGGCATTGGCCACCCCATAAACTCTCAGTAACTCATAGAGTAAGAAGAAACACAGCTAGTAGTCCCGGGTCTGGCCCAGTAAGCCTCTTTTTCTTTGGAAGACTTCCTATCGCTCCACTGGAACTCCACCTACAACAGAAAAGACCTAATCTGCTTCTTCAAATAAGCAGTAGCTCCAGTAGCAAAGTTTGTGGAATGGAAATCTCTACCCAACCTGCTGTTTCCATCTTGTTTGCTTATGTGAGGATGAACACTGGTGGCAGAAAATGGATCTTCGAAATGCTCAGTACTGCTGATATTATCAGTTGAATCAACTAATAAATAAGCTGTTTTATCTATTCTACCTTCACACCATCACATTATGAAACTACTCCAGTCTCCTTATTAGGCCTATAACTGTATTTTCTATTCTTCATCTTCCATTTTTTTTAAATATTATTTTGTATGGGGGATTTTTTTTTGTATGAAGGACAAAATTCCTTTTACTATATCACTCACATTATTCTCAGATGCACCTTCTTTTCCAATGTGACCAACTGGTTTCCCCTGGCTTTCTCTTTTTATCTTTACCCACAACCATCACCTGTCCAATTACTTTTATTGAAACAAAGTATGTGGTCTGCTTCTATTTGTACAGTTTTTTACAGAAGTTTGGAAACCTTAGTGTGCTATGTGCTTTAAAGGGATAGTAATGTTTCACAAAAACAGAAGCTCCAATTAATCTTCGTAGTATTTGGACCATGGAGAGTGTTATTTCAACACTGTCAGAGTTGTAGTTCAAGAGTAATTGAATGATAAAGTATCCCCCTCCCTTTCCTTTTACCTAGTGTAAGCCGCCTCCCCTCAGATGTGGAATCTGGTCACTTGACCGGACAGATCACAGCAAGGGACAATCTTCTTACTGTGATCATAAGGAAAACCCTGCCCCCTTGACAGGTTTTTCAGGCTTTTCCTTATGATCACTGAAGATTGTCCCTCTCTGCAATCCATCCGGACAGTCTTGCTGCTCTGAGGTGAGCAGTGTTACATCAGTAAAAGGGGCAGGAGGGAGATATTTTATCATTCAATTACTCTTGAACTACAACTCTGACAGCACTCTCCATGGCCCACATACTATGGAGATTAAATGGAGCTGCTTTTATTGTGAAACATTACTATCCCTTTAGGCATTTGAATGCCAGTTTAGGTTAAATGACTAAAAAGGTCTGTCTGGCCCTGGGGATTCCCTGGCTTCCAGACAGTGCTGCACAAACTGGTAGCATGTCTGCGTATTCTTTTTTCTTACCTCTTTTCACTTACATCTTTTCTTTCTGGGCCGTCTGCTGATGATGGGTCCACTTCCTTGTCTTTTTATTTCTTTTACTCCTCTCTGATATTGTACAGAAGATGATTTAGGCAGAATGCTTGGCTCATTGGGACATGAGGTCCTATGAGTGCTGCCTTGGAAGCATGGAAGGCAACTCGGAGGGGTCTAAATATTGTGATCAGTGTCTGTTTCATGCTTATTATGCATGCATTTTATCTTACCTGCCTAGGTCAGTATTATGTCATTGTATATGTACACTACAATCGCTTTGTCTATTGTGATGATAATTTATCTCTTGTCTTCTGCTATTTTGCACCTGTTTATTTCTCAACAAACTTTTAAAAATCTAATTTGGGGAAATATAAGACAAAGCTGATATTAGAAAGAAAATATTAGTAGTGGCCAGTCAAAAGACGACCATAGCCATTATATTTTCAATGACACAATTCTGTTGTAATGCTATCACTGTACTACTCTTTGTTTAAAGGGATAGTAATACTTCGTTTTATCTTTATTTTATTTTGTAGGCATTAAAAAAACATGAAGAATGATATAAGTCTTATCTCCCAAACCTTTATGGTTTAAGAGATATTCACAAGCAAAGTGTCCCCCTCCTGCCCCTTTTACTGATGTAACACTTTTCAGCCAGGGCAGAAGGGAGGTGCCCAGGTAGACTGCAGAGAGGGAGAATCTTCAATTAAGATAAGGGAAAAACCTGAAAAGCTTGTCAAGGGGGGGCAGGGATTTCATTGTTTTCAAAGGAATAAGAGTGTCCCCTTCTGTTATTTGTTCAGTCTATGGACTGCATTCCACATCTGAGAAGAGATTGTTTACAGTAGGTAAAAGGGGCGGGGAGGGGAAACTTTGCTTGTGAATATCTCATGAACCATAAAGGTTTGAAAGATAAGACTCATATCATTATTCATGTTTTTTTAATGCCTACAAAATAAAATAAAGTTAAAACGAAGTATTACTATCCCTTTAAATATCAGACTGAAATGGTTGATCAGTTTTAACAGCATGTTTCAGTACACAATTTTTTCTAATTTCTAACATTAGCATTTTCAGATTGTTGAAATATAACTACCATGAAAGCCTTTAGCTGAAATTGCTCAATCGGGAGAAAAAATATTCTTGACAAAGTCCTTACTGGCTACCATGCAATCACATGAAAGATAGTTTTTAGCATTTTGCTAAATTCTGATGTTCCTCAGAAGTAAGCTCCCTGTATTCCCAAAGCAAAACAATATAAGTACAATATAAGTAAAAAAAAAGTCAAGAAAAGGATCAGATGCTCCCAATTAGCTGTAATGTAATGGAGCCCTTTATCACTGAGGACATGGAAAAGTTAGTTGACTGGATATTGCTTACATACACCACAGCCAATCTTTTAGATGTGAGAAAGTTTAAAACAAATAATTATTTTAGGTGATCTTGGATTGAAGCAAATGTCTATATTTGAAATATAAAGTTCTAAATATACCCCTCCCTGAAAAAAAGGTTATTTTAAGTTTAAAAATATTTTATTTATTTGAACGTAAATGTAGCTGTTTATTAACATATGCATAGTGTTTAAAAGATGGAAAATATATTTCCCCACTTGGTATTTTTTTTTATACTTCCTTCTTGTAACTGTAAATCGAGTGGCAGATAATTTTATAGTTGTCAGTTAGATGTAATGTGTATAATAAAGACTGCCAACCAGGAACAGAGCAGGTTATACAGCGCAATATTCCAGGAGGTCTATAAACTTGCAATCAAACTGTATTCAGTGTTGTTTATTCTTTCCCTGAAGCTTCCAATGGCAAAAAAACAATATTGTAAATTGTTTTGGTGTATTTAAACTGTGACATGAATGCATGTTTTTTTCAGTGATCTGTAATTTAAAAAGGGGGAATACAGTCTGTGTAGTCTACATAGTTATGTTTGTCTTTTGTAAGAAAATGAAACATTACAAAGCTGCAAATGACTATCTTTATAAAATCATCAGGGCTTATTGTTTTGGTTTATCACAAAATAAAAAGTATATTTACATAACTAGAGAGAAACTAAAGTTCATAACACACTCTTTATGACTGTTTAAGTTCCTATGTGTGACACAGATTGGTAAATTAGTGAGTAAACTATTCCACCAAAAACAGCTTTCCATATCCTACAGGTATGTTCTTATATGGAGCCAGATATTCTTTTGATAAACCCTATCTCCTTGAAAATTAGGCATTTGAGAATAACACAAGAATTTAAGTGCTTTTTCTAAATGGATAGTTATGTTTATCTCTAATAAATTTCTACAGCACTCAAAAGGGCTATGTTTTAGTGCTCTGTGTTCAGAAATAGGGTGTTTGGAAATTGCGATCTTAATGTATGTCAGTTTTAGTGTATCTTTATTTAGGCCTGAATTTTTAAAAGCATAAATCCACTTTTGCAAATATGATAGTATTAGCACAATGTTGTCAGAAAGCAAAGGAAAGAAACATTTCCTACACAGACACTTTAGGCCTTATGTATAAATAAAACTGCAATAATTCAATGCTGCATGAAATACCTTCCTGAAGTTCAGGAGTAACCTCACTCCTGGCAGTGAATGTGCAGGATGTTGTGCAACCATTGAAGACCTAACCTTGGCTGGCAGAGAGAGAACGGGAAAAATACAGATGGTGTGGTACCAAGGAGTTGTGAGGGAGGGAAATGTAATATCTTAGAGATAGGGGAAGAGGGAGCAAAAGTAATATTTCCTGGTTTGCCCTCAGTCATTTATATGGCTACAGCTAAAAGGCACAATTCACCCAGGATGTGCAAGCAGGGGTGAGGTGGGGTTGGTGTAAAATTGGTTGTACCATACGTGGAAATTATGTCTGGTGGGGGCTAACAAAAGTTTGTTTCCTAGGCGAGTAAGAGGCAAACAAATTCTGGGGAGTATACATGAAAACTGTAGGGCAATATACCATTACATGAGACGAGCAGGGTGAAGCACATTACATGACACAATCACTATGGTGCCCCATTACATGAGAGGAAAAGGAGTAGGGGAAATAGGCACTATGTAGTATGGTAAGGGGTTGCAAAACTCACAAATAAGTGAACGTGCTCTCTAGATAAGGAGCAAATGACAATTAAGACAGAAAAAAGAAGTACTTGGCACATACCTCAAATAAACCCATAAGTAATTAATTATATTGTATTCTGACATTAGCACTTCGTTATACTTAACTTTTATTAATAGTATAAAAAGAGAAATATCTGGTTCGTTTAAAAAATAATAAAAGCAAAACCAGAAATTGCTACCCCCCGTTAAAAGTTGTTTAAAAAAATTGATGGTATAGTTCATCATATGAGATCAGTTGGGTAATGCGCAGCTAGATGCAACACATTTTCATGAGACCAGCAGTGCAGCATTCCAACTTTCCAGAGGGGCAGAGATAAGAAGACAAACAGAGAGAAAGAGGGTTGGAAAGGAGTGATAGTGTAAGCAGAGGGGCCAGCAAAAAGGAGAGGGGAAGAGTAGAGAAAATTGATCAAAAGGAGATAATTAATTGGGGGGAGTGGAAAAATGTTCTGGAGAAAGGCATTGTGGGCAAAAAGAGGGATAGAGGAAAAAAGTGGGCAAATGGGGAAGAGACAATGCAAGTCAGTCACAGAATTGAGAGTGGACAGAGTAAGAGGTAAGAGATGAAGAGAGAGTGTAGATCAGTTCAGAAGATTTAATTCTTTCTTCATAGTATAGAACATATATTTTAGATTTAATTTCAGGCATAAACAACTTTTTTCCTGTACATATCTATGCCCATAGGATTTTATTCCTAAAGCTAAAGATGAACATTCATGGGGATAACCCAAATCATCATAGATCATAAATGGAAAGTTGGTTTGGTATGCTCCAGATTTGCGGCTTTCTGCTTAGTTCCTATAACATCTGTTACTGCCTCATTTACTTGTTCACATTTCCAGGGCTTTTAATAAATTATACTTGTTGTATAAGGCAACATAAAAATTTGCTCATAGCATGCCAAAAGGTGCAGTGTTTCTGTTATATGTGCCTGAAGTAAAATAACAGAAACACAAAAAAATACATAAATACATTATAATTGAAAAACAAACAAAATAAACAAAACAAAAAACAAGAAAACAACAACATGCAGTAGCTGTGGGACTTTTGACAGAAGTAGCAGCTTGTTTCAATTTATTTATTGAAAAAATTAAGTTTATTTGGTAAATAATGAATGATGCATAGCCAAGTAATAATATTTGCAATAATCAAGAAGCTAATATCAGGCAACACATTTTGGGTGTTTAACCCCCTTGATGCTTAACCCCTTAACGACCGGGGGATCGGCGCCGCGCCGCGACTGAAGGACCGCAGAGCATTTTTTTTCTCTTTTTCTGGTTACGGACTCCCCAAGCGGCGTGCAGCCGCGGGGGGAGCCCGTAACTCCATCACGGTCATAGTACGCCATGGGTCATTCAGTCAGATCAACCCTTTATGTACTATGACCGTCAAGGGTCATTAAGGAGTTAAGGTTGTATCCAGTTCAGGAACTTTATAGGGGTTATGCACTAAAGTGTGATAAAAAGGTGATAAGGTGGAGATGACTTCTCCAGTGAAATCACTTCTCCAATTACTATGTTATTCTATGGACACTATGCACAAGATCTCTCCCGCTTAAGAAAACAAAGGCAGGGATTCTTTACAGTAAGGGTGGTAAAGCTATGGAATTCTTTGCCTAGAAATGTTGTACTTGCAGATAATGCAACTGTTTTCCAAAAAGCAATGGATGCCTCTCTAGTACAACACAATATTGAAAATTATGACAGATGGCATCAATGCAGATAGGTTGTTGATCCAGGGAAATATCTGACTGCCATTTGGTTTCAGGAAGGAATTTTTTTTACCCACATGGGGCTAAATTAGACATGGCTTCTGAGGGCTTTTTTTTCCCTTCCACCGGATCAACAGGGGTGTTTTTGGCATGGGCTGGACCTGATGGATGCATGTCTTTTTTCAGCCTCATCAATTATGTTACTGTGTATGTATGTAGAAATCTTAAGTGCCTAGTCTCCATAGAATAACATAGGAATTGGAGAAGATATATCACTTGAGAAGTCATCTCCACTTTATCATCGCTTTATCACACTTTAGTGAATCTCCCCCAAGATGTTCTAGGCAAATACAACTGTCAAAAATATGTGTTGAAAGTTAAATGAGGGTGAGTGAAACATTTGTGTTTGTTCACTTGAAATGTATGTACATAATGTATATATGGCTAATGAAGCTAAAAATAATGATGTGTCCATAAGTATACATATTAGTTGGGCTTTATTGGATGTAGTACGATGAATATGTAGGGGCTCTTTTACAAAGTATCAGTGTTTGATGGAATTGACAGCACTGCTTCTTAACATCAGGGTTCTACAATCAGGGAGTGATACACGCTCTAATGATCCATATAGGGAATTAGAAATTATTGCTACAATTCATTTATAGAGTGAACAAATTCTGCATCATGTAGAATAGGATAACAAGCCATACAAAAATTAATTAACTCGGGGACAGTGCATGCAATTATTTCCAACAACTACTTTGCTGATAAGGACATCTGTAAAATGTCCTCAGTATACCCCAAAAACCACTTTGGACCTCTCTCAGATGTGGAACAGAATTTGAGCAAATGAACTCCTGTAGGCCTTACCTATGTGTTACTCATCTGTTGGAAGACTCTAATCACCATTCTTGGGCTTGATGACATCAGGGGCAGAGACTTCCACTAGACCACCAGGAAGTATTTGGATACACGGATGAGAACATATCTCAGTCCCCTGCATCTAAGCTACACAAAACTGCTATCACTGGAAAGGGGACAGTCATGCAAGCAGGGATGGGTAAAAAGTTCAATTAATTTTCCCTGCAGATATTTTAATGGAAGACCCACAATTTCCTGCTTTTTCAGTGGAAGTTCCTATTCATAAAAACAATTTGGATAAGACACTACAGGCACCCTT
This sequence comes from Rhinophrynus dorsalis, assembly GCA_037306005.1. Lineage (NCBI taxonomy): Eukaryota > Metazoa > Chordata > Amphibia > Anura > Rhinophrynidae > Rhinophrynus > Rhinophrynus dorsalis. The sequence goes on along the minus strand of CM074718.1, from coordinate 244,589,102 downwards.
TTCTGTCCTCCCACCCACACACTATTTTTTTCTCTCCAGTGGTGGATGATTTGCAGTGGAGCTGCCTGGATGTCTGATCTGAAGAATTAACCATTGATGTACTGTTTTGAAGTAGCAGTTTAAAGATTCTCTTTTGCCTTTCTGCTGACCAGCACATGTGCTGTTTCAGCCACTTCACTTGTGAGTAAAAATAAAAACCACAATGCACTCAACCACAAATTTAGTGCCAACAGCAGGTGGTATTTTTTTATTTCTGTTGACATAGTGACCTTGTACCAATTTATCTCTCAAACTCGGGGATCATCTGCAACTCGTTTGAGGTCTTTCTCTAATTAGTTTCTTTAAGTCAGGATCTGTTTTAAGAATTTGCCAATGTTTGGTTAATATTCAATTAATGGATTCCCACGGATTGTTATGAGTACCCATGAAGCTGATTAACTTATCAATGGTACATTTAATTTCATTCTACAACAACATGTTCCTGGACATACTATCTGTTTTTGTTTTGTTTGTTTTTTTGGCTCTTCTGATTGTATTCTGCTCATTTCCTTTCTCAGAAAATCTTCTAGAGAGTTCATTAGCTCTCTGTTCAAAAGATATTTTATTAGAACAATTCCTTCATATGTGTAGAAATTCCCTAGTGAAAACAGATCTAACAACTGATCTGGGGTGAAATTTACTAAAAGATTAATCACTATCATCCCATATGATGAACAAATCATCTATACATCTGAACTACGTTAAAGCATGGATATTAAAATTGGACAACTCATCTTCATATACTATTGTTTGCTCCCGCCACCTGAAGTATACATTGGCATATGTGGGGTCACACGTTGCCCCCATAGCCATACCATTGTTTTGTAAGTAGAAGTAATTGTGGAAAACAAAATAGTTATGTTGTTAGAATAAATCTCAAGAATCTTCTTATAAAACATTTACATCCTTCAGCTAGAGTGGTACCATCCAAAAAGAATGTAACTGTTTTTATACCTACGTCATATTGAACAGAGGTATTCAGTGACTCAACATTATGACTGACAAACCAAAATAATTGACTAACAGGTAAGTTGTCCCAATTTAAAAATATATCTGTGCTTTCTGTCATTTTGGTAGCATATAAAAGGAGGGTATGGTGGGGTTGCACACACACATGTAGAAAATGTTTCTCACTGTTTTGTCTTATTTTTTGTTAAATGCTTCATCATAATTTCTTAAAATTTTCTTAAAATGAAGTCTCTTACAACAGTTCTTGTAGATTAATTGGTTGAATGCCTTAGCTAAATACAGATTCTTAGGCCAGTGTACCACATTACCAGTTTTATTAGATAGTTTGACTACTGTGTCTTTACAGTTTCGTATCTCCTTCAGTGCTCTATTTTATTGCAAATAAGCAATGTTTTAGAGTAAGAGCTGTGGATTGAGGTCTATATTTATTGTGAATGTATTCTACCAGGAAGGATACCTTGAGATTGCCCTGGACTCATTTTATCTACCTCAGAAGGTTGGAAGTCTGAGTTGACCTTGCTAGGACTATAACCTGTAACCTTCAGGTCTGAATAGATTCTACAGCTATTGCAACCAACTGAGCTATCTCACCGATTACTAATACCATCAAATTTGTACTATCCAGTGTTGCTTCTTGTGAAAACCACCAGGAATTTTCTGCTATTAAATGATTTTTGTTTTTGAATACCTAGCTGTTACAATTACTGGTGTTTTTGTAACCCACATTTATAATGGCACTTATAACGTGTATAACCAATTTTTTGTGGTATACAGTGCATACAAAAACAACCCCATCTTTGAAGATAGATTTGATTGGTGCACTATTTAAAATATTTGGAACCAAACTGTTAGATAGATTATAGCCCCCTCCTTGTTAATTCATGTATACATTATATTTATTTTAATGAGAATTAGTTCTAGAGGGCTTTAAACAAAGTAACTGCTGGAAGTTGGCTCTTAAGGATTTTGAACCATTGGTCTTTTTTTAATTCATTGAGTTTTATCTATTTTATTTTTGTAAATGCTTAATAAAAGTTGTGTTTTACTTTTAATTTATACCCTTATATAAAACAAATTCGCTTGGTCCATACTGCATAATATGTTTTTTTTTTGGTTATTTCAGGTTATCCTATATAATAATTTGCTAAATGTGTTTGTCAGAAGCCGTCATGCACAGTAGAGACTGCCTGCACTGCGGATGATAATGGAGCGGGGCTCCGAATTCAGACCGGTGCGGAGAGAGGACTATGGTCTGAATTTGGAGTGCCCCGCTCTGTATCAGCCACGGCGCGGGCAGTCTCTACTGTGCATGACTGCACTGCAGCAGATGCTGGGTGGCACTGTGGCCTGTGTACATGGGCTCTTCAACTAGTTGTTAATAATTGTAAATTAAAAAGTTGTTATGGCCATTGCATTTATCATAAGTTAATTTGACTTGTTTATGTTCATTTGCTGTATTTGAGGTCATAGATGACAAAAAAGCACCCTTGATCTGCAAAATATTATGGATCATGGTAGTTGTTGGCTCAACAGCTGTCAGCTAAATTATACTTAATGGCATATATTTCTCATTAATTTTTGACCTTTGCGGTGCCAGCACCTTATGGTGTGTTGCTTTGCACTTCTATGGAAGAGACTAGTCTACTAACTTAAATGTGTTGATAATCTTTCCCTTTGGGAGCAACATGCAAGATTTATCAAACATCCACAGTTACTTTGATAAACATATCTGCAAGACGTTTCCCAGCATAAAATAATTTAATTTGAGGTACTCACACATAGTGCTAACATTTGAGGTGTTATGGTTAAATGAATTGCTTGAATTTAAGATTTTAGTTTATAATAGGATTTAATCCCTCAAGTATGTGTTTTCAGTGTTTATTTTGCTAGACTTTGTTAATAGCAACATTGTGCTGACCATTGATTCCAATCACATTGATTTTTTTAAAGTACAAATGGCTTTTTTATGTTTTATAATATGCATCAGCTATATTGGGTAACACAAATGTCAAGTGGCACAAAGAGAAATAGTTCAAATATTTTCTATTAAATGCATGGCACATGGTATTAAAGAATATGTGCAGAGTAGTGAATTGTGGGCTCTTCTGTTATCAGTTCCTATGCAATGCCCTTCTAATTGACTCTAATTGACTATTTGGAGCATACATGGCTGGGGCTTGCACATATGTGCAAAGCTAGGTGTATTATGTCATTCAACCATTTTGGAAAACTATTGTAATGGGAAATCTTCAGCAAGTTAATGCAATTTAATTCCTTGAGTGCCAGAGAGGTATCCAACGAATAGCAATGCAGTGTGTAGGATACCTCTCTGTCACTCTAAAAGTATAGTATGATGGGTAATATATGCACTTGCCAATTGGGTCATTATGAGTTAAAACAAGTATGTTTTCTAAACACTTCATAATAGAAAGTATTTACACAGACAATTGAACTAAAAGGCTAATATTAAATTTACAATTGCATCACTCAAATGTAATTAACTGATTTATAGATCTTGAATAACAATGTTTTATTGTGTTTATTTGGAATTAAGGAATGGTACAGACAATTTAACCCTCCCAATTGGTTGGAAACTTCTCAAGCATTCTTGGGGTTAAACACCCTATCAATGGGGATTTCTATTTCTCCCTTATGGTGCAGTTGGTTTGCTCCAGAATTAAAACACCGGCCTCATTGTCTTATAAATACTAAATCAAGTTCTGTAATACATAGCAATAGCTGGAAAGCAAACTGATTCTTGTATTCAGCATACATTTAATGAACAAAAATGTTTTTTTCCCTTTCAAGCAAAACAAATGAATGACAATGTGCCGGGGATCTCACAATGAATGTTTACTTAATAGCAATCATGAAACAGAGGTCTCTTAAGAGACTGTGGGATTTGGGGGCTGGTGTGTTTTTAAGTGTTAGCATCACAGCTGGTTCAGGTGAATTTTCAGGCATAATAAGTAATAAAATTTCCAGTGGAAACATTCAGCTGTGGTAAAACAGACAGAAATCTATTACAAATGTGAGTGCAATGTCAATGTTTACAGAGGCAGGTCAAATAACAAAACTTTGTTTGGTAAATGTCAGCTTTCTCTGCTGCTAAAATTTGCATTCCTCTCCGGATGAGGCCTACTTTTCTCATAAATATTGTATGTATAGTGAAAGTTTAATTTTCCTTTCTCAACGGAAACTTCTTTCCCTGCATTTTCTAAAATGACTGCAGTACAATGTAATGAATTTCTTCATTCAAAATTAGATTTGTGGTTAAATTGTCATTGTACCGGGGTGGTGTTCAGTCATTAGTTTGCATACTGTACATTATACCTTACATCTCCTAGAAAGGCCATTACTATTAATTAGCACAGACTTCAGGATCACTTGAGTATTGGCTCCATTGGGAAGTTATTAACAGAGGCAGATGATGGATAGATGACTGTCTAAAAATAAAGAAATACCTTGCAGTCTATTTGAGAACTTTTAATGGGTTTTCACACACATGGTATGACTTGGACTATATTCATTTATGTCCCCAATGAACCTGCAATGACATTGACAACAAGGACATTTCTATGTCACATTCATCATGCTCATCACAAAAAATATCTGATTTTATATCATTTTTTTGTTAATAAGTCCGGTGAGTGTTTCATAACTGTGCTTCATAACTACAAGATCATTTATTTTTTTCTGTAATTATAAGTATTTGAATCTTGAGTGTATTTGCATATATATATATATATATATATATATATATATGTGTGTGTGTGTGTGTGTGTGTAGGTGTGGGTGTGTGTGCTAGAGACATCTCCAAAGATTGCAGGGACCATGGGGTATAAAGTCCTCCCTCACGAGGCAGAGAACCCAGAACTGAAACTCATCATACTTCCTGCCCTTTATACCCCTACACACAGCTTTTCCAAGTGATATTAGTCCTAAGAAAGCAGAGGAAGGTAAAGACAACAGAGTAAAAAAGTCAAGCCATGGAAGGGTACCCCAATCCCCAATAGAGAAAAGCAGTTTTCTCGGGGTGAGATGTCCTGCATCCCTCAGTTGACTAAGAGAAAAGGATAAGTAAATATAAAAATCCTCTAATGTCTTGGGTCTATTGAGGGATGCAGGAACCATGGAATGCCCCAAAGCAGTCTCAAAACACAAGGAGAGAAAGAAAATTAGAGAAAAAGTCTTCTCTAAAAACCCACATATTGAGGTGAACAACACATTACCTTTGTGAAGCTAAGAAGCTGCCTTGCATAGCTGATCAGCAGAAACGTGGTATTGCAAAGCCTAAAAGGAACTTGATGGACATTGAGGAAAGGAGCTGGAAGAGGCTTGAGGTTAGCGTGTCTGACAATCTAATTAAGCCATGTTCAATCTTTTGTGTAGAAAGAGGTCTGTCCTTCCTATGGTCATCAGGTATTATGAATAAGGTACCTGTTTGTGTGAAAGAGTATGTAGGAAGAGCATAGCTCTGAACATACCTGGCTCCATTCAAAGTGTCCAGCATTTCTTCATCTAATTGCATGGATTAGAACATAAGGAAGAAAGAAAGTTTTGATGAAAAGAAAAAACAACTTTAGGTTGAAAATTAGGAACAGGTCATAACACAACCTTGTCTTGATGGAAACCTAGGTGAGGAGATCTGCAGCACAGAGCATTGAGATCTGAAACTCCCTGGGTAGAAGGGATATGGATAAGAAAAACAATCTTCACAGTCATCTATTTTAGACAAGATAAAGATGAAAGTTCAAAAGGGGAATATTAAAGTACTTCCAGTACCAGATTCAAGGCCCAAGGATGTGTAGGATCCTGATATGGATGAACCATGTGAGTCATAACCTGAACAAATATTTGAATCTCAAGCTTCATAACAAATCTTTTCTGGAACAGAACTGATAAGGCATAAAGTTAGGCTCTCAAATATTTTGCAAGACCACTTTGCAAGAAAAAATCAAAAACAAAAGGAAATTTGAAGCAGAGGATCAATTTAACACTGATCAAGAAAAAAAACAAAGTAGATTCTCCAAATCTAATGAGAGAATTTAGCAGACAGGATTATGGAGTCTCAGCATAGTCTGGACCTCTGACTCACATAGGGCTCAATTCATTGCCACCATTAATACGCACGGTAGTGCAAATAAATATACTGAAATATATACTGAACTGTAAACACAGTGGTACACACAGTGGTACCGTTGGAATTCATTTGCCCTACCAACATGAACCAACATGTGCACTGGACCACACAATGTAACTTGCGGCCTGACATTCTCCATGTTTTTTTTATCCCCATAAGGCACCCTAAATAGCATGAAAAATGGGAATATCAAAGGAAAGTAGCTAATGCTCAATATTTGACAAAGTGAGAAACAATGTGCATGAGCTAAAAAACAGTGACCCTCCCTAACACTAACCCTAGCTCTGACCCTACACTACCCCAACATTAAAAATATAGTGCACAAATATTAGCCCTAACACTATCCTATCGCCCATACCCCATAGCTGTAACACTTACCTATAAGTCTGATGTCCAGCGGGTTTCTGTAAGCCTCTATCTTCTTCTTCTTCTTCATTGTCATTGTCTTTCTTCTTCTTCTTCAACTGTCATCTTGTTCTTTCTTTTTCATCTGTGCTCTTCTTCCGTCTTCATCATTCAACTTTCTGTTATCCCCCAAAAATTAAAATAAGTATTCAAATGTAAATGTCCATTAAGGTTCTGTGCCCTGCATAACCCCACATTCAGCCAATGGGAGAGTGGGAAGCATTTTGAACAGGGACTAGCCATATAAAAGTCATTCCCTATTCAAATTTTCCTCAGTGTGGATCGGGCAACTGCCCAAAAGGTACAAGAAGGTGGGATTGTTGTTCTTTTTAACTGCCAGCGGTAGTTAAAATTCCCCCTTCTTGTACCATTGGTAGAGGCTGCAGCGGAACTTTAATGGACATATTAATTTTAAAACTTATTTATTTTTTAGGGGCAACACAAAGTTTAATGATGAAGACGGAAGAAGAACACAGATGAAGAAGAAATAAAAAGATGACAGATGAAAAAGAAGATTGAAGCATACAGAAGAAGAATACAGAAGAAGAATTAAAGAGGAATACTAGGGTGCAGAAGCCCCGGCTGGACATCAGACATACTGGTAAGTGTTTAATATAAATGGGATGGTGTTAGTTTTAGGGAGATTAACCCATTGTGTGCCAAAGAGGTATGCAATACTGTGCAATGCTTTGCGTACCCCATTGGTCACGCAAAGGGTTAATTTTTTTTCTACTCATGTTTTTGCTTCCTTGGATGTATTGATATGGGGCTTAGGGCCCCATATCAATACATCCACTGGTCACTAGTGTAGGGATCCTTAGTTGCTCATGCTTTTTTTAAATACGTCACTTACACTTTGGTGGTTAGAAATACGTGATAGGGGAATCAACTCCGATTTTGTGAGGTGAAAATTTTTTGGGAATAAAAGTGAGTCCCTTAATGCGTGTGACTACCCATCGCATGTATTTGAAATGCAAATGCAAATGAATCTACTTTGTCATTGATTCCAATGGGCGTGAATTTAGCATACGTGGTGCATTTTTTCCATTCAGTAGTGTGTTACAGGGCAGGTAATACCATTCCTGACTGACTTGAACCTACCAAAGGTACTTTTATTTTTTAATTTTTTTATTGGTGATAATTGAATTGAGCCCTTAGTCCTTTACATTTCATGATTTCAATTTCACTTTTCACATAATTAAGATGAGGTTTGGTAGCTTGGGATGCTGACTGAGACCTAGAGCTAAAACATCTGGCAACTGTGGACATGTGGTGAAACCAAACCCTTCTTGGCCAAACCTGGGCATAGAATAGAGCTTGAACTCATTCTCTTTTGATCTTGCTGATCACATGGGGAACCATGGCAATTGAGGAAAAGCTACACTACAGTGCACTGCCATGGTATCACTAAGGCGTTCACCACCACTGTCTTTGGAACCTTTGCTCTTGTACAATATACTGCCAGATTTATGCTGATACATGAGGCTGTAAACTGTATCTCTGGAATTCCCCAGCAAGTTGTTAGTTGAAGAAAAATATCTTGGGCTAACTCCCATTCTCCCTGATCTATGGCCCATCTTCTCTGATAGTCCGCTTTCCCATTAACCACTTCTAGCAAGTAAATGGCTGAGAGAGCTAGAACATAATGTTACACCCAGTGTATGATTCTTTATACTTCTGTCCAAGAAGCTGTGGTCTTGGTGCCCCCATAATGATTGATGTAAGTCATCGGAGTGTATCTGAGCTAGATGTCCCTTCAAGAGCTTTGTCCAGCTACCAATAACATTGAAGATGGCGTAAGCTCCACAATGTTGTTTCAGAGTGATACTGAATGAGGAGTGCCCACTTCTCCCCGACTGAATATACTGGCGTGAGTGGTCACCACTATCCAATCAGCTATTGATAAGGGATGTCTCTAGAAACACTAGATGTTAAATGGATAGCAGATGTGACCTGTGTACCTTGATAATTAGGCCATACTGACTTAGATTCTCCATGGTGAGCTATAAATGCTCCTGTGCTGAAGGAGCCTTGAGCAAAAGGCCATCCTGATAAGTTGTCAGTTTCGCACATGTAGATTGCTGTAAGGCCAACAAAGGTGCCACCATTTTCATGAAGACCCTCAGGACTGACACAAAGCCAGATGGTAGGGCCACATAATAGCAATTCTGAAGTTGAAGTGAACTGGAAGGACAGGTAATGCACCCACAGCACCCCCTCTAGTTACCCCCTTCTGATTTGGGACATATGTTCAGACTATTTTTTGTAGGTTGCTTCCTTGCATGAGTTCCCCTTTCTTGCATTTCCTACATGCAATTGTATTATATCCAATGCATTGCAAGACAATATGTTGGATATCTCTCTGGCACCCCAAGGGTTGGAGGAACAGGACACTTTTATTTTATGAAAACAAACATGTTACATGGGGTTTTCTGCTGAGTAACCCAATAGTAATACCACTGCTCTGAGAGTTTTTTTTTATATTTTTATTGAAAGAGACAGTCTCAAAATACAGATTAAGATCAAATAGATCCAAAAATAGAACATCACCAGCAAAGCAGTAGTTCAGTCATTAATTCAAATACAGGAAATTTAAATAGGACCAGGATGATACAGATCTATTATCCCGAGATGGCTCAGAACATTTTCATAGTTAAATAAACAAACCCCCCCAGGTCAAGGTCATCAGGGAAAATGGAAAGGATACCCAACTTTGGCGTCGGAGGGTGGGTCTACCTAAAACCCCCAACAAAGAAATAAACACACTTTCCCTGAAACCAAAAACAGCAGGACAATTCCAGATAAGGTGTATGAAGGTACCAGTCACAAGGGAGCATCTGTCACATAGATCTTTGTCCCTAACACTCATCCTGTGCAGCCTCACCGATTTGAAGTATGGTCTATGTAGCATTTTTAAGTGGATCAGCCAATGCCGAGAATGCAATGACACCCCTTGTGGACTGATCTTAGCTATAGACCGTTCCCAGTCATCCAGCTCCCCCAGGTCTCCCTCCCACTTCCGTCTCAGAAAGGCATCCCCCTGAGACAATGATCTCCACGGTAAGAGGTTTAAACCATTCAACAATGGGCTCTTGACCCCCGTACACACACACTGTGCACAAACCGCATGCCGACTGTTGGAAGGTTTTTAATTAAAAAGATATTACAGCTCACAGTTTTGGGAGAGCTTAAGACATAAACTACAACTTTCCATAGTAATTAATGAGAACAGAAACAAATGTTGACAACAGGAGGTTTGAACTGTTATATTTTTTGACTGGAAAATCTCTCCACACTGTGTTAATCCTTGTTCTACATATAAGATCGTGCCAGAGAGGTATCCAATGAATTGAGCAGGTACTCAAAGGAATAAAACAGTTTACTTCTTCTTTACATTTTTCAGTATAGAAAAATGATTTAGCCAGTGAGGCTGATGTATGCTGGAATGGCAGAGCAATTCTGGCACATGCCACCTTCCATTTGGAACAAATAAATATTTTTATTGATTTAAAAAGGAACTTTTACCCCTTGACTGCTAGAGATATTTCTAACACATTGACAATCAATGAATTAGAGCCCTCTCTAGAATTCAATTCCCTTTTAAATCACTGGGAATTTGGAGGTATTTGTTCCATGTAGTGCAGTAGATGTGCTTCAAAACTATGCCACTTTTGTAGTAAGCCAGTCTCACAATCTTTATATTGATACTAACGGATGACCCCCAACAAAACTCTTTACAAAGATGGTCAAAATATAATCTCACAGGCACATCAGATCACTAGTCTCATTGATAAAACATACAAAGACGTAATTGTTACAATGGATGGAATCATCAGATATGTCTAAGAATATAATATAAATAACTCCTTGTTATATGAGTGCATACGGCAGTAAGCTCTCCTCCCAATGATTAAAATAGGCAATGCAAGTTGTAAACGTTTTCACTGTAAACAATTAGTTAATCTCCCAAGGCTTAACCCTTTGAGTGCCAGAAGCTCTTAGTGCTGTTAGCAAGTAAGAATCTTGACAGTATAAATTATACATGTGTTTCTCATCAAAATCAACAAAGAGTATTTTTTTGTTAAAAGGATAGTAATGTTTCATAATAAAAGCAGCTCTAATTAATCATCATAGTATTTGGACTTTGGAGAGTGTTATTTCAATTCTGTCAGAGTTGTAGTTCAAGAGTAATTCAATGACAAAGTATCCCCCTCCCGCCCTTTTTACGGATGTAACACTGCTCAGCCAGATCAGAAGGGAGGTGCCCAGGTAGACTGCAGAGAGGGACAATCTTCATTTAAGATCAGGGAAAACCTGAAAAACTTGTCAAGGGGGGCAGGGATTTCATTGTTCTCATAGGAAGAAGATTGTCCCCTGCTGTTATCTGTCTGGTCTATGGACTGCATTCCACATCTGAGAAGAGATGGCTTACACTAGGTAAAAGGGGCAGGAGGGGAAACTTTGCTTGTGATTATCTCTCAAACCTTATACCATTCTAAATGTTTTTTTAATGCCTACAAAATAAAATAAAGATAAAACAAAGTATTACTATGCCTTTAATTCTTCATTAGTATAACATCATAATGTAAGTAACGCAACCATTGTCAAAATCCTTCATCCAATTTGGGGAACATAAACATGGAGAAAAGAGTAATGCATTTTGTGCAACTCAGCCCTTTCTCAAGCTCTGTATTTCATAGCATACTTTATTCGTAATAGGTAATTGAATTTGCTGCTATATGCACTCACATACTGAACTGTTTTAATTGTATTCTTAGACATTACTGATTATTCTAGAAACATAGAATCTGATGGCAGATAAGAACCATTCAGCCCATCTAGTCTGCCCATTTTCTTACTGTAAAAACCTCAAACCTTTTTTGGTCCTTGGTCTTTTCTTATGTTAAGGACAGCCTTATGTCCATCCCCTGCATGCTTAAATTATATCACTGTATTAACTTCTACTACCTCTGCTGGTAGGCTGTTCCACTTATCTACTACACTCTCAGTTATCTCCACCACTATGGTTATGACTATTTGATTATATATTATCATCTGATGTATCCATGAGATTTTGACTATTTAATGAGTTGGCTACCTCTCTGGCACCCAAAGAGTTAAAGGTTTAAGTTTATTTAGCTGTTTGGACCATCTATGTTTTATGATGTTATAGACTGGGGAGAAAGTGGAACCGCCCCCTTTGGCCCATGTATGTGATTGTTGTAGGTTTTTTATATGAATGTAGTGATGGTTTTCTTATTTTTTTTCAAATATATTTATAGAAAGTTATTAAAGATCTTTTTATACCAAACTAGTTTTAAAGCCCGTGTACATGGGCCGACACGGGAGGCGCTGCAGTCATGCGCAGTACTGACTGTCCAAACACGCCGCAGCTGATACGGAGTGGGGCACTCCGAATTCAGACTGTGGTTCTCTCGACGCAGCTTGGTCCCAGGAAGGTGCGCAGAGAGGACTCCGGTCTGAATTCGGAGTGCCCCGCTCCATATCAGCCGAGGTGCGGGCAGTCTCTAGTGTGCATAATGCCTTCTGACAAACATCCTAGCGAATTATAATATAGGAAGTGATACTTTTAGGGCAACATTACTAGAACAAACATAACAAGATGGCAGCATTGTTTCAAACATCAGTTTTTATCAGTAAGGTCCTCAAAGTTGTTTATTCAATGGTCATAATTTATAACTTTAAAATATAATGTGGATTTTGAAGGTGCTTTAGTAATAATGACAGAATAGAATAATAGAATATATATCCTTTCCTGGGAACATCATAGAACTCAAATAGTTATTTGCATGCAAACATGTTTTTACTTATATCTGTTATTTAAGATGTCTGTAGGGACAGTCTTGTTTTAGACAATCTGAGTAGCTAAAGCTGTACAAAGAGAAAAATGGAATATAATTAAATGTCACATTTACAGAATGGCCCCTTGGGATAATTGGTAATGTAGAACATTAATGCCCACCTCTGCTGTGTTTGACTTTCTTAACTATTTAATAGTCCACTGGTTTGCTATGGTTTGGATATGTTTGACCTTACGCACAAAATAAATGCTGGGCAATTCTGTAGTAAACAAAAAAATTCCATTTATCTTAAATGGGGCTTTTAACCCCTTGAATTGGTCTCTGACTCATGGATACACAATTTGTTGAAGACCTTTCTAGCAATTAGGAGACTAAAATAACTCTTGATATTATGGAGATATATAAAAAAATATCTCCACTCTTGTAGGACTGCCATTGTAGGAGTTAAAGTAACAGTAAATGTTTTTAGTAAATAAAAATGTACATTAGAATGATTTCCCTGCTGAGTTAAACATTGGTATTTTCCAGTGCAGGCATATTTTCCTTTTAAAACATATTACAGCTCAAGTTTGATGTTTTTATTGTTTTGCTTTTAATTTGATTATAAATTTACTAGTTGAACAGCCCATTACACGGACCACAGTGCCACTGTCACCCGGTCACGGGGCAGTCACGCGCAGTGGAGACTGCCCGCGCCGCGGCTGATACAGAGCTGGACACTCCTTCGGAGCGCCCAGCTCTGTATCAGCCGCGGCGCGGGCAGTCTCTAATGCGCATGACTGCAGCACGCGCAGCAGTGTCTACTGCGCATGTCGTGCGTTACACACAAATTAGCAAATTATTATATAGGATGTTGTGGGAATAATTCAATAGCTCAATAGTTCAGGCTGCTATAACTTTTGAATACAAAAACTCCCAGCAGTTGGAATACCCTTCTTTTACTCAGTAGGAAAACCAAAAGTACATATAAATTACATAAAAAAATGTGCTGCTGAAATAAATTTATAAAATGTAAATTAAAATAAAATCTAAATATTGTAGGTTTTGGTGTCTGTTTTGATGAAATAAAATTGAATATAAACTTTCCAAATATAAAACAGACAGGAACGTCCTCCATTTCTTTACATTTTTAACAAAACATCTATGGATATTATGTTGTAGCGTATTTTCCAAGATATCCTTCATTTTAAGAGGCAAATGGAGTCAACAGGGCTACAACAAAAAGTAAGTGGGATATTCTGGTAAGTGAGAGCCAGATGGCCTTTAGTTGAATGCTACCAACAATATATTACATTCCCTATCAGGTCTGGTTTATAGAGAGACCATGCTCTGCAAATGAATGTTTCTTTGCCAGCAGACAAGTCTCAATCATGAAAGCTGCCAGATGATGCACACACACCTCTAAAGAAAGGGCACACATTGGATGTTTATGAACATTCTTTCCTAAGAAAAAGCGAAAGCAAACATGTAATTTTGTTGTCTGCATTTATGAAATTTGCTATCTAGTTGATTTTTTCCAAGAAAACTATTTTTAACTGTGCAGTTATTCATTCATGAGAAAAAAAAGATACAAGGCGCTTGTAGTGCCCTGAAATCTGCTAGTATAAAAGTGACAGACATAGTTATATGCCAGCTATTCTCACATTTGACTTTGCCCAATAATAGCTTAGATAAGAATGCCAGCAATCGAGAAAACAGTTTTGATTGTGAAGCCTGTAACTGTTCAGGCTATACCTCTGGCAAATAAGAACAAAAGACTTCACAGCTCCAGGAAACACCCCATAATTTTCAGGGCACTATATGAGCACTTTTTATTTATTTTCTTATTGTTATCCCATTGATTGTTGATGTTGAAGAAAAGAAGATGTGCTCAAAGTGTCTGACCATTGTGTCTGAGTAACGCCAGTATATTCATCACAAGCATGTTGTGCTGACCAACTCTGATAACATTGTTGCAGCAATATTTAAATGACCAGTCCAGAATCTGGGCCTAGATTCATTAAACTTAAAAATGTTGATGTCCTGTCAGAGCAGTGTCGAAGGCACAATGACGGTATTCACTAAAGCATCTTCGACATCACCATGTCATACAAAAATCTTGCCACATCAACATCCATCTGACAGGTTTAGTCATTTTCACTTGTTACATCGAAAATGGCCTATTTCCATATAGAAATGAAGCATAATGCCTAATTTCCATATGGAAGTGCAGGATAAGGAGACAGTTTTGTGTGTGTGTGTTTATGTGTTAATAATGCACTTTGACACATTTACTAAACTCCAACAGCGGCCTCTGCTGTCGGAGTTCTCAATCTCAATTTTGCCCATCTGAGGTTGTCGAAGTTGGGATCTCCCTGTACTTTACTATGCAATAACAGCCCTCAATCAATCACAAGCTTGGAGAGTTGTAAACTGTTGTCGATGTGGAAAGGATTTCCTCCCTTCACACATCACCAACACTATGACAATTCTGAAGTTTAAGAGCATTTTGTCTGCTGCCTCACTTGGTCATTAGGGGAATGGAGAGAACACTTTCAGCACCATGGACCACATCACTCCCTTATCCCTTTGAGTGCCATAAGGATATGCATTGCTCACACCTGTGGCACGCAAAGGGTTAAAAAGTACACCACGTGTTACACAATTATCCCCTTAGCTCTGAATCATATATGATACATGTTGTGCACTCCCAAGGGAATAAGGCTGGGGGTTAGGTAGCATCTATGGAGATTTGTGCCTACCACTTTCCCCCCAGCCTTTTTCCCATGCTCACTGGTAGCCTTAGAAACCCCTATATACTGCTTGTCCCCAGACTTGTTCCCTTGCCCACTGGTAGCCACATATCCTCATGTACACTGTCTGACCCTTTCCAGTCTTTCCCCCTTGCCACTGCTAGTCACAACTCCCCATGGCACTGCTTCGGCAAAGGAAGAAGGCTGGGGGTGTCAGGCAGTGTATATGGGGCTAACACACAATGGGGATGTTTCACGTGCAGCCCTAGCAACATCCAACATATAGTGCAATTTAAATCTGACATGCTGCCCCTCCCTAGAAAAATCCGTCATATAGTGCCATTTAAATCTGACATTCTGCCCAACAATTTATACCACCGACATGCTGACCCCCCAGCTAAATCTGACATATACTGCCCCCACACAGTTAACCCTTTGAGTGCCAGCTTTGTAATGCGTTTGCGTATTTGTCTGAAACAAATTCAGACCTTGTTGGGGATTTGGAACCCCTCCTGATGCCCCCCTGGCATTGATCACCTATCCAATAGGATAGGTGATCAATGTAGTGACCAAGAAGGCTATTACTGCCTTCCTCAGTGACCAGGAAGGCTACTATTGCCTTCCTCAGCTTCTAGTAGAGCCGGCTGCTTTTTTAGCAATCGCCGGCTCAAGTAAGACTGCCCCTATTGAACCTGGTCATTCACAACAAGCCGGGTGATTGATTCATTCATGGACAGCAGAGATTTTAATTTTACTGGGTGGGGGGGCGCAGCATGTCGGATTTATATGTCACTATATGTTGGATTTTGATAGGCTGGGGGTAGCATGTTGGATTTATAAAGTTTTGGGCAGCATGGGGAGCATCACCAATATGTGTTAGCCCCACATACACTGCCTGACACCCCCAGCTTTCTTCCCTTGCCTAAGCAGTGCCAATGGGGATATATAGCTACCAGAGGGAAAGGGAACAAGTCTGGGGACTAAGCAGTGTATATGGAGTTCTATGGCTAATAGCAGTGGACAAGGGAACAAGGCTGTGGGGGCAAGTAGTAGCCATAAATCCCCATAGATTCTGCCTGACCCTGAGTGCAATACGGTGAGCAGTGCACATCCATGTGACACTCAAATAAATAAGGGAATGTTGCTGTCCATGGTGCTGAAAGTGTTCCCTCCATTCTCCTAATGACCCAGTGAGGCAGCATAGAGTGTGCTCTTAACCTTCAGAATTGTCTTAGTGTTGGTGATATGCTAAGGGATGAAATCCCTTCCACATCGACTTTGGCAATCCTGTATGCTACTAGGGACCTTCTCCACCCCCCCCCCCTTGCATCCAAAAATTTGAGTGAATATGTTGATGTTTATGTGTACATCTAGGCCCAGAAATATTATTCATTGATACATCTTATGATAATGTGCCAGGTATGCCCCTGTATGTTTTAAAATATTTATTTATTCAGTTGTCAGGGTTCTCAGTTTTATTATTTATCTATGAATAAAGAAATAAGAGCAGCACTCAATCAACAGGCTTCTGAAAAAAAGTATTTTCAAATAAACTTAAGGATAAGACATCTGTCGCAACAAAATTTTAGGACTGAGGGAACAAGGCTGATGCATTAAACACTAAAAGAGCTTGATCAGTTGACTAGTGAAACAGTACTATCAAGAGAGTAGGACTGTCTACTCCATGTTCACGGAGCAGGCATTTACTTGTGCTGACACTGGATGGCTGATCCTCCATCTTAATCAAAAGACCTTCCCATCTTATAGTCCCCTAGACTAGAACCTTACTTTCTGTTTCAGAGTAGGTAATTATCAATTAATATAAAATAAAAAGTCAAGGCAAGAAAATAAAACACAAAGAAAAAAAATCAATATCTGGTCCTGGTGGTCCATATTGATACTGGCCAAGGAAGGGGTATCAGGACCCATTTCTCAACTCTCCCAATAGGAGAGGAAGTAATATATAAAATGCATGATATGAGTTTTTTAATCCCCCATATTAATATCAACAAATGCCCAACTAAGGTTCCTCTGCCCTCTTTAAAGGAGAGCAAGCAAAAGAAAGCCCATAGTAAGTGGTAAGTGAACCCTTGCTCTGCGCTCCCTATGGGATATAATTTGTTCCAATAAATTAATATGGTCCCAGCACCCCCATATGGAATGGGTCCTCAAGAACCCTTCCATCTCAATGTATAGTGTGTGTGTGTGTGTGTGTGTGTTTGCCTGTTTTTTTGTTTTGTTTTGATTTTTGTTTCGCTTTCACTATGGCTTGAGCAGCAACCCACGTATAACTGGAGGAGGGTGATCTTAATCTTATTTTTAGTGGAGGTGACAGAGGTGGACAGTTTTATTCATTTTTGTCCCTGTGGGGATCAAAGACCAGGATGTAACAGACACTGTTGTACCTCCAACATCTGGTACACATACTGTACCAAAAGGGTTGGGGCTGGTTGTTGTTTTTTTTTTTTTTTTTTAAATTTGACAGTTTTCCCCTCTTGCTGGAGCAGAAAGATTGCAGTAAACCAGCAATGGAGGTGGTTAACACTGAGTGATGGGATGTGGGGATGTTGCTTGGGAGCATGTGGGTTCAGGCAGCCTATACCCCCATAGTTTCTTTCTGATCCAGCCCAAAGAAGCAGGAATATACAGCCACTCCTTTTGAGCTTCTTGAGGCTCACTTTGAGGTTGATTTGAAACATTTTTCAGCTCTACAAAGGGATCCCAAAGGAACGTTAGATGAAAAAAAGCAATTCGGCTATCAAATTCTGTCTCTTAATCAGATTATGATTGCAGAATTGACCAGATGTAAATATCTGCCAAAGCTAAAAAACAGCCATTTGACATATATATATATGTCGGTTGTAATGGAATCCCTTCCAAAACCTGGGGGGGGATTCACTAAGGTGTGATAAACTGGTGTTAAAGGAGAGATAATTTCTCCAGTGATATCACTTCTCCAATTCCTATGTTATTCTATGAAGCCAATTCACTAATATTTCTAGAACTTTGGAGATCTTAGTGCATGTGCGCAGGCTCCATAGAATAACATAGGAACTAGAAATGTGATATCACTGGAGAAGTAATCTCCACATTATAACCTCTTTATCACACTTTAGGTAATAACCCCCATGGAATCACATACACTAATTCTCACTGCTCTGGAAAGGTAGTAAGAATGGTTGACTCTAAAGCTGACTTCACAATTTGAAGATCTTAGCCTTTCAAACTCCACATGATATCATGCCAATTTGTTCAGTTGTTTTGTAACCCCTGATGGCAACTCAGTAGTTCCACCAACATCTTTCTCCTGCTACTGATGTCAGTCATATCTGTCAGTACTGTAGTAGGCCTTCTGCTGTGCACCATCCAGTGTGGTGCTAGCATGACTCAGCAGTGGCAGATATATGCCAAAATAATAAAACAAAGTAAAAATAATACAATTTGTAAATATTTCTATGATCAACATAATGCAGAATGTAAATATTTAGCAATTTGCAGGCATCATGAATATATCTGAATTACAAAAATACCTGGATATTAGCTATAAAGCTAAATTTTAATAAATTTGACGCTACAAATATTGATTTTAGATATTTTAATAATACATATAAAAACTGTGGATTTTCTTTGCATTTTCCCAGATGTCTTTGCTGAATCTTATTGCAATAATTTTACAATATAAAACAAATACCAGCCAAAAGTGTTAACACTGAATATCAATCTAATATTTACCTGAAGGCTTTGAAGGTCAAGAACTGATCTAATGAAATGTGTGAAATGTGCAGTATCTAACAGATAACTTGCTTCCTATCTTTAGTGAGAGACTCAAGCCCATACTTCATTAATGGAGCACAAGCTAGGGTTTTAATTTCAAATGTGTTGATGTTTATTGATTTTGTAGAGGTCAGCACCTATCTTTATCACTGAAATGTTGATATCTCCAAATTAGAAAATGTGTATTGGCTCTTACAAAAACTCCTTAGAGTTCTTTAATCCTAGACTATTTGTCTTTAAAGAAGGTTTCTTGCTGTGGATCTGATTTCTTGGATCAATGGACTGTGAACAGTTGACAAAACAAATCTGTAATGCTTTATTCTGACAGGAGTTTGGGGGCCAAGTTTGTCCAGATGTCTTATACAGCACAGATGGGCAGAAGAGGTACTTGGCTATAGTTTCCATGTATCTTATAGAGCAAGCAGTGCTCAAAGCTAAGCCTTGAAGGGATTATTCATTAACTGGGGGAAAACACCAAATGGGCTTGTTGTCACTGTGTTAATTGTCCTAAGTGTGTTGGTGCTGAGAAGCTCAGTAAAGACACAGGCACTGGATATTTTCAGTGTAAATGGTGCCAGAAACAGCTGTCAAGAACCGTAGCAAAGATCTATGTTCAATGACCTTGCCAAGTAGTGTACAATACTTATCCATATGATTATATAGTTTATTATTTTTAAATTGCACATGAGAGTGTGTTAAAAGGATGCTTAGGATGATGCACAAAGCAGTACTGCAGTAATGCCTGGGAAACTCAACTCATTATAGACGAGATATAAACATAAATCAAATGACAATTTATTAATATGTCTTTTAGCCACTTGATGCTTTAGCTGTATCTAATGCATTGTTTTGTAATGCGTTGGAAACATCTCTAGCATTCATGGGGTTAAAGGCCACATTTATATCAATGAGAAGTGTTATTTATCCCTCATGGTGCAGTTGATTTGCTCCAGACTTTTTCCTGTTTTCTTTTGTATCAGTTCAGTTTTAAATAAGATAAAAAAGAGCTATGAAAGCATATTTTAACCCTTTGAGAGCCAAATAGGTATCTAACATGGTTGGATACCTCTCTGGCATGCTAAGGGTTAAAACATTGTCATAATCCAATTGAACTTAGCTGTTTGCCAGGGTTTTGGTATTTTTTTTTTTAAATAAATTTTATTACCAGATCGCTCCATACATATCACATAAACAGAAAACACATGTAAAATCGTTCAGATACAGGAAAAATATGCAGACAGATGTAACAATGAAAAGAACATAGACATAGCAATGGGGCGTACAGAGCCAACCTGAGTTTTTATTTTTATGTAAAAACCAAAACTCCCAAAAGAACTAACCTAGCTAAACTTTTGCTAAACTCCCCTACCCCATTTCCTCTCTCCTCCGAACCCACAGCACCCCTCCACCCGCCCACCAGCCATCAAAACCATATGATCTCAATAAGTACAGGGTTCAAACACAACACCACGCATTATCCATGCTTCACATCCATTCATGCAACCAGCAAGCACGACCCAAATCAACCAGCGCCATCAAGTTGCACATCAGCAAGCGCCACACGAGCATCAGCTTCATGCGTCCACCAGTTCTGCCACTGTCCCCAGATCTTGTCAAACTTGTTTAGCGTGCCCCGATGCAAGTGTACCAATCTATAGTGTGGGATGCACTGTAGAACTAAATTAATCCACGCCTTACAATTGGGAGCTCCGTTTGACATCCAGTTCATGGCCACCACCTTTCTAGCCAACACCAAGAGTTCTCTCAGCAGGGATCTATCAGCTGCATCCTCAATCCCATCAGGGAAAATAGACAGTAAACAAATTTTCGGAGTCACAGGAACAGGTCTCCCCAGCACTAGGGCCACAATATGCATTATTTCTTTCCAAAATCTCCCAACCCCAGGACAATCCCAGATCATATGAAGGTATGTGCCCGGAACATTATCACACCGGAGACAACTGTCGGTACCAGAATTCCCTATCCTATACAGTCTGACCAGTGTGTAATAAATTCAATGTAGGATATTCAACTGTATCATCTGCTGTCTAGTCGACATTGCCACCATTGCTGGTCCTATCTTAGCCATATCCCATTCCCAATCCTCAAACGGACCCACGTCCATTTCCCATTTATTCTGGGAAGGGAACTCCTGACACTCTACATGAGATTCCAACCACTGGTAAATGAAAGAAAGAGGTCTCGAAGGCTCGAGAAGCATCAATCTGGCCAGAAGCGGGAATGTAGAGATCAACGGGATCCGATCACCCCACTGAGCGCTAAGAGCATGTCTAATACACAAATATGAATAAAAAGAATATGTGGTGTATGGTAGTCGTCATGCAGTTGTGCAAAGGATTTCAGCCGATTATCTCGATATAAGTGTCCAAGGGTGGTAATCCCGAATCTGGCCCATAAGGGGCCAAAGTCGCAATCAGATAAGTGACGTAGTCCCGCGACGCCCCACAAGGGGGTATCAGGGTCCATTGCGACATATCCCAACAGCCCTTTCACCTCCACCCATGCCTCATATAGGGTTGCCGTTAGCGGAATTCGAGTTTTAAAAACCGCAGGGCCTCCGTGCAAGAACTGGGACAGCGCATAAGCAGGTTGCAACAGTAATGTGTCTATCTGAGTAGTCTGGTATCGAGGCTGGGAAGAAACAAAATCCAACGCATATCGGCATTGCGCCGCCAAATAGTACCTATAGAAGTTGGACAGGGTTTCGGTATTTACCATGTATCAACTATGAAAACTTGAGCAGTGAAGTGTTATGTCATACTGGCAGTTTTAGGCCTTGATTCAGTTGAGTCCATTAAGGAAAGCACGGTAAGCAATTTAATTACTTGTGCTATGAAAAAATACCGGATAAAAAGACCCCACCTTTGGTGATAAATGTGCAGGCATTTTCGCCCATTGTAAAAAAATATAAATAAAAAAAATGCAGAAATATGCCATTTAATTCCATGCGTTAGACACTAAGATCTACTAAGTCACTCACTTTAGCGTGCGAAAATCTGCACCCAGTTTTTTTGTGTGCAGAGTCCCTTAAAGGATCCCCAAAGTGCCAACATAGGAATTGAAAGAAAAAACACTCACAGGGTTAATCCGACAAAGGTAAAAAAAAAATCCCTGAAAAAGAAACACCAGTAATTCTTATGTCCAGCAGAGTCTTCAGCACCCTGGTCAGCTAGGTTTTTGTCTAATCTTCTTTCTTCTTTTTCTTCTTTCTTATAAAATAAAATAAAATGTCAATGTAATTAAAAAAAAGAAACTTGGCCCCAAGGTATGTCATTTACGCACCTCCCAGCTTCTAGGGGGGAATGACCAAACCCGCTAGAAGATGATTGGCTGGGAGGTGCATAAGCACACATCTCAGCCAATGGTAGGCTTGCGTCCATTTTGAACAGAGACTGACCATATAAAAAAACACTCTTTAGTCAAAATGCCCTCTTAAGACTCAGGTAATGGCCTGGTATGTATGGAGACAGAGGCAGCGGCAGTGGAATTTTAATTAAGCATAGCAATTTATTTTTTAATTATGGATCACACGATTTTACTTATTTATTGTAAAAATACCGGCTGAATGTTATTTTGTTAGAATAATGCCACACTACATTTAACCCTTTGAGCATCAGAGGGGTACTCCTCCAGCACTCAAAGGGTTACCTATGGCTTATCTTGGGGGCATGTTTCTTTTTAAAAAATTACATTGAAAAAGAATAATGAAGATTACAGAAAACAGAAAAAGGAAGAAGATGGACAGTGGATTACAGATGTGATAAACAGATCTGGGTGTTAGGCTAGTGTTAGGAGAATTATTGTTGCACTTTACTTTTGGGGTAGTATAGGATTAGTGTTTGGATGGGTGACTGTGTGTCAGGCACCGATTGTTAGCTTTTTTCCTTTGATGTTCCCATTATTTATCTAGCATGCATTTTGGAAACTTAAAGGGATAGTAATACTTCGTTTTAACTTTATTTTATTTTGTAGGCATTAAAAAAACATGAAGAATGATATAAGTCTTATCTCTCAAACCTTTATGGTTTATGAGATATTCACAAGCAAAGTTCCCCTCCCCGCCCCTTTTACCTAGTGTAAACAATCTCTTCTCAGATGTGAGTCTGGTTGTATGACAGTACAGATAACAGAAGGGTACAATTTTCTTTGTATGAAAACAATGAAAGCCCTTCCCCCCTTGACAAGTTTTTCAGCTTTTTCCATTATCTTAATTGAAGATTGTCCCTCTCTGCAGTCTACCTGGGCATCTCCCTTCTGATCTGGTTGAACAGGGGGGGATACTTTGTTTGTGAATATCTCTTAAAGCATAAAGGTTTCAGAGATAAGACGTATATCATTCTTCATGTTTTTTTAATGCCTACAAAATAAAATAAAGTTAAAATGAAGTATTACTATCCCTTTAACACACAAAATGGACGTTTGGCCACAAGTCCTTTTCTGTGGTATAAAGTCTGTTTTGGTTTCAGCTGGTAGGGCAATTGAATTTCTTAGCTTACACTTATTGCTAATGGGATGTTAGCCAATATTGCCCTACAGGCTGTTTCACTGGCCTTAGTTGAATCAAGGCCTTAGTCTTAGTTGTTGCACTGATTCTGTGTAATAGAACCTATTCTTCGATGAAAAGGATTTTGTTTTGAAGGCACAGAGTCTTCAATATGAATAATGCAGCAGTGGTTGTTTGATAAATATTTTCTGATTTGCTTTCAGTGAGCCTAATTCATCAAGGTAAAGAGGTGTAATTTCTGGGCAAAATAACTTCCCAATAGGGTTAAAATGAAGATTCTCTAAATTCCAATTGATTTAAATGGGACTTTTAATGTCTTGAATGCTAGAGAATCCAAGGCATACAAATCAATCCATATCTAACATTCAAAGGGATAAAAACCACATTTAAATCAATTGATATTTTCATTTCCTCTCTAGGGTGCATTTGGTTTACTCTTTTTAGCTTGATAAATATGGCCCAGTGGGTCTCCAACACTTATATAGTAAGGGTAAGTTGTATCTGATATGAGATTGCATCTCAGTCATAAATCTGTCATTAATCAAACTTCTTGTTACAGATAAATGTGTAGTCAAAATGGGACTGCAGGTTACATTAATTTAAATAAAGTTTGGAGTGTTACTTCATAAATGATCAACTGATACACCTAATCAACTATTTGTTTTTGACTAATTTGGGATAAGTGGTCAGTTAATTTATCAGTTGTTGAAAAAGATTCCATTGAATTTAATTAAATTTGATATGTCTTCAGAAAACCCAAATTGTGCAACGTAACTGAATGGTTCTGAAATGTGGTCTACAAACCACATTAAGACAAGATCACTAATAGTTAATTGAGTTTTTTATTATTATATATTTCATGATCATATGCAGATATGACTTTTGCAAAAAACAGATGATTTTTCTCTTTTTTTTGCGAGTTTTCTCCTTTTCTCCAATGAAAAATGTTCCAACTTTTTGCCTATTCCAGCAAATTATTTGCCTATTCCAGCACGTTTTTCTCCTATTCTAATACATTGTTCTTCTATTCTAACACACTTTTCTCCTATTCAACACATGTTTCTCCTATGTTTCCTATGGTGCAGCATTTCCCAGCACAATATTAATTTTGAGGGCTGTAGTAGAGAAATAAGTAGCAGAAAGGCAAAGCTGTGAGACCTACTGCATCATACACCTTGAAACAGTTGTTAGCATACAGAGTACATTTGTCCCTTGCCCACAACACTAACTTACTGCTTAAATGACACTGGCACATATTCATGAGGATGTCAAGTAATTTAAAAAAAAAATGAAGTACAACCTACAATGTGGAAGATGTGTATGGTAGTGATAGTGGGGGAGTGCCACAGTGGGACTGGTGGGACCTTGATAAACTGTATCCCGGGAGGAGAGGGAGCATCATCATTTGTTACACATGCTGTAGACTAGAAACCATTGCTGCAGTCAGTTTTTGAACTATCACTTTAATCCCACATTCCAGCACTGCTCCACCTTTCCCAATGCCTCTTGTGCATTTGCTGGACATTACTTAACTACTGTTTGTGTTTTTGCTCTCTGCTGTACACAACTGATGGAGTGTGATGTCTTGCCTTATCCCTCAACAAAATTCTCAGTGTTGTCTTCTGTCAATCAAGTCACATAGCTCACATCAGGCTCCCAGTCAGCTGTCTGTCACCTAATATATTTATTGTTTAATTATTTCTGTATTTTTATTATTTTTTGATTTATTTTAAGTTGTCCACCCAATCTTTTCACAGTCAGTCCAAAAAAAAAAATAAATAAATAAAAGACAATGAAAGCAAGATCAGAAAGCAAATTGCACCCCAGCTGCCTGTGTCTTGCCAGTCAGTCACACTGAATTTCAGGGTATTTGGGGTCAACCTCCTTCCTCCCTTCTTCTCTACCAAAATGCCCATAGACTTCCCTAATACAGAGAACAAATGTCCTACTGAAAATACTCCCTAAACTAAACTTAAATTCCCCTTATTTGCCTATCTTCTCTAGCTCAAAAACATGCTGCTTTCTCCTCTCACAAACACAGAATGGCATGCTGTCTGGCACCATTTTACATGGAGAAAACTTTCATGTGGTGGGGAAAAATTTTTCTTCCCATTGATTTCAATACAATGAGCTAGGCAAAAAAAAGTGGAAAGACTATACTTTTCATGGGAAATTTTTCCCCAAGCGGGAAGTGCCATTTCTCTTCTGACCCATGGGTACATCATCCTCTTGGCTAGTCAGCCATGACAGTTTAAAAATGTAATGCAAAATTCTATAAAAAATGTATCCTATAGATTTGAACTCTGAGGTCAAATGACCTGCTCATCTAAAGCTTCAGAGTAGAGTGACATGGATCCAATGTCTTTCTCAATTTGTAATGTGGGAGAGAGATTGAGAGATGGGCAGTAGCTTAAGGCACTGACATAACTGAAGGGGGATGATCACCCTCTGTGATGGTCTGACACACTAGGTAAGCTGCCCGAGTATAGCTTTGTAAAGTGAGAGCTTCACAAAGTGGAGACAGACTGCAATTGATATAAAAAAAATAGTGGTAACAACAGTTGGCAATATAGAGAATACTACTAGGTAGACCACAGCCAACTAGATGCTTGAGAGTGCTAGATGGAGAGCGTAGCTGGCAGATGGTGGCTGCTCTTTGGTTGCCTTGCTCCAGCCTAAAGATGCTAGCTGCAAGGCCAGATTCGTGCCAACCAGTGGAGCCAGACCGCACCCCAAAAGACAACCCAAGAAACAGCAGCTACTCACTGAGGACAGGAGACTACGACAAGACATGAACCTACCTGCAGTAAGTGTTGCAATTTAAGTTTGAACAGAAAGGTCTGAAACATAGTAGCCGATGAACAACTGGTAGAAAAGAAGTCGAGGAACAACCTGTGATTTCAGTAGTAGGAGTATGACTAGTGTCATAGTGGTTGTTGATCTATTGATGGTCAAGGTAGTTACCGTTTGAATGGTGGTCAACTTCCGACCAGTGGTCAAGGTAGTCTGAGTCGTGGTGTTCCTGTACCAGTGCTGATTTGAGTTGCTGTGTTCCCGTGTACCGACTAGGCCCTTTTGACTACTCTGCTTCTGGTTCCTGCTTCGTGATCCGACCCGGCCTGGCTGACGTTCCTGCTCCGTGACCTGACCCGGCTGGTCTGACGTTCCTGCTCCATGATTCGACCCGGCCTGGCTGAAGCACCTGCTTCGTGACCTGACCCGGCTTGTCTGACGTTCCTGCTCCGTGATCCGGCCCGGCTCTCCTGTTTCTGCTTCTTTGTGTCGCTTGGGCGACATTCTGAATTCTGCTTGTCTGGGCCTGTCAGAGTGTTCCGTGTTGCCTCCTTTACTGCTACAGCAGTGTACCAATTGCTGAGCATCCCATTAACTCTTGCAGAGCTTACTGTTACCTCCATTACTGCTATGGCAGTGTATCTATTGCTGAGCCTTCCGTTAACTCTTGCAGAGCTACTGTTGCCTCATTTACTGCTACGGCAGAGTACCTATTGCTGAGCCATCTGTTAACTCTTGCAGAGCTTACTGTTGCCTCCGTTACTGCTACGGCAGTGTGCCATTGGCTGGGCCTTCCGTTAACTCTTACAGAGCTTCACTGTTGCCTCTGTTACTGCTACTGCAGTGTGCCATTGGTTGAGCCTTCCGTTAACCCTTTCGGCACTCCTTGTTGCCTCCGTTACTGCTGTGACTGTGTGCCATTGGCTGCGTTTCCATTCAGCTCTTGCAGAGAACCCTGTTGCCTCCGTTACTGCTATGGCAGTGTGTCATTGGCTGTGTTCTGTTCAACTCTAGCAGAGTACTGTTGCCTCTATTACTGCTCCGGCAGTGTTCCATTGGCTCTATTCCATCCAGCTGTTGCAGAGTATTATTGTGGCCTCCGTTTACTGCTCCGGAAGTTGGTATAAGTCTCAGCTCTGCTCCGGCAGATTAATAGTGCTCTGTCTCCATTCTAGTACTACAGTCTCCTATTCACTGCTATTCCACCATACTGGGCGTTACTGAGAACACACCACATCAGAGACTGATTATATATATACTGGGACTTTAACTCATGCTGTGCTGCTACTCGGGGATTCACCCTATCATGCCTGACCCGTGACAGTATATGAACTCTCTTACTTACTATTTATACTGGGCCTGTGTAGGCATATGTATCTAAGTCCTGTGTTGCACCTGTATAATTCTGCTGAGATACGCCATAGACCATAAGGGTTATTATCATTGTGTTTGTTTTAATAAAACTGTGTTTTATCCTAAACAACTGTGTCTGAGTGTTGAACAAACCGTTACAAGGGGTCCATGTATGGATTCTTCCATTTCTCTTAGGATGACCAATCCTAAGAGAAGCTTGAATATTCATGCAAGAAGTCAAAGATGCTCAATTAAACTCACAAGCTTGCAATGGTATGCAAAGAGCTCACTAGGACTGTGTCCTGCACCCAGAATGCAATCTCTTTTAGCTCACAAGTGCTATGCAAACAGAAGAAATATTCTGAAGCATATGATACAGGTCCTGCCAAAATGACAGTCCATCCATGAAATGCCTGACAATTTTGTGGCTGGACTATCATTTTGGCCAAACTTGTATGATATGCTTCAGAATATTGTTTCTCTGAGTATGGCACTTGTGAGCTAAGAGAGATTGCACCTGGGGAGCAGTACATAGTCCTAGTGAGCTCTTTGCATACCTTTGCAAGTTTATGAGCTTAATTCAGCATCTTTCAAGAGTTAGAATGAAGATAAGTGGTGATAAGGAGCAGTCTGTCTACTGTTTGAGATAGGAAAAGCACTGGAAAGGCTACCGTACACTAAATCTTTGGCAATAGGGAAGGAGTACATACTCATAATGCCCACTAGCATGTGGGGACCTAGTCCAATATGTTTGAGTAGCTTGAAAAATGTATTTGTAGTGGACTCTATTGAAAGTTTTCTCCACATCCATAGACAAGAGGATCAAAGGAAGGCGCTTTTGGACCACTAGTTAAGTAAGTAAGATGGCTAGTATTTTAGCAAAAGTCTTTAAGTCTACATTCAATAGGGAGATGGGATGGTAGTCGCAGTGAGTGATGTTTACATGGTTTTGGAATGACTACTAGGTGCACCCCTAAGGTTTAGGGGGTGAGGGTTCCCCGAACAGTAAGGAGGATTGGAATTTTTCTTAATATTTGAGAGAGAAGCCATCTGGATCTGGGTTTTTCTCCACTGCCATGGATTTTATTGCATTTGCCAGTTGAGTTTCTGATATGGGTAACTCAAGGGTCAATTTTTCTGCTTTAGTATGGGAAGGAATCTGAGCTTTACAGAGGAAGGTTTCTAGCTTCAGCTTATAGTCGACCAGGAGTGGGACATCATGTTGTACAAGGTTGTGGAGGCGATCTTAGAAGTCCCTGGGGAAAGGAGTTGTGGGTTGTCCTCGATGCAAAGCTTGAAATGAACATTGAGCATCATTTGTGCTTAATTAGACATGCCAAGGATCAGCTGCATTTATTGTTTGAGAGATAATGGTGGTATTTGAACCACATATGTAACTTGATGGCATTTTACCTCAACAGGGCATTGAGCTCTTCTTTGAGGTGATTAAGCTCAGTTAGGTTAGGGAATAGGGACTTTTTGTGGGAGGAGTCCAACAAGCCCATTTTAGAAAGTAGTTCTATCTGTTTCCATTATGCTCTTCTCTTAAAAGCGCCATGTTTAATAAATAGGCATCTAATGACGCTTTTATGGGATTCCCATATGATGGGATCAGTTACCTCTGGTGAGG
Organism: Rhinophrynus dorsalis; assembly: GCA_037306005.1. Taxonomy (NCBI): domain Eukaryota; kingdom Metazoa; phylum Chordata; class Amphibia; order Anura; family Rhinophrynidae; genus Rhinophrynus; species Rhinophrynus dorsalis. The sequence goes on along the minus strand of CM074718.1, from coordinate 244,559,917 downwards.
AGTTTAGGAGGAAATACTCATCTAGGTTGCCTTGAAGGGAGTGGGTAAAGTCTTGGTCGAAGAGGAGCAATTCAATAAGCCTCCAAAGTTTTGCAGATTCTATGATCTCATGAGGAGTGGAGAAAGATAAAACCAGGGTAATGGTCTGACCAAGACCAGGAAGATGACTAGGGTGAAAATAAAAAGGTGTCGTTTTTCTCTAATGGGACGAGAGTTCTCCATGTGTCGAGTAGTGGAAGATCTGTGAGATTAGAGCATGAGCTTTTGAAGTATGAGAATTTGTAAGGAGATTTGCCAGAGGAAGAATCTATGGAGGGATGTAGTGAAAGGTTGAAGTCGCCCCCAACAATCACCCTACCTTCTAGTATATGGTCAAGAAGGAAGAGGGATTTCATTAGGTATGATAACTGGCTTGAATTCAGGCAATGTAAGTTCAAAATGATATATGGTTTATTGTAAAGGAGCCCCTTGATGAGAAGGAACCGTCCATCTGGGTTAGAAGTCATGCTGAGGAGTGTCCATGGGAGAGTGGGTTTGATAAGAATGCCTACGCCACATTTTCTCTTGGAGGCTGGAGTAGGATATAAGGTATTTGTGATTAGAAAATGTAGGGGGGGGGCGGAGGCTAGAAAATGAGTTTCTTGTATAAGAATTTTGTCCAACTTGAGTTATTCAAATTCTCTTAGCACTATAGGGTGTTTTTCAGGACAGTTGAGACCCTTAACATTGAGTGTAATTAGCTTAATCTGCAGCATGGGTGATGGCTTGAAATGATTCTGTTCTGGGGAACCAGGCGCTTGAGGAGGTACAGCAGCATCGAGAGTTGGAGAGAAAAAAAAATAAGAAGGGAGAAAAAGTAGATGGTAGGGTGAGTAGGATATTATATGCAATGGGGAAGATAAGATTAAGAATTTAAGCCAGTGTCATCCATGTGAGAATGCTATTTCACGTATGAGATAGAGACTGAAATGTATGGCAGGTGCTGTAAGACCAGAGAGAGACCATTTTGGAGAGTTAGTGGAAAGAGGGGTCAAGAATGAGCCCGTGGGTGAGTATGGAAGATAGTTTTGAAGGTGTAATGTGAGATGGGGCTGAGCATATTGAGTGAGAGGGTATTAAGTTATTGGCTATCTTGGTGGATGGAAGAAGTAGGAGCTTGTGTATTGAAGCATATCTGGATCCAACATTACAAATCAAAATAAATGTATTATTCTAAAAGTGTGTTACAGACAAAGAAATAAGGTTAGAGAAAAAAATCCCAGGAGTTCAAGGTTATCGGTATGAGGGTGACCAAATGGACAAGAGTCTGCCAACTATGACCCAGGCACGGCCTTAAAACAGAGTAATTGGGATAAGAGACAGGGAAGGGGTGGCAAGAGGAGAGGATAGAATTGCTTTCTCTGGCCAGCAATGGAGTTTTGCAATATTTGGGAGGAAAGTTGGGAACGGGGGGGATAGCAAGTGCAGATCCGTTTCCATAAGTACTGTATGTCATATTAAATATAAGGAAGGACTGCCTGACCCAGAATTATGAATTTTTGTTTGGTCAAGTTTGGGTGTAGCATAATTGAGATAGAGGTTGGGAGTTTAATGCCATTTGGAGAGGGAATTGATGGAGGGAAGTCATAAATTGTTCATACATTGTTCATAAATATGTCTACATGTTAAGTATGCATATTGTTAGAAGAAATGCACAGTTTCAGTCCTTGACAGAACAGAAAAGAACATGCTCAAGATTAGAAAATGCTCAAGAAGCTTGCTTGAGCATGTGTACTAGCCAAAAAGGAGAGGAGTTAGAATGTTGGAACCTTCAACCACATCAAAGACTTTAATAACATTCAGGAGAGAAGTTTTTCTCAGAAAACGAGAAGACATTATATGAAGTTCAAGAGCGAAATCTGCAAAAATAATTTTTTACAGAAATAATGAGAGATGCCTAGTCTAGACTTCCAATGGAAGTGCATGGGAACTAAACATGGTCATTCTATGGAGGAAATAAGCTTAAACTTTTAAAGCAGCTAGGGAAATGTGCTGACTGGATGTATAAATTGATTCTTGTCTGATGTGAGATTACATGTTTCGCCTTATGGGATATATCTTTATTATTTGGTCTTTGTGAGAATCAACTCCCTCTCCTCTACTTCTGCACTTATTCCTTGCACTTTTCCCCTCCTGCTGCCACACTGATCATGTGTGATGGCTTTGTGTTCTGCTATCTTCAATTGTTGCCTTGTGAATGATCCTGCCTGATCTGACTACAAACCATATTCTGCCTGCTTATTTTCTTTGTTATTCTGTTCTGTCTGGGCCCAATCCTGGTTCTTTGCTTGAAGTCTCTCACTGCTCATCTCCAAACCTTACCTCTGCCTGCTTTGTGCACGAAGGATAAAGGTACCTCTCTCTCTACATATCTTCCTTTGTTTCATTGTTGCTAGGGATTCCTAATTCATGTTATCAGTAACTCAGAGCCTGGTATGGCTTTTTGCTGTTTTCTGATTCCTCTAGTTACCTTATGGGTATTGATTGCTATTTGTTCAGCTTCTAGATTCCCTGTCTTTCCAGCTACCTTCAACTAGTGGGCACGGTCATCCTGTTCCAGTCTCTGGCTCAACTGTTGACTGGTAATAGGCCTTATGGTTGACATCTTTACCATAGCTTAGGCCACTGCAAGGATGTACTCACTGATGACACAGAACACCAGCTACACTTTCAAGCTTCTCACGCAAGCAATTTCTGGATGCCTGTAGTTCTCCAAAAGGTCATATGCCTACTGGGTCAGTTCCTGCAGCCCTCCATGACAGTACTTGAGAATATGTAATGTGCCACACATTCTATGGCCAAATGTAGTCTTATTAGCCTAGTTATATCCAACAGAGACATAAACAATATTAAGTAGTTCACTTTAAAAGTCAGTGACCACTCTTGACAAAAGAGGGATGCTCAGCTTGCAAAAGTGTTGAGCCTAGAGTCAAACACTAGAGCAACATCACACTGAAAGCTACAAGCTCTTTGAAACACTGACAGGATTGGATTGTAACTGTGAGATTTGAACAGTGAGTGTGATGACAACAGATGACTGTATTCCAACAGAAGGGATGCTCCTGATACCAGTGTGTAATGAGCTATTTATTTCACATACACAATATGAGTAGCCATTTGACTGTTCAACATATTTTTATTCTTGAATAATGGGATAAAAGAGAAGAAGATACTTTTTCTCCATCTCTTCTTTTTTCAGCTCATAAAATGTATAAAATCATGAAATTGTAATAAAATCATGATAAAAGAATAAGAGTTCAAATTCAAATTGATTTCAGCTAGATCATGGTAACACTGGCATCATATGACGATAGAGATGAAATGCAATTAAATCCTGGATAAGTGATTAATGGATACCTGAATGTTCCAGATGCAGGAAGAGACAAGATGGTGCTCTAAGGTCTTCGTGTCATTAAATGTGTTAATTACTGCCATTCCTTAAACTGTGTACAAATATAATCTATGCCATCAATATATACAGTATAACATATGGTGCATAATCATGTACTTGTTTCAAATGAAATGAATGCCCGTGTGGTTTACGATAGCCCAGTACATCATTAAGAAGGGAAGCAAAGTGAAGAAACAAAGAACATGACTGTGTTGATTCAGCTAATTCAGAGGAGACAAAATGTGAAATGGATGAAAGAAACTATAGCATCTGATTGTAGCAGATGGTAGAAGATTATGCAAATTTCTGAATTTGGCTCACTGACTGCCATTGTCATATACTGATGAGAATATATTCATAGATTTTAATACCATGTACATATTAATTAATGTTTCCTTTACATTCTATTCATTGACAAGCTAGCATGTTCAGTTATGTTGTTTTCAACTTTATACAGAAAATCAAACATACCTGATTTGGTTCAGCAATCATATAAATAGCAGAAGAATATATACTACCTGGTGGCATGAATTAACCCTTTAAATAAGAACAAATGTCACCAAATAATCCCACACACGCAGTTCTTACTATGGCCAGAAAATCCTAATGGCCCTTATAATTTTACTCCTTGGTTCAAGAGATAACATTCTTAATCTATTCTGATTTTCATGTCCATGGATTTGCACATGACAGTTGTCAGCATGACCGCAGGTCCTCAAACTCTTCTAACTATGCATGGCAATCTTAACCTTTTAATTCCCAGAAGGGTATGCTATGAGTTGCTTCAGAATACTCTGCACACCTATCTTGTATTTAAAGAATTAAGTAGGTGCATTCACTCTGCCTGCAACTATCAATCATCCATGACTGAATGAAGATGTTATTTGTTTAACTAAATTCATAGGGGCCATTAAGATTTTATGGCCATATAAAGGTAAGTATGTGGCTATTATTAGGAGTTTAGTTATCCTTTAAGAAGCACAAGGTATGCAACACATTGTGAAATTATCTGTTGTTTTTTCTTTTTTTTTTTGGTTGTTAGTTTTTTTATTTGTTAAATTAATATTAATCCTTGAGGACCGGTGGTCCTTTTTTTTACATGTTTGGAGAGCCGATACCTGTGAGCGATCCCACGTCCTGGCTCGGGATGGGCGAAAACTTTCATCTCAAACCAAAATCGACGAAAAATGGCACTTCTGCTTTGCCAAATAATTTCCTGTGAAAAGTGCCATTTTCCTGCTTTTTTCGTCTGGCTAATTGCATTGAAATCAATAGGACGAAACATTTTCCCCACAACATGAAAGTTTACACTACTTTTCTACAGCCATATAAAAGGGTGTCAGGCTCTCACAGCATGCCATTCTGTGTTTGTGAGAGGAGAAAGCAACACGTTTTTGAGCTAGAGAAGATAGGCAAATAAATGGGAATTGTAGCTTTGTTCAGGGAGTCTTTTAGGTAGGACATTTGTTCTCTATATTAGGGAAGTCTGAGGGCACTCTGGGGGAAAAGAAGGGAGGAAGGAGGTTAACCGCAAATACCCCAAAATTTTGTGTGACTGACTGGCAAGACATAGGCAGCTGGAGTCCAATTTGCTTGCTGATTTTGCTTCTATTGTCTCTGTTCTGGGAAAGTCTGGGGAAAGAAGCTGTAGATTTTGTTTTTTAGTTATAATTTATTTTTGGACTGACTGTGATAAGATAGTGTAGACAACTTAAAAATAAATAAATAAATAATAAAAATAAGATAAAAAATATAAAAAATGATACATAAATAATTAAACTAATATATTAGGTGACAGATAGCTGACTGGGAGCCTTATGTGAGCTCTGACTGAGGTAAACTTGATAGACAACAGGCCACATTAAGAATTTTGTTATAGTTGTTTGGGGGACTGATGGTGATAAGATATGGTGGATAACTTAAAAAAATAATAAAAAAATAAATAAAAATGCGAAATTAAAAAAAATTACTACATAAATAAACAAATAAATATATTAGGTGACAGACAGCTGACTGGGAGCCAGATGTGAGCTGTGTGACTGGGGCAAACTTGGTAGACAGCAGACAACATGTAGAATTTTTTTGAGGGCTAAGGCAAGGCATCATACTCCATCAAGTTGTGCACTGTACAAAGTAAAAACACACACAAAGAAGTTTATTAATGTTTAGTAATGTCCAGAAAATGCACAAGGGGGAAAGGTGGAGCAGTGCAGGGATGTGGGAGTAAAGTGGTAGTTAAAAAACTGACTGCAGCAATGGTTGCTGCAGAGTGTGTGATAAATGATGATAATCTCTCTCCTCCTGGGGTAGATGCAGTTTGTCAAGGTCCCACCAATCACACCATGCCAGTCCGCTACCACCACTACCATACACATCTGCCACATTGTAGATTGTACTTTATTTTTTTTCTTGTTGCTTGATGTTGTCATGAATATGCGTCAGTGTCACTTAAAGGGATAGTATTACTTCAAAATGACTATCCCTCATATTGTAGCCCTTAATAAACTGAGTTAAATGACACCAGCGGCATCTCTCAGACCTTTATGGTTTAAGAGATAGCCGCTTTCAAAGTTTCCTCTCCCCTGCTGTCAGCGTTCTGCTGCCAGCAGGGGAATCTGGTCTCTGAATCAAGAGGAGGCTCTTCAGCAGAGCCGATATCTCCTTATGGAAGGAAAAATTATTCATTTAAACAGTCTTCTACGTGTGCTTGGTAACCAAGCACACGTAGAAGACTGTTTCAATTAATCATTTTTCCTTCCATAACGAGATATCGTCTCTGTTTAAGAGCCTCCACCTGTCCCGGGACCGGATTCCCCTGCTGGCAGCAGAACGCTGACAGCAGGGGAGAGGAAACTTTGAAAGCGGCTATCTCTTAAACCATAAAGGTTTGAGAGATGCCGCTGGTGTCATTTAACTCAGTTTATTAAGGGCTACAATATGAGGGATAGTCATTTTGAAGTAATACTATCCCTTTAAGCAGGAAGTTAGTGTTGTGGGCAAAGGACAAATGCACTCTGCCAGCTAACACATTTTTCAAGGTATATGTTGCAGTAGGACTCTCAACTTTGATGTGCAGCAACTTATTTCTCCACTACAGCCCTCAGAAGAAGTAATATTGTGCTGGGAAATGCTGCACCATAGGAAACATGGGTGAAAAATGTGTTGGAATAGGAGAAAAATATGTTAGAATAAGAGAAAAATGTGTAGGAACAGGCAACAAATTTGCTGGAATAGGAAAAAAGGAAGAAAATGTTGCATTGGAGAACAAGAGAAAACTTTTATGACAAAAAGTGGAAAATCATCTCTTTTTCATGAAAAGTAAGCAAGACATTTTTCTCACTTTTTGCCCACCCCTAGTCCTGGCTGTTTGCAGGAGAGGCTGAAACTGACTGCACCAGGATCCATGATCACAGTGCCTGCAGGTGCACTTTGATAAAAAAAAAAAAAAATCATGACTTGCCAGGACAGTCAACAGTCCTTAATGCATGGACGATCAAGACGGTCCTGGCACTTCATCGGTCATTAAGGTGTTAAAGCTCAGAGGAATATGCAAAACATTGCTTCACAATATGCTTCACATACCCTGGTCCTCAAGGGCTTAAAAAGCCTTGTTGTTTAAACTTGGCTTGGACACTGGGCCCAAAATTGGTATGTAGAGCTCTTACAATGAATATTTTTAGCACACTTTGAATACAACAAATCATTCACAGTGATTTATGGTCATGGATATACGTAGCTATATTTTTTAAATTTGGACTGTTAGGAGAAACTGAGGTCCAGTATTGTTTATCCCTGTGTTTCGCTATGTTAGTCCTCAGGACTTATTAATAGGTGAGTAATCAGTGACTTAGTCATTGTGATTGCCCCACCTGTGATTAATAAGAAACATCCTTAAAATCTGACCTGTTGGTGTGCCCCGAGGACTGAATCTGAGAATCACTAGTTTACTCCTTTCTAAATGACAAAAAGGTGGCAAATGCATTACTCTTCATTATGTTTGAACCCAAATGATTAAAATAGTATGATTTTTCAGCAAAAGATTTTATATTTCAAAACTGCTTTGTGAGTCATGCAAATCTATACATTTGTGCAATATTGCTCCTAGAATATATTTTTGATATCTTAAACACACACAGCAACATTATATTTAACTCCTTTTATTGCTATGTTTATCCAACTTATTGTGCAACAATGTGTTGGAAACATCTCATTCGAAGAGTTAATGTTCATTCATTTAAGGGCTTAATAATAGGAAACATTCACTATTATGCTCCAGACTGAACCTCATTTCATTTTGCCTCTTTAAATGAGGACCAGTATGAGGCATACAGAATAATTGTGTAATCCTAGGTAATGTTATTGTCCATCTAAACTCATGCCATGTTATCAGTATCTACAACTTTAATTTTGATTTAGCAGTAACTCAGTTGACTATTACATGACAGCTGCATGACATTTTTCTATGACCTTGTCAGTCATCTTACTGAGTGAGGAGTTATATTTTATTCTTTGCACATACTGATAAAATTCAGTATATGTATGGACTTTCTATAGACTTTTGAACCTAAATAATATGAGTTTTAAAGGGATAGTAATACTTTTGATTAAAACATGTCTGATATTGTAGCAATTAACTACAGAAGTAGAATAAGCTACTTTCCATTTCTTAAAATTTTATCGTTATTGCGTTCATAGCATTTAAAGTTCCCCCCTCATTCCCCTTTCTCATACATCAGTGCTTTAGCTGAGAGAGGCAGATCCTGGTCCGGGGAGTGGTGGAGGCTCTTCATCAGAACATAAATTGCGACATTTATGAAGAAATACTTCATTGAAACAGTCTACAAAGTGTGCCTGGTTTGCAAGCACACATTGTAGACCATTCCAATTAAGTATTTCTTCATAAATGTAATGATTTCAGCTCTGCTGAACAGCCTCCGCCGGTCCCAGGACCAGGATCTACCTCTAGAGCACTGATGTATGAGAAAGGGGAGGAAAGGGGGGACTTTAAATGCTCTGAATGCAAAAACTATAAAGTTTTGAGAAACAGGAAGTAGCTTATTCTAGTTCTATAGTTAATAGCTACAATATTAGACATTTTTAAATCAAAGTATTACTATCTCTTTAATAATACCAGTTACGGATGGGCAAAAAGTTGCAAATTTTTTCTCAAAAAAGCATGACGTTTTACTTTTATCTGCAAGAATTCCTGCCCATAAAGAAACCTGTAGATCTTTTACCTTTTCGCCACAGATTTTCCCCCAAGAAAGGTTCCTTTTCCTTCCTATGTTTTCCAGTGGTGGCAAAACTTTCTGCCCCCATACTATAAAAATCCAGAATTTACCAGCATGCAGTATTGTGTAGAAGAGATAGGAAAGATTGTGGAAGGAGACAGAGAGAGATAATTAAATTAAACAAAATATTAAAATAAAAATAAAGTTGTTTGACTTGCTAGCTACCACTATGACCACTGCCAACAGCAACAAAAGCTTGATGGACTATGATGCTGCTGATACAAAGTTAGAGGAGAAAGTCAGCACCACCAGTAGTGAAGGGAGCCAATTTATCACTGAGCCAATGATGTAGTCCCCCGACATCATCCCTTGGGTTGTGAGGAACTATGTTGAAGAAGGAGGCAGAAATGGCTAGCAGTGTGAGCACCAAACATCAGCTGCCTGTGCCTGATGCTACTGCTGCCAGTGTGACTTAATTTGAGGAGATGGCAAATGTGGCAGCAGGGGACTGTCTGTCACACTTGTCATCCCCAACCAGTTCCATAGGGCATCAAGAGACTGTTGTTGGTGGTGATGAGAGTGAGGGTGATGGTGGATCAGCTGGTGTAGAGTGCAGTATTGTGGAAAGAGATTGGGAATGGGAGAAAGAGATGCAAATGGGAATGGGCATCACCACCACCAGCAGTGACATTCTGAAGTTTGATGATGTTGTAAATCCTGCTGTTGAGTCATCGGAGTCATCTGTCACAGAATCAGGATGATAATGAGCATGTTAGTGTGCCACAGAGTACAGTGGCCACCATGGGACTGGGTTCAGAAAGCAACGGTAAGGACTAGTTAAGTTCCTCTTGTCACCATTACTCCAGGTCCTCGCTCTAGTGTTTATGCTGAGGCAGCAGCATCACCTGCCCCAACCAGCAAAGATGATTCTGGAGAAGAAGAAGAAAGGCAAAATACTTTCACTAAAAAATGAAGGCCATTCTTCTCCACTTTGACCCACAATGAAATCATGGGGAGGCACAGAGCAGTCAGTGCGTGCACTGCACATTTGTGTGATAAGGTAGTGAAAAGGGAAAAGGAGGTGGAACACATTAACACACCTACCCTCATAAAGCACATGCTTCATAGACACCACAACGTTTATGTTAACCATGTAGAATCTAAACTCCCCAAAAAGAAATTGAGAGCCACTGTCACTGTGCCCCTTGTCCCTCTCCAAGGGCCCAAAGAAGGGTGGATAAAATCCCAGAGGAAGACAAGAAAAACTCAGCCTAGAAGTTTGTTAATGAGCGTAACACCTGTATCATCATCATCTTCTTATGCTAGGGTCCAGGTGCAAGAAAATGTATCCATTGTTCCCACTCTGGAACCCTCTGGTTCATCTTCTTCCTCCTCCAGCTTTACCTCCATTACCTGCCCAATCTTCTGATAAGGATTCTTTAGACTGAGGATCTGGCAGTTTTTGTCCACCTATTGTACACTATGTGGGGCACTGATCACACATGGCAATGTGATGGAAAGTAATCGAATGAAAGGTATCAGAGAGCCTCTGCAGACATTCCACCCAGCTGAATACATGAAGAGGGTGGCAAATAATTATAATGGCAAGGCAATTGATGTAGTATATCTAGACTCTGCATAGACATTTGATACATTGCCACACAGAAGGCTGGGGTATAAAATAAGGACATTGGGTCTAAGAGATAATCTTTGCAATTGGATACAAAACTGGTTGAAGGATGGGGAACAGTGTGGGGTTGTAAATGGAAAATTCTCCAATACAGTTAAAGTCTAGCGTGGAGTATCTCAGGGTTCAGTATTAGGGCTGCTGCTTTTTAACATGTTTACAAATGACCTGGAAATAAATATCAATATTTGCAGATGACACTAAATTATGCAGGGTAATTAATTCAGAACAGGATATTTTCTGTCTACAGAAGGATTTACATATAATGGCAGATTGGGCAAACAAATGGAATATGAAGTTTAATGTGGGGAAGTGTAAAGTCATGCATTTGGGAGGAAATAATCCCAGGGTTACTTATGAACTTAATTAAATCATTTTAGGGTACTCATTGCTAGAGAAAGACCTGGGTATCCTTGTCAACTACAAACTTGTAAACAATGACCAGTGTCAAACAGCAGTAGCAAAGGCAAACAAAATCCTGTCTTGCATAAAAAGAGGTATTGAAGTAAGAGTGGATAACATTATTTTGCCATTATACAAATCATTGGTAAGATCTCACCTTGAGTATGCAATTCAGTTTTGGGCACCAGTTCTGAAAAAGAACAAGAGAGGCTACAGCGAAGAGCAACAAAATTTATTAAGGGAATGGAAGACGACTAGACAAACTTGGTTTATTTACTCTAGAGAAAAGACGACTAAGAGGAGACCTTATCACATTGTACAGGTATATGAGAGGTCAATACAAGGATCTCTGAGGTGAGCTATTTATTCCAAGGTCTGATCAGGTGACCAGGGGACACCCCTTGAAATTAGAGGAAAGAAGGTTTAGACTTCAGCAGAGGAAGGATTTTTTTACAGTAAAGTCTGTTAAATTGTGGAATTCCTTGCCCAATGAGGTGGTTGTGGCAGATACAATGGATACATTTAAGAGAAGATTAGATACATTTCTTTCAAAAGGCAACATACATAGTTATACTGATTTTTAGTAGGCAGATCAGGAAGGTCTGATAAAGATTAACTTATTTGGTAGCAAGAAAGCTATAAAATTATCAGTCACTGGGGTATGAGGAGAAGGTTGAACTTAATGGACTTGTATCTTTATTCAACCTAATTTACTATGTTACTATGTTACCATGATTCATTATTTTTATTAAGTCTTCTTGTCATCATGTGTCCTTAGCAAACTAGACAAAGGCCACAGTGACAACAGTACAGAATAGCTTTACATTGCTGACTTAAGCATTAAGTTGTTTGGTTGCAGGTGTGCCAATTTCTTAATATGAGAGCTTATGTGTCAGTTGTTGTGATACTTCCCATTCCTTCTCTTGCTTTGCAACATTTCCTTGCCCACACTGTGCACATTGCAGTTGCTGACAGGTGAAGGAGATGTTACCTACTGTTTTATCAAATATTTTCCTATGGAATTCTATGAGGAAACCTGGAGATAAAAGCAGAGATAACATAAGCACCTGCATTTGAGTCCAGCCCTATATCTTCCTCTCAAGGAAAAAACTTATATCCCAACACACCCATGATTTTAGAGGAGGTGCAGGAGGAGAAGCAAATTTGTCTTCTCTCTAGATGCACCTGAAGTAGTGTGAGGGCTTGTTGTGGGCGTTGCTTCTGCCTCAGTAGCAAAACTAGGGCTAGTGTCAAGTGGAAGCATCATCGTAACACTGTCTGTATTATATCAGTGGTGCTGATGATCCCAGTCCCATGCATCAACTTAATCTTCCTGCTGTTTTAAAAACTCAACAGCATCAATTACAGGAGTAGCAAATACCAAAATGTCATATGTGGCATTTGCCACCACTATATAGCACTGATGGCACTAGGCCAGTAGGGAATGATATTTTTTCAGGGCTTGTTTTTAACAAGAATGAGGCCGCCAAAAACAATTTCAGGGCTTGTTTACACAAACCTGAGGCCTGCACACATTTTTTCAGAAACTGCAATCTTTTTTTTCCTGAGGTTACCCTTGCTGCTGTAATATTTTGAACAATTAACGTACAGTAACATTGTACCAAAACTGTTTTCCAGACTTTTGTTTCTGTAAGTCCGGTGCTATTCTAACCATTACTTTTGCAGAGATAAATAAAAATAAATACACTGTATGTGGCAGATATGAATCGTGGTGGTGGCATTCAATGAATGAATGAATATGTTGAATGAATATTTTTATTTATATAGCACCAAAAGTTTTCACAGTGTTTTAAATTGTGATTCATAGGTAGAAGAAGTCAGAGATGCTCAAAATTGCTCAGGAGCTTGCAAAGGTATGCAAAAAGTTCACTAAGACTGTGTCCTGCACCTAGGATGCAATCTCTTTTAGCTCACAAGTGCCATACACAGAGAAGAAATACTCTGAAGCATATCATACAGGTCCTGCCAAAATGACAGTCCATTGATGAAATGCCAGACAATACTTGAGGTGCAACTGATCCTTCTAAGCACTTGTGAGCAAGGGGTCCATATATGGATTCCTTCATTACCATTAGGGTGACTAACCCTAAGATCAATTTGCATATCAACAGAACAAGTCAGAGATGCTCAGCTAGGTTCATGAGCTTGCAGAGGTATGGGAAAAACTGCAATCTCTTTTAGCTCATAAGTGTCATGCACAGAGAAGAAATAATCTGAAGCATATCATACAGGTCCTGCCAAAATAACTTGTTGTGCCTCAGTGGTGATCAAGGTGTTCATGTCTGGATTTCCCCATTGCCCTTAGGGTGACTAAACCAAAGATCAATTTGCATATAGATAGAAGAACTTAGAGATGCTCAACTAGGTTTATAAACTTGCATGGGTATGTAAAAAGTTCACTAGGACTGCGTCCTTCACCCAGGGAGCAATCTGTTTTAGCTCACAACTTATCACAAGTGCCATACAAAGAGAAGAAATATTCTGAATCATATCATGCAGGTCCTGCCAAAATTATGTCACTCACTAGGACTGTGTCCTGTACCCAGGGTGAAATATCTTTTAGCTCACAACTTATCACAAGTACCATACACAGAGAAGAAATATTCTGAAACATATCACACAGATCCTGCCAAAATGACAGTCTAGCCATGAAATACCAGACAATTCTTCTTTGAACAAAGGAAATAGCAAACCCCAGATGTCCAATTCAACCTTGTTAGGCCCTCTAGGCACTTGTGAGCAACGGGGCCACATCTGGATTTCCCCATTACCCTTAGGATGATTAACCCTATGAGCAATTTGCATATAGATAGAAAAAGTCAGAGATGCTTAACTGTATGTCAAACCAGCATTATTGCCTCGATTGCGGGAAGATATATGTGATGACAGTAGTGAACATGTGGAATCCCTGTGGGTTGAAATAATCACTGGGGGTAAAACTGCCCAGAAAATATTAGTGGGTATTTGTTATAAACCACCAAACATTGGTGACCTTGAAGAATCAAAGCTATTAATGCAAATAGAAAAGGCTTCTCAATTAGGGAGAACTATAATTATGGGGGATTTTAATTATCCAGAAATAGACTGGAAAAATGGAACAGCTTATTCTGCTAAAAGCAGCAAGTTTCTGAACTTGTTGAATGACAATTTTTTGTCACAACTAGTGCAGACCTCAACCAGAGGGAATGCATGTTTGGATTTGGTAATAACTGACAATGAAGAACTTATCTCTAACATCCAAGTTAGGGAGCACTTGGGGAATAGTGACCATAACATGGTATGTTTTGAGATTAATTCAAAAAAGCAATTTGGTATGGGTTCCACCAAAACACTGAATTTTAAAAAGGCCAACTTTAGCAGATTTAATGCATCCCTTGGTCTCGTTGACTGGGATAAAATATTTTCAGGAAAAAACACAGAAGGTAAGTGGAATGCATTCAAAATAACATTGCAAAAATACACATATAAATTTATCCCTGTTGGAAACAAATACAAACGAAGCAAATTAAAGCCAATATGGCTAACCAGTAAAGTAATTCATGAAATAAATAACAAGAAAGCGGCATTTAAACATTACAAAGCTTAGGGATCAGCAGAGGCATTTGCAGAATACAAAAATGTCAACAAAAACTGTAAAAAGGCTATTAAATTAGCTAGACTGGAGAATGAAAAAAATATTGCTAAGGAGAGCAAAAGCAACCCAAAAAAATTCTTTAAATACATTAATGGCAAAAAATTAAAGTCTGATAATGTTGGGTCCTTGTTATTTGAATCAGGTGAGATGGTCAAAGGGGACAGAGAGAAGGCAGATATTTTAAATAATTTATTTTCTTCTGTTTTTACCAAGGAAGACCCAATGGACAAGAATCTGCAAGCTAATTTTACAGAACAGTCACAGCAAGCATGGGACTGGCTAACACAAGAAAAGGTGTTAAAACAATTGAATAGTGTTAAGGTAGACAAAGCTCCGGGGCCAGATGGTATACACCCACGGGTACTTAAAGAGCTAAGCCAGACCCTAGTCAGACCGTTATATTTGATTTTCAGGGATTCTTTTATTTCAGGTATGGTGCCCATGGATTGGCGTAAAGCAGATGTAGTGCCCATATTTAAAAAGGGATCAAAGTCACAGCCAGGAAATTACAGACCTGTAAGCTTGACATCTGTGGTAGGGAAGCTGTTTGAAAGGTTGCTATGGGAATATATTCAAGAATTCTGCTGGAACAGGAATATCATTAGCAATAGCCAACATGGCTTTGTGAAAGACAGGTCTTGTCAAACGAACTTGATCGCATTTTATGAAAAAGTGAGTAATAATATAGATGAGGGAGCGGCAGTTGATGTGATCTATTTAGACTTTGCCAAGGCATTTGATGCAGTTCCGCACAAGAGGTTACTGTTCAAATTGAATGAAATAGGCCTAGGGGAAAATGTTTGTGTGTGGATCGGAAATTGGCTGAAAGATAGAATGCAAAGAGTGGTAGTAAATGGCAAGTTCTCCAGTTGGATAAAAGTGATAAGTGGAGTACCTCAGGGATCTGTCCTGGGTCCTCTTCTTTTTAATTTGTTTATTAATGACCTCCCAGAGGGCATAGGGAGCCATGTATCAGTGTTTGCCGATGACACAAAATTAAGTAGGATAATAAAGTCTGAACTGGATGAGTCTTCATTACAAGAGGATTTGGACAAATTGAGTAACTGGGCAGGCAAATGACAAATGAGATTCAATATAGACAAGTGTAAAGTTATGCATTTTGGGTATAATAATAAAAATGCAACATATAATTTAAATGGTGTTTCTCTGGGGAAATCTACTAATGAAATGGATTTGGCAGTAATGGTAGACAATAGACTTAGCTGTAGCATGCAGTGCCAGCTGGCAGCTGCAAAGGCCAATAAGATATTGGCATGTATTAAAAGGGGTATTGACTCAAGGGAGGAAGATATAATTATGCCTCTTTACAGGTCCATGGTAAGACCCCACCTAGAATATGCTGTGCAATTCTGGGCGCCCTTTCTGAAAAAGGACATTATGGAACTAGAGAGAGTGCAGAGGAGGGCTACAAAACTAGTAAGGGGAATGGAAAGTTTTAGTTATGAAGAGAGGCTAGAAAAATTAAACTTGTACACACTAGAGAAACAGCGTCTTAGAGGGGATATGATAACACTATATAAGTATGTTCAAGGCCCATATAAAGGGCTCACCAAAGACCTGTTCATTAACAGAACAGTACACAGGACAAGGGGCCACCCGCTTAGACTTGAGGAAAGGAGATTTAATCTACAACAGCGGAAGGGTTTCTTTACAGTAAGGACAATAAAGGTATGGAATTCACTTCCTGAGGAGGTGGTACTATCAAATACATTAGATGCCTTTAAAAGGGGCCTGGATACTTATTTAAAAGAGCATAACATAGAGGGCTATGTACGTTAGTATTGGGATTAATATTTAGTTAGGGCTTGTTGATCCAGGGAGAAATCTCTTCTTTTGGATCAACGATGGTAAACGGGAATAGGAAAAGGGTTGAACTAGATGGACGCAAGTCTTTTTTCAACCTAAATTACTATGTTACTATGTAACTAGGCTCATGAGTTCACAAGGTATGCAAAAAGCTCACTAGGACTGTATCCTGCTCCTGGGGTACAATCAACTTTAAAGGGATAGTAATACTTCATTTTAACTTTATTTTATTTTGTAGGCATTAAAAAAACATGAAGAATGATATCAGTCTTATCTCTGAAACCTTTATGGTTTAAGAGATATTCACAAACAAAGTATCCCCCCCTGTTCAACCAGATCAGAAGGGAGATGCCCAGGTAGACTGCAGAGAGGGACAATCTTCAATTAAGATAATGAAAAAAGCTGAAAAACTTGTCAAGGGGGGAAGGGCTTTCATTGTTTTAATACAAAAAAAATTGTCCCCTTCTGTTATCTGTCCTGTCATACAACCAGACTCACATCTGAGAAGAGATTGCTTACACTAGGTAAAAGGGGCGGGGAGGGGAACTTTGCTTGTGAATATCTCATAAACCATAAAGGTTTGAGAGATAAGACTTATATCATTCTTCATGTTTTTTCAATGCCTACAAAATAAAATAAAGTTAAAACGAAGTATTACTATCCCTTTAAATCACAAGTACCATACACAGAGAAGAAGAATTCTGAAACATATCATACAGATTCTATCAAAATGGCAGTCCAACCATGAAACACCAGACAATTCTTCTTTGAACAAAGAGAACAGCTAACCCCAGACATCTATTTTAACCTTGTTAGATCTCATTGGTGAGATACAACTGATCCCCCTAGGTACCTGTGAGCAATGGGGCCATGTCTGGATTCCCCCATTACCATTAGGGTGACTAACCCTAAGACCAATTTTCATATAGATAGAAGAAGTCAGAGATGCTCAGCTAGGCTCATGATCACAAGTGCCATACACAGAGAAAAAATATTATGAAGCATATCATACAAGTCCTACCAAAATTACAGTTCAGCCACAAAATTCCAGAAAATTCTTCTCTGAATAAGAGAAACAGCTAACCCCAGAGGTACATTTTCAATGGAGGGTCTCTTTGGTGAGGTGCAGCTTATCTGTTTAGACACATGTGAGCAAGGGGTCCACATCTGGAATCCCCCATATAGGATTACTAAACCTTAAAAGCAGTTTTTATATTGATAGAAGAAGTCAAAGATGCTCAGCTAGGCTCATGAGTTTGCAATGGTATGCAAAAAGTTCACTAGAACTCTGCCCTGCACCCAAGATGCAAATATTCTGAAGCATATCATACAGTCCCTGCCAAAATGACAGTCCAGTGATGAAATACCAGACAATACTTCTACAAACAAGGTAAACAACTAACCCCAGATATACATATCAACCTTGTTGGGCCTGATCGTTGATGTACAGTTGATACTTCTAGGCACTTGTGAGCAAGGGGTCCACATCTGGATTTCCCTATTACCTTTAGGGTGACTAGCCCTAACAGCAACTTGCCTATAGATAGGAGAGGTTAGAGATGCTCATCTAGGTTAATAAGCTTGCAAGGGTATGTAAAAAGCTTATTAGGATTGTGTCTTATGTCTGTTTTAGCTGAAGAGTACCATACGCAGAGAAAAAATATTCTGAAGCATATTGCACAGGTCCAGCCAAAATAACAGTCCAGCCACAAAGTACCAGATAGTTCCTCTTTAAACAAAGAGAACAGCTCATCCCAGATGTCTATTTTGCTCTTGTTTGGTCTCGGCAATAACATACATGTGATCTCTTGAGGCAAGGGGTCCATGCCTGAAGTCCCTCATTACCCTTAGGGTGTCTAATCCTAAGAACAATTTCATATAGATAGAAGAAGTCAGAGATGCTCAACTAGGCTCATCAGCTTGCAAGGGTATGCAAAAAAAATACCATTAGGACTGCTTCCTTCACCCAGGGTGCAATCTGTTTTAGCTCACAACTTAAATATAGATAATGTGAGAAGCTTCTGGGAATGACATGAACAACAGCACAATACCTGTCCTACAGCTAGTCACAGCCCAGAAGCATCACATTTTAGTTCTCTAGGGCCGTTACAGTGGAGATATTTCCACATACATATTAGACTAATCCTGCCCAAAAGGACAGTTCAGTTCCAAAACAACATGCAAATCCACCAGCTAACCCCCAACGTACACTTTAGCCTAGTTGGGCCTCATCAGGATGATGCAGCTGGATTCACTAGGCACTGAGAGCAAGGGGTCCACGTCTGGATTACACTTCACTCTTAGGAAGACTCCCTAAGAGTATTCAAAATAAATATAGATAATGTGAGAGGCTTCTGAAAATGAACAACAGCACAATGGTCTGTCCTATGACTAGTCACATCCCAGAAGGATCACATCTTAACTCTCCAGAATCATTACAGAGGAGACATTTCTATATACATACTAGACTAATCCCACCCAAAAGGGCATTTCAGCTCCAAAATGGCAGAAAATTTCTCTTGCACAGTAACACCAGCTAACACCTTACATATGTTTCAGCCTAGTTGGGCCTCATCAGGAGAATGCAGCTGGGTTCCCTAGGTACTGAGCGCAATGGGTCCACGTCTGGATTACCCTTCACTCTTAGGGAGACTCCCTAAGAGTATTCAAAATAAATATAGGTAATGTGAGAGGCTTCTGTGAATGAACAACAGCATAATGGCCTGTTCTACGGCTACTCACTGTCCAGAAGCATCATGTTTTTGCTCTCTCGTGCCATTACAGAGGAGACATTTCCACATACATATTAGACTAATCCTGCCAAAAAGGGCAGTTCGAAATGTACGTCTGGGGTTATCTGGTTTTTCCATGCAGAGGGGACTTTCCCATCATATTGGTACTGGACCACCCTTATGGGCGGGATAAGTCTAATATGTATGTGGAAATTTCTTCTCTGTAATGGCACTAGAGAGTTAAAATGTGAAGCTCTTAAGCGGTGACTAGTCAGAGAACAGGCCATTGTGCTTTTGTTCATGCTCAGAGCCTCTCACATCTTTTGGCTTGTTTTTGAGAAACATTTAAGGTCTCTCCCTAAGTGTAAAGAGTAATCCAGATGTGAACCCTTTGCTCTCAGTGCCTAGGGAAGGCAGCTGCACCTCATTGACAAGACCAAGATAAGGTTGAACAATATATCTGGGGTTAGCTGGTTTTTCTATGCAGAGAGGACTTGCCCATCATGTTAGTACTGGACCACTCTTATGGGTGGGATTAGTCTAATATGTATTTGGAAATTTCTTCTCTGTAATGGTACTAGAGAGCTAAAATGTGATACTCTTGAGTAATGACTAGCCAGAGAACAGGCCATTGTGCTTTTGTTCTGCTCAGAGCCTCTCATGTCTTTTGGCTTCTTAGCTCACAATTTGTCACAAGTGCCATACAAAAAGAAGAAATATTCTGAATCATATCATAGAGGTCCTGCCAAAATAACAGTCCAGCCACAAAATGCCAGACAATTCTTCTCTGAACAAGGGAAACAGCTATCCCCAGACATACGTTTCTTTATTCTTGGGTCTGACCAATGAGATGCATCTGATCCCTTTAGGCACTTGTGAGAAAGGGGTCCACGTCTGGATTCATCCATTACTCTTAGGTTGACTAACCCAAAGAGCAATTTGCATATACATAGTAGGTGTCAGAGACGCTTAGCTAGGCTCATGAGTTTGCAAAGATATGAAACAAGCTTTCTAGTACTGTGTTTTTCACCCAGGATGCAATCTCTTTTAGTGAGATACACAGAGAAGAAATGTACTATAAGTATGTGTCAACCTAATTGGTGAGGTGCAGCTGATCCCTCTAGGCACTTGTGAGCAATGGGGCCATGTCTGGATCCCACATTACCCATATGGAGACTAACCCTAGGAGCAATTGCATATAGATAAAATAAGTCAGAAATGTGCAGCTAGGCTCATGAGTAGGGATGGGCAAAAATTTTCGCCTCAAACTGAAATCGGCGAAAAATGGTGAAAAATTTTGAGCTAAAATTTACATTGTTTCCATTTTTTCCCCGCTTTTTTCGCCTAGGTCATTGCATTGAAATCAATAGGTGGAAAAAATTTTCTCCACCTCACGAAAGTTTTCTACAGCCATATAAAAGTCAGACTCTCACAGCAACCATTCTGTGTTTGTGAGAGGAGAGAGCAGCATGTTTGTGAGCTAGAGAAGATAGACAAATAAAGGGGAATTGAAGCTTAGTTTTAGGGAGTCATTTAGATAGTTCATTTGTTCTCTGTAGTAGGGGAGTCTAGGGGGAGCAATGGGGATAAGAAGAGAGGAAGGAGGTTGACCCAAAATACCCCAAAATTTGGTGTGGCTGACTGGCAAGACACAGGCAGCTGGGGTCCAAATTGCTTGGTGATTTTACTTTTATTGTCTCTGTGCTGAGGAAGTCTGGGGAAAGAAGTTGTTTTACTTTGCTTTTTGGGACTAACTGTGATAAGATATGGTGGACAACTAATAAATAAATAAATATAAATAAACAAATATATATATATTAGACGGCTGACTGGGAGCTCTGTAACTGAGGCAGACTTGATAGACAGCAGATGACATTGAGAATTTTGTTGCAGGCCAAGGCAAGACACTCCATCGATTTTGAGTAAAAACACACACAGTAGTTGAGTAATGTCTAGCAAATGCACAAGTGAGTGGGAGAAAGGTGGAGAAAGTGCAGGGGTGTGGGAGTAAAGTGTTAGTACAAAAACTGACTGCATCAATTGTTGCTGCAGCATGTGCAATAAATTATGATGATCCCTCTCCTCCAGGGTGGATGCAGTTTGTCAATATTACACCAATCACACCACGTAAGTCCCCCACCACCACTTCCATACACATTTGCCACATTGTAAGTTGTACTTCGTGTTTTTTTTAATCACTTCATAGCCTCATGAATATGTGCCAGTATCACTTAAGTAGGAAGTATGTGTTGAGGACAAAGGCGCTCTGCATGCTAACACATTTTTCAAGGTATATGTTGCTGTAGAACTCACAGCTTTGACTTCCAGCTACTTATTTCTCCACTGCAGCCCTCAGAAGAAGTAATATTGTGCTGGGAAATGTTGCACCATATTAAGCATAGGACAAAATGTGCTAGAATAGGAGAAAAACGTGTTGGAATAAGCAAAACCTTTGCTGGAATAGGCAAAAAAAAAAAAAGGAACATTTTTCAGTGGAGAAAATATTCACAAAAAAAAATCATCCATTTTTCACAAAAAGGCATGCAGAAAGTTTTTCATACTTTTCACCTGCCCTACACATGAGCTTGTAAGAGTATGCAAAAAGGTCACTAGTACTGTACCCTACACTCAGAGTACAACCTCTCAAGTGCCATTCACTGAGAAGAAATATTCTGAAATATATCATGCCACACATGAGAAAGGGGTCCACATCTGGATTCCCCCATTACCCTTAGGGTGACTAATTCTAAGAGAAATTTGCATATAGATTGAAGAATTCAGGCTAGGCTTCACCTCACGGACGAGGCCCAAAATGGCCTAAACGTACATCTGCGGTTAGCTGTTTCCCTTGTTCAGATAGCAATTGTGTGGCATTTCGTGGCTAGACTGTCATTTGGCATGATAAGTATGATGTGCTTCTCAAGATTTCCTCTCTGTGTATGGCACTGCTGAGCTAAAAGAGATTGCACCCTCTGAGCAGGACACTGTCCTAGAGAGCTTTTTAACATGTTTTTGCAAGCTTATGAGCCTAGTTGAATGCTAGACAAATTATTATCATTATCATATATGAATCATATTTAAGCTTGTATTACAACCAGATTATTTTTAAACATTATTCAGTGGTCCCAACAGTAGTAGATTTTAGTAACTCTACAAATCCCTTGTCCTCCTTGGTGCTGCTGTTAATAATACATTTGTCCTGGATTTCCCTAGCTGATGCTCAGATGATATTAATTTCTGGTTCTGTTTTAGAAATGTAAGTCTTCCAACATTGCTGCTTGACAGGTGTATCCAACGGACATTAACACTATAATTATTATTATTATTATTATTTATTTATATATTGCCAACTAATTCCGCAGCACTGTAAATTGGGAATAGACATACAGATGTAGTAAATAGTACAATCAAATGTGGAGAACAGAAGGATCAGAGGGCCCTGCTTGTGAGAGCTTACAGCATAGAGGAAGGTAGGATTGACACAGAAGGAGTAGGTGCTATTGGTTTTAAGTGCCTCCTGCCACATGAACTGCCAGTCAATGGGTGGGAGTGAGAAGTGCTGTTGAGTGCAGTGGTCGAGGCAAGGGGTGAATCTTGGTGATATGTTTATGGAGGCGGTTGATAGGCTTCCCTAAAGAGGTGAGTCTTCAGGGAGCGCCTGAAGATTTGAATGCTGGGGGAAAGTCTGATAGGGTGGGGGGAGAGAATTTTAGAGCTGAGGTGCAGCACGGGAGAAGTCCTGTAGGCAGGAGTGGGAGGATGTAATAAAAGCTGTGGAGAGCAGAAGGTCGTGTGCAGAGCAAAGATGGTGAGTGGGAGTGTATTTGGAAATGAGAGATGAAATATAGGGGGGTGCGTGTTAGTGAGGACTCTATAAGTTAGCACCAGAATTTGGAATTTAATTATGTATGCTAATGGAAGCCAGTATAGGGACTGACAGAGGGGTTTGGTGTTAGAGAAGCGATGAGTGAGGTAGATTAGTCTTGCAGCAGAGTTCATTATGGACTGTAGTGGGGTTAGTCGGGTGAGAGGAGGGCCAATTAGTATTGAGTTACAGTAGTCAAGAAGGGACATGATGAGTGTTTGGATTAGAATTTTGGTAGTGTCTTGTGTGAGAAAGGGTCAGAATCTAGAGATGTTGCCGAGGTCCAGCGGCACTGAAAACCCTCTCAGACTTCACTCTTGCTGGTTGGCAACTAAGCGTTTCCACAACATACCAAGTCGGTGCTGGCCTCACATACTGTTTTGTTTTCCAGTAGTCAATAAGTTTACAAGTATGCTGCAACCATCTCACACACAGTTGGACCACTCCTAGCAGCTACCTGGTGTTCAGGTGTATCGGTTACCAGTCCATAATCTGGGAGCAAGTCCCATAGAAATTTGCCACCACCACCAGCATCCCAAATTTTACATTGCCACTTCTGAGACACATTAATTGTTTTGAGTGATAACAAACACGTGTTCAGAAATATGTTGGAATATTCCTGCTGTTGTTGCAGAATCTGCTGCTGGTAACAATTCTTTGCTGACTTCTTTTTCTCTATGCTTTTGAACTGTTTTTTTTGGCCTTAACTTTCTCTCTGTCATGATCCACAATACTCCTCTGTTTTTTCTGCAGTAAATATATCAGGAGGCAAATATAGTCGTTGATACCTTTATTGGCTAACTGAGCTTAGTTACCCAATAAAGTTATCAACGACTATATTTGCCTCCTGTATTTCTATGGCTAACACGGTACCAGTTCTCATCTGTTGTAAATATATCAGTGAGAGAATCTATCTAAATCCTTCCATTATACAACTAAGCAGCAGGGTGGCCTCCTCAAAAGGTTTCAGCAGCTCATATACATCACGCACTAGCTGCCATGGCCCAGGTGACAAAGATGCTCCCTCCAAAGCTTACCAGGGTTTCTTTGTATACTGATTGATGGTCTTATTCTGCTCATACAAACACTATAGCATGTAAAGCAGTGAATTCCACCTGGCAGGTTGTTACACTGTTTCAGCAGACACAGGACCATCCTTCAGGAAGTGGCGTACAAACCATTCCTCTATCACCTGCTTTAGTTTATTTAATACATATATGACCTTGTGGTATAGTCTCTGCATACACAAAGTATTTTGCTGATGCTATGGGCTACCCTGCTGCTGTCCTTTAATAATACTGCCAGAACCAGGGCAAGATTACAGGCTGTAACCTGATGCTACAAGCTGTTGTTGCCCACTAGTGTGGTAAACCCAGTAAGCATTGACAGTACTCTGCCCAGTTGTCAGTTGTCTGCCCAGTTATCTGTTATCTGGTGAATTTTCTTGCTGTATGAGGTTTCCATCCCTTTGCCCATCACAATCACCATTCTTGTGCTTTTGCCAAAGAACACACCAAAGAAAAAATTGCCCAGTCAATAAGAAAGGGGGATATATTTTTTTAGATATATAAGTGAAAGGATGAAAACCATACAAGGAACTGTTAGACTGAAAACAAAAAAATGGAAGCTATGTAAATGAGAATAAAGGGATAGCTGACTGTCTCAATGAATATTTCTGTTCAGTTTTTACAGAGAAAGATGAAGGAAAGGGACGTATTTTAGAAAAAAGATATAGACATGAGAAGCATGCATGTTTACAGAGGAAGAAGTTTTAGTTGAACTCTTTAAGATAAAAATAAATAAATCAATGGGAACAGATGGGATGCTCCCAAAGTTATTAAAAGAACTTAAGAGTGTTCTGGCTAAACCTTTAACAGAATTATTCAATCAGTCACTATCGATAGGAGTAGTTCCAGAAGATTGGATAGTACCTTCATAAAGAAGGTAGCAGGAAAGAGTCTGGTAACTACAGACCAGTAAATCTTAAGTCATGCTAAAGGAAATAATTGTTAAATGTCTGAACTTAAATGGCTTGCAAGATCCCAAACAGCATGGGTTTACAGCAGGGAGATCTTGTCAAAATAACCTCATAGATTTTTTTGACTGGGTAATTAAAATAATAGACCAAGGGGGATCAGTAGATATAGCTTATCTAGATTTCAGTAAAGCACTTGACACTGTCCCACATAGAAAAATCATAAGTAAATTGCAGTGTTTGGGTCTGGATGTAAACATAGTTAAATGGATAAGGCAATGGCTGAGTGACAGGAGACAAGGGTGGTAGTCAATGGTGAATTTTAGGACAAAGGGAGTGTTACTAGTGGGGTACCTCAGGGATCTGCACTGGGGAGCATTCTTTTTAATGTCATTTGGATTTTAATGAAGTTTAAACAGATACAGAAAAAGAAACAAAGACTTTAGGGAGGGGGAAGGATACAGAAAAGAAGGGGGAGTGGGTAGGGACAAGGTTATTAGCACAGACATGTCCTAAAACAGTAGCATAAGCATCAGTGTGTAATAGCAAGTACATAAACACCAGACATACAACAGCCCAGAACGTTTCAAAGAGACCAGCAGTAAATAAGCAAGCCCGTAAAGGTCCACAACAGCCCATATGAGTCACACTGGGGTCCCTCTTGTCCCACCCGCGCAGCCACGCCTCTCTGCAGGGAGCGAAGGGAGGAGGACTACCAACCCCAAAACCACAGGGGCGATCCAAGCTGACAAATACCCAGGTCTCTCAATGAACTAGCTGCAGAAACTCAGGACTTTCCAGAAACATCAACCAGGGGAGCCAAGTCTCAGTATACCGGTCCATCCCCCTCCAAGAGGAGGAGCCCAACTCCATCATCATCCTAAGCTCTTCCACCTTCTCCACCCAAGCAGTGAGGCTAGGCAGAACCCGACTTCTCCAGTGAAGGGGAATCAAACCATTAGCCGCAACCAACAACTGTGATAGCAATGAACACCTATATTTGGAGGGGCTAAGTGAGGTATGGTGCAAAAGTAAGCATTCTGGCTTAAAATCCTGGGGGCTTTGAAGCATGTGGCAAAGACTACCGTGAATCAACACCCAGTAATATGTAATACCAAATATGTAATAGGTGTCCCGGGGCCTGTTGACAGCACCAGCAAAGACCATCACTAGTAGGGTCAATCCTCTGAAGTGCAAGCGGCGTCAAGTACCATCGGGAAAGCAGTTTATAAGTAGATTCTTGAAGTTTAGAGGATACAGAAACATGATGTGTGTAGTACATAATCTGCTCCCATTGCCTAGGTGAAAGAGAGATCCCCAGGTCTGCTTCCCATTGCCCCACATAGGATGGGGTCTCAGCACATCCACCAGTCAGCAACCCCAAGTATGAGCGAGACACTCCATGTCTAGGGGGCCCAATCTGCGTACATTCTTTCTCAAAAAATGACAGAGGCCTAGGTAATTGGTGCTGCTGAACAATGGATGCAACATAATGCCTTAACTGAAAGTAACAAAACTCATCAAGGAAAGTTGGATGCGTAACCTCTAAAACTTCTGCCAGCGGAAGCAGTCGACCCTCTGACATGACCTGAAACAAATGAAAGCGCGGCACTGGCAATGGAGGAAACACACGACTACCCCCAATCCCCGGAGAGAACTCAGGATTATGATACAAGGGAGTAATGGGTGAGGGAAAGGAAGCCAAAGAATGCTTGAGAGCTGTCGCAGTCCAGACCATCATCGTTGCCCGGATGAAAGGGCACTGACGCAATACCGGGTCACATTGGTCAGGGCGTAACCAGAGTCTGGGTGTGCTAGCACAGTTGCCTCGCTCCTCTGGGTCGAGCCAGTCACCCTCATCTGGACCACCTAGTTCTAGGTTCTGTGGTCAGTCCGCTGCCTACCGATCCTGCCAGCTGTCCTGATCCATGCCAGGACCTCTACTGTCTATAGATTGTTATTTTCATTACATGTGATTCCTGTACTGGCATATACTGTTATTGGATCACAATTATCTGTCTCAGTCAACCAATATTTTGGGGTATTTTGGATAAACCTTCTTTCTCCATTCACACTCTCCCACTGTCCCCCATACTCCACTAACACATGCCGTAAAATCTCAGGTATAATACACACCTGTGTATAATACGCAGGTGTAGATTATGCCCAAGATTTTAAGGGAAAACAAGAGTCCCGATGTATAATGCGCACCCTTGTTTTCCCCTTAATAAAAAAAAAGTTAGAGCTTCCAGCTCCCTCCCTCTCCCAGCGTGATCCGGTGACAAAGTAAAATGTACTTCTTGGGGCTGCACTTCAATATTGTTATGGTGTATCTGAAAAAGATCCCTCTCTCCCATCTTCCCTGGGGGCGGCTTGTTTGCATCTGCCACCCTGTTCCTTCAATCGGCTTTTAGGACCTTGAGTTCCTCACAGGGCAATACCGTAGGAGGAAGGTCCTGAAAAATGACTGAAGGATGCAGGCGGCTGATGCAAGCATGCCACCCACAGGGAAGATGGGAGAGAGGGATCTTTTTCAGATACACCATAATAATATTATAGTTTTTTTTTTTTAAAGTCTGAAGAAAACTCTCGGGTATAATACGCACCCCTCACTTCACATAAGGTGAAGAGGGGTAAAATTGTGCATATTATACCTGAGATTTTACGGTACAACAAATTGCAGCCCACAAGTCTCTCTAAACTATACTCCAACTTTGCTTTATTTTCCTAGCCTTAATAGGTCAACATTGATCTGCTTTGTTTATATCTCACAAACATAGAATGACATGCTTCAGGAACCTGACACCCATTTTTAACTATCCCTGTGGGAAAAGAAGGGAAATTTGCCAGGTGGTGGGGACATTCAGTCTTACTATTGATTTCAATGATTTGACCCAGGAAAGAAAAAGTAGCAAATCTGCACTTTTCATAAAAACATTCCCACTCCGCAGGAAATACCATTTTCCCTGTTTCACTTTTTCAGTGATTGGTTTCAACCATTGTTAATATCAGTACCAATCAGTTGCAATCATATTGCAAGAGATACATTTCAGAATCTAAACCCTACTCCAGTGAACTCTCTGTGAATGATTCTATATTTCAGTCTTCAGATTCCATACAAAGCAAACTCTGAAAGAAAAATGAATTACAAAAATTTATGTTCCCCATTATTTCATCTTGGATGAAAACGAGAGCGTAAAGAACTTTCCTGTTCCAAAGAGGTTCTAGGGAGGAAGTAATAATATGATTTTGTGGCAAAAAAATTCACATACTGCTTGTGTCAAGGAGAGGGTAATGTGGAAATGCATGGGAATTTTAAGGCATTCCTTGCCACTATACCTATTTGATGCCATGTACTGTAAGGTGTAGAGAAAATCATTGTAAACCCACTCTATATTAT
The DNA here is from genome assembly GCA_037306005.1 of Rhinophrynus dorsalis. Lineage (NCBI taxonomy): Eukaryota > Metazoa > Chordata > Amphibia > Anura > Rhinophrynidae > Rhinophrynus > Rhinophrynus dorsalis. The sequence goes on along the minus strand of CM074718.1, from coordinate 244,531,713 downwards.
AGGGGTAGCAACTGTGGCTTTATGATGATGACAGAGTATATGCACTGTTATGCACTAAAGTGACCCTAAGCTAGCACACATGACTAATTGTCTCGATTTTTAGGACAGTGTTTAGCACAGGAAATGAGCTGTACTCCGGCCATCCTATTGTACTTGGATGTGAACACTGAAGGAGCCAAGAAAGTTAAGAAATATTTGCACCCTAAGAGACAGGATGGAGAGAAAGTGAGTGTTAAAATAAAATTTAACAATTAGAAATAAAATGTTGAAAATAATAATTTTAATGGTGTAAACTGATGTCTCCAAAACAAACATTTTACTACTTATACATACTACCCAATTATTTCAGTTCTACTAAATATACTGAATTTTCTATAGACAAAACACACAATAATTATAATAAAGTACTTTAATACAAAATGTGTTTGGACTGAGGGGAAAACACTCTTCATGATCATTAAGATATTTTCATAAGCAGTTATGAAGTAGTGTGTGCTAATTGTTACTATGCTTATTGTGCTAGAGCTATCTAGTATAATAATATATATATAGATAGATATTTGATGCTACAATACAATACAATATTGTAATTTAGAAATAATACATACAACTTCACAAGCAAAGACACTATTGTTTTCGAAGCAAATTATTGGAAAAATTGTCTAATTGAGGTAGCTGTCTTAGTTTTTTTAATGCTGCTTTTAAATGCTGCTCCTATTAAGAGGATTTGATGGACTGTATGTGACATTGTGTAACGCTTTGCAGAACATCAGTGTGAGGACAGCTAATATGACTAGATCAATGTTGGCAGAATATAAGCAGCATAATCTAAGCCTCCACAGAAAATAGGTACCTGCATTGATTTTCCTATCTCAAGCACAGTTATCTGAAAAGACAGTTTTTACCTAATCAGCAGAATTTTTCCACCACAAATCAATGAACACCCACCTAGCTTTTGACAAATTGGTTGTTTTTCATATTATTCCATTCAGTAAATACGAATATCAAACATAAGTTTTAGGCAAGGCCTAGATTTACCTTTACTGATGCTCTCAGGCTAGTTTTGGAACACTCTGAAAGAGGAATGTGGATTCAATATGGAAGAAAACATTATCAGGGAGAGCCAAAAGGAGAAAGGAGGGAGGAATGTGGACATTTCTTTTATATACATTAATATAATGTTTATCTTACATAACCCTTTAACACCCTAAGGACCAGCCGATCGACTCGTCGTTTAAGGACCACGGAGCATTTTTTTTTTTTGCTGTTTCCGGTTCTGGACTCCCCGAACGGCATGCAGCCACGGAGGGAGCCCGGAATTCCATGATGATCATAGTATGTCATGGGTCATTAACTGAGATCTACCCATGACGTACTATGACCATCAAGGGTCGTTAAGGTACTGATAAATATACATTGCATTGCAAAGCAATACGTTGCACATTCTTCTTGTCTTTAAAGGGCAATTACCACAGTTTACTAAGTCTGCTCCTATGGACATTCAGTACATAATACAATATACCTGACGCAAAAAGATCCTAGCATGTAAAAGGCATGTCAAGTAGTATCAAAATATCACACATCTTTTATCAGTTACATATTTTAAATCATGGAGAGTTCCTGACTGTGCCTTGTGCTACCATGGAGTAAAGAACTCATGATTCCACTTGTAGGTCAAAAGGATCTCTGGTTACTTACCATTTAGTTGAGGTGTCAGTCTGTCCCTTTCATATGAAGTCCAGATATTTTCTTTCATGTGCAAAGTCAGGGAACAGTTGGTTGTTTCCATTTCTTTCCTCTATACCCGTAGGCCACAAGGGATGTTGATGCTATGGGTTTATTTTGAAGATGAGAGTAAGGGTTTCAATAGTAAGAAGACTTCAGGTTCTAGTAGTATCAAAGCATGAAGATGGGCCACAATCAACATTCTCACCTTGGAAGCAAAGCCACCTATAGTGGAATGAAATACTCATTTGGCTACAACCCTTGATAACTTGATAAGGTGTTGAGGAAATTACTCACTTTGCATGTTGGTGTATGTGTGCTATCACCATAATAATTACCCACTGTGCATGTTGTGTTGTTGAGATCTGGTTCAGATTTTTTTATTTCTGTATTGTGTCTTTTGTGTATGGCTTTTTCCTACCTGGAGATATAGGGAGGTAATACACCACACATTAATAATACCCTGTCCATAATAATTAGGACTTTTGTGATTGGAGGTATGCATGGAGACTCATAGTCTTATTTTTACGGGAATTCACAACAAAGTTCAGGTTTTACACTTTTTTCATTGAATTGAAATCATCGATAAAATGTAATCACCATTTATTCCTGTCTAGAGATGGGTAAAATAACTTGTTTTGATCTCATGAGAAATGCAGTGAAACCCACATGGTTATGCACTTTTTCTCGAGAAATTCCACCCTTAGCAAAACCCTTAACTCCTTAAGGACCCATGATGTGCCAGGACTGTCATGCCAGTTCTGGGACATAGCCCTTTAAGGATCAGAGGTCTAGGGAAGTTACCTTCCCTTAAAGACTGCTTTGATCCTTGACAACTCATTATCACACTTTACCAGGACACGTTCCAGGACCGTCATTGGTCATTAAGGGTATATTTATAAAAGCCAGTTATGGTCCTGGAACACCACCGGTCCTTAAGGGGTTAAAAATGCCCCCATTTTGCTTACACCAACAAATATTTTGTCTATGTCTTTCAATGGGTACAAACTTCTTACACATTTACTACATTTATCTCGTACTTTTGCACCAAAAATGTGATGCTACTAGGAAGTGAAACTGAGAAAAAGCAGCTAGAAAGATACAGAGGGCACAAGGAGATATCCTAGTGATTTAGTTAGTGAAATAAGGATAGCAGAGGTTCATAGGGTTAATAGGCAAGGTGTACTGATGCATTCCCTTGCCTTTATGTGTCTAAAACATGCTTATGGTATAACAATAGAAATCAGACCTCACGCGGGGGGCTTTGGGACCCCTCCTAATGCCCCCTGGCATTGATCACCTATCCAGTAGTGTATCTGTGCTATCGCATATTCGTGTATGACCTGGCCTGCCAGACTACGTTCCAGAGTTCCTGTTTCTGCCGCTCCATTGCTACCGTATCTGGCTGAGAACCTGCTCCGTTGCTGACTGTATCTGACTGAAGAACCCGCTCCGTTGCTGACCGCATCTGGCTGAGAACCTGCTCTGTTGCTGACTGTATCTGGCTGAAGAACCCGCTCCGTTGCTGACCGTATCTGGCTGAAGAACCTGCTCCGTTGCTGACCGCATCTGGCTGAGAACCCGCTCCGTTGCTGACTGCATCTGGCTGAAGAATTCGCTACGTTGCTGACTGCATCTGGCTGAAGAACCCGCTCCGTTGCTGACCGTATCTGGCTGAAGAACCCGCTCCATTGCTGACTGCATCTGGCTGTGTACCGGCTCCGTTGCTGCCTGTAGCTGTCTGTAGGACCCGCTCCATTGCTGACCGCTGGTGGCTCTGTTCCGCTCTGTTGCTGTCTCCTGTTGCCTGTGTACCGGCTCAGGTACCGACCGTGTCTGGTTATGCCCTGGGCAACCCCGTGTGGTCATCGTGATTACTGGGCCTTGTATTCCTTATCGTTGTGTGCCGCGTGGTGCTATTCCTTGTCGACCAAAGGCTAAAGCATGGGCTTAAGCTGCTCTTATAACCACTGCTGGCGGTATGCACATTCGAAGTACCGGTACAGTGTTCTTACACTGACTGTGTTACTCTTATCTCTCTCTCTGTGGCCTCCCTAGCTTTAACTCTGTGCTCACTCCCACCTGGGAGTTTTCAGTAAGTCTCTGGGCGTTGACCATTTATCCTGTGGGTACCTGGATAGTCCAAGTAAGGGCATATACTGTTCACTGCCGTAACCTCAAGCTAGAGCCAGCATTGTACGTACCATACTGTAGGTTGAGTGGTCACTGGTTGTGTTACAGTTTCCTATTGTCGCCTCAATCCACCCCTAGCGTTCTAGGGTATGTCTCTAGCAGCTGCCTTGGTCTCCGTTAACCCTTCCATAGGGTTAGTGTTGCCATTCCACGGTTGCCCGGTACACTCGGTCTGAGCCTGGGTCAGATTTGCCTCATTACCATATCATACAGTCTGGGTCAGAGTTGCCTCGTTACCATATCATACAGTCTGGGTCAGTGTTGCCTCACTCCTCCTGGCTCAGTGCCCAGGTGTCTGGGTTGTGCCAGTCCTCCTACATGTGCACCTCCGGTGTACGCTCTCCTGTGGTCAGCTCTCGAACGGGTTACCTCCAACCTCTCTGATTCTGCCAGAATCTGCACTACCAGCTTGTATTCTGTTAATCCAGTCCACCTATTCTGGTACTGCGGGCGGCATCCTATGGTGTATTGATCTATTGCTGTTTGATCTGCCTTGTGGGCCCCAGGGCCTAATTCCTTGTATGCTCTTGTTCTAATAAAGTCATTTTAACATACCATCCTGTCTGAGTGTTCATCAAAAAACCGTGACACAAGGAAGGCAATTGCTGCCTTTCTTCTCTCCCTTCTCGAGCCAGCTGCTTGTTCTATAATAGCCAGCTTGAGTAGGACTCCCCCTAGTGAACCTGGTCATTGGGTTAATTCATTCATGAAAAGCACAGCGCTTTTCATGAATTAATCAATCACCTTGTTTGTGAATGACCATTGGGCATGGGAACAAGGCTGGGGGCAAGTGGTAGCCCCAAATCCCCCTTAGCCTTGTTCCCTTGAGAGTGCACAACATGTATCATATATAATACAGAACTAAGGGGATCATTTTGTAGTGCTTTGTGTACTTTTTTTTTAAACAATTTTGGTGCCACAGGGATGAGAAATGCACATCCCTATTGCACTCAAAGGTATAAGGAAGTGATGCTGTCCATGGTGCTGAAAGCATTCTGTTAACTCCCCTACTGGCCAAGTGAGGAAGCAGAGAGAATGCTCTTCAATCTCACAATTTTCACAGTGATGGTAATGTGTGAAGGGAGAACATCCCTTCCACGTTGACATCACTTTGACAATCCTGTATGCTAATAGGTACCTTCTCTACCCCTCCCCTTTCATCCTTACATTTTAGTGAATATGTTGAATATGTGTGTGTACATCAAAATGTCAAAGTGTTTAGAACACATTGACAACACCATATCGCCACAGCATCGACCTTTAGTGAATCTCGGTCCTTGTGTACCCTGCTCGTATTAAACTATTGGAAGGAACAGGGTACCTGTAACATAGAAACATAGAATTTGATGGCAGAGAAGAACCATTTGGCCAGTCTAGTCTGCCCATTTCCCTACTGTAAAAATCTCAAACCTTATTTGGTCCTTGGTCTTGTCTCATGTTGAGGACAGCCTTATACCTATCTCATGCATGCTTAAATTCTATCACTGCTGGTTGACTATTCTACTTATCTACTACTCTCTCAGTGAAGTAAATCTTTCTTACATTACGTCTAAACCAGTGTCCCTCTAGTTTTTGACAATGGCCTCTTTCCTAACATTTTTACTCCTTTGAAATTTACTTCCCTCCTGCACTTTTTTGAATTTCCTTCATGTTAACCAGTCACCATTTTAGTAACCCTTCTCTGAATTTTCTCTACAGTATCTATATTCTTCTCCAGATGGGGTCTCCGGTACTGTACACAATACTCTAGGTGAGGATTAACTAGAGATCTGTAGAGTGGCATGACCACTTCCCCTTTTCAGCTACTAATATCCCTAGCTATACAACCCAACACCCTGCTTGCATTCCCCATCTCTTTGTTACATTGCCTGCCTACCTTTAAGTCTTTAGAAATAATTACTCCCAAATCCCTTTGCTCTGTTGTTTTTGATAGCACAGTAACCTTAATAGTATATTTTTCCTTTGGATTTTTATGTCCCAAGTGCATTATTTTACACTTATCATCATTAAACTACAGCTGCCACACTCAGGTCCATTCCTCTAATTTACCTAAATCATTTGTCATTTGGCTTATTCCCCCAGGAATGTCTACCCTGTTGCAGATCTTTGTATCATCTGCAAAAAGGCATACCTTACCCTGAAGACCTTCTGCAATATCACTAATAAAAATATTGAAAAGAATGGGCACCAGTACAGATCCCTGAGGTATCCCACTAGTAACAGTCCCTTTGTCCAAAAATTCTCCATTGACTACCACCCTCTGTCTCCTGTCACTCAGACATTGTCTTATCCATTTAACTATTTTTATATCCAGACCCAAACAAAATTTATTAATGTTTAATGAGTCTTATATGAGGGACAGTGTCAAATGCTTTACTGAAATTTAGATAAGCTATATCTTCTGCTCCCCCTTGGTCTATTATTTTAGTTTCCCAGTCAAAAAAAATCTATGAGGTTAGTTTGACAAGCTCCCCTACTGTTTGGGATCTTGCAAGCCATTTAAATTCAGATATTTAACAATTCTTTCCTTTGTAACATAGTTTCCACTACTGGTGTAAGACTTACTGGTCTGTAGTTACAAGACTCTTTCCTGCTTCCCTTTTCGTGAAGCAGTACTACATTTGCTACCTTCCAATCTTCTGGAACTACTCCTGTTGATAGTGACTGATTGAATAATTAATGATTAAGGGATAGTAATGTTTTCAAATAAAAGCAGCTCCAATTAATCTTCATAGTATTTGGGCAATGGAGAGTGTTATTTCAATACTGTGAGAGTTGTAGTTCAAGAGTAATTGAATGATAAAGTATCCCCCTCCTGACCCTTTTACCTAGTGTAAGCCACCTCCCCTCAGATGTGGAATACGGTCTTAAGACCAGACAGCTCACAGCAATGGGCAATCTTATTACTGTCACTTGACAGGTTTTTCAGGTTTTCACTTATGCTAATTGAATATTGTCCCGCTCTGCAAGCCATCTGGACACCACCTCCCTGTTCTGACGTGAGCAGTGTTACGTCAGTATAAGGGTCGGGAGGGGGATACTTTATCATTGAATTACTCTTGAACTGCAACTCTGACAGTTTTGAAATAACACTCTCCATGGCCCAAATACTGTGAAGATTAATTGGAGCTGCTTTTATTTTGAAATATTAATATTCCTTTAAGTTATTTTAATAACTTTGAGTGTATCTCTTCTGGTCCCATCGATTTATCTGTTTTTACCTCAGAGAGTTGAAGTAGAATGTCTTCCTCTGTTAACATGCATTCTTCCCATGTCTTGCTATTTCTTTTTTGTAACAGAGGAGGTCCCTTCCCTTCATCTTCCACTGTAAAAACTGAACAGGGGTACCTGGATAACAGTGTATGCAGCACAAGTCAGATGCCTTCCTCCTTAGTTAAGCTGCTTGTGTTACATCCTGTTTCTAGACTGTACCTCTGCTCACTTGAATCCATCTATGCTGGTGAGTTGGGCATCTCTTATTGGTAGCTGGAGAGGTCTGTGCTGCTATCTGGCTTTGCGGCCAGCAACTCTAACCCAGCTTTGGTCACAGAAAGAAGCCTCCAGTTACTGCCTCCACACCCAAGCTTTGCTCCACAGCCATCATTCTCTAGCTTCTGGGTTACCCAACTCATCCCACAACTAGGGATGGGCGAAAAGTTTCGCCTCAAACTGAAATCGGGCGAATAATGGTACTTTCCACTTGGCAAATAATTTCCTGTGAAAAGTGCAGTTTTTCCGCTTTTTCTCTCCATTTTCTCCCATTTGAAATCAATGGGAAGAAAAATATTTCTACACCACACAAAAGTTTTCTACAGCCATATAAAAGGCTGTCAGGCTCTCACAGCAGCCATTCTGTGAGAGGAGAGAACAGCATGTTTTTGATCTAGAGGAGATATGCAAATAAAGGGGAATTGAAGCTTAGTTTAGGTAGTCATTTAGTTAGGACATTTATTATCTGTATTAGGGGAGTCTGGGGACCTATTTGCTTGCTGATCTTGGTGTTATTGTCTCTGTGCTGGGTGGGGAAGTCTGGGGAAAGACATTGTTGATTTAGTTTTTCAATTATAATTTTTTTGGACAGACTGTGATAAGACAACAAGGTGGACAACTAAAAAAAAAAAAAAAATAAATAAAAAAATAAATAAATAAAAGAGAATAAAAAACAAAATATCTTAGGTGACTGTGACAAACAGTTGACTGGGCTTAGGCAAGGCATCATACAGCACCATCAGTTGTGTTGTGTATCGTACAGTAAAAAAACAAAGTGTGGTTGCGTAATGTCCAGCAAATGAACAAGGGGAAGGGGGGTTGGAGCAGTGTAGGGACGTGAGACTAAAGTAGTAATTCAAAAACTGAAAGCAGTAATGGTTGCTGCAGCATGTGCAATCAATGGTGATGATCCCTCTACTCCAAGGGAGGATGCAGTTTGTCAAGGTCCCAGCAAAACTAGTTCCAGCACCACCATTGGCAGTAGAAATATAGATACTGGCAATAACATAATAGAGGAAGGTGTAGCAGCTGAACTTCCTGCTGTATCAGACAGTGAGACAACCAAGCACCAAAACACCTGTCCTCAAAGTAGTAGCAAATTTTGTTACAGTAAAAGTAAAAAGAAATTGTTTGAGGCCTCTAAAAGCTTAGAAGAATACAAGGGTAGTAGTGGGTAAGAACTGTCAGGTGAAGCTGATGCGGCTGAGGATGACCTAATGATGGCTGATGATGATGCAGATCTAGAATATATCCCTCAAGCATCCTTCTCTTGTTCAGATACAGATGAAGTTGAGAGTGAGGATGATGACAGGGCTATAAAGTTAGCAAAAAGTCAAAGGCTGTATCTTCCACCACTTTTAAGGAGCACTGTGCCTGTCTATAAAGTGTTTGAGAAAGCCATTGGAAAGTCTGACCCTGGACAAGTACAGATGTCAAAAAACACACAGTCACCCTATCAGTCATCATCAGCATCATCGCCTCTTCAAAGTCCAAGTCCCACTCAGCCACACACGCCTGTTTTGAGTACCCAGCAACAGCAAAACAGGTTAACAAACAGTTTTATCCTTGTTTTAGAAAAATCATAAATATTTTATTGATGGTTAAACGAAATGTGATAGTCTATTTTCTAGTGCATTAGTCAATAAACTAGACCTTTAAAATAAACTATTTTTTTAATATTTATCATAATTCACTCTCTGTTTTAATTTTCATAGAGAATATACACACACACATATATTTTGTTAGCTATTTTTATTTTATTTTAGTATATTAATTTTTTCTAATGGATCAATTATGAGATTCCTTTTCTCACAAGTTCAGCAACCAGCCCACTACTGGGATCTAATGTAGATCTTCACTACTGGATGAGTCAGACTTCTCTTGGCTGCAACAACTGCATTTTGTTTTAGTTTATGAAAGGTTTATATAAATGGTTTTCATTAGTTTACTCAGTTATGAGATATCGGTAATCTTATTTCCCTGCCCAGTCAGTTGTGACAATGAATGAGGGGGATTGTGTACTTAGGGAAACTCAAGTCCCAGCCTATTTGCAATGCATCTAATATTATATATACAGTAATTTGCATAGGTTTTAGGCAGGTGTGAAAAAATGCTGTAAAGTAAGAACGCTTTCAAAAATAGACATGTTAATAGTTTATTTTTAACAATTATCAAAATGCATAGTCAGCGAACCAAAGAAAAATGTAAATCGAATCAATATTTGGTGTGACCATCCTTTGCCTTCAAAACAGAATCAATTCTTCTTGGTACTCTTGCACAAAGTCATAGATTTTGTAGGCATATATTGATTAAGCAATTATACCAAACAGGTGCTAATGATCATCAATTTAATATGTAGGTTGAAACACATCAGTAACTGAAACAGAAACAGAGATGTAGGAGAAACTAGAAGAAAAAAGAAAAAACAATAGCGCTCCAACCTCTAGTCCACTGCTATCCACAATATAAAAAGGCAAAAGTCAATAATTAAAGCGTCGCTTTCAGCCTGCCGCTTCTTGTAGCCTGCCTTTTATGCTTTGAAGAGCTGGAATGTTGATCCTTTTGTGCCCAAGAGAAACCGGATGGAACATTTTGCGGTATGTCCATCGGGTTCTGAAAGGGTTAAATTTTACTTATGAAAGGTAACCGCTTGTATATTACCCGTTCTAGAGACGAGGTCTGGTTTGGAATCATCGGTGAGGGAGAAGCTTGGTTCCGCCAGACCTCGTCCCAGAAATGAGGCTACTACCATCTACCAGATGTGATTACCAGGCATTAAGGCAAAGATATAAAGACGATTCAGCATTGCAACAAATTATCCCCTGATGAAGCGAGAGTACTCGCGAAACACTTAATGCGTAGCGTAGGGAATTATTACATTGTAGTATTTTATAGTGGTACTATTCATTTCAATAAATAGCTTCTATTATATTTTATATTTTTCATTTATATTTGTATTTATTGCCATGCGTTCCCGCCATCAGCTGCAGCGGATATATTGTTTCCACCCGCACATGAGCCACAACGATCCGGTGAGTGCATTCTATTAGGGGCTTAAGTGGAGATCTTTTTTGTACAACAGTGTACACTTAGAGGAGGTGTTTTCTCTATTTATATTAAGATACTCCATTTATTGAGCCGGGAGGGTGTTGCTCTAAAACTGGAGACATGGTGGACATTCTTGATGCAAGTGGACACTGGTGACCTGTGCCAAATTAAATCTCAACACGGAGAGAACCTCGAATATCCCCACTGATGTAAATATCAATTCCATTGTCTTGGAGCATTCTGACAAGAACGTACATAGAAAGTGCAACACTGTTGCGTGAATTCCATTTTAGATTACAGCCGCTCTCAGATCCGTTGTGCTCTTGTTTTCTTCTTTTTTTCGATATGTAGGAGAAATTAAACTGGGTGAGGAACAGCCAAACTCAGCTAACAAGGTGAGGTTGCTGAAGGCAGTTTAATGTCAAAGGTCAAACACCATGGCAAGACTAAGCACAGCAACAAGACACAAGATAGTTATACTACATCAGCAAGGTCTCTCCCAGGCAGAAATTTCAAGGCAGACAGGGGTTTCCACATGTGCTATCCAAGCTCTTTTGAAGAAGCACAAAGAAACGAGTAATGTTGAGGACAGTAGATAGAGTGGTCAGCCAAGGAAACTTGGTGCAACAGATGAAAGCCACATCATGCTTACTTCCCTTTGCAATGTCCAGCAGTTCCATCAGCTCAGAATTGGGAGAAAACAATGGGATCCTGGTACACCCATCTACTAAGACTTGCGGCCAAAAAGTCATACCTCCAACTTGAAAACAAGGCCAAGCAACTCAACTATGCATGAAAACATAGGACTTGGGGTGCAGAAAATGGCGGCAGAAGGTAGAAAAAATGGCTGTAGCAGAAGGCAGAAAAAAACACAGGTTTCTAACCACTCCAGATACAAAACTAAGCGTACCGCTATAAAATACCAATTGATATTGTGTGCCAAAAATAGGGAAACTTCACTCACCCTGGTCTTATATGCCATGCATCGGTGTATGTTAGATCACTCCAATAACCACAACATGTGCAGGATTCAAGGAACTCCACTCCTTTAACACCATGGAACAGCAAAAACCAAAGTCCGCACTTCAGACAAACATTAGAAGACAAATTTCAGATAAGGTTTTTAATCTCCAGTCGGATACTATATTGCATGAAGACACTAAAGATGTGTTTAAACAAATTGAACAAGCGATGACAAAGGAGGCATATCTTTGGTGGGATATAAGTACATTGGAAAATTATGTTAAAGCAAACAGAATTCCAAGGGGGTTGAAAATTTTGAAATTTCCATTGTTTGTTGTTTCAAGCCCTGTCTTTATAGAAAAGTGGAATGCAGAACTTTCCCTTTGTTCATTCAAGTTAATGTCATTTATTACTGAATATGAAAAAGATTTTTTGAATCATATACAGGAAGATATAAACAATTTCATGCCCAATTGACACCATTATCAGAATCATCTACATTTAAGGAATTAAATCAAAAGTTAAAAAAAATATGGAAAAATTGGAATCCTCTGAGTTTAAGGACTAGATTTAAAGGTTCACGTTAAACCAGCCGCTAGGTAAAAAAAGCACATCGGCCGCAAATAACACATGGTTTATGGCGGATTTAAAATTAAGTCTACAAGAATAGCTAACAATCTTAGGCACAACAAAAATACATAACACAAAAACCTGCTTTGCACATTTGTTCACATCACCGTGCGTCCAAATCACCTATTAAAACACAACTTAAGTCAAAATGTAACATTATGGCTGGTGTTGTCTAGCAACCCTGATAGATGCACAAACAAAATTCAAACCTACAGCCAATCCCAAGGCCCCAAAGTATCAAAAATATTCAAATACACCTATATATACCCCAAAATAATGGTCACACCTTGTCTGTGTTTCGAGTTTTGTCTAGCTAGATCACAGGACCCAGGAGCGGAGTATAGCTTTTAGAGCGAGGGAGAGAGGAGCTGACATTGGAGGCAGACATTATTTTTGGAGTTTGGAGAGAGAAGAGCATTGCACTTAAATAAACACATATCACACTTTTGCACATATCACATACACCCATACGAACACAAACACATACACATACATACACATAGTCTTTTTTATAACACTTTACAGATATCTTAAATTTTATTTTTATAGTGTGTATCTGTGAGTGAAAGTGACAGAGAGTGAATGGGATCGAGTGTGTCTGTGAGGGCCTGTGGGAGTGCACGGGTGTGAATAGGTGAACGATGGCGAGCAGAGGAGGACAGGAGAGAGAGATGGGGAGAATAGTGCATGGGGAGGAGGAAGGTCAGGAGGGAAGCCCTGAGCAGAGTAGGGGTGGGAGAGGGAGATCCGCAGGGTGGAGGGGGACCAGGCCCAGAAGAGCAGGCACACGGAGGCCAGGGACAGAACCTGCAGTAGGATGAGGAGTACCTGCTGGGGACCACCATACACAGGCAGAGGCAGTGCAGGCAGTGCACTCTGGTTCCTACTCCTTGCATGCCGGAGCTGAGGAGGAGAGGATCAGGGATCCCCGTTATACTGAGGAGGAGAATATGGTCCTCGTGGAGACTGTGCTGGAGAGGGAGACCATCCTCTTCCTGAGGGAGAAGGTCCCTGGCCTGTCTGCACAGAGGAGAGTGGCCTGGAACCAGATATGCAGCTGGGTGAATGCGGTGGCCACCTGCAGACGGGATGTGGACTCTATTAAGAAAAGATGGGGTGACTGCAAGAGGGTGGTCAAGAATAAGTTGGTTGAAATCTCCAAGTACACCCGGGGCACCGGAGGTGGGCCACCTGTCCCAATCATCCTCTGCTGATGGGAGGAGATGGGCAGCAGAACCTGTCCTCCACACTCATTGAGGGGGTCCCTGGAGGATCGGACACTGGGGAAGAGAGGAGCCTCCACACTACCAGTAAGTGCATCATCACATAACCACACACCACATCAACCCACACAACCATGACACTCAAACACATTCACATCACATCATATGCCCATCATTCATCCACACAACTGTACCAACACAGAACCCTGTGGATTAAAACAGGACAAAAGACAAGGACAAACATCCAGGTTCAAACAGGCCCAAACATGTCCATCTCCCTGGTTAAGCCTCACACAATACACACAATACACACACAATACACACAAAGCATGCTCATTAAAGTGTTGTATGTTAAACATCAGACCTGCTCCTACACTATGTCATCCATGTACCCACAGGGAAACCAGAACATAACCCCTTGAGTGCTAGAGGGATTATCAATGCATTGGCAACTCCTCTGGTACTCAAAGGGTTAACCATTAATAAGAACGCGAGTCGATAGGGTAACGATTGCATGCTACACAGGGGACAGTCACTAAGTGGTGAAAAAGAGATGATGGAGATAAATGATCACTTACATACCCTCACTTCACCAATGACAGTGTTAGTCTATGGAGAATATTCAATAACACGAATCAAGTTGCTAAGGTCACATTGCATGGATTCCATAGTAAACACTGCAAATGGGGGTATGAGATCACTGGAGAAGTGAGCATCATATTCAGTTCATCAGGTCTTCATCACCACTTACTGAATCTCTAAAAGGATGGAGCAGGTCACACATCACAGTGCCACTGAGAATAACTGTGTGTGTGTGCAACACACAGGCCTAAAATAATTCACCAAACTTACTTAAATGAGAAAAAAGTAGGCCTTGGTGTTGTGTATGCAATCATTTACTCTAAGTTGAAATGACATCTCACATTTGATTCACATATGGATCCTCAGGAGTGCTGATGCCATGGATGGATTGTACCCCAGCCACTATTTGCAGGATACACATGGGAACCAAATATGAACCATTGTAGTTTGGCCACTAACAGCCCATGAATGATAGATATCTCTGATTGAGTACGGCTGCCTCACTCAGAAGGATGGATGGGCTCATCCAGAAAAATAACAGACCTCAATCAAAGATATCCTTCAATACTGGCTTGATTGTTGCCCTTCAGGAATCAACTGGAACAGAACTCATGGACAGTATCCTGTCAAGTTCATCAGTCTCTGATTGCCAGGGTGGTACCCCATGCATCACAATGTAATGCGTAGAATACCATCACGACAACCAACGAGTCACATGTAAAATAATACAACATCTTCCATTGTACGGGATAAACTGATAAGATAAGGATGAATACCACTTGAATCCCACTGCAGATCTGTTCAAAAAATATATGCACACTTCATTGGAATGGTCCACAGAGTGTGCTTGCAAACCATGCACACATTGTGTACCATTCCAATTAAGTATTACTCTGTAAATGGTGCAATTTTGACCCTGCTGAAGAGTCTCCATTTGGTCAAATGACTGAAATCACCAGCTGTCACATACAGCAATATCTGTCTAACCATGAGGGTTGGAGGAATAGGACTAACATCGAATCACATCTTTTTACAATGCCTACAATATTACATCAAGGTGAAATTAACCATTGCTATTCTGTCCAAGGTACACAGAAAGAAAAATGGTCAGATATGTATGTGGATATGTGGATGGCCATCTCTTCTCAGATGTTGAATCCAGTCCATAGATCAGACAGATAACAAAAGGGGACAATCTTCTTCATGTGAGAACAATGACAAGTTTTTCAGGTTTTTCCCTTATCTTAATTGAATATTGTTCCTCTCTGCAGTCTACCGGGGCACCTCCCTTCTGATCTGGCTGAACAGTGTTACATCAGTAAAAGGGGTGGGAGGGGGATACTTTATCATTCAATTACTCTTGAACTACAACTCTGACAGAATTGAAATAACACTCTCCAAAGTCCAAATACTATGATGATTAATTAGAGCTGCTTTCATTATGAAACATTACTATCCCTTTAAATCCCTTATATTTCCGTCCGTGGTGCCTATGAGTAAGGACCATTTAGGTCCAAAACGTGTTAGGAGTTTGTGGGGTGATGGTCCTTTTTGTTTGTATCCATGTTTCGAAAGTTTTTAAATATTGAATAAAATTTGTGATTTTTTTACCATTGGATTTTTCATCTGGAGTGCGGACTTTGTTTTGTTCTGGAGCAGAAGGCAGTTTGTTCACCATAAGGCTGGAGAGTGGTACAATAATGAGTGTCTGCAGGCAACATTGAAGCATGGTGTAGGTTCCTTGCAAGTTTAGGGCTGCATTTCTGCAAATGGAGTTGGGGATTTGGTCAGAATTAATGTAAAAGTACAGGCTGATAATTATCCATCGTGCAGTACCATTGACTGGCCCCAAATTTATTCTGCAGTATGACAATGACCCCAAACACACAGCCAAAGTCATTAAGAACTATCATCAGCATAAAGAAGAACAAGGAGTTATGGGCCTAGATTCACTAAAGGTCGATGCTGTGGCTATATGATTTTGTTGATGTGTTTGAAACACGTCAACATTTCGATGTACACATCGACGTAATCACTAAAATTTTCAGATGCAAGGGGAGGGGTGGAGAAGGTCCCTATTAGCATACAGGATTGTTGAAGTGCTGTCGATATAGAAGGGCTGTCCTCCCTTCACAAATCACCAACACTAAGACAATTCTGAAGTTTAACATTATTCTCTCTCTGCTTCCCTAAATGGTCAGAATGCTTTCAGCACCAAGGTCAGCATCTCTCCATTATACATACCTTTGAGTGCCATAGGGAACCCCATATACACTGCTTGGCCCCCAGACTCGTTCCCTTAAACACTGGTAACCACAGATCCCCATGTACACTGTCTGACCCTCTCCAGCCTTTTCCACTTGCTCACTGCTAGCCACAAATCCCCATGAGCACTGCCTGGGTAAGGGAAGAAGGCTGGGGGGTTTCAGTCACTGTATATGGGGCTAACACACAATGCTGCTCAACATCCTAGAAATCTGACATACACTGCCCCACTCCAATATATTTTTTCTCGCTTTTTGTTCTCACTTCTCCCTCGCTCATTCTAGCAGCTTTTTCACTTATCCTACTTAAACACTTAAATATAGCATTAATATTATTGCACTATATTTAATTTCCTTTTTCACTCTTGCCCTTTAAGGACTAGGCCTATAAACCTGTCCTAGCTTGCATGCATCTTGTCTGTCTGCAATCATTCACTCCTCACATGACCTGTGGGGGATTGATAAAAATGTACCCTTTTGGAAAGGACTGTTGGATCCTCTCATACACTCACTTTGCAGACCATTGAGGTTTTTTGCACCAGGTAAGGCCTTTATCTATATGTTTTTTATATTGTAAGTCTTCTGTTTTTAATTGCACCACACTGGGACCCACAAGCATTGCAAAGAAAGTATTTAAAGGGTCCCCCTTCAACGCGTTTCTTATAACATCTCTTCAGGAAATTTTAAATTTACATAAAGTTTTTTTAGTTGTATTAGAGTAGGACTTGCCGCAAGTGAGATACCTTAGCGTGGTGGCAAGCTTCCCCAAGAATTGGCCAATTTGTGAATTCTAAAATGGTACTTATTTTCTGAGAAAATTTATATATGCACATTACAGGGCACATATTCACTAAGAAATATTATATATACACATTACAGGCCACATATAAAATTTTATATAGATGAGCGCAGGTTTGTCTTTTTGTCTATCTGTTTTCACTTTAGGTCAATGACTGAGGTTTGGGGGACTGGAGAACCCTCTCAGTCTCTGCTGCTGTCTATGTACATACTCTTTATATTCACATTAAAATGATATTACTATATGGATATGTTATGGTGAGTTGGCACTGTGAATATATATATATAGATACAGTATATATACATAGAAAAGACCTATTCGGTGAATTAAATCACCACAATTCCTATGTTATTTTATGGAGTAACTTCTCAGACTGCAATTATAATATTATCAAGTAATTATAATAAGAAAACTGACACAAGAATATTTAGGATTTGTGAAATGGAAATGGGCTAGTTCCTTTTCAAACCCAGTCTCAATGAATCTGATAAAAATAACTCTTCTAAGTCACATTTAGAATAAATATCACCTATTTTATAGACTATTAGTCAATACCAATGGCCCTTTTTTAATTAAAACAATGAATGAGTATTTATCATAACTGAGAGCATTACTGGGTAATCAGCACTCAATAAGGAACTAACTCATCGACCACTAAAGAAATGCCAAAAAAGTAAACTCTAGTAACCACCCACAAAGATTACATTTTAAAAAATATGCAAATAACATTTTTTATTAAAATAAAGTTTCAATCATATATAAATCCCAGTAGCAGCTTGAGCCAACAAAGAGAATCTGGCTAGCAGAAAAGGCAAAAAACTTCACTTTCACAGAGATAGTCACACTGTCATGTAAAATGCTTAGCCTTGTTCAAAAACCTTACATTGATCTGAATTGAAATTTACCATGAGATGTCAGTAGGCAGGAAAATAGCATATAACTAAAAGATATAAGTTGGACATAGCCATAACTGTAACATAAGTAAAATTATTTACAGTATTCATTAAGAATCCATAGAGGATCAATTCAGGAGCCAATTAACTAAAATAAAAATTCACATTGACTTAATTTGGACTTTGAACCCCTTGAAGGCTGAAGGATTCCAAGTATTGTGTATAGCAATACCTTTGAGACCTTTCTAGCTTTCAAGCAGTTAACAATTTGAGTCCCAGTAGGGTACACATTGCAAAGCTATGAGTTGTGTACCTCTCTGGTAATCAATAGGTAAAAAGCCCCATTTACATAAATGAGAACTGGGGACATTTTCTCTGTCCCCCTATGCACAGTTGATTTGATACGGAAGTACTTTTCTTTTTTTCTCTTGAAAATAAGGTTTCCCCTTCTTTTCAATTGCATTTTAAAATATTTTATAAGAGTATCCACTTCCATTAATGATGCTGTGACAAAAATTGCAACAAGTATACAATGCGTAGTACATTGAAAGGAGAATGCTTTTTAATCAGTGTTGTAACTTACATGCTTGTTGCACTGCATAACATGTTTCACATACTAGTGAAAATGTTGCACTTGATAAATATAGCCCATGTTTTTAAACATCCATTCTAAGCTTTTACCATAACTAGTATTCCTGTTATGCTCATTTTGCTGGCAGGGATAATTTATCATTTTCAGTCACTGAAACCACTTCTGACCTTTCCAGGAAATCAGAGTGTTTAGGACTGTGTATTCCTGTAAAACATATTTTAGATAACAGTATTACCTGTAGGCTTATTATTTTTCTGTGGAACCACAAATTATAGCAAGGTTAAAATAAAGCACTATTAGGTTAAATGGTAAACAAGGATTTTAAAACTTCCTAACAACACATATACGAAACAAACAACTTGATTTACCTTAAATGATAAGTACGGAAAAAAATGTATGTTCAGTAATATTTTAATATTTATTAGTTATTATTCCCACCTGTGAGCACAAACATAATGAACTTAAAGCTGTTAAGGAGCAAGTCCACCCTTTCCACGAGATCATTTCACCAGATTTGGAGAGAAGTCTGGGAGATCTTACACTGAGGAGTGTATACCATGCAGCACTTCTTAGTAGGAATAGACAAAATGTTTTACCCAAAAGAGAAAACAGAGGAAACTAAATTTTTCACCTTTTTAAGAGAAATCCTGTGAAAATGCAGATTTTTTCACCCCCCCCCACCCCACACTGGAAGCCATAGTACCACACATACTGATCCACCAACCTTTTATCACTACATTGGTAGCCATATAACCAAACACTGTCCACCGCATGTCACACGGTCCCGGCTGTCATCAGGGAGCCAGAAGGAGAAGAGCGAGCCAGAGAGAAGAGAGAGCGAAGGAGAAGAGAAACAGGCAAGTGGGGGGAAGAGGCACAAGGGGTGAAAAGAGGGTGAAAAAAGGCACAAGGGGTGAAAAGAGGGGGGAAAAGGCACAAGGGCTGAAAAAAGAGGCACAAGGGGTGAAAAGTGGGGGAAGAGGCATAAGGGGTGAAAAGAGGGTGAAAAAAAGGCACAAGGGGTGAAAAGTGGGGGAAAAGGCACAAGGGGTGAAAAGAGGGTGGAAGGCACAAGGTGCAAAAAGAGGGGAAAAAGGCACAAGGGGTGAAAGAGAGGCACAAGGGGTGAAAAGAGGGGGGAAAAGGCACAAAGGCAGAAAAAAGAGGCACAAGGGGTGAAAAGTGGGGGAAGAGGCACAAGGGGTGAAAAGAGGGTGAAAAAAAGGCACAAGGGGTGAAAAGTGGGGGAAAAGGCACAAGGGGTAAAAAGAGGGTGGAAGGCACAAGGTGCGAAAAGAGGGGGAAAAGGCACAAGGGGTGAAAGAGAGGCACAAGGGGTGAAAATAGGGGGAAAAGAGGCACAAAGGGTGAAAAGAGGGAAAAAAGGCACAAAGGGTGAAAAGAGGCACAAGGGGTAAAAAAGATGGGATAAAAGGAGGCACAAGGGGTGCAAAACGGCAAGGGGGAGAAAGAGGTGCAGGGGGTGTAAAAAGGTAAGGGGGGAGGAAAGAGGTACAAGGGGCGTAAAAAGGCAAGGGGGGGAGAAAGAGGTACAAGGGGTGTAAAAGGATAAGGGGGAGAAAGAGGTACAAGGGTTATAAAAAGGTAAGGACAGGAAAAAGAGGTACAAGGGGTGTAAAAGGTAAGGAGGAGAGAAAGAGGTACAAGGGATGTAAAAAAGGTAAGGGGGAGAAAGGTACAAGGGGTGGAAAAAGGTAAGGGGGAGAAAGAGGTACAAGGGGTGGAAAAAAACAAAAAACATTACAGTTCTATGTGGTTTTAGGGGCAGGAGAGGGGTTAATATAATTAATGATGTGGCATGTTTTGGTGGGTGTGGTTTTGGTGTGCGGAGAGGGGGCAGCATTTCATCCTTGGACCCAGGCAGCACAATGTCTTGGGCCGGCCCTGACCATAGAACCACAAACAGCCTCCTCCAATTATCATCCAATTGCAATTACTTTTGAGGCATACAAAAAATGTCATATTTTAATCTACATCCCCCATTGTTAGATTACCTAAAGCTTGCTTATCTCTGTTAAAACTTCAGAATAAAATGAACAACTTTCAAAGGTTGTTACCTTGTTTGGTTGCCATTCCCATCTAGAGTTTTGACAGTAATCTCATGTTATAAATGGAATTTTTACAGTAATTGCTAAGAGAGCTGAACAAAATGAAGATGCACTGGAAGGGCATGACATTAAGAAAAAATCCTTTACAACACATCATATACAGCTTTAACAAAGTGGGGGATAAAATAAAGAATGCTATTGATTGTCACTACGTTCACCTCAAGTCAGCATTACAAATCTAAACAAATATACATTGATCAAATTCAATTGCCATGAAATGTGTGATTCTTTTTAATACCATATTCTTCCACTGAGACAACAAGCTTCCAGGAAAACCAGATTTATTAAAAACTCTATGAAGACTATAATGAAAGTACTAATCCATTAAACATGAATACGATTACTAAATCTGTGTGAACAAATACCCAAGACTTAAACTTTTTTCTTCAGCGTATTTAATAATTTTGCTTCTTTGTTTAATCAAAGAATTGTGTATATTTATGCAAATATCTTCTCTAATGAATTAGTAACATTTGCTTTATCCATTCACATTTCATTTTGCTTCTTGCAATGTTTTGTTTACTGAATCTTAATGTATTTTGAACTCTAATGTTTATTGTATTCATATTTGCTGCTTAAAGGGATAGTAATACTTCAAAATTACTATCCCTTATATTGAAGCCCTTTAAAAACTGAATTAAATGCCACCAGCGGCATCTCTCAAACCTTTATGGTTTGTGAGATAGCCGCTTTTAAACTTCGCTCTCGCTTGCCTTTCCCCTGACGTCAGCGTTCTTGCTTCAACAGGGGAATCCGTTCACTGAATCAAGGGGAGGCTCTTCAGCAGAGACAGATCTCATTATAGAAGAAATGATCCTTCACTAAAACGGTCTTCTACGTGTGCTTGGTAATACTGCTCTGCAATGTTCATATGCTTCAAAACTTTCTAGTTACAGTGTAATAATATGTTGAAAATGATCCTTTGTGCCCCTTTCCCCATTCAGAAGCTGCCTCCCCACAGATCTAAAGTCCGGTCGCTTGACCGGACAGATCACAATGAGAGACAATCTTCAGTATAAGGAAAAACCCTCCCTCCTTGTCGAAGCAGGGCAGGTTTATCCTAATACTAACTGAAGAGTTTCCCTTGTTCTGATCTGCTGTCGGATCTCAAACTAAAATGCTTACATTGGGGAAAGTGGCGGCTGGAATCACCTTCAACACATTATTACACTGTAACTAGCAAGTCTGAAGAGTATGAACATCGTGGAGCAGTACTATTACAAATGCTCAACATTCTGAGCTACTTGTCAAATGAAACTTTACTATCCATTTAAGAGCCACGAACAGTGCATGTTTTCAGGATAACCCTACTTCAGTATAGGTGGATCAGCTAAATTGGTTGATTGCTTCACCTGTACTTAAACAAGGATATTCAAAAAACATGCACTATCGGTAGCTCTTGAGGACCAGAGTTGGCTACCCCCTGATCTATGCCTAATTTTTCTTATTATGTCAGTGCAGTAGTTAATTTCCAGACTTGCTTATAACTTTGAAATGAATAACGAAGGCTGTCTTGCCAGCAATAGCAAACACTATAAAATTGATACAGATTATATTTATTGTGTTTGAGAACAAAGGGCCTGAGAAAATTAGTAGTTTCCCATGATAAAATGGCCCTATCATCTTAAGTCAACTTTATTTTACCTATAATTAAGTTCTACCTGTATATGTTGTAAAACTATACAGAATTTGATACACTAGAGCTAAAAATGTGTTATATATAGGGCTGGATTCCATTATAACAGGAAATATGTCAAGTCGCTCTTTTTCGATTTGGCAGATATTTCTTGCTTGCCAATTCTGCAAACACATTCTGACCAATGGTCAGAATTGGATTGACAAACTGAATTTTTAAAATCCCGAAATCATTGAAAATCACTCCAAAACGACCCCAAATTGAGGCTCAAGAAGCCCAATGGAAGTGGATGGACACCAGCCTAGGTTTGATTGGGAAGGGGGATAGTAGCCTGCCTGGTCATCTGCCTGATCTTCCATGTCCCCGAGCATCCTCCCCACATCCCCCACCCTCTTTCAACCTCCTTTTTGCCAGATTGTAAAGATTTCACTGCACCCACAATGGAGGGGTTAAATTCCATTTTCCTAGCTAACTAGTGGGTAACAATGAAATTTCTGCAGTGTAGGCACACTGTTTTTGACAATACTCAAGTGGTTCATGGTTATCAAGAAAAGTATGCTGTAATCATCTCACATGCAGTGGAGCCTCTCCTTGGAGACAGACAGTATACATGTGCATTAGTTACCAACCAAAACCCTGACACACCTCTATGGGACTTGTTCTCAGTGACACCAATACCACCAACACCACCACAAATGTCAGACTGCAACATAAAGACACATACATTGTTTTATGTGATGATGTCAGGTGTTCTCCAAAATCTTGTGATGTTGTTTGCTGTTGAAAAATAAACAAAAAACATGATGCTTCTACCGAAATAGCACCTAATAAATAACACAGTCAATTGTACAGAGGAAAAACAGTTCTCAGGGTTGCAAAAATGTTTATGCTTTCACAGAATCCTCATAGTGGTATAAATTAAAAAAGTATGCTTAAATTGGTTACCCGTTGCCCATTAATCAGTGGCAATGGAGTAGCTCCAGCATTTAGGACCCTGTGACAAAGCAGATCAGGAGGACAAGATCAGAAGGGTGTAATCCTGCTCTGAAATCATGGGTTTGAGATTATTTTTTTTTGAGGGCAGAGACTGTCCAACACTCAACATCAACTTTGTGCAAATTATGCGACAAAGTTGTGCAGAGGGGAAAGAGGAGATGCACCTTGGCATATGTCAAGCACAACCACCCTGAAGTGCACCACAGACATGAACAGTCTCAGCATGCCAAAGAAGTGACATGTTGTAGATATGACATTCACAAACTGGAAAGAAAATGCATCTGACCATCTGGATCAATTGACAGTGAGGCAACAACCTTTACCCAGTAGACCATTGCAGGCTGTCCCACTCACAGGAAGCAGGCAACTGTGAATGGCACCACTCCCAGCCAGAGGGCAAATTCAGTTTTTCTCCACCAGCAGGCCAATGGCAGCTCTCAATTAATCACCAACAGTATACTGGAGTAAATGCACAACCAGCATATAGCTTATAGTACCTGCATGGGTCAGTATATACATGCATTATACTAGATTTTGAAAATCTAAATTAAATAAATGTTTTCTTATTTTTTCTCCCAGATACTAGCTTTGAGCACAATATTTAGTTATACCTTGTCTGTCCAAGTTCAGTCTTCAAGGAACACCAACAGGCCAGGATTTGAGGATTTTCCTGATTAAGCACAGGTGAGTGGCTCATTCATTTTGACTGACTCACCTGTGCTTAAACAAGGCAATCCTTACACCCTAGCATGCTGGTGGCCCTTTAGGACTGAATTTGGACAGCTCTGAATTATATAATACCTCCTTTCTTTTTAGATGATGGAGTTCTATTGAGACCTATAATTTTAAACAGATTGGCCAATTCATTAAAACATGGAAAGTTACTTTACATTATGTTTCTAAGATGCACCATTTTCTTCATTTTTTCAAAGGACACAACCTTTCTTCCGGCAGTGAGATCTTCCATCTTGCAGGGATTTGCATGATCATTCCTCCTTATCAATTTACTCCACCCCTCTGGTGGAAATGGATGGCTTTTAGTAGACTAAGGGCTAGATTTAAAGGCAACCGTTAAACCAGCCGCTAATTGAAAAAGGCACATCGCTCGCAAATAATACAGGAGTTACGGCAGATTCAATAGCTACTCTACGAGAATAGCTATCGAGCGTAGGCAAACAAAAAACACGTAACACAAAGCAGTTGTCGCTCATGTTAATGCACAACGGGCGGCCAAATCACACGATAACAGCGCTCAAAACAACATCTAACATAACGGCTAACGTTGTCTAGCAACCATGATTGATGCCAAAACAAATTCAAACACACAGCCAATCACAAAGCCCCAATGTATCAAATAACTTCAAATACACCTATATATACCCAAAAATAACCGTCACACACTGTCTGTTATCGAGTTCTTCAGAGCGAGATATCAGGACCCAGGAGCGGAGGATAGTGATTAGAGAGAGGGAGAGAGGCGCGTTCATTGGAGGTAGAGGAGTTTTGCAGTTTGGAAAGAGGAGGGAGGTGCACTAAATATACACATATCACACTTTTGCACATATTACATACACACATACAAACATAAACACATACACATACATACACATAGTCCTTTTATTTTATAACACCTTACACTTTTTACATTTTATTTTGACAGTGTGAATCTGGGAGTGAAAGTGTGTGACAGAGAGTGACTGGATCGAGTGTGTCTGTGAGGGCCTGTGGGAGTGCCTGGGTGTGACTGGGTGAGTGATGGCCAGGAGAGGAGGACAGGAGAGAGGGATGGAGAGAGTAGTGGAGGAGGAGGAAGCTCAGGAGGGGATCCCTCAGCAGAGCAGGGGTGGCAGAGGGAGATCTGCAGGGCGGAGGGGGACCCGGCCCACAAGAGCAGGCACACAAAGAAGAGGGACAGAACCTGCAGTGGGACGAGGGGTAGTTGCTGGGGAGCACCCCACACAGTCAGGGTCAGACCAGGCAGGGCACTCCGGCTCTGAATCCTCCCATGCCGGAGCTGATGAGGGCAGGATCAGGGATCCCAGATATAGTGAGGAGGAGAACACGGCTCTCGTGGAAGCTGTCCTGGAGAGGCAGAGTGTTCTCCACCCGACGGCAAAGGTCCCTGGCCTGGCAGCGAGGAGGAAGGCAGCCTGGAATCAGATCTGCAGCCGGGTGAACGCAGTGGCAACATGCAAGCGGGACGTGGAGTCTGTGAAGAAGAGATGGGGCGACTGCCGGAGGGTGGTCAAGAACAAGATGTCTGACATGGCCAAGCAAGCCCGAGGCACCGGAGGTGGCCCGTGTGTGCCCATCACATTCTGCGGCTGGGAGGAGATGGTGGGGCAGAACATGTCCCCGATCATGATCGAGGGGGTAGTGGGAGGAACTGACACTGGGGATGAGAGGAGCCTCCACACTACCGGTAAGTGCAACACTACAGAACAACACACTACAGCAACCAACACCAGCTGCACACACAGTCACACCTCAACACATGTCCATCACTCAGCCATACAACTGCACCAACACAGCACCATGAGGGTTAAAAAAGGACACAACACCTGGACAAATGGCAACGTCCAACTTGGGACAAACCTGTCAAAGTCCTTCTTCAACCCTCCTGTCGCTGTGCTCATTACACACAATACACAAACCTTCATGTTCAAAATGTCGACTGTCATAGATCATCACTGTTCACACACAATGTCACCCATGTCCCCACCCCCACCCTAACCCCTTGAGTGCTAGAGGGATCATCAATGCATCGATCAACAATGCATTGGCAACCCCTCTGGGACTCAAGGGGTTAACCTTACAACAAACAAGTCAATAGGACAACGATCACATGCTACACAGGGGACATTCACTAAGTGGTGACAAACAGATGGTGGACACAAAGTAACCCTCACACACCCTCACTTCACCAGTACCAGTGTTAGTCCATGGAGAATATGCCAAAACAAGAATCAAGTTCATAGGGTCCCATTGTACGGACTCCATGGAAAACACTGGAAATGGGGAAAGGAGATCACTGGAGAAGTCACCATCATGTTCACTTCATCAGTTCAACATCACCGCTTACAGAATCACAAAAGGGGGCATCAGATCACACATCACAGTGTCACACAGAATAAATGCTTGTAGGTGCAACACACAGGCCGAAAACTATTTTACAGAATTCAAGCTGGAAAAAGTAGGCATTGGTGTTGTGGCTGCAATCATTTACTCTGACTTGAAATTACATATCCCATATCTGATTCCCACATGGATCCACAGGGGTGCTGATGCCATGGATGGATGGTACACCAGCATCTCTATGCAGGATACATATGGGAAACAAATAGCAAACATTGTACCTTGGTCACCAACAGGCCATGACTGATGGATATCTAGGACTGAGTGCCTCACACAGAAGGATGGATGGGCTCATACACAGAGAAAAAAACAGGCCTCAATCAAAGATATCCCTCACTACTGGCTGGATTGTTGCCCTTAGGATTCAAATGTTACTAAATATGTTCCAACATGATGTGAACACAGAGATCACTTCACTGGATGTGATTGCCTTACTGGCCAGATATGTGCACCCATCACAAATCAACCTACATTGCTACCATCCAAATACACATACATAGTATATCACACTCTACGTAGATGGGATATACGAGGTATGTTCATATCCATCATATCAATACAATGTCTTGTTGGATGGGTGCACATATATAGCCAGTAAGGCAATCACACCTAATGAAATGCTCTCTGGTATCACATCTTGGAAGGATATTACTGTATCCATATGAAGGGTACATATCCACATACATATATGACCACTTCTACTTGTGTGTAACTGTAATGGGATAGCAATGGGTAATGTCATCATGATGTCATGTCATTGCCATCGTTAACAGATGTGTCTTGATCTAAGTCCCATCCCTCCAACACTCATGGTTATACAGATATTGCTCTATGTGACAGGTGAAGATATCCATCATTTGACCACACGGAGGCTCTTCAGCAGAGCCAAAGTCGCAACATATCGAGAGAAATACCTTGTAAACCATGCACACCCTGTACACCATTCCAATTAAGTATTGTTCTCTAAATGGGTTGATTTTGTCTCTGCTGAAAAGCCCTCATGTGGACAAATGACTGAAATCTCCATCTGTCACATAGAGCAATATCTGAACAACCATGAGGGTAGGAGGGATAGGACTAACAGAGAACAACATCTGTTCCCACAATGTCTACAATCTGACATCAAGGTGGACTTAACCTTTGCCATCCCCCTGGAGGGATAGCCATCCCTACAAGTTGTGAAGACAAATATATGTTGTTGGATCCCCCCCCCCCGAGTTAAACAATGGTATTCCTACTGCTGAAAGGTGTGTTGATGCAAAAGGTATCACAGCTCAGACATGGATATGTCAGGGGCAATATCCCAGTGGCCTGATATTGTACAGTGGTGCTGTTACTACACAATCATATGGACAGCTCTGGTACAGGGACCAGATATCTACATGGGAGGGTGTAGCAACAGCCCCACTGTACTATTTCTGGACACTGTGATATTGCACCTCAAAATGAAACCTTCACCCGTAATAACTCAAACAACACCTTTCAGCAGTGGGAGTACCCTTGTTTACCCAGGGGATTAACACAAACACATATATTTTTCTTCACCACATTTCAAAGTAGAACTGTCTCCACAAACATATGGCTAAGGTCACTAATCACAACATCTTCTTCCTCCACACAGCTTACGGCCGTCAAGCCCAGCGGGAGACAGTGGAGGAGGCTATGTCACCCCCCAGTGAGGAGGACACAGAGGAGGGGACCAGCCGGTGGTCACCTTACCCACCATCACCATCCCCTCCAACACAGGCTGCACCACCACCTACTGCACCCCTTCCAGCTGCACCACCACAGGCTGCACCACCCCTTCCAGCTGCACTACCACAGGCTGCACCACCCCTTCCAGCTGCACCACCACATGCTGCACCACCCCTTCCAGCTGCACCACCACAGGCTGCACCACCCCTTCCAGATGCACCTCCCCAGTACAGTGGCTGGATGCCACAGGAGGAAAGGTGGACATATCCATCCACCTCCACCAGCTACTACCCTCCATCAGCAGCACCACCACCACCACCAGGGAGACAATGGCTGCCAGGGACAGTGGCCACAAACCAATATGGCCCATATTCCTCACACATCAACCCACCCTCCTGGATGGCTCCACAACATGCCCCAAGGTATGATCCCAGGTGGGGTCCCAGCACCTATCAGTGGCCACCATATGAGCCTTGGCCACTGGACTACCCACACCTGGGCCTGATTGGTGAGCCCCAGCGCCCCCTACCCAGGGACATATTCACACCTCCACCAGCACACACATCTTTGGGCAGCTCTGCATCACTTGATGTGGTGGGCATATGCCCACCATCTGCACCAGCCACACCAACAGCAGCCACAGCACCCTCAACAGCAGCAGAGAAGGAAAGAGCACCCTCAACAGCAGCAGAGGAGGAAAGAGCACCCTCAGCAGCGGAGGAGGAGGAAAGAGCACCCTCAACAGCAGCAGAGGAAACAGCAGCACCAGGGACACCGGGCACATCCACCTCCAGCACCGCACACCTCACAGGGATGGAGGCGGAGTGTATGGCCCTTCAAAGAAGACTACTCCGGTCAAGCAGAAGTACAGACAGCAACATCACCAGGAGCAGGAGGCAATCCAGGAGGAACATTGCCCAATTGGAGACCAGAATCCAAGCTCTGGAGTCGGAGGTGGCCAGGGGGAACACACTACTCCACCAGCTCAGGACTGGTCTCATGGACATGATGACACAGGTCCTTGTGGAGTTAAGGGAGATCAACCGCAGAGAGAACCTGAGGATGGAGAGGGTGAACTTGCGTTCCACCGAGGGGTCTACTGCAAACACCACCCCCTCCAGTGTTACCCCTGAAGCAACACCTAGGGGGCAGAGGGTTACCAGGAGATCCACAAGGGCATCCACCTCTGGCACCCAGGCTAAGGCCCCCCACCCAAAGAAGAAAAAATGAAAGGCCCAACCTGTTAAGTTTCCCCTCAATAAAGAAAACATTTTTTTTTTAATTCCAGTCTGATCTGTTGTGTCTTCAGTTATGGATTGGGTGGCAGGGTTGTCTCCAATGCATTGCCATACAATGCAGTGAACACAACCTCTGCCTGGGTGAAATGTTTGTGGGATGCTACAGCATGGGTTCACACACACACACCGTTGTACAAATTCAACTGGAAATACATCCCTGGAGCCATATAACACCACTGTGTTATATGGCGTTGTTGTGTGTTGAATTTGAACAACAAAACATACCCCTTAGCACAAGAAATGGTACAACATTGAACATTCGTCTACATCATATGTTGTGTTTAACCCTGAGAGTGCCAGAGTGGTAGGCAACGCATTGCAAAGAAATGCGTTGGGGACCACTCTTACACTCAGTGGGTTAATGGGATAACCAGACAAACAGCTCTGTGATTTAGCAGGGACATTACAAGCAGGACAGATAAATGGGACATGTATCCATATTGTCTTGGATTCACACACACTCATTGTGCAACTGACTTACTGGGGAAGCCAATGTTTTTAACCTAGGATTTCAATGTGTAGCACACACATTGATATCCTGGGGTGAGCATTGGGGTCTCCAGTAAGTTGAGTTGCTGTTTCCCTAAGGGTGTAACAGACTTCACCAGTGATAACACATGTCCACTTAGTCTGTTTGTTCTCGAATATATCCTCCTACAGACACAGATAGAATGGTGATGGTTCATCTTTATTGTGTCTCAAAGTACATTAGAATGTACATGTGTTTTGTGTGTGTATTGCCTATATGCATTGAACACCTGTATGAGAACACTAAATGTACTTTGAAACTAAATCGTACTACTTCAGTAACACTGCTGCCCAGCTCATGTGTTGTCCACAAGGTTTGACAACTCTGTAGCTGAGCATCCTAACTGTACAAGTTATAACACTCAAGAATTAGTGTTTTCTGTGTCTATATGAGAATGTTCCAGTAGAGGTTTGTGTGAACCTCAGGTCAAACTTTGCATCACCAACAACATCACCATAAACAGCAAGGGGTGATCTTCATGAAGGTGTTGTCAAGACATCAATCCAGTCACATAGAAGATCTTCAGTTCAAGGATGGATCATGTTACGGATGCCTGTGGAAGAAGAGGACAGGATTTGGAGCAGTAGACCTGAACTGATCATCAAGCAACAACAATTTAGTCTTTTTAATCCCCTCAATTTTCACAGTTACAGGTGAGTACACAAACCATTGCTTGACAATGTGTTGTGTACTCATCTGTAACCAATTCTGTGGGTAACTAAGGACATGTGCACCAGCCCTATGGATATGTGCCCCTGACATGTATACACACATTAACAAGTGTTCTGAGAGCTCCATGGAAGTAATGACATTGTGCTGCCACTGTGAAAGTGACAGTGGCAGCCCAATGTCATTTGTTCCATGGAACTGTTAGGACATATTTGTTGATGTGTGTATTCATGTCAGGGGCATATATGTCTGCACACTCACAGGTCAGCATGGAGTCCCTGGTAATCTGATCTACGTCTCATGACCTCTACATTGTGTGACAATACCACTGTACATCCACCCCTCTGCTGCTCTTCTCAGCTCTGGCACAGTACAGGTCCCATATTGAGTCTAATGTCCCTTTAACCCCTGATGTGCCTGAGTATTATCCAATGCATATCATTAGATAATACTCTTTCGCTACTGGGCTAGCATGGTTGTTCAGGCTATAATCATGGCATATCCAGTTAGTTGCTGTCAATCAAGCCGTGTAAGGTGATGAACATGGGTAATATGTTGTACCTTGTTTCTCCTGGGGGTGTGCGTGATATCCTTGGGGTCTGTATGTCAACGTGGAGAGTGGAATTGAGGATGGTTTTTGAGTCCACACACACAATTTGCCACATCCACTGCCAGTGCAGTGCTGTGTCACTGTTCCTGTGGGGTGAGACAGAACAAAATGTGCAGTGTGGTTAGTGTCACAGGACTGATTGGGGACTTGCATGGATTGTTTGCATGTGTGTGTTATACTCACAGGTGAAGTGTTCCGTGATGAGCCTGTCTCTGATCTGTTCCCCCTCTCATGGTCTCCTCCACATGCCCGATGTCCATGGCCACTTCCTGTAAGGGGGGATCTGGGATGTGCTCCAGCAGCCTGGTGTCCACTGCGATGTTGTGCAGTATTGCGCACGCCACAATGATGTCACACACCTTAGCCGGTGCATACTGCAGTGCTCCCCCAGAGTGGTCCAGACATCGGAATCTTGACTTGAGGAGGCCAAATGTTCGCTCAATGGCATTCCTCGTTCTGGCATGAGCCTGGTTGTACCTTTCCTGGGCATGTGTTTGGGGATTGGCCAGAGGGGTCAGTAGCCAGGACTTGCATCCATAGCCAGCATCACCTGTGTAACGTGAGTGACATGGTGAGACAGGGAGCACATGTTGTGTGAATGATGTTTTGTGTGGTGAACGTAGTAGCTGTGGGTCAGGTGCATGCTGAGCAGCGTGGTGTGTACGCCTGTGTATGTGATGTGATTTTGTTTTGTGAACTCACCCACTAGCCATCCCCCTGTAAAGGTTCCATTCTCAAAATCTCTGTGTACTGAGGAGTTTTGTAGAATGTATGCATCATGTGAGCTGCCAGGATATTTTGCACAGACATTCATGATCCTCATGTTGCTGTCACACACCATCTGCACGTTGATGGAGTGGAAGTTCTTCCTGTTGATGAATAGCTGTGCGTCACATGCTGGGGCCTTAATCCGGACATGGGTGCAATCTATAGCACCCATGACTCTGGGCATGCCTCCCCTTGCGTAAAAGGCCTGCTTGACGTGTATCCAGTCCATGTCGGTGGTGGGAAAATGTATATAACTACTGGCCTTGCTTTTGAGGGCTGGCAGGACCTGGGCCAGCACTCTGGAGAATGTGGCCTGTGACATGCCAGATGCGTAACCCTCAGTGGACTGGAAGGCCCCGCTTGCCATGAAGTGTATGGCACAGAGTAGTTTCTGCAGGCCAGTTAGGGCATGGTTGTGGATGTAGATGGGATCTACCTGCTCCTTGATGACCTCATACAAGGCAATGATGCTGTCAGGCCTCAACCTGTAGCGATCAATGACCTCGTCATCAGTCATTCCAAAGAGGGTGACCCTTGGGCGGTATACCCTGGGCCTTGGTGGTCGTCTATACATCCTGTGCCCTCCAGGTGGGGATGGACTCCTGTGTGGCTGCTGAGCCAGAGCCTCCTCACTTGCAACAGGTGAAGGCTGTTGATGAGGCATGCTTGGAGGTTGCTGATGTTCCCTAGCTCTCTCCCTTGCACGCCTTCTAAGCAGTCTTCGCAACAATATGTAACCCAACATACTGTTTGCTTTCTCTATCTGTCTCTATCTGTCTCTCTCTCTCTATCTCTCTCTATCTCTATCTCTCGCTATCTCTCTCTCTCCCTCCCTGAGTGGAAAACAAGCCACAAGTGAGTGTGTTGAGTTGTCCCTTTAAGTACTTGCTAGGGCGTTGTGTAGGTGTGGTGATGAGGTGAGTGCTGACCAATGGAGAGTTGTTTTTGTCCAGGTAAGTGTTAGCAGGTGTGTGTGTGTTATAAGATGTGGTGTGTTGTGCTTGTTACGTGTGTGCCATTTGCGGGCGTGCAGTTGTGGGGTGCAGGTCGCGTGTTGATGTTGCCCAGGTGAGCTTGTATTTGCAGGTGTCCGCTTTGTGTGATAACCCCCATTGTTCCGTGTCATGCTGTGTTGTTGTTTTTTTGTGTGTCGTTGTCCCTGTGGTGTTGGTTGTTGTTGTGTGTGTAGTGATTTGTGTTGTGTGTACATGTTTTTGTGTTGTTTTGGCATTGCACGGATTAATTTTCCCATTTCCATGGTTGTGCGGTAAGCCTTTTGTGTCTTTTCCTCTGTAACGGGTGTTTTGTTTTGGCCGTTAAGTGTCTAACGTGTGAGAAAAGTGGGTCTTAACTTTTAGCCGTTAGGTGTGTCTTTTTTTTCAGCCGTTATCAGTACCGCAAGCCTTTGAATAGCTCTGGGGTATGTTGTTGAATGCGTCTGAATGCACGTAAGTGTATCGGCCGTTAGGATTGTGCAACTGCCGTTAGCTGTTGTTTAGACGGATGTTTGAATTGCGACATGACACTTAACGCACCCGTTAGTGATTTTTTTTGCTAACGGCTGCCTTTAAATCGAGCCCTAAGAATCTGGGGAGAGGTGATTTATTGGACATGTGGGAAATTGATTATGCAGCCTTTATCTGAGCTAGTCAGAGAACAAAGTTATGTTAGAATTATATTCACCAACAAATACTAATTAACAAATATAGTAGTTTCATTTGGAATATCCAGTGAATCACCAGAAAAACTATTATTTATTTTATGTATTATAAGAATATTTTTCATTTTTAGTTTGCCTATTTTAGGTGATTTTCTAACCAAGCCATGAATAAAATACATATATATAATGCATTTATTTGACATTCATTGTTATTTTCACTAGTAATATTTAGTTATCTATACTCTTATTGTGAATGTATAATCTTCCTAATTTTCATGACAGCAAGTAAGATCCACTTGTCTTTTTACAGCATAATACACATTATCAGTTACAGATGAACCTTTTCATATTGTCATAAAATGATGAGCATTTCATCTTGAAGTGATTGTGTACAATGAACAATGACAGATACTTGCATGTAAAATTTGCAGGCTCACAAAAGTATCAAAGAGATCTGTACTTATGAATCATATTAACAGTTACACCTGAAAGGTAAATATTTATATGTTATATATTTCAGTGCCAGAAGGGATCTATCTCAACCTTTGAACTTTTATGTATCATATAAATGTCAGTTTTATATTGACCTTCCCAAAAATTAAATGTAGAGAATGAGATTAGGATAATGTATCTGAAACAATAATCATACAGTGGTGATACTTTATCATCTGTTAAAAGAAGCACAAGCACAAACAATTTGTGGTTACATAGACCTTGTACCTTATGCTATAATCTGTAAACTGTGTCTATTTGTTTCTGAGGCCTAAAATATAGTCTTACATAAGCTCTTCAGTAACCCGCAAAGGCTCCCTGTCTCCCATTATCATAAACATTTTGTCTCAGGACTTAATCTCAAAGGAAAATAGATGAAAAATGGTACTTTCTGCCTAGCGAAAATTTCCAACGAAAAGTGTAGTTTTTCTGCTGTTTTCGCCTAGCTCATTGTATTGAAATCAATGGAAGGACAGAATTTACACATAACACATAGCAAATTTTGTTTTATGTCCCACAGGCATAGTATAAAAGGGGTCTGAGGGTGCCTGTGTTGGAGGAGTCTAGGGAAAGAATCAGTCAAACAGGGATTTTTTTTTCAAGGGGGGGTGTTGACTGGTATTGATTTATAGGACTTTGATGTTGTTAGAGGTCCAAGCCTTGATGAAACATTGATTTGTAGGACTTAGACTTGTTAGGCAAGAGCACTGAGCAAACATTAATTCATAGGACTTAGACTTAGGCACAAGCTCTGAACAAATATTGATTTGTAGGACTTATTGTTAGAGGCACATACCTGAAGAAACATTGATTTGTAGGCCTTACACTTGTTAGAGGCACAAGTCCGAATGAAACATTTATTTGTAGGACTTACACTTGTTTGGCACAAGCACTGAGGAAACATTGAGTTGTAGGACTTACACTTATTTGGAACAAGCCCTAAGGAAACATTGATTTGTAGTACTTACACTTTTTTCACAAGCCCTGAGGAATCAGTGATAACTTTTTGCACTCAAGATTATTAGAGTCACAAGTCCTGAGAAAACAGTGATGATTTTATGCACTCAGGATTGTTAGAGTCACAAGCCCTAAGGACTCAGTGATTCATTTTTGGAATCAGGCTTATTAGAGTAACAAGCCCTAAGGAATCAATGATGAATTTTTGGACTCGGGCTTGTTAGAGTCACAAGCCCTGAGGAATCAGTGATGATTTTTGGACTCATGTTTGTTAGAGTCATAAGCCCTGAGGAATCAGTCATGGTGTTTTGGACTCAGGACTGCATTCTTAATAATAATGATGAATCCTTCCTGTCATTAGATTTGAGTATTCTGCGGGATAGAATCTCCTCAGATGCTGCTTGATTCCATGTCTGCGATTATAATCCACCACATTGCCATATGTGGTCAGCACACCCACATTGTGCAATGGGTGGACATGAACTGCCACATCCTCGTATCTACAGAATCACTATCAACTGGTGGAGTAGGTAATGATGACAGAGGTGGATCACCAGAAGATGTTGCAACGTCTTCTGCATCCGGACCTTAGCGTCAGAAGTTGATGATGAGCCAGGTGATTCACTCAACATCAAACTTTCAGGCTCAGTTTGAGTTTCTTTATTTTTCCACCTTTTCAATTTCATTCTCGAATCTTAGTGCCCTTGGGGAGAGACAGGGAGTAGAGCAACAGCTGTTTCGTAAGCCTGTGGAGCTTAGGCTTTAACATGCTTCACATAAATGCATTGAATATATCTCCAGTACTCAAAGGGTAAAAAAAAAATCCCTTGGGCTGAAATTCCAGTATATCCTGTCTCTACACACACACAAACACACACACATACAATGTATTAAGATAAGATTAAAACTACTAGATTGCACAGATGCAAAGTAACCAAGACATATTTAGCATTTTAAGACTTAATTATGCTGGGAACTGTTGCAAGATTTTCATGATAAGAACTGAACTGATTGCTCTATTAAGCATGCTACAATTAGGTGGTGACAAAGAAGTACAACTTGTGAAGTCCTTCAAATTACTTGGAAAGGAAGATATGGCTTCCTGGTGAGTGCTACCCTGTCCTTTGGCTATCGCACATTGCTTTCAGTGACAGCCCCTGTCAGGATAGTTATTTTAATAATATCTGCATTTTTCTGAAAATGTGCTGGGACATGAAGGTGTATAAAATCATCCCTTCCCTGTCATTTTTTATTACAAAACAGTTGTTTTGGGTTTTCCAAGAGTGAAAAGAATTAACATATTTATAAGAAATCTACATGAATCCTTCAGATGCTAGAAAAGTCTCCATTATATTAACCCCCCCAGATGTCACAAGTTTATATATCTAGATAGATAGATAGATAGATAGATAGATAGATAGATAGATAGATAGATAGATAGATAGATATAACCCATAAAGGAGACTTGAGACCAATAAATAACTACTACATTAAAGAACTGCCCGCTAATGCTATAACAGCATTCAAAGGGTTAACAACATTGCCTTTAAGAACATTGTCTTCAAATAGTACAATTTAAAATCACAACATTCCAAGCATTAAGAACACTATGCATTAATATTGTACCAACAAAGGAACTTGTGGGATTCAATTGATACCTGAGATTTGTGCACATATAATTAGCTCTGGAGTTTATAGTTTCTTGTATTGAAATAGCGCTAAGGTATTTTTAATGCTGTATTAAGACATATATGATTTACTATTTTATTGTAATAAATATTTGTATCAAATATACAGTAAATAGTAGCACTCTCTGTTAAGTATGTTTTTTGGATATATATTACTGAGCACAGCTGGGACTGGACAAACCATGGGAAGCAACAAGGCCTGAGAAGAGCACCTATAAACAACAAGGTGATGGGAGCTTTGGATGTGCCAAGGAGGTATATAACTTGTTCTCACAGCTATTCCCGTTATTCTCCTTCCTTACCCAGGAAGCTGACACTACCTTAGACATGCTAATCCACCATAATTACATGCTTGTTTTTTGTTTCCTTTTGTACCCCTACTACCCATTCTCTTGTTTATTTCTGTGCCAGGATAGGTCCTTTGCATATACAGATGAATCTTGGAGTGAGGGGAGTCACAGTTCCATCCAGCCACATGTTCCATAACTTTTCTTCCCACTACATCAGCCTTACTGTGCCCACTCTGGGTTCCGTTCCTCCCCTTTAACATAATTATGCTGTGACAAGTCAAATGAACAGTGTGTTGTACAGTACTAGGCTTCACTTTGAAATCTCAACCCCAATGTTTGGCATGATTCGTCTCCTATTAAATTAGCAGATGTGACTGATTTACAATCATCTAACATAGCTCTTTCATAACCTTTTAAAAGGGTTTTGTAACAAGCTGGGTCTGTTAGCATTTCCGTCTATTAATTTAAATGAAATTGGAACATATAGTAATCCTTTAATAAACCATTGTGTAGATGCTACAGAGACAAGAGTATAGGAGATTGACTTCCCTCCACCCCAGTGATCTGATCTTCTCTCTCCAGCAAATGACCTTACTATGCACTTGTGCTATGATTGAGGGTTGGACATGTGGGCAAAAACACATCGCACGCACACCAGAAAAGAGACTGCAAGATATCACACACACACAAATGGGCAGAGACTGCAGATCATTCTGCAGGAAAGAGACTGCAAGAGATCACATAACACAATGGAAAGTAAACTGCAAGAGATCACGCAAATGGGGACAGACTTCAACAGATCACACACAGTGGAACAACACACTACAAGAGAACACAAACAGAGAGGCAGACACTGCAGGAGATCACACACAAGGGAAGAGATTGCAGGAGATCACATACAGGAGGACAGTGACTGAAGGAGATCACACACAGACACACATGCAGGAGGACAGAGACTGGAAGAGATGACAAACAGGAACAGACTTCAACAGATCACACACAGATCACACACAGTGGGATAGCACACTGCAAGAGAACACACAGCAATGCAGAACCTGAAGGAGATCACACATACACACAGGGTGACACACTGCAGCAGGACAGAAACTGCAAGAGATCCCTCACACATACACACACAGGATGACAGAGGTTGCAGGTGATCACATACACACACACGAAACTCAGGAGGACAGACACTTTAGGAGATCACACAAAGACACATATGCAGGAGGACAGATACTGCAATAGATCATACACAGACACATGCAAGAGGGCAGACACTGCAGGAGATCACACAAACACACCAGAGGCTGAAGGAGATCATACAAAAACACACACAGTAGGACAGACACTGCAGGAGATCATATACACACACACATGCAGGAGGACAGAAACTTCAGGAGATCACACATACAGGAGCACAGACACTGCAGGACATCACACACAGACACACACAGGAATACAGAGACTGCATGAGATTATACACACACAGGCACACATACAAAAAGCAGCACAACAGAGACTGCACCTGTTCAGTGCTATAGGGGTATGCAATGCATTGCATAGCAATGTGTTACCTATCCCTCTGACACCCAAAGGTTTAAGTATTCCATTAAAAAAAACAGATGGGCAACGCTGCCCCACACTGCTACTATATCCATTCATAAGTACAATCTTAAACAACTGTATATACTGTAAATATACTAATAGGAGAGTACCTATAGATATTTAATAAAAACATTTATTGGATAATACGCAGGCAATACGAAATGTACGTAAAACAATGAATAAACTTAAGATAATAGTCCTTAAGTCATGAATGTACCTACTGCTTATAATATAATAAACCACTGCAGTGTTCTTAAATATTTGATGTTATGCCTTCAATATGAAAAAAAATAATAAAATAAAAACAAGATTATTGGTCTCTCAGTTCTCTGTTTCGTTCATAGGATTTCTGTCTCTCTTTCTCTCTCTCTCTCTCTCTCTATATATATATATATATATATATATATATATATATATTAGTATGTCCCGTGGTGACAAAACAGTTTAAGTATCTGATTTTTGATGTATAATGATCTTACCAGTAAATTTATACACTGTACCTCCCGACATTTGACTTTGAATACTGCCGTTCTTCTGTAGATCAAATCTCTGACAGAGCAGGCAGATTATAGGTTATTAACCATTGTTCTCACGACTTCAGGTATACAACCCATTTGTTTACTGTCTGATGAGCTGCTATGCAGTAGAACAGGTAGTGCGCAGAGACTAAAGAAATGCCGGTACACCACTGAGTGATCTATATTAGAGACTATTGAAAAACTGAAAGGCACGAAACCAGAAACCGCTAGGATTATGTGACTCTTCCAATAGTATGTGAATCTTCCAATATATCCAATGTATTTCATATCATGTAGCTGATACTTCTTCAGGATATTGGTGAATGAAGTTCAGAGCAGCTTTCATTTAAATTCCCTGCCAATTTGGGTAAAGTGTTTTGGGATAGTTTCCTTAGTAATTGTATTAACCCTTAATATCCATTCTTCAAACAATACCATTTCTTAAAATTAAGGAGCTTGGATTGACAGCATTATATTTGCTATAATTTGGTTATAAATAAGTATTGTTTATTTTAATTTTGTTTAATATGAATGGGAACACTTAAACAATGAGAAAATATTGTTACAATATTGTCTTAAACAAATTAACTCCATGAATGCTATCGGTGAAGGCTTTACTATAAAGCTACAATAACTATGAAAGGGCAAAATGTATGTGTCCTCATAAATAACACAATTTGTAAATAGTATATATTGATGATAAATTAAATATTGTGAAGCCTTCTTGCCTGTGTTGGTTTCCTGACCATCCATTAACCTGTCTGGGGGAGGTTGCCTCTTGAGAATATATCTGAGCTGTCTGCTTATTCTTAGTGTAGCTTCTCCTATTCTGAGTTGGGTTACACTCATTGCATATTCCCTTAAAGGGATAGTAATACCTAAAATGTAAAAAAAAAATATGTTGTAGGGTTTATCCCCCTGAGTAAAACAAGAGTACTCCCACTGCTGAAAGATGTTTCATTCAAAAGTTATTAATTTTCAAAATTGAATTTTTTAGGTGCAATATCACAGTGGCCTGAAATTGTACAGTGGCGCTGTTGCTACACGATCCTATGGACAGCTCTGGTCTCAGGACCATAAATCTCCATAGGATGGTGTAGCAACAGCGCCACTGTAAAATTTCAGGCCACTGTGATATTGCACCTAAAAAATTCAACTTTGAAAATTAATAACTTTTGAATGAAACATCTTTCAGCAGTGGGAGTACTCTTGTTTTACTCAGGGGGATAACCCCTACAACATATTTTTTTTTACATTTTAGGTATTACTATCCCTTTAAGTACTCAAGATATCATAGGTGGGACAAGGGCTCTTTAAGAGCTCCCTTCCTATACCCCCATGAATATGTTAAATCTACCCTTGTTTGAAAGAGGGAGTTCCCTATTTCAAACAAGCACATTCCCATATTTGTAAGTAAAAGATGGCCTAGATAGGAGCTCTTAAAGAGCTCCTACCTCCCCCCCATGCTATAGTGAATTATGATGTCAGGTGAGCATGTCAATGTACGAGTACCCTCATTTGTAAGAGTCGGTTCCCCTCTTTAACATTAGTGTACTTTAACCCCTATTGAGCAGGAGAGCCAAGATATAGGTTTTCAAGAAGCCTTATGTCTGCTCTAACATTGTACCTGGTGGTCAGTGGCATTGTGGAGCTTCAGATGATATGTTACTGATCAAAGAACAGGAAATATACAAACCACAGTTTTATATTCCCTACAGCCAGATGTCCTTATATCTAGACAAGGCCCATTACAAAGTTGATCAAAGTTTTTATGGAGGCATCCACCACCAGAGCAACCATAGCTCAGTGAGTCTGCATGTAGATACAAACAGCATAACTCAAATATCTTAGGACAGTGATTCTCAACCAGGGTGCCGTGGCACTTTAGTGTGCCACAGGCATCCACTCAGGGTGCCCCATCTTTTCTATAAAAGCTTTGATAAAATGTCAATACTGAGTTTCAAATGTCTATTTCTGGAAATGTTTCTGCATCATATGTTTTTTTTATATGTTCCATTCTGGGTCCTCTGCTTTTCTCACTGTACACTCTTTCATTGGGTGAACTTATTAGTTCATTTGGCTTTAAATACCATCTATATGCTGATGATACCCAAATTTACATCTCCACTCCTGATCTTTCACCACAAATCCAGCTGCAAATTTCAGACTGCCTCTTGGCCGTTTCCTCCTGGATGGCACAGCGTCAGCTGAAGATTAACATGGCCAAAACCGAACTGCTAATCTTCCCACCAAGACCTTGCCGAACCCCTAGCTTCACCATTACAGTTGATGGAATTGATATTGATCCGGTCAGCTCAGCACGCTGCCTTGGGGCCATATTTGATTCCTCTCTTTCCTTCTTCCCTCACATTAACTCTGTGGCTAGATCATCTCGCTTCTTTCTCCGTAACATTGCTAAAATCCACCCGTTCCTCTCCCAACAAACTACTAAAACTCTTATACGTGCCCTCATTCTGTCCCGCTTAGACTATTGCAATATCCTACTAACTGGCCTCCCTGCTACTCATCTTTCACCTATGCAATCTGTTTTAAACTCAGCTGCACGAATCACCACACTCTCCCCAAAAACTGAACCTGCCCACATAATTCTCAGACATCTGTCATGGCTCCCAATTCAGCAGCGCATCAATTACAAAGTCCTTCTTCTCACCTTTAACGCTCTCCACACTGCTACCCCTCCTTACATCTCTTCCCTCATCTCCTATTATGTTCCTGGCCGCTTCCTTCGCTCAGCACACAATGCACTTCTTGTTGCACCATCCACACCCTCTGCCCTCTCCCGTCTCAAACCTTTCTCGCTTTCTGCTCCATACCTATGGAACTCCATACCCCTCTCCTTACGCCTAGAAAAATCCCCCTCGGTCTTTAAGTCTACCCTGAAGTCTTATCTTCTGGAGCACTAGGACCATGCACTGCCTTTGGCCAAACTCAGCACTTGTAATCTCAGCAGTTAACACCCTCTTACCCCATTGTATGTCTCCCTTTATCCATTTAGACTGTAAGCTCCTTGGGGCAGGGACCTCTCTCCCATTGTTTCTATGAATGTCGCACTTATTTCATCCCCTCTTATTTATTGTAACATATGTCTATTGTAAGGCGCTGCGTACACTGTGTGGCGCCATATAAATAAAGATACATACATACATTATTCTGTCTGTGAGACCTAAAAAGAGCTATATATTTATACATTTGTATTATGCATTACGTACTTGACAAATGACCTATAAGATGTTAGGTGTGCCCAAAAACCTCTAGACTACATGCTAGGGGTGCCTTGAACAAAAAGGTTGAGAACCACTGTCTTAGGAACTGTCATGCTAATATACAAGCTATGTTTTAAACATTACACATATTTCTCTTCTTACATGATAACCTGTACTGCCAACTCTAAGGGGTGGTTCTGGTACTGTTTATGCTTTTCTCTTGTAATTGTATATTGTATCCAGTTATCATAACTAGCACATTTCCTCTGGCTACTGTGTACCCCTATCCACTATTGGTGGTGCACCTATCTATTACTTATTTCACACACAAGTAGCTAATGTTAATTTCAGTTGCTTTTTTTTTCTTTCCAAAGGAATGCAATGTTCATTTTTACAGTATATCATAGACCTGTTAACTTCAGCAGATGGTGACGCACCACCACAGCACACCACAATATATGCTTGTCCCTCCTGTACATTTGGATGTAAGAGCCAGTATGTATAAGTAGCATAGTATATCAAGTTGTACCAGTCTGCTTAGTCTTGAATGTATGAGGTGTTTATGTCTGTCAGGGTGTAATCTGTCAATCAGTCTTAGTAGAGACTCAAGCTTGTAGTGACTACCACCAGTTCACTTTAGTAAACCCAGATCCCTCTTGTTGCTGCCTAATTAGGGTAGCTAGCATCAAAAAGTTAGCTGCTTTCTCTCTCGCTTTCTCTCTCTAGCACGATGGGAATGCATCAGTTAAAATCTCCACAAGGGGGTTTATATTATTTTCATGAATTTCAATGCATTTAAAGAAGTGGAAAATCTGCAGTTTTCATGGTAATTCTAGTGGAATGCAAAGAGCTGGTCAGAGATGGTCAACTAGGAACGAGCCTGCCCTCAAAGGGAGAAGGCTGTATAGGAAAAGTATCCTACCCAGGGTGCAATATCTTTTAGCTCACTAGTGTCTTTCACAGAGAGGAAATATCCTAAAGCACATCTAGCTTATCTAGATTTCAGTAAAGCATTTGACACTGTCCCTCATAGAAGACTCATTAATAAATTGCAGTGTTTGGGTCTCAATGCAAAAATAGTTAAATAGATAAGGCAATGGCTGAGTGACAGGAGACAGAGGGTGATAGTCAATGGAGAATATTCGGATGAAGGGAGTGTTACTAGTGGGGTACCTCAGGGATCTGTACTGGGGCCCATTCTTTTTAATATTTTTATTAGTGATAGTGCAAAAGGTCTACAAAGTAAGGTATGCCTTTTTGAAGATGATACAAAGATCTGCAATAGGGTAGACATTCCAGGGGGAATAAGCCAAATGACAAATAATTTAGGTAAATTAGTAAGAATGGACAAGAGTGTGGCAGCTGCAGTTTAATGTTGATAAATGTAAAATAATGCACTTGAGACAAAAGGAAAAATATACTGTTCAGGGTACTGTGCTGTCAGAGACAACAGAGGAAAGGGATTTGGGAGTAATTATCTCTAATG
The DNA here is from genome assembly GCA_037306005.1 of Rhinophrynus dorsalis. Classification (NCBI taxonomy): domain Eukaryota; kingdom Metazoa; phylum Chordata; class Amphibia; order Anura; family Rhinophrynidae; genus Rhinophrynus; species Rhinophrynus dorsalis. Next base: position 244,487,924 of record CM074718.1, on the reverse strand, counting down.
ACTTAAAGGTAGGCAGGCAATGTAATAAAGCAGCGGGGAATGCAAGCAGGGTGCTGGGTTATATAGCTAGGGGCATTAATAGCAGAAAAGGGGAAGTGGTCATGCCACTCTACAGATCTCTAATTAGACCTTACCTAGAGTATTGTGTACAGTACTGGAGACCCCATATCCAGAAGGATATAGATACTCTAGAGAGAATTCAGAGAAGGGCTACTAAAATGGTGACTGGTTTACAGGAAAAGAAATATCAGGATAGAGTAAGGGATCTGAACATGTATAGCTTGGAGGAGAGAAGAGAGAGGGGATATGATAGAAACATTCAATACATGAAGGGATTCAACAAAGTGCAGGATGGAAGTACATTTTAAAGGAGTAAAAATGTTAGGACAAGAGGCCATAGTCTAGAGGGACACAGGTTTAGACGTAATGTAAGAATGTTTCACTTCACTGGGAGGGTAGTAGATAGGTGGAATAGCCTACCAGCAAAAGTGGTAGAAGTTAATACAGTGACAGAATTTAAGCATGCATGGGATAGGCATAAGGCTGTCCTTAACATAAGAAAAGACCAAGGACCAAAAATGGTTTGAGGTTTTTACAGTAGCAAAATGGGCATACTAGATGGGCCGAATGGTTCTGATCTGCTGTCCAGTTCTATGTTTTTATGTTTCTAAAAGGGTTAAAACATATATTAATGTGCCGCGAATATGCCCCATGAATATGCCTCCATGAATATTCCAAACTAGTTACAAATGCCATGAATAAATGTCATAAATAAAGTCCATAAATAAATACATAGCTTTTTAATTTGTGTCTCCACCGCTGTGTGCGGCCGTGGAGGAGGCGGCAGCAGAGACACAGTTCCCATTCCCATCCTGCACGGCCGATGCCTGTCACACACTGAATAAATTGATACTGAGACTGCCTTTATTTATGGGCAGTCTCACTTCCAATTCCAATTCCCTCACTGCCATTGGCTGGGATGTGTGTAAGAACATCCCAGCCAATGGCTGTGAGGGAATTGGAAGTGAGACTGCCCTTATATAAAGGTAGTCTCAGTACTATTTCCCTCAGTATGCGACAGGAATTGGCCCATGCAGGATGGGAATGGGAACTGTGTGGCTCATCAGTGTAATCACTGCCGCCTCTGATGCCACACACAAAGGCAGAGACAAAAATTATGAAGCTATGTATTTATTTATGGACTTTATGGCATTTATTCATGGCATTTGTAACTACTTGGGCATATTCCTGGAGCATATTCATGGAGGCATATTCATGGGGCATATTCATGGGGCATATTCACGGAGGCATATTCATGGAGGCATATTCGTGGCACATTAATATATGTTTTAACCCTTTTGAGTGCCAGAGAGGTACTCAACACATTGCTTTGCAATGCTTTGCGTACCTCTCTGGCACTCAAAAGGGTTAAAACATATATTAATGTGCCAAGAATATGCCTCCATGAATATGCCCCATGAACATGCCACTGAAAGGGTTAAATGATGGCATAGTTACTGAGTTGTAGTAATACTGATCCTTTTTTACTTACCGAAAGAAGAGAAGACTGAAGGAGAAGGACAGTGGATGATAGGTAAGTGTAAGACATTTGAGTTAACGATCAGTGCTTGACTGTATGTTAGGCACCGACCGTTAGCTTTTTTTACTGTTAAGTTTCCAATACTACAGTTATTTAGTAGCATTTTGGGAACTTAAAGCACAAAAGGGGCGTTTGGCCACAAGACCATTTTTGTGGCCTAACGTCCATTGTGCTTTAAGCCGGTAGGACATTTGGATACCAAGACATTTTCTTTTGTCGGTCGGTATCCATTTTGCCCTACCGGCTTTTTTATCTCCAACATTTGGATCGAGCCCTAAGTCTCTGTAAAACAAAATTTGCCTTAAGGTGATATCCGCATTATAATCTGAACAAATATCTGAAATGCTCCTTTTCAGCTCTTTTCTTTTTTTTATAAGGTAAACTTTTCTGATTTAGGGCTCGATTTAAAGGAGTGCAGTAAAATATGAGGTAGGGCCAAACTGAGTACTGACCGACATAAAAAAATGTCCAAGTCAGTATTCAAAAGCCCTACCAGATGAAAGCACAATGGATGTTATGTCACATAAATGGTCTTGTTGCTAAATGATTGTTTTGTGCGTTAAGTTCCCAAAAAGCTGCTAAATAGTGGCAGTAATCAGAACTTCAAAAGTGAACTATCGGTGCCTGACACACTGCCAAGCACTAATTGTTAATTTATCTGTGTTACACTTACCTGTAATCCACTGTCTTTCTCCTTATGTCTTCCTTCTTCTTATTTCTAATCTTCCTTTTTCTCTCTTCCTTCATCATCTTCATGATTCCTGTTAGAGAAAAAATAGAAGCGTTAATAGATGTGTCACGGTACTAACCCACACACTCATGGGATACCCGGAGGGGTACACAACGCACTACAGTGCAATGTATTGCATACCTCTCTGGGACTTCAAGGGTTAAACTATGTATAGGTGTGCGGGTGCAACAGCCATAACATGCCCCAAAAGTTCACCAAATTGTGGCCATGATAGCTGCCACAAAAATCTTTTGCAATAAAAGTTCAACATTCTAGTTCTCCGCCATTGTGTGCGACAGCGGAGGTGGTGGTGGCAGCTGCGGAGAAACTGATGTGCAGCATAGGCCCCCTGTCATTACCTCACAGGCCTATACCCGTTCCACACTGAGGGAATTTCAACAGAGACTGCCTTTATATATGGGACGGTTCTGTTCCAATTCGCTCACAACCACTGGCACCACCGCTCTAAGCTGATTGACTGGGAGGTGCATAAGCACACATCCCGGCCAATGGCTGTGAGGGAATTGGAACAGAGACTGCTCAGATATAAAGGCAGTCTCTGTTCAAATTCCCTCAGTGTGGAACATGTGTCAGCCCATGAGGCAATGACGGGGTGTTATGATGCACATCAGTTTCTCCTCTGCCACCATGGCCATACACACAGTGGCAGAGAACTAGAATGTTGAACGCATTGCTCTACAATGTGTTGTGTACCCCTCTGGGACTCCAAGGGTTAAACTATGCTTGGGTGTGTGGGTTAGTTACATGACACATCTATTAATGCTTCTATTTGTTTTCTAATAGGTATTATGAAGACGACGAAGAGAGAAGAAGGAAGATGAAAGAAGAAACAAAAGATCAGACAAATGAGAAGAAAGAAGACAAACAGTAGATGACCAGAATGCTGAAGACTCCGCTGGCCATTACTTTGCAGGGGATTTTGGTTTGTTACTTAGTCAGGTTAACCCTATAAGTGCCGGTGGGGTAATTATACCCCACTGGCACTTATAGGGTTAATTCTATTAACACTGAACAATTTTTAGGTACTTTGGATGTATTGATATGGGGCTTAGGGCCCCATATTAATACATCCACTAGGGACTTAGTTTATTTGACTTTCAACTGCTGCGTTGGCTGACTAAAGATCAGATAAGGGATTTTAGTAAAACAAAAAACTGGGTCTTAAATTTTATGCGCTGAGTCCATTATTGGATCTTAAGGGCTAATGTAGTCTATTGAGTGGAAACTTGTGGCCTTTTTTTATTTTGAATGGCCAAAATGCCTCTAACTTTAGCGGCCGGCGGGGTTTTTTTGCAGGCATTTTTTTCCTAGCACAGGTAATTGAATTGCTTACTGTGCTTGAAAAAAATGCCATCACCTGTTTGTTTTGGCGTCGGCTGACTTTAAATCGAGCCCTTATTGTCTAACAATTGCCATAATATGAAAAGTGCATTAAAGCACCATTTAAATAAATGGGACATTTCACAAATTCCTTATGCTACAGCTTACTCCAGGTTTACTCCAGAATGGCTCCCCTTTTATTTGAGAACACAACCTACAGTGTCTGACAATAGAAATTTGTATATTATCCTATATTTTAATTGGTTGATGAAAGATACTTGGCTCCTCCTCAAGTGATATGGAAGGAGGAGAAAGCTGTCTAGCATCAAGCATTAGCGCCCTTCTAAAGTGCAATTGTAATGCTTATTTTACTATACAAGACATGATTTTATATATATATATATATATATATATATATATATATATATACAGAGAGAGAGCGAGAGAGATACATGAATAAGGCGAAAATAATTTACAGGCAACATTCAAGATCCTTATTTGCAGCTGGTGGTTAATTACCGTTATTTCTCTAAGAAATACATGTGTATATTATTTAATTTACCTTATCCATTCATGCACCTGCATCATACTTGTAGTATTTTATTATGATTTATTATGTTTCTTTGAATACTGTACTTAAAATGCAGTAATTAGTCTGTGACTCATTAAGTACCATTCAAGACAAGTATATAAGTAGTTATCACAGGCACATGTTGTTAATGTGATGCCACATACTGTCACTTGATAAATTCTGGCCTCAATGACATAAAGTTTTCAAAATGATCTGATTTGATGAACATATTGTTTAAATCATTCAGAGACAAGTCATATTCTACAAAGCTGTGTAAAAAGGACAACTAAATTGTGTTCCTGGATGATTCTTAGACAACATCTGTTTTTTTTTTTTTTTTAATAACTATCCCTGATGCACAAATACCTAAATTATTTTCATGCCAATTGTTGTATGAAATATTACTCTACACCTCAGAAATAAGGAATAATTTTAGCTACATTCAAATATTAGAATTTGTGAATGCACCATAGATTAGAATGCACAAGTCTCATCTGCTTAACCGGTAAATTGATTTATGAACCTTCATCTGCCCAGAGGTGCAAATTCTTTATTTTATATCCATTCATATATCTGTTACTTGTAGTTTTAAAACTCATAAAACTTACTTTTATTTGAAAAATGTTAATATTTTTAAAAAAGCACTATAACATTTAAACTATTTATTTTTGTTAATTTTAATAACAAACCATAAAAATACATTGGCAATTAATTCAACTTTAACTTAACTTTTTTTTCATCTTTTGTTTGATAAATATATATCTGCATCACAATTTAACACATTTGTATTATATTATCATCCTAGTTACTTGTCTCAGAGCAGAAGCAAGGTGTAAGCAAATGTCCTTCTAAGAGCAGGTGCATCTTTCAATGTTTTTTTTTTTTTTCAGTTTATTGTTCTCTTGAGATTATCTGTCTTCAAAACCAGCAACCATTTAAGGCATGAGTTCTGGTCACCTTCACATTTCAACAGGCCAGAAACAATTTCAGGAACCATCTGCCACAGTGACATACTTATACAGGAAGTCCATCACAGTGAGGCACATTTTACTCACAAAGCCTACAGTATATCTGTATTTCTATATTAAGTTGAATTTCATGGTTTTATTTTTGTGTATATTTATAGAGAACATATGACAAGTTTATATAGCAAATTTCTTAATCAAACACATAGCATAATATTCTGTTTGACGTGCAGAGTCATAGGTCTGAATTTCATAAAAAAGGTCATGTACATATATAGTCATAATAATATGAGTACAAAGCACAATATCAGAAACTATTAATTAACCACTACAATATAGTTCATAATGACAAGCTTTGAAATACCCTCCCAACAAATGTGTTCATCTAGCTGCGGACACAGATTTCTGCCATATCGATTTTAAATTAATATTTTGTATGGATAACTGTGCAGAATATGCTTTGCATATGTGTGTGTCATGACTTTTGGTTATATGTTGCAAACTTGCTTTCAAACACTATTGCTTTTGTTGTAATCATTGTTTTTGTCACTACTTTGCAAAAGAAACAAAAACATAAAGTATAACAAAACAACAAAACAGCCTTGTTGACAGCATAACACATTTCTCATTGTTTTTTCATTTTTGTTATTTGCAAAAGTGTTATGCTTAAATTATAATATATCATACAAGTTTGGCTTGGGAAGTGATATCTGCGCATGGATGGAAAACTGGTTAAATGATAGAATGCAGACAGTTTTAAATGAACAATTTCAGTTTAGTCTATAGTTACAAGAGGAATGCCTCAGGATTCAATTCTGTACCCAATGGTTTTTAATTTGTTTGTTAATGATGTTGAAGTAGGTATTGAAACCACTGGCTCAATCATTGCTGATGACACTAAACTATGTAAGGAAAAAGAGTAGGATATTTTTTCTCTTCATGAAGATTTGGATAAACTAAGTGAATGGATAGAAAAGTGGCAGATCACTCCTCATTTCTTTAAATATAACACTCAGGGTAAGTTCCTTATACATGCAGCTTCTAAATGCAAGAAATTGCTTAATGTTCAGAGTTTGCCCTAACTTAAGCCCTGGTATTTTGCCCAATGGGAACAGGGGTTACTCTTCTTCATGTTGACTCCCCATGAGTGGCATTCTTTTCTAGATGTTCTAAGCCAGGACAGGAATTTCAAGCTGATAACCAGATGGTGCAATACCCCACAACGACTTGCCCATATCCATCCTTCCTCTGGTAGTGACATCATGAGATTGGGTCTGCGGCCCATATCTGATAGTCTTTCAGAGAGGCAACAATCTTTGCTTTCTTTCATGCAGAATGCAGCAAAGTCCCTGATTCCAGCCTTTTGGAAAGACCTCCTCCCTCCATCAAGGTCAGAATGGCACTCAAGGTCGGGACAGCTGGCTTCTCTGGAACATATTTATGCCTTAGTGACAGGAGTTTTTCAGACCTATGAGGAGACTTAAGACCCCTGCTAACACAGCACCTCTAAATAAACAATTTCTCTGGAGGAACTGGCACTGGCTATGAATTAGAAGTTTCTCACTAACCTCCTAATCAATTTAGACACACGTAATCTAGCTACTTCTTTTGAAATGAGCATACTGCTCCTATTTGTAGTCCTGCACCATTCCTGATCTCCTCCTTTCTGGTCCCTCACTCACTCCCTTTTCTTTCTTCTCTCTTTCTGTCTTTCCCTCTTCACTTTCCTTTCTGTATTCTCTGCTGCCACTGTGCTCTTTTCTTTTTCCTTTCCTTTTTCTTCATTTTAGAGCCTTTTGCTCTTCATATTAGTAGACTATTTTTTCTACTGTTATAAGTGTTCCTAGGGGATTTTGTTTCCCCAGGATGTCACTTGCTGTCTACATTGCATGATATACATTGTTCAGTTGTACTGCATGGTCAGTACTTTTTTGTGTGCATTGCTATGCCTACCTTCTCTGTTATGTATCTTGTACGATCAAGTATTTCAATAAAGCATCTAAAGAAAGTGGCATATGAGTTTTAACATAGTCAAATGTAAGGTTATTCAATTGGGCTACAGAAACAAGCAGGCTACATATACACTTAATGGGAACCTGTTTTGTGAATTCTTTTTAGAGAAAAATTGAGGAGTACTGATACACTGTAGACTTCAGAACAGTGTTGGATAGGCTGAAATGATGACCTATGTCAATCAAAAGAGTGTGTGTTGCCATTTACCAGGACATATACATACCTCTGTGGACACCATCAGTTGTCCACCAGCAAGTATACAGTTGGAGGGGGATTTCAGTATATCTGGTTAATTATTAATGAGAGTAGGACATGAAAAACACACACACACACACAAGAAAGATAAACTACTGTACTTGTAGTTACAGTAGCATTGAGGAGGTAGAGGGATTTTCACAGTTACTATCATCTATGATAGAGGGAGCCAGTGCTACTATGAAAACTGATGAATAGTTGTCCAATAATAATGCATGGGCATATTGAAATGAGACATGATACTGCATTTTACTTATCTAGCTTTCCTTCTTATTAATCATCATCTTATATTCATCTTAACACCACCATCGACATATATTACAATATATTCAGCGTTTGATTTTTAATTATCTTTATATTGTTCATTGGTGTTGATTATCATTTAATGCCATCATCATGCATGCTTATGATTTGGAAATAATTTTAAAATTGCACATTTATTGTGACATTCACAGTTCGCAGGTACGCCTTTCCAAAAAATAAGTCAACTAAAGAAGCATGGTGGTGGAGGGAGGGCAGGTATCCTGGAGTAGAGATGTAATATAGAGCGGTAACCTTTTTTTATAAGACATTATTAATATTATTATTTTTTAAATTAAACCTATGCCCTTTAATAATAATTGTGATTAGATGTTAGCCAACAGGCCTTTAACCTATTAATATTTAATTTTGTGCCAGGACCACCATAGATCTCAGTCCTTAAAGGGATAGTAATCCTTCGTTTTAACTTTATTTTATTTTGTAGGCATTAAAAAAACATGAAGAATGATATAAGTCTTATCTCTGAAACCTTTATGGTTTAAGAGATATTCACAAACAAAGTATCCCCCCCCTGTTCAACCAGATCAGAAGGGAGATGCCCAGGTAGACTGCAGAGAGGGACAATCTTCAATTAAGATAATGGAAAAAGCTGAAAAACTTGTCAAGGGGGGAAGGGCTTTCATTGTTTTCATACAAAGAAAATTGTCCCCTTCTGTTATCTGTACTGTCATACAACCAGACTCACATCTGAGAAGAGATGGCTTACACTAGGTAAAAGGGGCGGGGAGGGGAACTTTGCTTGTGAATATCTCATAAACCATAAAGGTTTCAGAGATAAGACTTATATCATTCTTCATGTTTTTTTAATGCCTACAAAATAAAATAAAGTTAAAACGAAGTATTACTATCCCTTTAAAGGACCAGAGACGGTCCTGGCACATCATGAATTAAATTATCACAGTTAGCCTTATAGAAGCTTGTGGGGATATTATGCACAATTTGTCAAGTATCTCTGGCTACCAAGCTAACAAAGGTGTTGACATGGTCATCAGTACATTTAGGTTCATTTCTTGAATAGAGTATGGGTGCCAATCAGGGGGTTGTTATAAAAATAGTATTTTAATTTGAGTTGCCTATGTAACTTGAATAGATCAACTTCCCATTGAAGGGGGTCCTGTTAGAGGTAGCCGGGATGTAACTCAACCCCTTACTAAGGACAGACATTTCATCTGGAGAAAGAACTCGATTAGACAAGTTAAAAATCATTATTTTGCCTGTTGTCTTAACATCATTGGGACTGGACCGTTGCTTTCTGCCAACTCTCCAATTTTTCTTTTGTAGTTTTTGCCTTTGTCCTCTTTTGGTTTTTGTCTAAAAAAATACCTTCAGAGGCAGTATCTGATTGATCAGAAGGATTAGATGATTTTCTCTCACTCGGGAAATCAATGCCACTTTTAAAACCTCAAGACCTGACTTTTCTACCAGGGAATCTACATTCAGTCAACCCAAGTTCCTTGTGTTCTGACTGAACAACTTTCAGTTTCTATTTTTTTTTGGCAGCCAATGGTTCTTTATATTTAGATACAGTAGATTCCAGTTTATTGATAATATAAGCAGTTTTTTCTTTATTAAAGGTATTCTTATGCTTTTCTTGTAAGGAGCTAATTTCTGACTTGATCTTTTCCTTAGTGGACTGATCAATTAAAAAAAAGTCAAGTCAAGTGAGCATTGTGTTGAGATATTACACCATTTGTTACAAAAATCATGTTTTCCTCTCGCTATAGTTGGTTATTTTTTGAGTCTAAAGCCACTTGGAATAAATTTTTCTTAAGAGTAATGTGTCAGTGTCACCCTATGCATATAATAATCTATCTTTTTTTCCCTTCAATTTAAATAAATTAGTAAATATTTCTGATGGAGTGCCAGGGCAAAGGGCTACCTCAAGACAGTCCTGAAGAAGAGTTTGTCCCTGACCAAGTGTAGAAATATGTGCCCCACTTGACAGATCTTATATAAGTGGCCCACAGAAATGAAGCAACAAAAATATGTAGATTATATCCTGTATTATAATCTGTAAATCCCCAAAAAGTGAGGTGCTCAACTGTCTTAAATAAATACACTAACAGGAAGCATAGGCAGTGGCACACAATCAATATATATAGCAAAATGAACATTACAAAATGGTGCACCTTCCATATAGCATAAACAGAAATTTGTAAGCACAGGCTGAGTATAGTTAGTATAAATATAGTTCAAAAGTCACTTCGAAATGTCCTTGTTTTTTAAAGAAAAGCAAATCTTGTCTATTAAAATAACATCAAATGGATCAGAAATACAGTGTAGACATTGTTAAAGGGATAGTAATGATTCACGAAAACAGAAGCTCCAATTAATCTTCATAGTATTTGGGCCATGGAGAGTGTTATTTCAATACTGTCAGAGTTCTAGTTCAAGAGTAATTGAATGATGAAATATCTGCCTCCGCCCCTTTTTCCTAGTGTAAGCCGTCTCCCCTCAGATGTGGAATATGGACTTGAGACCAGACAGCTCACAGCAAGGGACGTTCTTCTTACTGTGAAAAAAGAAAAACCCTGACTCTTTGACAGGTTTATCCCTTATGCTAATTGAAGATTGTCCCTCTGTACAATACACCGGGATAGGGCCTTGCTGCTCTGAGGTGAGAAGTGTTACATCAGTAAAAGGGGCAGGAGGGGGATACCTCATCTTTCAATTTCTCTTGAACTACAACTCTGATAGTATTGAAATAACACTCTCCATGGCCCAAATACTATGAAGATTAATTGGAGCTGCTTTTATTGTGAAACATTACTATCCCTTTAATGTTGTAAATGACTATTGTAGCTGAAAATGTCTGATTTTTAATGGAATATCTACATTTGCTGCAAATGAAGTATTATTTGACAGAAGCAAAATTTGAAGGACACAATTATTATTTAAACTAAAAATCATTATTTCTAGCCGTGTCAACGTTTTGACTAGGGATGGGCAAAAAATGGCTTAGTGAAAAATTTCCAGCAAAAAGTGCAGTTCTCCTGCTTTTTTGCCTAGCTCATTGCATTGAAATTAATGGGAAGAAAATTTTTTCTCCACCACATGAAAGTTTTCTCTTGTTTTCTACAGCCATATACAAGGGTGGCAGGCTATCACAGCATGTAATTCTGTATTTGTGAGAGAAGAGAGCAGCAAATGTTT